>JAKWBJ010000223.1:4800000-6000000 GCA_023159175.1 Wohlfahrtia magnifica
CAAATTTCCAATTACCAGTAGTGCGTATTTTATGCAATAAACCAGTAATGGAATCAGCATTGGCCATTAGTTTAACACGTATACTCTTAGTGGAATCTATCATTAAACTCTCTGCTCGTGGCTCTACCCTCAACCATTTCTCGCATATATCATTCAGAGGAGGATCTTTACGTTTAAATTCGAAATCCACTGGTATGGGACAAGCATTTGAGACGGTAAAATCACTTACCGCTGGTTCATTAAATCTCACCACGCCAAAATCTATAATAGTTTTCTCTACTGTTATCTGTGGTTGACTCTCATTTTCACGTTTGTCCAACAGTTTCAATACCTCCTCATGCACCTTTTTATAAAGTTGGTCGTCACGTGTCTTAATACTGACACGGAATACCGCATAAACAGGTTTATGGTCACTTTGCCTTATATCCATGACACTATTATAAGCTAATTGGGTTATGCGTGAACCTTTCCACAAAATACGATCACAATAAGCTGGCGCTCTTTGTTTCTCACTGCTATCGTAATTATCAGTGCCCGGATCATATTTGTAAGTAGGACGGAATTTAATGGGGCCTTCAGTATAACCCTCAAAACAATTGCCTTTACGCATTTCCTGGCGCAATTGGTCATAGGGCAAAAGCAAGTCGGCCACATTAGCGGCCGAACGAGACATGGGCAATTGTAAGCCGGGTGGTTCTTCTATTCGATAATTTAAATCGCCTATCCAAAATATATGGTCATGATCATTTATGGTTCTTCTCAATTCATCATCGAACACAAGACCCTTAACAATGCCGGCATAATCATCATTACGTGCCTCCACAAAAGCCATGTGAGCAGCCAAATGGGAATTAACAAAACATAAATTGGCCTCATTTAGCTGCAAACTAACAGCCACACCGCCTTTATTGCCCAAAGCATTCAGTATACCACGGGCAATTGTCTTAACATTATAACGTGTTATCGAGGAACGTATTTGACGCTTAACTATGACGGTTAACATCATACCCACCAAACGCACTGAAGTAAGTTCTTCATATTCACCCTTGTCATGGACGCTCTCCAACATTTTATTGCTAAAAAACAAACAAAAAAAAAAACACTTTTTAACAAATAGTTGTCGAAAAAACCTCGAAACTTACATCCACAAAGCATCGGGACGATTTTCACTAAATGTTATGGCCTTAGCTGAGGTATCCAATTCCTGTAATGCTATGGCATATATATCTGGTGGCTGTTCACAGGCAGCCAACCATAAATGTAATGGTGAATCACAATATGATTTATTATTCACATTATAAGTGGCGCAATAGATTCTATAAACAAACGTTTGCATTTAGCAATTTGTATTTGAGTAAACGATACGGGAAACTTACGTAAAATCTTTATATTTAATATATTCATTTTCTCGACGCTTCATTTCTTGTTTAACCTCACCTATCTGACGATAGTCATTAATCCAAGCAAAACTTAAAGTATTCATTTCATTCGTTGTGTGTATCATGGACATTTTAGCTGAATGTATTTGAGCTTGAAATGTATCAAAATCCGAGGCTTCACTATCGGTTATAATCGGGTAATAATAGAATTTTGTTGGTGGCTCATCGGCATTCCTTAAGGTAAATTGTAATTGGGAAATGGAACCTTTTCTATCTGTAAGGAAAACATTAAAACATTAATTTAATTTTTAAATCCCAATTCGACATTAAATTTTAAAGGTTGTTTAACTACTTTGTGCTCTTACGAAAAGACTCTTTACAATGTTAGTTTATAAACTAATAAAATGTGATTTTTACTTTTAAAAATTACTAGAATTTCTTGCTCTCAAACAAAAACCTACAACATAGAAATAGATTGTATGGGAGAATATGTTGTACATAAAGTGGTTATGGTGTAGAGTAGGGTACCCAATAGTCAATTTATAACTTCTTTTCTCTCGTAATAATGACGATAGAGAAATAAATTTACAAAAGAATTATTTATCTTACCATATCCTATTTGGAACGTCTCGTTTAGAGGAAAAGCCTTATCAATGCTGATATCAGAACAATTACGAGGCGGCAGACGGACAGCCGCCATAGAAAAAACAGCATAAGTGCCACCAGTGACTGAGACGACGAGACTTAAAATACGACTTGTATGTTCTTGACCCACAATCTGATATGCTTCAAAAATCTGTGAATAGATAGAGAAGGAAGGGGAGAAAACAAAAGTCATTTCAGAAATATTCTATTGTTCTAAAATTCCATTCCACTTACCGATAACACATTTTCGTTTTGTTTAAATTTTTGTTGTACTATTTGTTTTGTAGTTAAATGTTGTTGTTGTTGTTGTTGGTGGTGGTGATGAGAATTTAAGGCATCATTAGAGGAGGAAAAATGGTTTCGTGATGATGACTTTGTTGATAAGTTAGATGATGAGACTGCAGCTGATATGGTGGGAATAGCAGCAGCAGCAGTGGCAGAAGCCGCAGCTCCTGCACCCAGAGATGTCATTATGTGTTTGTTTTTGTTAGTTTAATATTAACGCAACAACTATGACTGCGTGGCGTTAGCAGAGGTGCAGCAGCAGCAGCTAAATGAGTAAATAATTTGTTTCAATAATAGCACAGGTAAAAAATGAAGTCTTCGAACACTTGAACAATCACTTTCTATTGTTTGGAAAAAAACATCAATAAATTTTATTTTCGCTGTTTGTTTTGGTTATTCAAGACATGAATTTTTCTGCCAATATATTATCTCCAAGTATTGATGTAACGTTGTCGTGTTAAAATAACTGCTATTGTTTCCTATTATTGTTACGATTAAAATATTGTTGTTGTTATCACCTTTACACTGTTGAAATTGTTTATTTTTGTTGAATATTTATTGTTATTGTTTTTTTCCAGCATTTATTTGAAGAGTGGGTGTAGTTTTTCATAATTCATTGCCAATGTTATAAGAGACACTCACTAGAGCGTTTATATTTTCTTTAGTTTTAAGGTTTCTTTTATACACAAATTGTTGTTGCATGTGTGTTATCAATTGCTCTTACTTTAATTAAAGATTTAATAAATCGATAACACGATATTTGTTAACTATTTACCAAAAACAACTATGAATAATTGATTATTTCGCTATGGAGGAGAATACAACTTATTTTTTCACTGACTGCCATTTGATTGTCAGTTTGGTGTTGTTGCTTTTCTTGTTTGAAAATTATTAATTCACAATAGTTGCAATATGTACACAATCACAAGGAATTGATAGCAAAAGTAAATAAAATGCGTTGTTTGATTAACGGCCTGAAGCATGTGAAGAATCAATTACCAAAATTTTGAACTTACAACCAGTCAGTTTGGTGTTGTTGTTTTCTTGTTTGAAAGTTATTAATTCATAATAGTTGTACTAGGTACACATTCACAAAGAATTGATAGCAGAATTAAATAAAATGCGTTGTTTGATTAACGGCCTGATGCATGTGAAGAAACAATTAGCAAACTTTTGAACTTACAGCCAAGCAGAATAAAATGAAAACAATAGAGACCAAATATGTGACCAGTTTGAACAATTATGTAATTAATAATGTTAGAATGCGAAAATTAAAGATATAATAAAGTGATACAAAATTAATAGAGCACTTAAATACGAATCAGAAATGACTTAAATCATTTTCCAAGATATTCATATGTAGGTCAACAAGCTTTCCTCAATAAAGAAAATTCAAATTTTTAAACAAATTTTTGGTTCTCTTTCTATGAAATATTTTTTGTTACTGAACTTTGTTATTATGGATCGATAGGGTATAAAAATTGGAATCGGAAATGGTTATAAACCATTCCCGAAAAACTATAGTATAGAACATAAAACCCAACCAAAATCAAAAATTTCATATGCCATTATGGTTTTTTGGTCCTTTTCGTATGAAATATTCGTTGGTGTTGCGAATATTTGTTTTTGCATACTTATTGCTTATTTTATATATTTGAATTATAATTAATTATATTTGAATTAAAATTTTTTCGAATATTTGAGGCAAATGGCGAAAATGCAAATGAATGTTTGCAAGTTATTTAATTTTATTTCAAGGTTCGTGCTGTATGAGTTATATATTTTGTAAATTAAGTTAGTTTTACAACTCACCGAAGAGGCTATTCAAGCTGTTGTGATTAAATTTGGTGTAAAGAGAAGGCAGCACCTGCTTAAGAGTTTCCTGATCGATGCGCTGTTTTTTACGGTTTGTGAGCCAGCGGCTTCATTCGACCATACTGCTTCAAGAACGCTGAAAATGGCAAAGTTACAGTTAATGGACCAAGGTACCAGGCAATGATTACCAATTCTTTTTGTTGAAAATAGAAGAATTGGACTTGGTTGACATGAGTTTTCAACAGAACAGTGCCACATTACACACCGTATGTGATACTACGAAGATATTGAGAAACAAGTTTGATTTTGGAGGAGTACATTGGCCGTTAAGATCGTGCCACAATTTTAGCCCTAGAAGACAACATTACAGCTGTATGGTAAGATACCGGACAATATGCTAGAAAAGGTATGCCAAAATTTGAGTTGATGTCGATATAAAATGAAGTAAAACTACGTGAATGTTTTTTTTTTATCAACTTACAATCAACGTTTTTAAAACTTTAGTTACATTTTATTTAAGTTTAATATATTTTTAAATATGTGTTAAAAAGATGCGATATATTTTAAATTGACGTTCTGTAAATTTAAAAAACATTGCTTTGACTTGCTAACTTTCCTAAGCATTAATGTGTATGCAATGCAATTAGGAATATCAGTTTAACGTAAATTGTTATTAAAAGTTTAAGAAAAAAAAAAATTAATTTATACGACATTAAAATTAACATTTAATACAAATACATACTAATATTTGAATGCCCAAAGATAAATAAATATCAAAATAATTGGGGAATTCACAAAGTGTCTTCAAATCGTATGTCCTATAATAATATCATGAAAAAATAAGAAGGTTGTGAACAACCCCGTTTTAATATGCTGGTGCTATTTTAAATTTATAAGTAAAACAAGCAGTATGCGAATACAAATTGGCACAATGCAAAAATATTTTTATTAAAAAAATATATATTTTTATATAAGAGCATATCATAGAAAGTTTTGTTATTTTGAAACACTTTTTGTTTGAAAAATAACGACAATATTTTTAAACTCATACTCATTTTTGCTAAGCTCTTGTATGTTAAGAAAACAACAAAAATAAAACATTATTGTGAATGAAATTCAATTGTGATTGTTGTAATGGATTTTATAAACAAACTAACGGCATTACTGCAGAGCACTGCTCTACCTCTACTTTAGTTATCAGCTGAATACAGTACAGATTGTTCTATTGCTATAGGAGTATATTGGTTAGTGTCTTTGCTTTAACTGGTGAGATTGTTGTCTATAATAAACAATGACATCAAGTTGGCAATGCAGAAACCTTCTTCTAAATTATTATTTTCAATGTCTACTGCTTTTATTTTTTAAGGTATTTTAGACGCTTTGTCCAAGCAATACTTACATTAATGTTAAAACTCGTAGAAATGGGTGATACAGAAGGGCTCAGTAAAACTTTATTTTAAAAAATTTGCTTTCATTACGTCCGTTAGGCTTCTGATCTTTTATACAATTATGAACTATGAACAAAGCTATCGATAGAATTACGGAGATAATAATGAAACGTGCCGCCTGGTAGAGTTGAAGGCCCTAGAATTTATTACCGTTCATATAGTCACTATACTTGGATGTTTAAAGTTGAGTGCTCACACATTAAAGTATTTCTGCTAAGGATAATAACGTAGATAAACTACAGCATAAATTTTCATTAAAGGCACACTAACGCCAATTAAAATTTTACTCTCACAGACGACATATTTTGCGTTTAGTAAACAGCTGTTTCCGTGTCAACTATTATTTTGGCATTCATATCTAGATCTAATGGATAGGAGACAAGAAGTACGATTAGCAGCCAGCCAATTTGTCAACAGGTTAATTGATTGTCCACTGTGTAGCCATATTGAAAAAGCAAAATTCAGTATAAATTCAGTTTGGTTTTTTGCATTTACATCAAATCTATTATCGTAGTAAGACGATAGCATTAATGAAAACAGACGAAAACAACTGACAGACGAAAGTTTTTGAATTAAGTAAACAGCTATTTGTTTGTCAACTATTTTTTGGCATTTATACCTCGATCAAATGGATAGAAGACAGAAAGTGTGATTAGCAGCTATGCTGTTACTGAAATTAGTCTTGCAGAAACTGCTTCATAGTCCGTTCGAATCCATTTTAATGTTTTCAATTTAACGTTCATTCACAATAGTAAGCAATTTGGTTGATTACCCACAATATTGCCATATTGAAAAAGCTAAAACGGTTTAAATGCAGTTTGGTTTTGTGCATTTATATTAACTTAATGCACATGGGGATAAATCACAAGTTAATTTGCATTAAGGCTATTAATGGAAATTAACGCTGTCGTGTGTCTGCGCTATTAGGTAAGAACAATTAAACATCAGCCTCTACTTGGTGAAGATAGATGGAAAAAAGCTGCTTGCGTTAGCTTTGGACAGCTTTTCGTTAACGGAATTAATAATAAGGAAAAGGAAACAATATTGGTATTAACGTAATTAAATTTGTTACTTTTTTAAAATTTATTTTCACAGTGGACCATGTGTCCACAAGCACATGTCACAATATGTCCGAATTTTTAGATTTTTCGCTTAAGCGAACGGAGTAAAGTTGTACATTAAACTACCGCACATACCTTACGATCCCGTACACATTTATGAAATCAAATTGCATTATGGATTGCAACGTGCTTGGCCCATTTTGTACAATCAAAGAAAATAAATTTATATTTTAAGCTTTTCTATTGGAAATTTAAAAATCATGCAGTGTTACACTCGTTTGGTTTTATTCATTTAATGTTTCCTGTTTCCATCCATTGAAATGCAAATTTTTGGCCACAATGTGGCTCACCATGTTCATAGATTTGTACGTATGTATGTATGTATGTATGTATGTTGTACCCCTGCAGAACTCCTAAATTTCATGCACTTATACGCTTTCATACATCTTATACAAATCGTTAATGAGCGGGCATAATTTTTTTATAAATTCACAATTGAATTCGAAACAAAAATTTAACGAAAAGTCACAGCGGTTGTTAATCACAGAAATAAACGATTTGAAGCGAGGCGTTACTTGTGCTCTTATACAATCTCTCCTTCTTCCCTGTTAACATCATAAGCACAGTATGATCATTCCTATGACCAGTTGCCTTTTGTTGAGCTCATGCACAGTAAGAGAAAGAGCGAGAGAGAGAGATGAACACACACAAAAGAAGTAACAACTTTATTAAATCTGTAATTCTGAATCACAAAAGCAAAAATAAAAAAAAAATCTGTTTAGGGTGCTGATATTGTAACACAATGGGTGATTTATGGGCGCAGACGCACAACATTATTGAGACATTTTTTTGTTAGTTGATAACAAACGAGTAGAGAAGGAGGAGGCTTTTATTACGTAATTAAATACATTTTTAAAATAACATTTGAATTTTCGTTTTTTGAAAATAATAAAACTAATCCGTTGCCCATTAAAACCAAACACGTTGTAGTAGATTTTCCTCATAAAGTGAGGCATTGGTCAGTTTATGTAAGAAAGAAAAGAAATCTGCCTTATTAGAGTACAAAACACCCATTAAGGCTGAACTCTTTTAAAATAGTTCTTAATTGAAAAATTAAAGTATAGGGTTCTTTCATTCACTACCCTCATTATTGGTCATCTTGGTTATTTCTAGGCAATGCGTTTGAGCACCAATGTCACACTGACCATGACCAATGGAGATACTATTGTTTGTTATTTAATAAAAGAGTCCATAATTGTGGGTATTTTTTGTTGCCACATTTATTCCCTTTTATTAGGTGCGTACTCGTGTTATATAATGGTAGTGTTCTCTTTAAATTTTAAATTGCTGCAGTTGCAAATTGATTGTTTGCCAGTGTTATGAAAATTTAATTTTCCAATACTTTGCAGGTGATATTCGATTCCTTTCATCTTTTTGTTGTTGTTTTAAATAGACATTGTCGGCTTTTTCTTTTGTTAGTTTCGATCATAGGCTTGAGTCATTATTTGTATAACAGCTTGAGATCTAAATGAAACTGAAAATCTGTTTTCCGTTTATATTTCCAGGAAAAATTGTTTCTTAAATACAAAATTCAATATTTTTTAACAAACCTCGATTGCTTCTCCTTCGACAGCTAACGTTGCTTGATCACAATGGCGCTGTATTTGGCGATTATAAATTTGACTGATAAGGGCAAGATTCGCATTTGTGGGTTGAAGTCATAATGACGACACTTGCTTTGAAGTTCGCATTGTTACATAAGGATTTTTTCTCTCAGTTACTCTTATAGGGAGCATATTGACTTCGTTTCAGTTTAATTCATCAATTTCAATTTTAAGCCAAGTAGATGATTAGTCTACGGTAGCTCGACTCTATAAAATTGTGTAATGGTGGCGGTGATCCTTACTTAACATTGTAATTTTTTCTGATCATTATCGCCAGAGGTAAGCTAGATGGTCAGGAGGCTTCCTTTGGATGGATTTGTCTGCAGGAAGGTTAAAGACTTTCTTCAACACTGGAAACCCCAATTCAATGTTATTGTGATGTTCTCTGCTGACGATTTAAACCTGGGCTGCTTGTGTTGTATGTGTATGCTTTAACCACTACACCATGCCATTCTCTGTCACATAACAATGTTTTGTGCTTTTATGGGTAAATTATATGTCAAGTTAAAAAAAAGACTATCTCCAACACTGCACAGTGATTATGAGCTTAGCCTATCAAGCTCACATTATGGAAAACACCCAATTATCTTTCAGGCAAAAATATTTGCAATCTGCTTTAGTGACTGAGAATTACTGGAGCAAAGGCCGAGTCTATTGCTTTACGATTATATACAAATTAGTTGAAATTTGAAATGCATATGGACTATATGAAGGCATAACTTTAATTCGAGTTTCAAGACCAAAATGCTGGGTAGATTTCGATATTAAAATAGCCTTTCTCTAAATGTGGATGCTACTGTGATGAGAAACAGTGATGAGTCAAAAAGTTATAGAAATGTTCGTGTGTAGTTTTTATGGAACAGATAGGTATCAGACCATTTCGAAATCTACCAGACTGCAGCAGTTTTTTACAAGTTGAGGTTATGGCCATAGAATATATACACATGTACTGCTAGCGAAGCCGCACTATCAGCCGAGTGCCTTGTCATGCAGCTAAAAAAGGCAAAGGTTACTGTGTAGCGAATATATTTGCATAAACAGGTCCTTTAGGAGTATTTACTGAAAGGAATAAACAACTGATATCGTAGATCGGAGTGGCGTTAGAGCGTACGCATAACAACACAAGCAGCCCCGAATCGATCCGCAGCAAAGGACACGACGAAAAAATTTAATTGTAGTTTCGAATATTAAATAAAAGAAGCTTCAACTTCCCTCCAGACAACTCTATCTAAAAAATAAACAAGAAGCCCCCATGACCTTACAGCTCACGCTACCTACCGGAACAAAAATCACTGTGCTAAGTAAAGATCACCACTTAGCAAGGATCTTCACCACTGCTCAATCATATGGAGGGGAACTATAGTGGATTAATCATCTACTTAGCTTAAAAAACCAATATGTTAATGAAACTCAAACAAAAGCCAATATGCCCCCTAGATTAATGACGGAGAAAAAAATCGTAGAAACTGTATCTTAAAGGAATGGCGGAAGAACAAAGTAACTGTCTAAGCTACATACATTATTTTACATGTATGCGACTTTATAGGGATTTTGACTGGCCATTTCCAAAGGCTGAAGACTATTTATAATGATTTATGCTAAAGGTGCAATGCCGTTAAAGCTCTGAATTTGGCGACTTAAGTCTGACTTTACCTAGCTGGAGAAAGTTCTACGCCAAGAACAGTCTTGCAACCGACGATGTGGACAAGGTGCAAACATTTTTAAAATCGAATAACTGACTTGCAAATGATGATTAAAAGATGAAGGTATTTTTTTAGGTTAATGGTCACATGGTAACAAAATGGACTTACATTTTTAACGAAACTCAGCACTGTGAAATAAAAACGAAACATATAAAAGACCAAAAATTCGCAGGAAATCAAAGAATGAATAAAAGTGACTTCAGGGTTCGGTAATACCTTATTCAGTGTAGAGATTGTTACGTTTTAATATTTTTAAAATGTTTGAGTTCTTTTAAACTGCGTTAAGTAATTAAAATATATCGCGTTTATTGGTTTATTTTATACAGTCATTTATTTCCACAATTATAACTATACAGTGCCCAACTTATTTAATATTCGCTTAATACATTAATTTGTTTCAATATTCAACTCTTAGTACGACTTTACTCTGCTAAACTATATTTCACTGATTAAGCATAATGCGTCGCCTTTTATATAAAATTAGTATTAGTTTAGAATATTCTAGTAAATACTAAAACCTTCTCAAGCCTTATACACAGCTACGTTAATTCAAATGTAATATCTTAACTTCCAAAAATTAAACTGGTAACACTGTTAAATACGCAATTGGTAACACTGTTAATAACGCATATAAAACGGCATTGGCAGGGTTGATCGTAGCCTTGAAACTAACCAATAGAAAAAATATACTTTTTTAAGGCATTTTTCTTTTCGTAACAATATAATAAGACAATGCGGATCATATAAATAAAATGTACGACAAAACAAAACAAGGTAAACTATAGGGTGTATAAAAGAACAATCGGTCTGGTTAGCAAAAACATATACCTCGCAGCACCCAAAGCGCCGTCAGTCAGCCAAAATTGTTTATTCATCTTTGACAACAGAGTAATACACTTTCTGCGATTAAAATAATAGCTGCTTAATGGTAATACTTTTACGTAGGCGGATGGCATAAGGCGATAGAAATTAATGCATATACCCATTAATATATATATTTTTTTTAATCAGTTAACCTTTAAGTAAAGTTTCCTAACATACTTACTCTTATCGAACTATTATGTAAAAACAATAAAATCAAAACAAATTTCTTTCTCCCCTTAACCAATAACATTAACTTCTTCCACGAATAGTGTTAAGAGCATTTCAGGATGATGTTGCTGAAACTCTAACGGCGCCAGTAGCCACTTAAAACATGACCAAAAATTGTCTCAAATGGACAAAACAAAACAAAACTTTTAGTTTCTGATGATTTATGTCAAATGTCACTAAATATGAGGTCACAACAGTTGGTTACAGTGTTTTTTACTTTACGCACATTATGCAACAAAATAAGGAAAAATTTCAAAAGAAAAAAAAAAGAAAAAAATTGAAAAACTAAGTAAGTCAGTTGATTAAATAAGATGTCAGATACTCACTCCTTTAAGTACTTCATCTTAATAAGTTTGTGAGACCACATTTCAAGTGTTAAGCCTGCTGTTCCTCATTCTAGAATTGAAAACAACACTTGTAGGATTTACATAAAAAATAATGCCAATAACGAAGATGATAATGCTTAATGATAAACATGTTTAATTTCTAATTTAAGTAGACAAGGCTCTTACAGTAAATTGCTGAATTAGAAAACAATAAGAAATATGAAGAGTCTGTTGTTATTTGAAAATGATCTTACAAATACTGGGAAATAACACATATCCTTTAAAAAATAATTTTTTTCTCATTTTTCTTTAAAAAGACTCACTCTTTTGCATCATGTTTTGACACTGGGCGTAAACACCTACGCCATTCTGACAAACCCTCTCCAATAACCAAACAACTGCCTGTAGTATACTATTGCTACTACTGAATTTTGGTGTGAGTAGGAGAAACACCTTATAATTATCTGGTGTAATTGGATCTGTAAATTTGAGCTCAATTTCAAATTCACTACTACTGTTCGAGTTTTATTTTCTAATAATTTTGTCTGCTGTTTGTTTGGTGTCAGAAAGAAAAATTTAATTTATTTTTGCTTCTTCTGATTTAGTGCAACACAGAGATGTTTATCGTCGCGCCAAGTGTTGTTTCCTTAAAAAAGTAAGGCATCAGATTGCCTTTATTACGTTGGCTGGTTAATGGTGCCTTGTATGTTTTCTAATTTTGATTTTATTTATTCAAAATAAGGTTTTAATTTACATTGCAAGACTATCCATTTGTTGTTTGTATTTTTAATTCAATTGTTTGTTTCATTAATAATTCATTAGTTTTGATTTTTTTTTTTATTCGTAAATTGTGTTAAAAAAATGTAGAGCAAGGTGTCGTATTTGGGTTAATTTTTTTTTTTATAACCCAAGTGTCTGACAAACATCTGTTGTAGAGATTGCTTAATCAATCAATAGCTACACTGTTTTGAGTTTATCCTTTACTAATAGGGGTAATAAATTTAATTTTAAGAAGACGATTCGAATGTCAATTCTAAGACAGATTAGGCTTTTTATCAAAAAAAATTTTTAAAAACTAACAATACGGAACTGATAGTCTTTCCTATGGGGCGTCGTGGTGTAGTGGTTAGAGCGCACGGATAACAACACAAACGACCCAGGTTCGAGAAACAGCAGAGGACTTGGCGAAGAAAAATTTGATTGTGATTTAGGATGTTTAATAAAGAGGCTTCAATAACTCCATCTTAAAAAAAAAAACAATGAAGAAGCCTTTCCGCATACCTCTGGCGATGATGACAAAACAAACATCAGACGAATGATCAGAAAAACACGCCACCTACTGAGAAAAAATTACAATGCTAAAGTAAAGATCAGCACCAATCAGCAAGGATCTTCACCACTACACAAATTCATATGAAGAAAACTACAGTGGATTCATCTACTTAGCTTGAAAGATCAAATTAATTAAAGAAACTGAAACAAAGCAATGGATGCTTTGTGGAAAGCCAATATGCTCTCTCTAGAGGAGTGACATAAGAAAAAAAGTCTTTTTTATAACACTTACTTACTTAGGTAAGCCTCACAGGGCGTTTGCTCTAGTGAGCCGAACATAGAAAAAACCTCAAGCGCTACGATCTACTTATCCAGTTTCTGGCACCAAGTTATGACATGTCTTCTCCTACTTGATTCTTCAATTGGAGATTTTTTTACTCTTCACCAGGTGCGTACTCAATTAACTTCTTAGCTGCAAAATGTTCATTCCTTCTCATAATGTGGCCTGGCTAACGTAATCGTTGGAATTTAATACGTTTAACTATGTCAATGTTGTTCTCCGCCAATGCAGCTGAGTCCATAAATTTTACGAAGTATTTTGAGCTCGAATATTCCAAGCACTGTCTCGTCTGGTTTCGGAGGAGCTATGCTTCAGAACCATGTAACAGCACGATTAGTATCGGTGTCTTGTAAAAGGTAATCTTCATTTCGAGAGGTGGTTTCGTTCTTAAATTACTTATTTAATCCAAAATAACATCTATTCGCCGGTATTATTGTTGTTTTTTTTTATCTAAAAACTGATGTAGTTTCCAATTTCCACTGTCTGCCCGAGTCTTCTAAAAGTTTTGCGAGTTGATTCTATCAACTTCGCTTTATTTCCGTTTACTGTCATTTTAGCAGATTCATTTTAGCAGATTCTTCCTTTACTTTTTCATGGGCACTAGTGACTGCTCGTAATGTTCGATTCATGATGCGGATTCTTATAATACTATTATTTTAAAATTAGACCCCAGAAGAATAGTGGGTAGTATGTTAGCGCAGGGGTCGAAGCTTCGATTGCTATCAGAGTCTTTGGTATGTTACGCTACACCGAGCTTATGGCCTAAAGTTTAAATTAGACGTGACTTAACGAAATGTCTTAGTTGCCTTATTGGCAACAATGTGTTTGTCTAATGGTGACAAGCCATAACGCTATAACCGATTAATTGAATTATGATCGTTTTGAGCCTTTTGTCACTCCACTCGTAATAATTAGAATATAATTTGTATATGTATTCGTAATTCAAAATAAATACTTTTTAATTTTTTTTCACGTCACTGCTCTAAAGAGCATATTGACTTTCCGTTTCATGAATCAGGTTGATTTTCAAGTTAAGTAAATAATTAGTCTACTGTAGCTCGCCTCCATATGATTTTGTGTAGTGGTGAAGATTCTTGCTCAGAGGTCGTGGTAATCCTTACTTAGCATTGAGTATTTTCCCATTAGATGACGCATTTTATTCTTCTCATTTGTCTGAAGATCGCCAGAGCTAAGCTGGAGGGTCAGGGGGGCTTCTTTTAGATGGATTTTATTGAACGCTAGAAAGCGTAATTAAAATTTTTTTATCATATCGCTTGCTTGGCATTCCAACTCAGACCACTTGTGTTGTATGTGTCCACTCTAACCATTTCACCACGTCACTCCCGAAATGCTTTTAATTATTAGCGATCTATTGCGATAGGAATGAAATTTGCTGCCTACGGCTGTTATTTCTTGTCAGCCAATTTTTTAGTTTTTCAGTTTCTAATTTTTTTAAGCAAATCTCAATGTTAACAAATATTTTGGGCCAGTATTGGTCCTGTAGTAGTGCTCTTCTACGCTTGTGCGTCCATTAGCTAAAATTTTCAGGTTAGCGCCATATCGCGCCATATAGCTATTGTAACGTCTCTAAAAAGGGTGTGTCTAAAAACCTTGAAAATAACCGCCCAATAGCAAATTGTTTTGCTTTCTGTACAGTTATGGAGAGCACGATTAATCACTGCCTTGTAAGTTATTTGGAGTCTAATGATTTGCTAAGCGATCATTAAGGCAAGGGTCGTTCTACAGCTAACCTGCTGGCGTTGCTCTTGGAGAAGTGGAACAGGCTCATTCATGGTTTTGGAGAGAGTAAGATTGTGGCTCGTTTGATAGAGTTTGACATGAGGCGGTCATTTTGAAACTTATTGTTTTTGGTCTTGGTAGTCACTTCCCTTCTTGCCTGAATATGTAGATGAGACCCCGTAAGGCTCCTTTCTTTTTTTCAATCTATTTCTGATAATTTATTAAAGACTTTTTTGTTCTCTCTTCCAATCTTATCTACTTCTTCGCTTATGACAGCAATATTCATATTCATTTGATCGTAGGCCGAGCCTCTTGGAGATTGGGGCGAAAAGGATGAATATAAACGACATACTCACAACCGACCTGGTGAAAACCTCCGAGACGTGTTGTCATTTGTAACTATAAGTAATGTAGCTATTGAGGAGTCAGATGCTCTTGATGTTCTGTGCATGAGAATATACTGCGACATTCGACTACACTGCAGTATTCAAGTGGCTCGGTAGGGGTCGACGCTTCAAAGTCCATTTTGGAGATTCTCGATCGAGTACAGAAGAAGGTGAAATTACTCATTAATGGGTAGGGTAGCCAAATTAAATTAAAGAAATAATTCTTAATATTCATATACTGTTACGGAGTACTCGTATTTCTCGTAGAGCGCATCCCTTTGTAGTCGATTGTCCAGTGAATCGCACAACACATTATGGAGTGAATTTGTTCTTTAGTCGTACTGTTCGTTTGTGACACAATCTTCACGCAAGAGTCTTTCCTGCCGCTTACGACATGAGTGAATTAAAATCAAACGTCCTTTAACACTACTCTCTATTTTCTACTTCTCACAACCTATTTTTCTATTCATGCAGTGTATTGTGCATGAATAGGGGCTATTCAGTAACGCTTTGATAACTTAATATGCGTACATTTAAATAATGGTGTAGGTTATCAAATGGTCGGTCTTAGTCAATTAAAATATTTTTCCAACTCAATGTTATTTAATAGAAAATTCAAGTTTTAATGTTAAATTCTAATGAAGTCTTTAATCAATATAACTTTTAAATTGTTTTTATATTTGAACCTTTAATTGTTGGCGAAAAGCACACTGTTTTATTTCCTCTAAGTAGAAGACAAATTTGCGGAATACCTTACAAGTCTTTTAACAAAATCAGCAATACAATCAATAAGACAAAGAGCGTCAAAATTAGAAATTGAATTTAAGCAGATGCAAAATCTATTAAAAGAAAATATGGTTTCAAAACAACAGGACATCTTCTAACAATTGATAACAGGACTCTGTACAAATTTACAACAAGCGGTGGTAAAAAAAAGGAAAAACAGGAGTAGAGGGAGGCAGACTTATACTCGTAGTTTTGTAACAAAATGAATTGAAAAACATAAAATATCCTGCTAAGTGTGGCAATTAGAGTAACATTTGTCGGTGTTTATTGTGTCTGAATGCGAATGTCAAATGGTTAAAATAATACAATAAAAAGGCACGAGGTGCCACGATGCCCTTATTTAGATATTAAACGTTTATAAAATACAATAATATGTACAAAAAGGAAAAATCTAAATTTCACAATATTGGAATGGAGTATAAAACAATAGAAAGATAGATAAAATGTTGTTCTAATAAAAACGTGATAAGATAATGAGTAGCAGACGTGATGAAAAGTTATTTCAAGAGAAACTATTTATTGTATCTCACTCATGTCAAATGACTGAGAATAAAGATAATTATGGTTCCAGCGGTTGGCCTTTGTACAGTTCGTAGATAAAAAAGAAGTTTTTTTTTTTTTTTTTGCCAAATTGCATACCAATAGATGTTTTATAATGTCTACATAGTTCTCAACTAAATTTACTAGTTTTCCACTATATATGGTAGTATTGATAGCCAAGTGTCAAAGACTAATCACAGACTAAGTACTCCATAAGATACAAAATTTTACTCATTTTACTTACAGCAGCTGAATTTTGGCTTATGTAGAGATGATTCCAGTTTGAAAAACCAGAAAAAAAAATATTATCAGCAGTTGTATAAGGATATATTTGAAATTAAACATTTTTTTCTTTCTAATTTTATTGAAAATTTATCCTTTATTTGGGTAATCTACGGAATAAATTATATCTGAACCATATTTAGCTTTAATGTAAATCATATAAGGCCAGAGTAGCACTGAAGAACACAAGTTAAATCGGCTCTATATATAAAATATTCAACATAAAATAACGAATAAACAACAATTCCATTCAGTTGCGTGAAAGCTTTTGATGAAAGCACATGCATGTCGCTTTGCGTATTAAAATTGTTTATTTGTTTTGTTATTTACTTAAGCAATTTTTGTCTTCAACGCACACTGAAAAATTCATTACTACTGCTACACAAATGCAGTATTATCTTTGGAAGCCCTTGATGTAAATGAGCCTTTTGCACAAACAGGTCTGAATACAACAGGATATAAATTTCATATACATATGTAAAGGGTATCCCAAAATGAACGCAAGATTAAATAGAAAACACAGTTCTAAGTCAATTGATTGCTGTTTTTTATGGAATTATAAAATTCATAGGGTACGATTATACGATGCGACAAAAATGAACGAAGATGAAGTACCTTGGAAATGATATTATTTTCTTAATAGACGCTGTCGAGTAAAACAAGGATCTGTTTTTGGAATTTTCAAAACACCTTCAAAATCTCGAGTTAAGGTTAAAAAACCGGTTTTTCGGACCTTTATGTACTTATAAGCTAATGACTTTACGTACTTCAGCTAAGTTGAATATTACCCGTTTATAAGTTTTTTTTTCGCATTTGGACATGAGTTGCATTGCGAAAAAGCTTAATAACTCCATCAATTTCCAACAGATTTCTAAACCGTAAGTCTTATTTTATTTATATCTTAGTATAATTCCAGGTATTACCGTACTGATTTGTATATATGACGGCATTGCCAATTCGACCATCTAGAGGATATGAGAGCATTTGAGACATTTTTGGAACTTTTCAAACTGTAGGCAGTTCGGTGTATAAGGAGGCTGCTTTGCCTACGTCGATATAGTAACCGTTTTGCTGTCATAAAGTAAAATCATACTTAGGCCTTAATAAAAGTGTTGTATAAACGAAGATTAAGTGCAAGATATAAAGTAACTGTATTAAGATAAACTGTATAGAGATAAAGCGAGGAAATAAAATTATAAAACAACAACAACGTGGTTTTATGTTATTTTGACGCATTTAAAAAGAACTCAAACGTTTTAAAAAGGTTAACACTTAACAATGTACTTTGGAGTAAACAATTGACTGCGGTATTATAGAGTATTTGGAAGGATATTTAGATTCGCACTTAAGTTAGAAATTGATGCGGGATGGCATTTAGTTACTAGATAATAGGTTCTAATTCATTAAGATAGCTGGTGTGGTACAGTTGTTAAAGTGCTTGTATACAAAATCTAGCAGCGCAGTTTCTATCCACTGAGATGACGATGAATATTTTAATCAATATTTCAAATTTTAAGCAATTAAGAATCTTAGATCTTTGATAAGCTATAAAGATTCCTCATAACTACACCAAAGACACAACGACAGATCGCAGCACCTTTATGCAGCACCTGCTACAGCAGACCTGTTCACCTGCTCGGCTGGAAGACGGAAACTGATTGCAAAGAAACTGTAACAAGGCAGAGATGAAAGGAATGTGCTTTGTATAAATTGATTTTTGATGATTTTTTAATGATATTGATAAGATGCAGTCGATTGCATTCAATTTTACACTCTAACCTAGCTCACAATCAGCCCTTTGATGTTCAAACTGCGTTATATTTCATTGTTAAATCTATCTAGTAAATCCATTTGTTGATTGCTACAGTAAGTCGGTTTTACCACACTTTTAGACCTAAAAATCCTTGCGTTTGATTTTCAAATAAATTAGCAAATTTCGAATACAAGCCTATTGATGTTTATTATTGCTAAAATTAAATATTAGTTGATATCTTTCCTAACAGGTACACGGATGGATTAAATAAGTAAAGTAGTACAGGGAATGTTTGGCTACAAGAAGAAATATTCAGAATCTATGGGAAAACTTGCCAGCATATTCTAGGCGAAAGTTTATAATTAAGAGATGTACTCAATTTAACCTGGATAGGACATAGAGGATAGGACATAGGCATATTAACTGATCATACTAACTCATTCCAGACCTTGGCTAATATGAGGTTGACTCAAAGCTAGTTTTTCAATATCTGGGTAATCTGATCCAGGATCAGCTTATGCTGGGTCCTGGGTCATGTAGAAATTTCAGGGAATGATAGTACCGCAAGGGTGGGGCCAGAACCCTTTTGTACACTGAAAAGGATCTGGCAGGACATAACCAACAAAAATGAGGATAATGAGAGGCGAGTACTCTTCTCTGGCCATATGTGTCTGAGACAATCTAAACTTTTGTTGGAGAAGATTTGAATCCTGCATAGGAATGTCTAGAGACAACTTGCGGATCCTGAAGGGTTTCGAGCGGTCATTGCCGGCTAAATGGACATCTGAGAGAAATGGAATTAGCCTCGAATTCTGTGATGAGGAAATCGAATCACCAGAGCACATACTGGATACATGTGAGGCACTGATTGCACTCTATAAGGAAGTATCGAGGTGCCTATCAGTTATTGCTGTTCCAGATCCGGAGATCGCAGTACTTTTGCACCTCTATGATGATAATAACAGATATCATAAGTCTAATCTTTGCTGATAATTCTACAGCCTTTAATAGTTAGCAGAGTAAATTATATATTTATATCGGGTGGACCATTTAAAAGTTTAAATTGCATCACAAAGGTTGGCCTTCAAATGCTCAATTGTCTCTGGTTTGTCGGCATAATACTTGTTTTTAACGGTGCCCCACAGAAAATAGTTTAACGGTGTCAAATCGCAGCTTCTTGGCGGCCAATTGATATCACCATTTCGTCTAATTAAATGGCCATCAAACGCTTGACGAAAACAAACAATTGTAGCATGAGATGTGTGGCAAGTTGCACCATCCTGTTGAAACCAAACATCGTTCGCACCAATACCATGAAAAGGGGGAACAAAAAAATCGGTTATCATGGCATAAAAGTTGCGCCGTCCTTATTTTCAAAGAAATATGGGCCAATAATGCCTTTGCTCCACAAGCCGCACCAAACAGTCACTCGTAGTGGGTGCATTGGCTTCTGTAAGACCGACCACGTTTTGGTTTTCTGAGCACCATATACGGGAATTTTGTACATTAGCGTACCCACCAAGATGAAAATGAAAAGATGATTTTAAAAGACAATAAATTTCCAATAAATCCCAAAGTTGCTCAAGCGTAAGTGGAGATAATCAGTGGAGATAATTCAGTGGAGATAATGTACTGAATTTTGTGACCGAATAGAATGACACAAGTATTGCCAGATTCGAAATAACCGCTGGTTCAAATATAAACCGATAAATTGCTTACCCGTTTAACAACGCTATTCTTTGCTGATATTCTACAGCCTTTAAAAGCCCCCTAAGTTGGGGCTTTAACTTAGAGTTGACATAAAAAACTATTTTTCTAAATCATTTCCTGTCTACCTTGAGTTTTATTCTCTTTAAGGAAAGAAAAATTACATTGCCTGGGTGTTTGTTTATCTTAAAAAAAAAACAATTTAAATTATTTGAAAAGTTTTATTACTTATGCATTTCACTTCTTCCGTACAGAAGTGGTCACTTATCAGGGCAATTTTCCCAAAAAACACTTTTAGTTTTCGTAAGTATTTTGAAAAACTTAAAAGATATTTTTTTAGTCCACAAATGGTTTTTTGATTAACACGAGGAGGTTAATCAAGGAAAGAAAGGAATCTTGGAAATGTTTTTCAACAGTTGCAGTGTAAAGGTGTTGATTTAGAGTTTCTTTTTTAAAAGAAATGTGGAACAGCTGTTAAGAAATTATAGCTCGTGTAGGGATATAAAGCAGAACAAAAGGAATCATTGGAGATGTTTTGATAACTTGTAATAAATTAGAAAAAGGATACACTGCTAAGCTGACATGTTTGTTTACTTATTTAATTTGATAGTTTAAGAAAAAAATTAAGAAAAAAATTAATAATAAGTAAAATAAATAAGGATTAATGAATGTTTAATGGTAATAAAATTGTAAATAAAAACAGATTTAATAAAATGATCCTTGAACTTATCCTTATCCTTAACCTTGCAACGACTGCTGTACTTTTAGCTCTTGTTTTGCTTTTGGTGTGGCAGGGACACATTAATTAAAAAAATTGCCTGCTTTAGAGAGAATATGTTGCCAATGGCTTTTTGCAAGGATGATCCAGGGATTTGGTGCTATTAGAAGGGAATTAAGAAATCCTTCATAATTTTGTTACCTTTAACCCATCGTCAAAGGTTAAAAGAGAAGAAAGACAGGCCTTTTGTAATTGTAATGTTGACACATCATCGTCATCGTCATCATCATGTTGCACAAGAATTCTTTTTATTTATTTTTTATTTTTTTCTGTTGTAGAAGGGCTGTCATTCAAGCGTAAAATGTTTTCATACAACAAAATAATAAGACGGCATTAGTGTTGAATAATAATAATAAAAAAAGAAACACCAGCCGGGACGAAAGAGTCAATGAGTTTTTATATGCGACTCAACGGGGTATATGATGGTGTCATTTTTATTCAATCAACCATCAACATGCGTAACATAATTTTATTTGAATTAAATTTTTTTTGCATTTTATTTTTCAATTTCGCTTTTTATTTTAAATTTAATTTTTTCTCTTTTTTGCAACTATTAAAAGTTGCAAACACTCAGTTGCACACTAAATTCGAGGCACATGAGGCACAAGCTGTTTTGTTTGTATCGAATTTATATTGAACAACGCAGAGAGAGCGAGTGAGTGAGTTATCAAGTATCCTTTTGTTTCGTAGTTGTTGCTGTTGTTGTTGTAGTACAAGTATTGTATTATTGTTGTTGCTATTGTTACTTCTATAAAATTTCAGGGTTGCTTTTGGTAGCCCAATATTGCGGCCAGAGTCACAAGCCCACAATGACGCGGCTGCTTTGGTTTCCTATTTTTTGTTCTCTGGTTGCATGTTGCAAGATTGTTACCATTGAAAAGCTTTAGATATAAAGAAAAACTGGCATTTTAAGTTTGCCTAGTCACATGAATGTTTTCTTAAGGGGTAATAGGTTCTGAAGACATGCTCACGGTTTTAATGACAACCTCTGTTTTGAAAGTTTCAGATTTGTAGAACTACCACCTGAGAATTTTTTGTGTTTTGAGCATTAAGCCAGCTTTGGTGAAACTCAAGTTAAAACTGCTTTGCTTAAACGTTGCCCCGTTCTTTATGCATAAATTTTGCTTAAAAGACTTGATGTTGTGGAAGAGACTAGAGGAGGCAATACAGAATAATACACACAAAATTCGACTTTCTCCTTAAGCCGTACGGAATTTTTCCTTGCAAATATTCATCCGAATAATTTTTTGGTTTTTACGTTTTCTTCTTTTTAACCAATGAATTGATTTTGTAGCCAAAATCATGCCCTAGCCAACATGTTCTCCGAATTCAGCCCGCTGTTGCCAAAACCAAAGACACTCTAAAGAACGGGAATTTGCATTGAAAGGTTCTTGTGGAACTTTGCCATTAAGACTTTGCTCGTGAGGCCTGACTCTATAAGCTTAAGGATTGTAGCGTAGGAAGTCATGGGCATAAGTGGAATTTGTACATCTCTACCGTGGTGGATTATTGTACTCCGAAATCTATTTTGGACAGAGAGCTCTCTGTTAGTATTTTACCACAATCGTGCATTGTGGTATACACGAACGGATCGAAAGTTTTGAAATGATCGAGGGTGGCCACTGGAAAAACCACTGCTTTACAGCTTTTTAGGCGGCCTTATCACATGTAAAGTGCGAGCTGCTAAAGGTGTGGACAAGTGTATTAACAAGGCTAAAGCGGCTTATAGTCAGTTAAGAAAAGTGTAAAAATCAACAGCCTTATCCACGATCACAAAATTACGAATATTCAGATCAAATGTGAAGTCTATCTTACTCTATGGTGGCGAAAGTTATCTGGTGAATTGAAGAATTGCAAACAAACTGCAAGTGTTTATGAGGCATATTGAGTACGTGGTGGCCAAGAATGATCTCGAACTCAGAGCTTTTGCGCATGTACGATGAGGAGTTAGTAACAATCCAAATTAGGCGTATCAAATGGAGGTAGATTGGTCACACGCTACGCAAATCAGCAGGTGAACTCCACAAAGAGACATTGGTAACTGCGTGGAGCAGAGAGAGGTGTATAAAGTTTGTGGAAGCCCTTTGCTCAAAGTAAGAGCCTGACGCATATACATTCCATACTACTGCCTGCAAAGGTTTCTATGATAAAAAGGACAGTGGACTGGTTATTTACTTCAGGGTATTCAATGTTAATATCCGAATTTGGACGAATCGTCAGGGTGTGATTAGAACGCTCTCTGGTGTCTACTCGACATTGTTGTTAGTATATGAATGACGGGCATCTCCAAACGAGATTGTGAGATATTCAGACGTGGAGATTATTTTGGTGGTATAATTCTAAGACACCCGGAGAAATTGTGTGGCGGATAGACTGGCTAGAAATGATTTACTTCTCAGCGACAAGGAGACTGATCAATTGACCAGGCTGCCAACTTCCTCTTGTACATTTCTGATTCGGGCATTGCACAGAGAAGGTGGGAGGATAAACACTATTTCGTCGAGGCAAAATTGGCCTCCTATATGATAGGTTTCAATCGGAGTCTGTTATGGCGATACCGCGACATATGCTATTCATTCTGGTGGTTATTATCACTGGGTAGCTGATGCGCTTGCGAAGAGACTTGGAATTTCTTTCAACGACTGCTGTTGGATCAATTGAAATAATGAGTTCCAGTTACTAGAGTAGAAAACGATTTTAACATCCGCGATCACAGCAAAATATGGCTGCTTTCGCTGTCTTATACGAAAACGCGAGTATAGTATCCTTGTATTACTCAGCCGTCGAGTTGTACAAGCTTTCACTGCATCATTGGCAGTACTGCCATTAGGTTCAAGCTAAGGCCTTTACATGTAAATGGTGTTCCAACCACAATGCAAGTTCTTTGCTCAACTAAATTTGACATGTCTTTGTTTCAATTGTCGACAAATTTAACAATATTGAGGTAAACAATTGAGAAGCGCGTTAAGATTGATGAAGCCGTTCAAATCGAAATGCATTACGTGCACAAAATGTGTCTACAATCGGTAGAATTGTGTACAAATTTCAGCAAACAGGGTCTGTAGGAAATCTGCATGCTTGCGCAGTTCGTTCTGCGAAAAACATTGCAGTTGTCCGCGATAGTGTGGCAGAAGAGCCGTCAACCTCGTATCGTCGTCGTGCCCAAGAATTGAACATCTTACGAACATCACTGATGCGAACGTTGAATAAAGA
Source organism: Wohlfahrtia magnifica (assembly GCA_023159175.1). Taxonomy (NCBI): domain Eukaryota; kingdom Metazoa; phylum Arthropoda; class Insecta; order Diptera; family Sarcophagidae; genus Wohlfahrtia; species Wohlfahrtia magnifica. The sequence goes on from JAKWBJ010000223.1 coordinate 4,824,216, forward strand.
TTTGAATTAACACGCTTACAAGGTTCAATTGACTCAAGAGCTACTGAAGCCTACTGACCATATCAATCGTCGGTAATACGCCGAATGGTTAGTTGAACAGATAGAAATGAATGACTTTACAAAGAAGAACATCTTCAGCGACGAGGCGCACTTTCACTTCGGTGGTCTCGGTAACAAGCAGAGTTGCTCAGTTTTGGCAAATGAGAATTCACGAGTGATTGTTGAAAAGCCGGGATATTTTGCTTTACACATAATTGTTAGAGATCCTTCTATCATAATAAAAAATATTAAGATAATTCTCTTAAAACTTTTTGTTTTATTTACAATTAAAATTGTGCGTTTTAGTATTTATCATCCAGGAATGCCAAAGTATAGTACCCTTATCTTACTCAGCCATCGACAGCATTACCATTGACAGCATTACCATTAGGTTGAAGCTAAAGCCTTTACGTGTACTTCCCGAATCAATGGCAGCATTTGCTGCTCTCAGCGCCCGTTATACCAGAACTTAGGTGCAAATAAAAATCAGAATTTGATTGCTTTTCGGTTAAAAACATGATTGAGAGATCTGAGCAACTGCGGTATGATATGGAAGCGATATATTATACTTTACTCAGGGTGTGAGTAAAGTCCGTAGGGCTTGACTCAAGTCGCCTACAACTTAAATTATCAACTACGGTTCAACGAATTTAAATCTCTTCAAATTCAATAAAATAAAAATTTGAAATTCTTAAAGCAATAGTTGTTTCATTAGCCATAGTAGAGTGTGATCACACTGAAAACATTCGCATAATTTTGAAACAATTTTTGTTTTTTTGTTTTTGTCAAAAGGTTTTTGGTTACATGCTGTGGTCCTTCGGCAGCCACGTATGAATATAGAAATTGGAAAAATTTAATTGAATCGTATGTTACTTGTTTTTTACTTCAATAATTTTGTTTTCACATTTGAATTTCCCTATTTTGATTTGCAACTTGCTGTGCTTATTTTAGTCCTTAAAGTCCTTTATATTTGCGAATACAACGCGTTGAATGTTGTAGTTTTGATTTGTGTTTTGTCAACATTTTATATTGACACAGCGTGTATTCATTAGCATTGAGTGTTAAAAATAAGAAACGCTTTCAAATGTGTGAAAAGTTTAAAATTCAAAAAGAAAAAAAAGAGGAGAGAAAAGAATAAAATAAATATTTCAAGTCTTGTTAAATAATAAAAAGAGACGAACAACATTTTTTTGTTTTTGTTAATACAACCCTAGCTCTACGTATGAGATAATAAGGGTTAAAATGTCAGTGTAATTGTTATTGTCTTTACCAAAAAAAAAAAAAAATTATTCTGTCTGCCCGTTTATACCTCCCTGCCAATATGCTGACATTTGATTATATTGTTTTAAAAATAATATTGATTTTTTACTCAGTTTTTTTAATATTTAATTTTCCTTTTCATATTGCTATTGTTGTTATTGCTTTGAGTAAATAATGACCTTTTTTAGTAATGCTTGTTACGTACTGTTCTTCGTTAATTATATGTAATTACGAACTTAGCCTTGACTAGTGAGTGGGGTTAAAGCCAAGTCAGTTGTGTTGAGTATATATTTGTATTATTATTTGATTTCATTTTTTGTTGTTGTTCCTGTTTCGGTAGTAACAATTAGCCTTTTAATTGTAAAGCCACTCACTTTTTATGTCATCCTTTACATGAACCTCAATTGTATCACAATAATAATAAATTTGAAATGACCAAAATAGTACGTGGGCGAATTTTGAAGAGTTTCTACAGAAGAGACTTACGAAGAGTTATAACGAAACTTAAAAGAATTCTTTAAAGACTTTTTAATTAAGACATTTAGAGCGTGGATCACTGAGCACAATATGGTTCTATAAGCTATTTGCTTGTTGCCTTAGTACCGCTCTATTAATTGACATTCTCTTCTCTAGGTGGCATTTTGGGGTTCCACAAATCAATCATTGCTTTGTTTCAGTTCGATCGTTTCTAGCTCGCCTCCATATGATTGTGCAGTGGTGAAGATCCTTGCTAAGTGGTGGTGGTGATCTTTACTTAGCATTGTAATTTTTTCCCAATAGTTGGCGTTTTCTTCTGATTGGTCATTCATCTGATGTTTGTCTTCATTGTCAGATGTAAGCTGGAAAGTCAGGGGGACTTCTTTTACACCACAAATAAATTTTTTCGCCATGTCCTCTGCTTCACTTAAATTCCCAGATATTCATAGGTTGCTGTCCGTGCTAAAACATGTTGGGAAGTCCATTATTGTTCAATTTATTTACGGCAAGTTTTCTTGTTGCCATGGAAAAATGTTTTCTAACAGTAGCCGAAGGGATTTTCTGGAGAGGTCTCTGAAGTAAGACAATTTGTCCAGGTTAATTTCATTATCCGTTTTCTTAATACATTAGTATATAAGCCATATTATTGCCAACGTATATACAAAAATAATTCAGAATTTGGTGTATGGTGAAGGTATGGTGCCACGCCCATTTTATATTTTATTAATTAAATAAAAACATTTATAGATTTCCGCAAAAATGTTTTAAAACATAATTATGCTTTTAAACGCGATGCGTAAAAAGGTCACTGCAAGCGGAATACTTGGACAAGGTCAAGAGCGTCAAACACAGTGTCCGCAGCAACAAGCAACAAAATAATGCACTTCAACATTATTACGCTGATGTGCTGGATGGAATGTGTGCAGCTCATAGAATGAGAGAGAAAGTATCTTAAAAGTGTCTTCATCACCAGGTCACATGTGTCCAGACGGACTAAGCTCAGAATATTCGACTCGTGTGTTGGATTGTGTCGAGTGGCGTCGTGTGGGGACTCTAGGTGTCCATCTGAGTGTGCTTCGGGATCATATGCAGAATATTCTGGCCAAACACCATGGGTGACACGTAACTGCGGAATATGACTAGTGAGGAACCCATAGTGGGGAGGATAGGGGAAGGGGAATGTGGATGGATCGGTCGCGCCATTCGGGAGATTCCCGGTGGCGTCATCAGGATGTCGTTTGGGTGGAAACCTCAGAGTCAGGGATGTCCTGATAACCTAGTAGTCCGGGGACTAGAACAGGACGATCTAACATGTGTATGGGGAAGTATTAACAGCGATAGATCGTGTAAAATGGACTTGCTTTGTGAAAGCCAAATTGTCCCAAAAAGGACTAATGGGAGAAAAAGTCTAGAAAATATTTGCTCCGAGCCTCTCAAGACGGATGCAGCAATAAGTGCTTGATTATTACAGTCAGCTTAAGAAAAATCTGAAAGAGAGTTTGATAGTTAAACTATCTAGGAAAGGAGATCTGAGGAAACTGAAGAGTTACTCGTATGAGCAGCGTTGCCGTTATGGTTATTTTTACCAAAGTTGGTTATTTTTTCTTTGATGTGTAGATGTGTACTTTTTTACCATTTAGGTTACTTTTTTCTCGAAGTAAAAGATAATGATTTCTTTTTACGTTTATTACCCAGGTTCTTAGTGAGTATATCACTTTAAAAGCGGGTTTTTTTGGCAAACTTTGGTATTTTGGTGTGATTATGCTATGACCTTCCATTCCCATTAATAACACATGGATTTCGTGCCAAAAGACTGCATATTTTTTGAGGTCAAGAATGAATCGAACCAATTTCTTATATTTTGTTCTAAAGTAAAAGGTACTCCGATCGAAAGAAATGTTAGTCTGACGGGCAAATGATCTTGGAACATTTGGCCGAGAATTGTCCAAAAAATCAATTTTTCATCACCAGCAACAATTTTTTTCAGCTTGTATAGCTTTATGAGTTTGAAAACAATCTTCATAAAGTAATGCCTTCAATTTATCATCTCCCCACATTTTTGCCTGATCTAGGAGGTCTTTATTTTTCATGTCAAAATCATTACTTCTGAATTGCATAAATGATCTCGCACGTTGAAGTCAGTAAAACATATTCAGCTTTAATAAAACATCAAAGCAATACAACTTCGTGGCTTATGCTGTTTCGTTCAGTGGCTAAGTGATATCAGACACATTTCACTTCAACTTTATTGTTTAGTTCGGGTATTTAGCGATTCATTAAGATATCTCTTGGTAACGGCTATTGAGCTAAAATTATCCACAAATAAATTTTGTAACCTCTTAAGTAATCATATGAGCGAACGATATTTTCTATTGTGCGAAGTTTGTTAATACATAGTTGTTTATACATAGAATATGCCTCATTAATTGTTGTACCACATTTTTTTACAAAACTGCTCTAAGTTCGATATAAAAAATTAAATTTTTATTTTTTTTTGTATTAAAATTATGATTTAAAATTTTGATTATTTTTCGGTTACTTTTTTATTGAAGTTTGGTTAAATCGAAATTGTGGCAACGCTGGTTATGAATTTACTGAGAATAGTGAATAAAGTTATTGCAAACATCATTAACAGGCGTCTGATGGACGCACTTAACCCATACATACGCAATGAGTAAGCCGGCTTCAGACATTGCATTTTCTATACGGATCATGTCAGCTTTACGATAAATGCCAAGCCAAAAAGACAACCGTTTTATCTCAACATCATCAAATTTGAAAGAGCGTTTGACACCATCCACCACTCTAAGATGTGGGAAGTACTCATGATCATCAAAGATCTCTACAGTAACGCAAAATTTCATATCGTTCATAGAAGTTTATTGAGTAAGTTAATTGATGTAAAAGTAAGTGCACGACAAAGTTGTCCGCTCTCCCTATTGCTCTTTTAACGTTTCGTTGAAAGCATAATGTCGAGAGTAACATCAAAATTCAGCGGAATGATCTTGTGTTTGAGCGATCGATTTGAGCCTCTGGTCTACGCGGACGACATATGACTGCTCTCTGGTCGAAAGATCTTGCTAACGTCGTGGTATCATAACATTAACTGGTGACTTAAAGAAAGACGAGAGCAATCGCATCAATTAGGCCAGACAGTCATTCGGACAACTCAAAAATCTTTGTAGATCAGCTTACATATCCAAACGTACGGACTTAAAAGTCTTCGACACTTGCAACATTAAGTAAAATCTTCATAAACCGATGCCTTCTCGAAATACTGCTGTATCATAACATTAACTGGTTACTTAAAGAAAGACGAGAGCAATCGCATTAATTAGGCCAGACAGTCCTTCGGACAACTCAAAAATGTTTGTAGATCAACTTACATGTTCAAACGCACGAACTTAAAAGTCTTCGACACTTGCGACATTAAGTCCCTACAGATCTTCATAAACCAATGCCTCCTCGAAATATTAAGAATATTTTGGCCATGAGCAAAAGGCAACGAATTTGTTTGATAAGAAACTGACCAAATGTCTGTTGCAGAGGATATTTATTTTTTTCTCCGTCACCTTTCTAAGGAGCAGATTGGCTTTCCACATGTACATACATTACTTTGTTATGGTTCCATTAATTAAGTTGATTTTCTAAAATAAGTAGATGATTAATTTGCTGTAGCTAGCGATCTCTGCTAATTGGTGGTGGCAATCCTTACTTAGCATTTTAATTATTTCCCAGTAGGTGACATTTTCTCCTGATCATTCGTCTGATGTTTGCCATCATCGCTAGAGGTAAGCTGAAAGATCAGAGGGGCTTCTTTTGGAAGGATTTGTCTGGAGGGAGGTTGAAGTCTCTTTCTTAAGCTCTCGAAACCGCAATAACATATTTTTTATTTATTTTTTTGTCATATTCACTTGTGGGAATCGAACCTGGGCCACTTGTATTGTATGCATGCGATCTAGCCACTACTCCATGTTATCCCCACCTGCTCTCCGCAGGTGCAAACAAAGCATCGCCAGAAACTCCATTGAGTGAAGCCGACAAAGAAGCAACAGAAAAGAGCATCCAAGTCCTACATTATAGAGGCAACTGCACTTAAAGGCAGCGAAAGTTGGAGATTGTGGAACGAGCTAATAGCTGCAGCATCGGATTGACAAGGTTGGAACAGTATCGTTGAGGCTCTGCGCTTCTAATAGGAACAAAAGGAATCTATATGTTTTTAAATAACTTCTCAAATCACCCACGTTAAAGGTAATTTGTATACAAATTTCACATTTCAATAATTTTGCGTATAATTTGAAGGTGTTACATGATATTCGTTAAAACAAATAACAATTTGAAACGAACTTGACAAAAAAATGACAAATAAAACAAATGAAATACTCCCCGAAAATTGTGTGCAAATTATAGTACTTGTTAGTGAAAAGGACTTAAATCCCTTAAATGTTTACTTGACTTTTACAGCGTTTTCAACAACATTAACGGGCGTTCAAACATTACCCTTTTTCTTGTTTCACTTAAACGCCATAGACGTTTGTAATTTTACAACAATTGATTAACGAAATGAAAAATAATACGGGAACATACCACACTTTCACTTATAGGCATAGTTTTCAAGTTAAAGGCTAAAGTATAGACCGCTAGTTGGGGTCAAGGAAACCTTTTAAATGGGAAGAATATGGTTTATGGGGCTTCCATGTTAGTAAATGCCACAATATTTTTTGCTTGTTTGTTGTAATTTGTTTGTAATTTTCCCTTTTAGTTAAAGATTATCTAACTTCCTGTTACAACATCATTTACAAAATAGAATTTAAACTACAAACAAACATAAGGACGAATGGCTGGCTGGCTACACTCATCCTACACCGTAGGGATTTAGATTTTGTTTGTCCTTCTCTACATTTTTCTTTTTTGTTAAATGTCTACCATTACCTCGTTATCTGATTTACAGTGAGTTTTTTTGAAATAATTTTTATTTATTTTTTTAAAATACAGGGTGTTTTTTATGCTATGAATGAATGAGAGTAAGAGATCCTATTTTAATAATATTATCGAGGGGTATATCTACTATACACTGTAACTTCCTCGCTTTTACAAGCGGAGAACTAATTCACCACCTCTACTCATTTAAAATACAGTGTGAATAAATTTGAATGTTATCGCTAAATTCGGATCTTTTGGTGATTTTTGCTTTCTGTCACATGATATCCTTTTGCAACACGAATACTTGCTCACTACTGCTGCAGCATGATTGCAAAAAAACACAACCTTTTGACATTTATTTAATCAAACTAATTATTGCACATGAAAATCATATCAAGATTTGAAAAGAATAGAAAAAATAAATCTTTTTGTGTATTTCCCTAATGATGTTGACGATATGAAAAGTATTAGTAACACAGGAAGTCCTAATCGGTTTTTTGTCTGTTGCAATGTTTCATAATGTGCAACAATTGCAGGAATTTTTTTGAGTAAAAGAATTTCTTCTAAAAAATGAATGAAATTATTATTTGTTTTAGAAACAATATTGAATTTCATTTATTTTAAATCATTTTAATTTTATTTCATTAGTTTAGTTGTGTACCGACATTTTTTTGCCAGCAGTGAACAAGTGCGTACAGAGAACAAAACTTTACTAAAACATTTTTTAAACATATGGTATAAAAAGTGCTATGGCCTGGAATACAAGCAAAAATCTATAAAATTATGGAAAAAGAGGAATATTTTATATAAATAAGCTTTTTGTGAAAATACAACAAAAACATTAATTTTTAATGGGAAAGTAACAAACGCTTTATTCAAAGTATTGGCCATGACTGGCTACACATTTTTCTCATGTTTCGGGCAATTTGTGGATTCTATGCCAATAAAACTGTTCGTCTTTGGAAGCAAACCAATTAGTTAGCCATTTTGCAATTTCCTCGTAGGAATCGAAGTGCTGCTCAGTCAATGCGTATTTCATCGATGAAAACAAGTTGTAGTCGAAGGGCCCCAAGTCTGGTGAATACAGCTAGTTGGGTAGCAGCTGCCAGTCTTATGCTTTGATATCAGGGTTGGGTAACCCAATTATTTCCACCAGGGTTTTATTGGGTCTAAATTTAAAAAAAAAACAGGGTCGGTTTTTATTTAATGGTTTTCGTAGTTTGTTTACGGCAAAAATAAGTATAATATACGTTTTGCGAAAACAAATTCAGTGCCTTTTTTGGCTCACAAAAGATAATGAATTAACAAATTTATAAAAAAAAATATATATTTATATATAAAGGGTCCGCCATCTAACGTTTTTTTTTCAACTAGTGCCTATTTCGTGAATGGTAACACTTAGCTCATGTCTGATTTGACTGATAATTAGTTTTATCCTTCCGCTGAACGAATATGGTTGTGTATACGCTTCGCTAAGTGGGCCTGCGATCGACTTACAAAAGATGTCGATTTTGCCAAAAAAAATCATCTTTTCAAATGAAGCTCATTTTGATCTTGGCGGGTATGTAAACAAGCAAAATTGTCGCATTTGGGGCACAGAAAACCCGCACGCATACATTGAAAAGCCGATACACCCAAGACGAGTCACTGTTTGGTGCGGATTTTGGTCCAGAGACATAATTGGGCCATTTTTCTTCGAAAATGAGTAAGGAGTGGCCGTTACATTCAATGGCGATCATTATCGGGCCATGTTGAGCGAATTTTTGTTTACAAAAATTGAAGAGGAGGATATTAGCAACATTTGGTTTTAACAAGACGACGCTACGTGCCACACAGCCAAAGCTACACTCGATGTTTTGCGCCCTGTTTTTGAAGATAGCATTATCAGCCACAGAGCTGATGTCGTTTGGCTGCACACAATCGATAATGTGCTTAAAAATTGGACCGATCGTGTAGGCTACTGCATGGCCAGCCGAGGCAGTCATTTAAATGAAGGAAGGATTGTACTTTCAAATAAAAAAAGAAATTTGAGAAAATATTCAGTAGTTTTTTTTTATAGAATTAAAAAAAAAAAAATTATTTGACGGACCCTTTATAAAAAAAAAATCACTGATTACATCTCTTTCCGGGTTCTCAGCCAATTTCTGAATCCCATTTAGAGAAAGTTTTCGTTTTTTGAGGCGATCAAACTTTGAAACTGATTTTATATTTCTTGAAAAGAAGTTATTCGGTAACATGTTAAAAGATATTGCATCCATTGAAATAGATAATAGTCTGAGGGATCAATGATCGGAGAGTACCGCGGGTGCAGCATTTCACCGTTTCTGACAATCGTTTGGCAACTTACGATGTGAAGCCGAGCGTTGTAATGCCAAAAAATAACCAATCATGTCTGTCTTTATACTACGGCCGTTTTTCTTATTCTTACACAACGCCCCTTTGCTCTGGACAAGAGTGCAAAATTGTATTATAAATACGAAAACAGCGTAATTCGACTAACAAATATAAAAAGTTGACTAATTAAACGAAATTAGGCAACACTTATAAAATCAAAAAAAACCCCATCAGAAAACCCAATAAGATCCGTTGGGTTGGGCTTTAAAAAAACACGGATTTTTGCCAACCCTGCTTGATTGTATACTGAACCGGGCATTGTCATGTTGCAAAATTACCTGGCCGTGTCTTGTGGCCTATTTTGTTCGCTCTTCGCTTCAAATTGATCATTTGTTATCGGTAGCGGCTTGTATTAACGGTTTCACCAGGTCTTAAAAGCTCGTGGTATACAGCACCTTTCTTCAAACTTTTTTGGTGGTCTTCATTACACACATCTAAATCGTTATCTTTGAACCGTCGAAACCATCTTTTGCAGGTTGCTTCTGATAGAACATGATCACCATATGCCTCGACAAGCATTCGATGTGACTCTGCGGCACTTTTATTCAAATGAAAACAAAAAATTAATGCCTTCCGCAAATCATTATTTTATGGTACAAAATTCGCTATTTTTAACACAATCGAAAAACATATGATGTTATTTGCTTACCGATTTGATGTTTGGCAGATGTCATTACCAACAAGTTAAGGTTCGTTCACTATAAATGTTCTCTATGGAGACATTTGTATCTTACGCTCCCTTCATACCGGTACACCTGGTATAAAGAGTGTCTTTTTGTAGTTACAGAAGTTTAAATCATAACAAAACAGAGAAATATATTTTTAATATAAATGAAACGGGCTTTATTGGATAGAAAATTTTATGATATGCATGTTTATATATGATTTCGGTTATGTGTATGTGCGCTAGTGTACAGAGAATATGAAACATTTGAATTCATGCCACTCACAAGATTTCAGTCTTTCGCAGACCACAACTTGGGTTAATTTTACGTTATGACTTAGGACTGCAACCAAACGAAATTAAACTGATGGAACTGAGGAGCTGAAGATAAACTATCTTGTACAACCACGTGTGTTAGCTGATTCAGCTCAAGAGCTGTTGAAAGCTGAACCTAGTTTTTATCAAAAATCATACGTCAAAAAACTAAATTATCGCCTTTAGACCGATACCAACTTAAATCCAATCGAACAGCGTCCAAGGCCTTTGAAAAAAATACATTTTGGTGTGAATTTTGGACTGGCGGCATTATCTGTTCATATTTCTTTGAGAACAGCGCTGAGCAGGCCATTACAGCCAACGGTGGGCGCTATAGGTCAATGATTAACAACGTATTTTAGCCTGAATTGAATAACATAGACATCGAAACCATATAGTTTCAACAGGACTATGCTAGATGTCACACTACTACTAATCCCACATGCTACTGGGCATTCTACAGGAGGGATTTGAAGGCATGATGATTTACCGTGGGGGTGATGTGAATTGGTGACCGATATAATGCGATTTGGCCCCTTTAGAGTTTTCTTTATGGGGGTTTTTTAAGTCACAGGTCCATACATAATGGCATCGATAAGCCTTTAAAACGAATAAGAAAATCGATGTTTTATTTAAATTTGAAGATAGCGAGCTCTTAATAAAAGATCATTTCATATCCTTAGATCGAAGTTCTTGCATTACTTCGAGATATGTTAATGCCTGCCGTGTCTCGGTTCAGATGATCTGCTTGTTCTTTAAAACGTTTAAAATGAGTTCATCCATATATCGATCGATTCATAACCTTTGATGAATCTTGAGTCAATTTTTTCTACAAGTAGTGTATAAGGACCTTAACTTGCATTTTTTTCTCCGTCATTCCGCTAGAGCACATATTGACTTTTCCACACAGCATCGATTGCTTTACTTCAGTTTCAGTAATCAAGTTGATTTTCAAGCTTAGTAGATGATTATTAATCTACTGTAGCTCGCCTCCACATGATTGTTTGTAGTGGTGAAAATCCTTGCTAAGAGGTGGTGCTGATCTTTGCTTAGCATTGTAATTTTTTCGCAGCAGGTGGCGTTTTCTCCTGATCATTCATAAATTGAATTCTAATAAATTATTCTAAATTTTTTTTGTGTAATTTAAGATACACCTCTACCACCATATGTGATAGTGTAGCTTTTGAAAATGTAACATGTTCAATAGTGGCATGTTTTTGAACCCAGTTTGCATTGATTGCTTAATACTTATCCAATTTATTCGCAGTTGATATCCTTAAAACACAGCAAATCAATTTTTGGAATCTTTAACAAAAATTTGTCTTCTACTGTTAAATATATAGGCCATAATATGGCAGATAAAATCATTATAAATCTGCTTAAGCAAACTATCCTTGTTAAATAAGCAAATCCTAAAAGATATTGACATATGGAAAATTGTATTTAAAGATTTCTTTAAATAGCTATTTTGTATTCACCATTCCATGATCGAATAAACATAAAAAGAAACTAAACAATCCACACAAACCTTTAAATACAACTGGGGATGTACTTTTTTTCGTTTTTATTATTAAATGGCCGGCAAGAAAATGGTCTTGATTTAAAAAATAGAATACTTCTAAGGATACAAAAGCAAAAGGATAGTAAAGCATTAAAAAAGATCCACCATAAGATAGCATCTCACAACAGTTTCCTCCCCCTTTTAAGCTATCTTAACGCCATACAAATATTTGCAATGTGGCTTATTTACACCAAAGATGTGCTGGGATATTTGGTTGGGTAGGTAAGGGATTAAAAAAAAAAAAAAAAAAAAAAAAAAATGGCAGTTAATTGTAAGAGATGAAGTAAGAAGAAGAGAAATAAATTGACCAAGTAGTCAACCATAATCAACCTCAGTGGCCAGAAATCACATTTGACCAAGTCAATAAGTTTTAAAATAAATATTTTTTTCACATTTTTTTTTATAAAGAAATCACATGTATGTGGCATTTGGCCATAAAGAAAAAGGGTCCGCCATCTAACGTTGTTTTTTTCAACTAGTGCTTATTTCGTGAATGGTAACACTTAGCTCATGTCTGATTTGACAGATAATTAGTTTTATCCTTCCGTTAAACGAATATGGTTGTGTAAGCGCTTGAACAACGCTGGGAGATATTGCGACATTACTTTGAAAATCATGGTAATGTTGCAGATGAAGCTCATTTTGATCTTGGCGGGTATGTAAACAAGCAAAATTGTCGCATTTGAAGTACAGAAAACCGCATACATTGAAAAGCCAATACACCCAAGACAAGTCATTGTTTGGTACGGATTTTGGTCCAGAGGCATAATTGGGCCATTTTTCTTCGAAAAAGAGCAAGGAGTGGCCGTTACAGTCAATGGCGATCATTATCGGGTCATGTTGAGCGAATTTTTGTTCACAAAAATTGAAAAGGAGGATATTAGCAACATTTGGTTTCAACAGGACGGTGCTACGTGCCACACAGCCGAAGCTACACTCGATGTTTTGCGCCCTGTTTTTGAAGATCGCATTATCAGCCGCAGAGCTGATGTCGTTTGGCCACCTCGGAGCTGCGATTTGACACCGTTGGACTGACAAAAATAAGTGTTACGACAACAAGCCAGAGATAATTGACGCTTTGAAGGACAATATTCCTGAAGCCATTGATGAAATACAGCTGCACACAATCGATAATGTGCTTAAAAATTGGACCGTTTGTGTAGGCTACTGCATGGCCAGCCGAGGCAGCCATTTGAATGAAATTATATTCCATTATTAACCGGAAGGATTGTACTTTCAAATTGAGAAAATATTCAGCAGTTTTTTTGTATAGCATTTTTAAAAACAAAACAGTTTTTTGGCGGACCCTATAGAAGAAGCACAAAGCACACCAAGAGTTTAAGGGAAAGATGGTAGAAAAAAAGGATATCCTTTAATCATGAAGATGTTTTTTTTGGTAACCCTAACGAACTCAAAAATGTGTTTACCAAAGGTGGCAAAAAAAAAAAAAAAAAAAATTGTGATTTCTTTCTATGAAACATATGCCAGACTAAAGGTTACTTCCGGTCAATTTGTTACAATTGTTATAGAAATTATTTTTTTTTTAATAAAATATCTAAAGAAATATATTTAAAAAAAAACTGAAGCACGTATCAAAATAATTTAGTTTAAGGATAAATTTTTTTCAAATTATTCTTCTCCGTATGGATTTTTAATACTAAAGTATTTCGTTTTAGGATTAACAAATAGACTATGGAAATAAATACGAATGTAACATATTTTTGGTTTAAAATATTAAATTTGTATTGAACAACTAATTCAAAAAGTTGTTACTACGCTTTTAAAAATACTTACCAATTTATTTTTTGTTTAGCTATGATGTATGCGAATTGGAATAGCTTCATAGATACTTATACAAGTAGTATTGATGTGAAAATAAGTGCATTATCTGAAGATATGTGCTAAGTGTGGCTATTTTTACTTTAAGAAGGCAAGCGAGAGCTGTGAGTTGCTAATGGTGATTTACGGCATCCACCGAAACTCCCGATGGCCACATGCCCGAATCTTGAATCGTTTAACTGTAATTTGTTTATGGGACCGCAAAATTTTTGTTGGCAGCAAACAATTTGCTAACCCAAGAGTTGCTGAAAATAAATGCATGCAAAAGCAAGATGATATGCTGCAGCACTATAAACAATACTAAAGTTTTAAATACAGAGGAAGAGGTGAAATAATTTTGCTACCTTGATATTAATGAAATTTACCGAATTTCGAGGATAAATCACTCTTTTGAGATCATGCTACCGTTTGGAAATCTATCGCTATATTGAAACGTTCTATACGCCTGCGACATACGTTACGTAAATGCTTGCTATCTAACTATTCTTTAATCGCTCTTAGGTTATTTTGGCCGAACATTATATCAAATAGGCAAATTTGGTTTCAGACCGATGAATGACCACTGTAAATGGCTTTGGACGGGTCACACCTCGGGATGACACTGTCAGGGAAACGCTCGAAAAATTGGACATCAGTTGCACAGTTGGCGATATCAATTTGATAATAAGGTTAACCAAAGCCGAATAAGTTGAAGTGAAATAAAACATTTTTCATCGAATTGAAGCGTATGGACAAAGTTCGTTGTAACTCTTTGTCCCGTATAGGAACTACAGGACATAATAATAAATAATATTGATAATAACATCATGGATACTAAGCAATTGTAACATACAAATTGTTTTCTCTTATAATTTCTTTTAACTCATCACTTAATAAGTGCTCGGTCTGACACATAGATGGCAAAATTGTTGACAGACTCACATGACTGGCGCATAGCAAACCTTCAACAAAATGTACCAATTTTTCATAGAATTTTGGTTATTAGTTTAGAGAGTAGTTTATTGGACATTATGCTGAATTTAAACGCAATTGTGCAAGCAGAACGCTCTGGTTGCCCAAAAACGCCAGTTTTTCCGCAATTATACAAAAAAGGCCTTCAAAATATTTTAAAACACCAAAACCGAAAAGAACCCGAACACCGAAAAGAAGTTGTATGAGATAGCTGACTAGAAGGTAGTTGTTGTTTTGGAAGTAGATGCCGAGGTTGCTCACACCGGCTAATGAACAACAAAGAGTCAATGATTCAAAGTGCTGTTTAGAGCTACATTCCTAAACCAAGCAACAAAAATTTAAAAAATCGACTGGAGGATTCATTCATTAACTACTTTGAGTAACATGGATTAATATTAGATCGATTAGATGTCGATATCAAGAAAAACGGACCACACGCAAGAGAAAAAGTCATCAACAGTAATTCCTAGATTTGATCCCAGCGACATGCAAAATATGCTCCAGAAAGAAAAACTTAACTGATATCAATGCCAAAAATTCGACCTCCTATCATACGCTGCAGCCACAAAAAAAAAAGCCTGACAAGTAATACTCTTTTCTGATAGGCGTTATCGAGTAGAATGGGGGTCTGTTTTCCACGAGTTACGGGTAAAAACCCGTTTTTTCATACCTTTATGCACTTATACACTAATAACTTGGCTGAATATTATTATCAGATTTTGAAAGGAGAGAAAGAGGCCTTTTAAATGATATATATGTCGTTTAAATAGAAGGATCTGATCTTTCACAAGCACACACATTTTTCAAGTTAAGAAGCATTTTTGCACACTATTTTACATAGGAAACGTACTATTTACGAATTAATTAAAGAATTATATTAAGGTATGGATCAAATAATATTAAGACTTAGAAATACGTTGGAAATTGTCGTAGTTAAGTTTTTTAGTAGTCACTCATAAAATAATCATACATTACTTTGAATACGTACAAATATACTTATGTTTTAAAAAAAAGTTAAAATTTTTGTAAAAATAGCATAATTTTTTTATGAGAAAGAGAGGTAAAGTTTTTCCCTTGTATGACAACGCTCGGTCTTACTTTGTAAAATTGTTAGAAACGATCAAATGCCGTACCCACCGTATTCACCAAACATTGATCTTTCTGACTATTGTCTGTTTCGACGGACAATATCTTTTGGCACGTCACCGAATCACGTGTTTTGAGGAAATATAAAATCAACTTCAAAGTGAATCGCTTCAAAAGACGAGAATTTTTCTCGGACAGTATTCGGACAGTATTTGGGTTTAATTTGGTTACCCAGTGAGTTGCGAACGTAAAAAAACGCTGTGGAACGTATCTAAACTTTAGAAATGTGGAGTTGTATGAAAAATGTGTTTGCTTGAAAAATACACCCAAATTCTTCAAGGCTACTTAAGCGACATATACACATGGTATGTATGTATATCATTTAAAAGGTCTGTTGCTCTTCTTTCCAAAACTAAAAAAAAATACTTAAGTCAGGTAATATTCAGCTAAATTACTAACTTATAAGTGCATAATGATCCAAAAAACCGGGTTGTTGCCGCCGCTGTCTGTCCGCTTTCTATAAATATTTTCTTTTAGTGTATTATTGCTATAAAATTATTTTCTTTAAATGGTAACTCTGTTTAATTGTCAAATTTATATTAATTTTTCAATCGGTGACGTGTCTAGAAAAATTGGCGGTAAAAATAAAGGTTATAAAAGGGCAAAATTGATGGACATTTGAACCAAAGCATGTTTATCACCATAAACGAAGCCTGCTCGGAGTCCAAACTAAAAAAGTGTGAAGCTTTGATTATATATAAGTTTTATTATAAATTTATTATAACAAATATTGTTAAGTTTAGGAATTTCAACATCATCCATTTGTAATTAAATAAATGAATTTAAATTTGTTACAAAAACTTGAGTAACTTCGCCCGTAAACATGGGTTTTTACCCGTAACTCAAGATTCCAAAAGCAGATCTTTGTTCTACGGGATAGAGCCTATCAAGAAAGTATAGGGTCCGCCAAATAATTTTTTTTTTTTGGAAAATGCCATAAAAAAAACTACTGCATATTTTCTCAAATTTCTTTTTTTATTTGAAAGTACAGTCCTTCCGGTTAATAATGAAAATAATTTCATTCAAATGGCTGCCTCAGCTGGCCATGCAGTAGCCTACATGTTCGGTCCAATTTTTACACACATTATCGATTGTGTGCAGCTGTATTTCACCAATGGCTTCACGAATATTGTCCTTTAAATCATCAATTGTCTCTGGCTTGTTGGCGTAACACTTATCTTTGACGGCACCCCACAAATAATAGTCCAACGGTGTCAAATCACAGCTCCGAAGTGGCCAAACTATATCAGCTCTGCGGCTGATAATGCGATCTTCAAAAACAGGACGCAAAACATCGAGTGTAGCTTCGGCTGTGTGGCACATAGCGACGTCTTGTTGAAACCAAATGTTGCTAATATCCTCCTCTTCATTTTTTGTGAACAAAAATTCGTTCAACATGGCCCGATAACGATCGCCATTGACTGTAACGGCCACTCCCTGCTCATTTTCGAAGGAAAATGGCCAATTATGCCTCTGGACCAAAATCCGCATCATACAGTGACTCGTCTTGGGTGTATCGGCTTTTCAATGTATGCGTGCGGGTTTTCTGTGCCCCAAATGCAACAATTTTGCTTGTTTACATATCCGCCAATATCAAAATGAGCTTCATCTGAAAAGATGATTTTTGATTCTGCAATATTACCATGATTTTCAAAATAATGTCACAATATTTCCCAGCGTGGTTCAAGCGTATACACAACCATATTCGTTCCGCGGAAGGATAAAACTAATTATCTGTCAAATCAGACATGAGCTAAAGGTTACCATTCACGAAATAAGCACTAGTTGAAAAAAAACGTTAGATGGCGGACCCTATAGTATCATTTCCCAGATCGAACTGTGTTATTGAAAGAAAAGACATATTGTTTCACATAAGGGGTATTGAAAATTTGAAGGAGCGTTCGAATCAATGTAAGGATTTCTTACAGCAATGCTATCATACGAATTTCCCTTTAAAAAACTTATTTATCTGTCTACCGAATTTCAAAAGTAGTTATGGCATCAAAAACTCAATTCCCTTACGAATATATTCACATCAATTTGTTCTAACAATTTAAAGTAATTTGCTACGGTTTTCAATAAAATTACGTAATGAAATGATGACATTATTATCGATGACAAGAGAAAAACTCTTCACAATTTTGTGTAAAATTTCTATAAAATTTACTCAAAAATTTTTTACTTTTTTTGGCATGTGTTGCTAAGTATGAAATTATAATTTCAAGGCAAATTATTTGATATTAACACAAGCATATTGACAAATTTTTGCGCCAAAGAAAAAATGCTTTAAATTCTTTAGGGGCCATTTGCAGCAGCTACTCGAAGGGAAATAAATCAATTTGTTACACTACGGGTTTTCCTATAAGGTCTACCACACTAAAGCCAATATGAAATTCATACGCTTCCATATGATGTACCATATAAGCCAGTAATAGGGTGCCTTTTTCAAATATAAGACACTCATGTATGTAATCGATCAATTATTATAAAAATTTTAGGGTAAAAAATATGTAAAAAAACACAGAAATTGTACAAAATTTACTTGAATTAAAGAATTGCTTAGAAATAGTGAAGCAAGAACAACAAACCAAAATTTCATAACGGCTGGGTTGGTTGACAGGCGTAGAAATTGGCTTTAAAGGACTTTTTCTTAAAAGAAAGTGGAACTAATTTTTTCTGGCCAAAGTAAGAGATTTGTTGTAGAAAAAGATTTTTGGTCCTAAAAAATCTCATTCTTTTTTCGGTTTTTATTTCAATTAACAGTTTTTGTCTGTAGTTCTTAAAGAACAACCACCATTACCATTCATTTGTCTTCTTCCTGCCACTTTGGCTTCTCCTATGCCTCTTTGGTGATAATTGTGGTTTCATGTTACACTCATGGTCATACCATTTAGTAGTTGTTACAATCATGTAGCAGGCGGCAACATAAGTAATTAGCGACAATGTTTTTCTTATTATTTTTTTTTTTCAGAAAAAAAGTTTTACATGTGAACCACTTACAGAATGTGACAAACAAAAAACTGAATTACTTGCCATAATATTACTCGTATTTCCAAACATTAAAAAGTGAAAACGTACAACACTCATTAGTGCTGTAAGGCGTGTGCTGCATTCAACAACATTTGCATACACTTCTAAATAAGTATTTAATGAGTGTGTGTTGCGTTAATTTTGACACTTGTGTTTGAAAACATGACGTTTTTCTGAACAGAATTCTCTTCCTTTTTCTGCTTTCTTTTTGTTTAAGAACAACTAGTAAAACATAAAATAATAAATATTTATTTTACATTTTTTGTTTTTGTTTCTTTTTTTTTTTTTTTTTTGATAACTGCTCTGATTCCCACGAATTATGGCGCCACTGCTTAAGTGTTTTAACACGAACACGAATCCTTTTACACGTGATATCGTCCTTGATAAGAGGAAATATTATGAAATACTTCTTTATGGATAAAATGGTAGAGGTTTTTAAGATAATTTTTTTTGAAACACTTGATAATTTTTTAAAGACTAAATAATCTTTTTTTTTGTATTTCTTATTGTTAAATGTTATCATAAAATTTACAGATTAATAGCCTTATTTTGAAACATAAGGTTTGAAAAAATATTTTGTTACGTGTAAGAAAAGTAATAAAAAATCCTCTGCTTTAATTTTATTCTTACCGCCATATTCATAAAAAAGTTTTCGATTTATAAAAATTTGTATAATAATAATAAGCACTGCTCTGTCGTCTAAGAATTACGAGCTGCCTTTATACTGACTATCTGTAAGATATTTACATCTTTGTCCACGTAAAGCATGTTCTCTTAGTTCCCCACTTTTCCCCCACTTTTCCTATTTTAATCAATAAATTTCATCACTTTTAAAGATGCCTAAGGGAACTTTTTTGTCCGATCAAGAAAAGATTCGAATTAAATTTTTTCACGACCAAGGATGCTCTAATAGAGAAATTGGACGTAAAATCGGTCGTTCGGAAAGTGTGGTGCGAAATTTCTTTAAGAAAGGTCAAAATTATGGAGTTCGCAAATCAACAAAGGGTAACACAAAACTAACAAGAAGGCAACTTAATCTAATAAAACAAGAAGCAACCCGCAACAAATTGAATTCCACACAAATAAGGAATAAATTAAATCTTCCTGTGACTTCCAAACACGTTGCACACATTTTACGAAACGATGAAAACATAAAATGGAAAAAGCCGAAATGTAAACCAATGCGAAAAAACACCATAAAGAAAATCGTCTAATATTCGCAAGAAAATATATGAAATGGACAGATGAGTGGAAAAAAGTAATTTTCTCTGACGAAAAAAAATTTAATTTAGACGGTCCAGACTCATACTCATGCTATTGACACGATTTGAGATCTAAAGATGTTCGGACGTCAAAACGTAATTTCGGTGGTGGCAGTGTTATGGTTTGGGCAGCGTTTTCTGCAGTTGGCAAGTCGAAAATTTGTTTTGTTCCGACAAAAATGAATAGTTCGATTTATAACGAACTGTTGGAAGATGCTCTTCTCTCTTTTATGGACGAAAAAATGGATGAAGATTGCATTTTCCAACAAGATAATGCTGCAATCCATGTTTCTAAGCAATCGAAATCTTGGTTCAATGAACATGGCATTCCTTTGTTGGACTGGCCGGCTTGTAGTCCGGACTTAAACCCAATGGAAAACTTGTGGGGATACATGGCCCGTAAAGTTTATGCAAATAATGCCCAGAATGAAGGCATAAAGACTGTGACAGAGCTGAAACTAAGAATTAAACAAGTCTGGGAGGAAATTGATTCCGATCTGCTTAAAAAATTAGTGGAATCAATGCCAGACCATATTTTTGAAACAATCCATAACAAAGGATCATCCACACATTATTAATAATGCTACAATAGCCCAAACATTAAAGTGCGTTTATAGGAAAATACCCTTAAAAATGGCTGTTAATATCGAAAATTAAGTAAAAAAAAATAATTAAAGTACAAATGAATTTTTTTTGTAAACAATATTTTAAGTGAAGTCTTAACTAATTTAATACACAAATTTATAGCCCCCTAAATATTTTCTTGTTTAATTTTTACCTTTTTTTTTTAAAAAAGTAGTGTGCGTTTATAGGAATATGCTCCAGTGTAGATAGATTTATGAGTGGGCCACTGCTAAAGGATTGCAAATTAATCCCACAAAGAAGAAGTTTTTGAGACTTGATTACCACCCAATTTTGAAATTGAACGGCCAGTCGATCGATATTGTACAATCTTGGTCAAACCATATTAATATAGTTTGTGCTCGGACGTCTTCGATGTTAAGAAACTTCTGGCAGACTCAATACTGTACTCCAATTAGGGTTAGAACCCTAATTGCTAAATCGTATTTAATACCGGTCTTAGTGTATGGCTGTAACCTTTTTGCCAGCTGTGATGGTGGGAGTGAGTAGAAGGAAACTTAATTTGGCGCTTAATAATATTGTGCGTTATGTTTATGATCTTATGTAAGTTCGTTATATGGAAAGAGTTTTGATAATTATTTAAGAGTTCGTATCTTACTGTTCTTGCATAAAATTCTATATACACGTCAACCTCATCATCTTCATGGGCGTTTAAACTTTTCAATGCTTAGAAGGGGTTGAAGGCTTCTTGCATTTCGATATTGGACATTGATTTCTCGATATCATTTCTTCCCTTATGAATTGCAGGTGATTAGTAGCGCACATCGATTTAGTATGTCAGTTTTTGCGACTGCTTTGACATGATAATATAGATTTATTTATGCGAGGGCGGATTGACATTGAAGCTACCTAGCGCTAGATGGCAGCACAAACACAAAAACTTTTTCTCTCTTAAAAATAACGAAGTGTCAAACGTCAGCTGTTAAAATTTTAGCCAAATTCATCGATTAGTTTATTTGTTGTAGTCGTTTGAAGTAAGCAACATTTGTGTTTCTTGAAAAATGGAAAAAAGTGCATTTCATGTAGTGATTAAACGCTATTATTTGAAAGGCAAAACGGCGAAAGAGACAAAAGAAAAGCCGTCAGATTATATGGTAAAATATTGGATTGCTGAATTTAAACGGGGCCGAACAAGCACTGCAACAATACCATCAACAGGAAGGCCAAAAGAGATGGTTACTGAAGAAAATATCAAGAAAATCCTCCATATCGTTGTGAATGATCACCGGGTCAAAACACGTGAGATTGCTGAAATGGTAAACATATCATATGAACGTGTGTTCAACTTTTTGCATGAATATTTGCATATGAAAAAGCTATCGGCTCAGTGTTGAACAAAAACGAGTTCGAGAGATCACTTCACAGCGGTGTTTGGACATGATAAAGTATAATCCTGGTGATTTTTGGCGTAGATTAATAACTGTTGCATGAATGGTGGACTCATTATTATTTATATATTTAAATATAAGGAGCAGAGGCCGTTATCATTGAGTTCATTGTATTCTATCTAATGCACAACATATCAATGCATTCCATTTTCGATTTAGTATGGAAGTTTCAAGATCAGTTTGACGTCTCCATTTGGTCTTCATCGACTACTCTTTGAATTTCATTCCATGGCTTGTCTTGCAATATCATCTGTTGGTTTTCTTAGAATATAGTCCATTTATCGCCATTTACGTCTATAGATATCAATTAGCCCTACAATAAACCATAAACCGCTATTAGATATGATAAAAAAGATCGACTTATGTTGGATTTGTGCTTTTGTAAAGTGTTATACACTGTTGATGAAACGTGGGTCCACCACTACACACCTGAAACCAAAAATCAATCGAAGCAATGAGTGGAAGCTGGTGGAAGTGCTCCGAAGAAGGCGAAGACAGCGAAATCGGCTGGCAAGGTTATGGCCACTGTAGTTTGGGATGCACACGGAATATTGCTCATCGATTATCTTGAAAAGGGATTCACAATCACAGGAGAGTATTATCATGCATTATTGGATCAATTGTTTGATGCAATCAAGGAAAAACGAGCACATTTAAACAAGAAAAAAGTGCTCTTTCTTCAAGACAACGCACCGGTTCACACTAAATTAGATACGATGCTAAAACTACGAGAAACCAACTTCGAATTGGTTGATCATTCACCTTATAGTCCAGATTTAGCCCCTAGTATCTTTTTCCTGTTTCCAAATTTGAAAAAATGGCTCGCAGGAAAAAGATTCATCTCAAACGAGGAAGTGATTACCGAAACTAATACGTATTTTGAGGAGTTCCCAAAATCGTATTATTCAGATGGTATAAAAAAGGTTGGAAAATCGTCTTACTAAGTGTATTCAGCTAAAAGGAGACTATGTTGAGAAATGAATGGTTTTTGAAAAAAAGAAATGTTTTTTTCCTACTTAGGTAGCTTCAATATCAATCCGCCCTCGTATTTTATATATTTTTGTGATACTTTTGCTTATTCAACATTGTATATGTTCAAATTTTGGAATATTTCCCTTCATAATCTTCGTCAATTTCATGTAATAATATTTTCATTTTATACTTAAATAATCTCGAATTTTATGCTAAAATTTAGATTAAATTGTACTAAGATTTTTAAATTATACTGAAATTTCTTAAATTTTATACTAAAATTTCTGATTATTCGTTCTTTTTTATTATTATAGTCAATATTTTAATTTTTAATTATTAATTATAAGTTGTTCAGTTTCATACTGCAATATAAGACTCAGGTCTTTTGTATGAAACACTGAAATAAATGAAAATCAAAAAATAAATAAAAATAAAAATTTTAAATTGTTCTTCAATATATTCCTTTCCCAACTTAAATTATCAATCGTTGAAAAAGATTCTTTTAAAAAAGGAGGGAAAATAAAAAGTCTAAAATCAATATAACAAAAATTTCCACCTAAAAATATTTGCAAAGTTTTTATTTCCTTCGTGTTTTTTTGTTTTGTTTTTTGAATCCCTGCTTTTTTTTGCATTTTGCTTTGAGTAGGATTAAATAGCACAAAGTGGAACCACTTTAGCGGAAACATAGTAAATAAATGACACCAACATATATGACTATATAAACTATACAACAACAGGAACGACTACTAAAAATAACAAACTATAGTTTTGAAATCAAAAACAAAACAAAAAATTTTGAAATAAAACTTTAACCATCACTTCTAAACCACTTGCTCGGCTAAACAATGTCATGCAATCAGTTTAATGTAAAACTGAAAAAAGTAAAGAAAAAAGTGGAAAAAAATGGAAGTGAAAAGAGCAAAACAAACTTTTATATTTTTTTAACAAAAAAGAGTTGTAACAATTAAAAAAGTAGCTGAGCTGCTGTTGCATAAAAATGTGGCAAGAATGTATGGGTAGAATACAGTGTAGCAAGAGAAACTAAAAATGCCACATACAGTATAAATTTGAAGGACCTCTTTGTCCTTTGCACCGATAACAACAACAATTGAATGACTAGAAACTTTTGATTTTGTTGATGTGTGGAGGTGGCAGCTGATGATGATGCCACTATACTGGGTTTCCGAGTATGAGGCCGTGTTAAAACAAAGTACTTCACATGTTAAAGGTAAAAGTGACTGACAGTGACAACAAAAACTTATATAAAGTGCACACAAAGAGAGAGAGAGAGAGAGAGAGAGAGATACCAACCTACTACTATAAAAACTTTAACGACAATGGCAGCAGGCAACAACATGACAACAATAATTTTTATATTTCACACACAAAAAAAAAAAAAAAATACGAAAAACGTCGGACAGCATAAGAGTAATGAGGGGAAAAGAACTAAGCATTTTGAAAAAAGAAATTTAAAAAAAAACTAAAAAAGTTTAGAAATACTTGATATATGAGTCGTATAACGAATATTTGCACACAAAATATTTCCACTCTTTTGGGCTTTGCCATCAGGAAAAGTAATAAAATAGGCGGTACAAGTCATTCAACAGTAACTATCTTCTAAGAAAATATTATGTCACGCTCCTTTTGTGATACATGACATATTACATTAGGCTAAAAGTGGTTTTTTAATCAGAAAAAAAAGCGAAAAAAAAACAAAGAAGCTGACTTCAGTCATGAGGAGTCGAGCACCATAAAAACCTTATTAGAACGTCAAAGAATTGCACAGCTGCTTAGGTAGCTTAATAAAGGTCCTCAAGCCTGAAATAGTTAATAAAATCCATAATCGTGACATCACATTATCTATGAATACTTGGACATGATAAAATTATCCGAGAGTTGAGTACTCTTTTGAAGGAGAGAACAATTCAAGCTCAAGGCTTCTTTGAGTTAATGTGCTAAGCTGGGTAAGTAGTGGAACTACTCAAAGAAATCACTTACATGGATTTCCTTGAAAAGCGTAAAACTATTAATCTTATACATAAAAATGAATATGTGTTTGTATGTACGTTTGTTTGTTGGCTTGTTTATGCCTTATAGACAGCTAAACGGCTGAACCGATTTTCTTAAAATTTTTACAGTATCTGGTAGGAACAGGCTATATAAATTTCAAAAATTCAACTTGTGTGGTGCCACGCACATTCAAAGTGTATATTTATTTGTCTATATCTTCAAGATGGTAAGAGCAACATTCTCTAAATTTGGCCCAAATAGATTCACAGTCAATGCAAATCATTTGTCAACAATTAAGCGGAAGTAAGTAGTGATTTTAGTATATCTTGAGAACGGTTAAAGCAAAAGCTTCTGAATTTGGTCTAAATCACTTTGCAGTCAAAAAGTGAGCGAAATTGTACAAGTGGGCGTGGTGCCTTCTATACAAGCTATTCAAATATTGATTTCATTATATCTTGTAAACAGTTACAGCTAAAGATTTTGATCTGATTATCTTCATAAAGAAAAGAAATCATCATTAGAAAAGTGAGTGAAATTGGGCAAGTGGGCGTGGTACCTCCCATACAAACTAAGTATTGATTTCATTATGTCTTTAGAACGGTTAAAATAAAAGCTTCTGAATTAGTTTTGAACGACTTCATAGTCAATACAAATTATCAGGCTAAAAGTGGGCAAAATTGGACTAGTGGGTGTGGTACCTTCCATACAAATTAAGCAGTGATTTCATTATATCTTGAGAAGGGTTAAAACTAAAGTTTCAGTGTTTAGTCTGAAAGACTTCATATTCAACAAAAATCATAAGTTAAAAAGCGGTTAGAATTAGACAAGTAGGCGTGATATCTGCTATACAAAGTAACTATTGATTTTAGTAAATCTTCAAAACGGTTAAAGCGAAATCATCTGAATTTGGTCTGAATGACTTCATAGTCAATAAAAATCATCAGGCTGAAAGTGGGCGAAATTGGTCTCGTGGGTGTGGCACCTTCCATACAAACTTAGTATCGATTTCATTATATCTCGAGAACGGTTAAAATAACACAAATCATAAGTCAAAAAGTGGTCAGAATTAGAAAAGTAGGCGTGATATCTCCAAATAAAGTAAGTATTGATTTTAGTAAATCTTCAAAACGGTTAAAGCAAAATTATCTGAATTTGGTCTGAATGACTTCATAGTCAATACAAATCATCAGGCAAAAAATGGGCGAAGTTGAACAAGTGGACGAGGTTAAAACAACGTCTTGAATAATCCACATTATTAGTCAGTAACTGGGAAGATTGTATAAGTAGACATGGCACCTTCCATTCATACGAAATATTGGTTTTTGTATATGCAGAGAACGACAACTTTTAAAGCTTCCTTATCTATCCTCATCAACCAAAATGCGGGAAATGCAGATATCACACTGGATAAAAGCTTTCGATGTACATAAAAATGAATGTGTGTTTGTTTGAAGATTGTATACAGATAAAAAGTGGAACTTACAGTACCTTCTGGAAAAATTGATTGGATTTCAACTGGAAGGGGACACAACGGAGAAAAGGATAAAAAATTTAACTAAGATAATAACTAAAATGGGTATAGCAAGGCACGCCGGGTTTTAGCTTATAACAAATGTTATTCTAAAACGAATCAAAAACGACCTGCGCCTATTTCTTGTTTCCAAAATTTGAAATATTGGCTGGTTGCGGTAGAAAATTTGATTTAAATAAAGAGATTTCCTTAAAAGTTATATGTTATTCTCTACTTAAACAATTTCCTTATGTTTCGAACGAAATGTTTAACCAACTATACCCTTTCCTAGTGTAGCATGCTTTCCATAACCATAAAAATAACCCCGTTCGTAGTGTAACGGATAATATAACTCACTCTCGCCTTGATGTATAATCCGTTCTGTATATCAATGTAATAAATTTCATCGATAAACTTGTGAAAACTAACAACAATAGCAACAACTCTGCCAGCAATAACAACAAATCTAAAGTTGTTGTTGTTAATGTTTTTTCTTTTCCTTTTCAAAATTGTTAAACATAAATTTATGTTTTTTGCAAGAAAAATAGAGGAACAAAAATTTTTTAAAAAAATTTTCGCGGACAATTTGTGATTGAGTTGAAATTTGTATGTTACGACATCGAACTGAAACAAAAAAATTAAAAAAAAAGGAAAAATAAAACTTTTTGGCCACACAGATTTGGCTTTTTAAAAGGAAATTAACCATAAATTTTAAGAGTGACAGAAATGTCAAAAAAAAAAAAAAAAAAAAAAATGGGAAAGAAAAGTTTTAACTTGATGTTAAGTTGGGGGGGCTATTTGAAGTCAATATAGCAATTTAGCATGAAAGAAGGCTAGTTGTTTAAAATCAATATTAATTCAAGTGAAATATTTTATCTATGCATTATAAAGGGTCCGCCAAATAATTTTTTTTGAAAATGCTATAAAGAAAACCACGAATATTTTCTCAAATTTCTTTTTTTATTTGAAAGTACAATCCTTCCGGTTAATAATGGAAAATAATTTCATTCAAATGGCTGCCTCGGCTGGCCATGCATTGGCCTACACGATCCGTCCAATTTTTAAGCACATTATCGATTGTGTGCAGCTGTATTTCACCAATGGCTTCACGACTATTGTCATTTAAAGCGTCAATTGTCTCTGGCTTGTTGGCGTAACACTTATCTTTGACGGCACCCCACAAATAATAGTCCAACGGTGTCAAATCGCAGCTCCGAAGTGGCCAAACGACATCAGCTCTGCGGCTGATAATGCGATCTTCAAAAACAGGGCGCAAAACTTCGAGTGTTGCTTCGGCTGTGTGGCACGTAGCGCCGTCCTGTTGGAACCAAATGTTGCTTATATCCTCCTCTTCAATTTTTGTGAACAAAAATTCGTTCAACATGGCCCGATGACGATCACCATTGACTGTAACGGCCACTCTTTGCTCATTTTCGAAGGAAAATGGCCCAATTATGCCTCTGGACTAAAATCCGCACCAAACAGTGACTCGACTTGGGTGTATCGGCTTATCAATGTATGCGTGCGGGTTTTCTGTTCCCCAAATGCTACAATTTTGCTTGTTTACCTACCCGCCAAGATCAAAATGAGCTTCATCTAAAAAAATGATTTTTTTTGCAAACCCGACATCTTCTGTAAGTCGATCGTAGGCCCAGATTCCCAGCGTTGTTCAGCGGAAGGATAGAACTAATTATCTGTCAAATCAGACATGAGCTAAGTGTTACCATTCACGAAATAAGCACTTAGTTAGAAAAAAAACGTTGAATGGCGGACCTTTTATTACTAGCAGTCGTGTCAGCACAAATGACGTTCCTCTTTGGTGTAATGATATAGGAGCATGAAAATACGTAGGATTGTTGAAATTATAGGAAATTATAGATGATATGGTGTAGTAGTTAGAGAGTACGCATAACAATACAAACGGCCCAGGTTCAAGCCCAAGCAGAGGACATGACGAAAAAAAATTAATTGTCGTTTCGAGTGTTTAATAAAAAGGCTTCACTTCCCTCTAGACAGCTCCATATACAAAATAAAGATGAAGCCCCCCTGATAGTCCAGCTTACCTCTGCGGATGATGACAAACATCTGACGCATGTGTAAAAAAACGTGCTATCTACTGGGAAAAAAATACAGTGCCAAATAAAGATCATCACTTCCACTTAGCAAGAATCTTCATCACTACTCACGAGTTACAGTTTTAAAATCGACCATAAATGCGGATAACTAAAATATCGCTTTGAAAACGACTTCTTGCTACTTTCTAAACATATTTGGAAATCTCTAATGTTCCAATCCATACAGTCCAATCCGTAAAATCATGGCCACTTTACTCGCCCGGCCTAAATTTAATCAAAAACATATGGAGTTGGGTGTCTAGGAAAGTGTACGAGTCCAGAAGACAATGCAACACAGAAATGAAATTAATGGAAGGAGTCATACACACTTGGTCCACCATTTCGTTATATTATATTGAAAAACTTTACAATTAAATATCCAATCGAATTTTTGAGGTTATTTAAAACAAAGGCGGTCCCACACATTACTATTTAACCTTAATACTGTTTAAGATACAAAATTATGGAATTAAAATGCTATATAGTTCCTTGAAATTCTAATTAAATTGGAATTATAGTAGATGGCGTTATCCTGATGACCAAGTTTTTCAATACGTTTTTAGTATAGTTTTTATAAAAAAATTAATGAAAATACTATCTTGAATGATACAGCAGAATTGATAGAAGTCCACTACATAGATAATTTTAAGGTCATATCTCAATTGGTTCAACTAATATTTAACATTAAGCGTCAGTATAAGGGAGAGGCCCTATAAGTGCCATACGTACTTTAGCGTTGCTGCGTAAATATTTTTGTAAACATTATTGTGTTTCTTGTACTCTTCTTCAAACATATTTTTATGTTTTGTTGATATTTTTGTCCGTCTACGGGAGATGTGTTACAAAAAAAAGGTGTCCGCGTCCGGCTATGGGAGTGTCCGCCTAGAAGAGTGTAATTTGTTCTAAAAATACTTGGAAATCGAAGGGACTAAAGAAATTGTCCGCTTAATAGAGGTGTCCGCTTGCGGGAGGTGTCCGCAAGTAGAGTTTTCACTGTATTGGGAAGAACAACATAAAAAAGCATATAAACAAAAAATACACCTATTAAATCAATTAATTAATAATGCTATTCTGCTTATTATTTAGTTTTTGACGTTTAATACGAAAATGTTATTCTTATATTGATACAATGGGCGTTCAGAAGCAAGTAAGCAAAAATTGTATTCCATACATGATACAATGATACCGAGAACCTTGTGAATTCGGCAATTGTTCCCAGCAATTCTTATAAGAAACATAGGGTCTTATAACTCAACTATAGGTCAGTTAATGAGAATAGAGTTGCAAAAAAAATCTCGGAATTATAAAGTCGTCTGCATGAAGTTTAATTAATTTGTGTAATATTTCATTGAAAAAGACATATTTTTTTTTTTTTATTAAAACAAAAGTATTAAATAATCCGGTTTTGAATTCATCAAATTGAATCAATTGAATACAAAACATAAAATGAATTTTAAATCGAAACAATTTTTTATTTATTTGCAAATTGTTCAATAGAATACGAGGGCGGATTGAAATTGAAGCTACCTAACACTATTATTTGAAGGGCAAAACGGCGAAAGAGACAAAAAGGCTTGATAAACATTACGGCGAATCTGCTCCATCAGATTATATGGTAAAAGATTGGATTGCTGAATTTAAACGGGGCCGAACAAGCACTGCAACAATACCATCAACAGGTAGGCCAAAAGAGGTGGTTACTGAAGAAAATATCAAGAAAATCCTCGATATCGTTATGAATGATCGCCGGGTCAAAATCCGTCAGATTGCTGAAATGGTAAACATATCATATGAACGTGTGTTTAGCATTTTGCATGAACATTTGCATATGAAAAAGCTATCGGCAAGATGGGTGCCGCGTTTGCTCAGTGTTGAACAAAAACGAGTTTGACAGATCACTTCACAGCGGTGTTTGGACATGATAAAGCATAATCCTGCTGATTTTTGGCGTAGATTAATAACTGTTGATGAAACGTGGGTCCACCACTACACACCTGAAACCAAAAATCAATCGAAGCAATAGGTGGAAGCTGGTGGAAGTGCTCCGAAGAAGGCGAAAACAGCGAAATCGGCTGGCAAGGTTATGGCCACTGTATTTTGGGATGCACACGGAATATTGCTCATCGATTATCTTGAAAAGGGATCCACAATCACAGGAGAGTATTATCGTGCATTATTGGATCAATTGTTTGATGCAATCAAGGAAAAACGAACACATTTAAACAAGAAAAAAGTGCTCTTTCTTTAAGATGACGCACCGGCTCACACAGCATTAGATACGATGCTAAAACTACGAGAAATCCACTTCGAATTGGTTGATCATCCACCTTATAGTCCAGATTTAACCCCTAGTGACTTTTTCCTGTTTCGAAAGTTGAAAAATTGGCTCGCAGAAAAAAGATTCATATCAAACGAAGAAGTGATTACCGAAACTAATGCGTATTTTTAGGAGTTCCCAAAATCGTATTATTCGGATGGTATAAAAAAGTTCGAAAATCGTCTTACTAAGTGTATTGAGCTAAAAGGAGACTATGTTGAGAAATGAATGGTTTTTGAAAAAAAAAAAATGTTTTTTTCCTACTTAGGTAGCTTCAATATCAATCTGCCCTCGTATGTTATAAATATGAAATCCTAAAGTGTTGTCATTACACCTGCAAATCCCTTTAAAAATATTTTAACAATTTTATCTTCAGCTCAAAAAAAAAGAAAAATAAAAATATTTGAAAACTGAAAAATTTTTTCTTTGTTTTGGTCCTAACCTATCGTTTGTTTCAAATCTATAAAAATTCAAATAGAAAATACAAGCAAAATACGAAAAGATAACAACTTAGTTTTCAGTTTCCATATCAAATTACATTCCTATGGTCTTCTTTCTATTGCCATTTTATTAGAGGCAAAGTAGAGAGAGTTTTTTTTAGTTTTGATGTTAGGCTGCAGATAATTTTAATGTGTTGCAAGTGTAAATGTTGTTTATGCAATAACAACAACAACAACAGCAACAACAAGTGTAGTGCGAGTATGAATGAATAGAATTTTGGATATGCATACTCGTTCAACATCAATTCATCAAAAATTTATATCCCCAGAGTATCTCTGTGTGTTAGTTTGTTAGTTTGCCTTGTATGTCTGTCTGTTGATTTGTATGTCCACTGGTACTTGTTGTGTTTCTCTATGAATATTTATACATCCGCCAGTTGACAAATCCATACAAATTGATCGAAATTCATGTAACATGGAGTGATTACCGGAAGCTGATACTGATTAGAAAATAAAAAAAAAATCGAATTTATTTTTCCTTTTTGGTACTCAAATTGCAAACTAGAGAAGAATAAAAAACAACAAAAAATAATTTTAGTAAAAATGGAAATTCGTTTTTGTGTTCATTTTAGACAAATAGTTGGTGTTTTTTTTTTTATGTGAATCGAGTTAAATTTTAGTTTTTGCTCAAAAATTCCAATCAAATTTTGCAGTACTAATACACTATAATTTTATGAATATTTTAATAAACATTTTTAAATTCATATTTATTTTAGATTTCCGCACCAAAAAATATTTTTTAACTTTTCTTTCATTAATTATTCAAATGAAATGAAAAAGTATTTTTTTCACTTAAAAAATATCTTATTGGTTATCAGATTCTTATGAAATAAAAGGGATTTATTTACTAATTTTTCAATTGGAGAGCAAGCAATCTGTGAATAGGCGCTCACCACTATACCTTTGCTCTATAGATTTCGAGAAACCGTTTGACAGACTGAAGCATGTAGTGATATGGAGTGCGCTGGCATGCAAGAGAGTTCCGCTTAAACTCAGTGAACTCATTAAGGGCTTAAATTTTAATGCATCTTGCAGAGTTAGATAGCTTAAGCTAGGAAAGCTATTAAGAGGACCTATAGAAGTGGGAATTGGAGTACGGCAAGGCTGTGTCCTGTCGCCACTGCTATTTAATACAACAAAGGTAAAAATAAAAAGGGTCCTTGCAAATCTCAACGTTAACAAGTCTTCTGGGCCGGATGGCATGCCAGCACTGGTCCTGAAGCAGTGCTCTTCGACGCTTGCCCGTCCATTAGCTCACCTTTTCAGTGCGTCATATCGCGTCGGTATTTTTCCATCTTGCTGGAAGGTTGCTAATGTAACGCCAATCCCCAAAAAGGGCGAGGCTAGTAACCCTGAGAACTACGGTCCAATAGCAGTTTGTTATCCCTTGTGGTATATCTGGACCCCAACGATTTACTTAGCAATCGTCAGTACGGTTTCCGAAAGGGCCGTTCTACTAGTGACCTGTCCATTCATGGTTTTGGCGAGAGTAAGGTTGTGGCTCTGGATATCTCAAAGGCGTTTGATAGAGTTTGGCACGAGGCTCTCATTTCGAAACTTAATGCTTTTGGTGTCGGTAATCACTTTTCTCGATTTATATCGAGCTTTCTCAGAGATCGCTCTATAAGAGTGGTTATAGATGGGGTCTCATCCGACGAGTTCAGGGTAAACTCAGGGGTACCGCAAGGCTCTGTTCTTTCTCCTACTCTTTTTCTAATATTTCTTAATGACTTTCTTCTCACTTCTAATCCTATCCACTCTTTTGCGGATGATAGCAATATTTGTTATTCATATTCTTTTGATCGTAGAACGAGCCTTTTGGAGGTTGGGGCAAGAAGGATGAATACGAACGTCACACTCACAAGTGACCTAGTGAAGGTCTCCGAGTGGGGTCGTGCGAACAGGTTCGATTTTAATGCACGTAAGACTCAATTTTTTAACACATAGACATAGTGGTGTGCTGTCATCTGTGTCAATGGGTAATGTGGATATTGAGGAATCAGATGCTTTTGATGTTCTGGGCATGAGAATTCACTGTGACGTTCGTTGGAATAATCACATATTTCAAGTGTCGAAAGAAGCATTCAAGTGCCTTGGTTTTTTGAAACGCTGCAAGAAATACTTCACTCCATCTGATCTCCTTAACATTTACAAGACCTATATCCGACCCAAAATGGAATACAACTCTCATGTATAGGCCGGTGCTTCAAAGTCTATTTTGAAGCTTCTTGACCGCGTACAGGAGAGGGCGAAGATGCTCATCAATGACGGTAGGGTAGCCAACTCTATCGATTTATTGGAGCACCGTCGCAATGTGGCGTGTGTTTTATTGTCCTATCGGTACTATAATGGAATGTGTTCTAACGAAATTAAGGAATTAATTCCTAAAAATCATATATTTTTACGTAGTACGCGTAATTCTCGTAGAGCGCATCCCTTTGTAGTTGATTGTCCAGTAAATCGCACAACGCATTGTATGGAGAATTCATTCTTTGGTCGCACTGTTCGTTTGTGGAATAATCTTCCAGCGAAAGTATTTTCTGCCACTTACGACATGAGTAAATTTAAATCTAACGTCCATAAACACTACTCCCTTTGTCCTCCTTTCAATAACCTATTTTCCTAATACCAGCACAATGCATTGCATGAGTAGAGGCCATCTCCTGGGTGCTGGTCTTATATGAAAAAAAAAATATATAGTTTTGGACATGATCCTTGAATAAGTCCTCTTTGACGGCAGAGGGATAAATTGGGGACTGCAACTCCAGCTGAACGACACCGATTATGCGGATGACATCTGTGTCCTGTCTCACAGCTTTCCGGACATTGTTATAAATTTACGCAACGTAACGCTGACAGCGAAAGCGGCAGGTCTGATAAATAAATGTCGCGAAGCCTAAAACTCTTCGTATTAACGCGACGTCCCGAGAATTATTTGATATTGATGCCAAAGAAATTGAAAACGTCCATCAGTTCTACTTTCTGGAGAGTATTATAAACGCAAACGGAAGTTCGTGCGAAGATAATTGGAACCGATTGCAGATAACGTGTCAAACTTTTGTCCGTCTAGGATTAATCTGGAAATCATACATATTGCATTGTACGTATGAGAATTGCGGTATGTA
The DNA here is from genome assembly GCA_023159175.1 of Wohlfahrtia magnifica. Lineage (NCBI taxonomy): Eukaryota > Metazoa > Arthropoda > Insecta > Diptera > Sarcophagidae > Wohlfahrtia > Wohlfahrtia magnifica. The sequence continues at coordinate 4,858,655 of JAKWBJ010000223.1, forward strand.
ACATCCATCCTTCATCATCAGTGCGACATTCAAATTACATCAAAGGATTGTTGAAACATAACAAAATGGAAACCAGCGTTCTATATCTACGCTAGTAGATGTTGATTTCCAGGTGAGTTGCAAAGATGAAAAATGTGTTAAAATTTATTCCACGTCACATCAATCTATTCTATTAGAGCCCTTATGCTTATAACTATGTGTACAAGGCCACTTAGTGGCAAAATGGGCGTAATGTAATATGAATCCTCATAAAGAATATAAAGCAGGTGTTAAGCATATACTACGTTATTTAAGAAGTGTCATGAGCTTGAACTTAGTATACAAACGTACCCGCCATATTCATCAGACTTGGCTCCTTCTGACTACTACTTGTTTTCAGGAATGGGACACGCATTGGCTGAGCTACACTTCGATTCCTAAGAGGAAGTCGAAAATTGGGTGACTAAATGGTTTGCTTAAAAAGACGCACAGTTTTATTGGCGTGGAATCTACAAATTGCGTGAAAGATGGGCAAAATATGTAGCCAGCAGTGGGCAATACTTTGAATAAAATGTTTTTTACTTTCCCATTAAAAATTAGTTTTATTTTCACAAAAAAACAAAAAAAAAACGCTCATTTCATACCAGTACACCTGGTATTTGATTGTTTGAAATTGTTTTCATTCATTTCATTCAAAATAGTTATTTACCAAAATAGTAATTCTCTCTTTCTAATAAAACTAATTCACTAGTATATACCTATTTTCTATACTTATCGTAATAATAATTTTCGCAATCCATTTAATACTTTATTATCTCTCAGTTCCTTTTTTTCTCTTACAATAATTTCCAGTAACCAATTTGTCTCTAAATTTTTATTATGTTTTTACAAAAAGTTTTTATTATTTTATAAGCAAAGTTTTTATTAAAACAGAACAGAAGCAGTCATGAAAATCAATGGAACGTATTCAAATAAACAAGAGAACAATTATAAAAATATGTCCACAGGCCATTGAGTTGATAACACAAATGAGGCCGCAATAAAATAAATAAATGAAGAAGAATGAAATGAGAATATATGCGTTCGTCCCCCGCCGAAAGCGCCAAGGACTTCTTTGATTTTTTCTATAAAATAAATTTTATTATGAATACCATTGAGGAAGTAATTATCGGTAGAGACTGACTGTGTAATAACCTACTTAATTTTTTGAATGTGTTTTATTTTTGATGAAAGCTAGGTGTCTACGCAAGCTAAGGCAAGTTAAAAACTGATTTTTACCGAATTTGATTGAAGTAGAAAAAAGTTCCATAGGTAAAATAACCATCTATTAATTAAATATGTGATCGATATTCTTTTCCAATTCTAATGCACAATGTGAGTCACACCTTAAAGTCAAGTTTTTTGACATTTCTTTGTTTGAGTGTTTGACAAATTCAACCATGGAGAGGTACACAATTGAGCAGCGCGTTAAGATTGCTGAAGTCCTTTACGAAAATGGGCGTTCAAATCAAATTCCACTTCGTGATTTTTTTTGGTCAGCATAATCGACAAAATGTGTCCACAAACGGGAGAATTGTGCGGTTTATGGGCTGACGGCATCATCAAGCCGTACTTCTTCGAAAATGAGGTCGGCCAAACAGTTACCGTGAATGGTGTTCGCTATCACGAAATGATAACAGACTTGTTGTGCCCAGAAATTGAGAATATGTATCTGGGCGATATGTGGTTTCAACAGGATGGTGCAACTTGCCACACAGCAACCGAAACAATGGTTCTTTTGCGTGAGTAATTAAACGGCCGTGTTATCTCATAACGTGGCGACGTTAACTAGCCGCCACATTCATGTGATTTGACACCGTTGTATTTCTTTTTTTGGGGAAATAAGCCAAGATCAGTTCTAGAGCTAAAGGATGAAATAATTTGGCACATTAACGACATTAGTATGTCTCAGAGTCATTGAGAATATGCACCGACGTATACAGGTATGCCATCGAAAACGTGGCGAGTATTTAGCTGATATTTTGTTTCACACATAATTATCATAGATCCTTTCATCATATAAAAAATATTAAGATAATTCTCTGAAAACTTCTTGCTTTATTTACAATTAACGTCGTGCGTTTTGATTGGACCACCCTTTATCATTGCAGAACTTCTGGGTTTTCCAAGCAAAAAACTGATCCAATTGCATTTAGCAGGCCTCTACGGAATTTAAATTTACACCATTAAGTGAGTTCTGCGGAGATCGAAGCTAATGATAATCCGAGGGTGCAATATCCGAAATATATGGTGGGTGCATTAAAACTCCCCAACCAAGCTCTGTCAGTTTCTGGAGGATCATCAAAAATGTTCGTTGTCAAGATGGAACACAATACCTTTTTTATTGATTAATTCTCGCCGTTTAAATTGAATTGCTTGCTTCAATCCCGTTAATTGTTGACAAAAGAGACTAGAATCAATCGTTTGAAGCCCATAATCTTTGTTACATTTGTTGGTGTCAATCCAGCTTTGGATATTTGTCGTTCATTATTGTCGTATATGATTTACTTTCTATCGACCGTAATCATGCGCTTTAGAAATGGTTGGTTTTCGTTCGGTTTTAGCAGTGAATCGCAAATGAAAATATTTATTCCAATAAATTTGTCACTGTTAATTCATGCGGCATCGATACAATGCTCTTCACTAGGTGCTATAAAATACCTTACTTTTTGTTGCCCAATATGAGTGGGACCAGGCTAAGCTTGAGTCCTACTGTTAAATATCTTGGCCTTATTCTCAACTCCAAGTTTAGTTGGAAAGCCAGCTTTGCTGAGTGAGCTCGCGAAATGTGGTCTCAGTCCTAGCGTTATTCGCTCGATTTATTCAGCGGTTATTGAATCGGATCTTTTGAATGGATTGGTTTTCTGGTGGACTGCCCTCGATAAAGATTACAATGTCAGACTCTTTGACAAGGTCAGGAGATCTGCTGCAATCCAGATCACAGGTGCGTTGCGTACCATTCCCGTAAGGGCTCTTTTTGGGGTTCTTGAATGGCTTTCTTTGGAGTACTTGTCTATCAAAGGGTCAAACTTTTAGAGGTGAAATTAAACGTCATATAACGCTGGCATATTATAACCTATGTTGACTGAGGAACCCTTGATACTGGCTGATATCGACTTTGCTTCAGCTGGACCTGAATTGTATAGGAAGGATTGGGCCTCTGGCTATATCATCCCCAGCTATTCAGACTGGAGAGCAGGGTCGGCAGTGAAATTTTTTCCGAGAGGCTCAACCTTGGTATTACTCTTCGCCTTCCATACTACTACAGTGTGTTTCAGGCCAAAATGTTGGCCATTTTTCATGGTGCTGAGTAGATCCGTGGTAATGGCGCTCCTACCGACGAAATATATATCTGTTGTGATATCCAGGCGGCGATCAGATCTCTTTCAACTCTAAGCTGGTCGGGGGCTGCCATGATTCCCTTGTGGCATTATCATGATAGTTTTGTATACACCTCATCTGGCTTCCTGGTCTTATCTCTCGCTAGTGCGGGCTTCACTTCTTCCAACATTCATCTTAACGTAAGGCTGGGTGTGCCTTTATCTCCGTTAAACTGGCGATCGAGCGGAAGTATATCTTGGACGTTAAAAGAGCCAGGAAGGTGACTATTGCTTTATTGCCAGACTCACCTGACTCAAGTTGGACATGAAGCGCACTAATCAAATATTAAAACTGGAATGTTGTATCTATCCTCACGGGCCATTGCGTCATGGGAAGGCACGCACAAAGGCTGCCCTTACTTACCAAACATCGAGCTTCTTCGTGTATCTTTCTTTCTTCAAATGGTTGATGATTGTTTGGCGACGAATTCTTAGTTCCCTATATGTCTAAACGCTGCTCATGTACCGGTTATCCTCAATTTTTGCCATGATATCATAGACATTGTTTAGTGCTTGATCGACTAGACTGTGGTGTGTCTTTAATATCAAAATTACACTAGTCTACAAAAAATAAAAAACTTGCTGGCCTTTAAATAAAAATATACGGAATATAATGATTTTGGTACTCTGAATTCAGATTCGTTTTCAGTTTTTTTCCTTCGGGCTCAAATTTTATATTTCGGCCCAAAATATGGCAGTTATGTCAATATATTTCATCATTACTTGAGAACTACTTGACCGATTTTAATGGAGGTTCCAGCAACTATTTAGGAATAAAATTTCCTATAAAGCAACAGTTTCGGATTTTAATCAAAATTAAATGCAGGTACTCAACTTTGGCCAAAATTAGCGAACAAATTTTTTCTTGCAAAAATAGCGGAAATTGTTGTTCTTTTATTTACAAAAAGTTATAAAAAAAAATTCGTAGGATATACATTTTACATTTTAAGTATTTATATGAAAGTCAATAAAGTTTTCCAAAGGCGTTACAAACAATAGCACAAACTCACTATACCCTCTCTGTTACCTACGATAGTGTACGGTATTATGTTAAATAAAATCAAAAGCGAAATTGTGTTGATTTTTTATCATAAAATAAATGTAGTGTAACCAAGTACGTTCTGGTTGTTGATTTGCCTTTATAGTGGTCGCCATGTTGTTTTCCATCGCTTTAAGTTTTTTTTGTCTTCTTTTGGTTCTTCGCTTAACGTTTAATTTAAGTCCATAACATGCCACCATATTGTTAGTAAATAATTTTCATTTTCCTGCTCATTTAAGATTTGATTGATAAAATGAAAATGTGGCGGCTAAGTTAGAGGGAAAGAAAACAAATTTAATTTACAAGAAAATTGAAGCCATATTTGGTGTGAATTACTTCAAAGAATGGACAATTTTGTTATTCATTTTTAAAGATATTCTGAGTTCCTTAAGGGGTAAGTAACATTATCTATTAAACTTGGAATATATATTTCGCTTAGAATTGTCAGTCAATTTCCATCGGATATTAAAAAATAAAATATCATTTTATTCATAATTAAACACGGTTTTTTAATAGATCCTAAAATAGGATGGTTCTTATAAAGGTTGGCTCAACAAGAACGCACGACGTTAATTGTAAATAAAACAAAAAGTCTTCAGAGAATTATCTTAATATTTTGTATTATAATAGAAGAATCCATGACAATTATGTGTGAAAGACGATATCCAGCAAATGCTCGCCACAGCTGCGGTGGCATACCTCTATCTGTCGGTCCATATTTTCAATGACTCTAAGATATAATTGCCGTTAATGTGCCGCATTATCTAATTTTTAAGCTCTTGAATTGTACTTGGCTTATTGACATAAACTTTTCTTTTAAATATCCCCAAAGAAAGAAGTCCAATGATGTCAAATCGCATGATCGTGGCTGCCAATTAACATGTACATGACATGAGTTAACACGGCCATTGAGTTTTTCGCGTAGAAGAGCCATTGTTTTATTGGCTCTGTGGCAAGTGGTATCATCCTGTTGGTACCACATATCAACCAGGTCCATATCCTCAGTTTCTGACCACAAGAAGTCCGTTATTACCTCACGAAAGCACAATAGTACGTACAACAGCAATGTTTTCCGTAAGACGAACTGGGAGAGTATGCACAGGTGTTTCCACATTTTCTACAGACGCGGTTTGTTAAAATTTGCGATTGTGCACACAGTCGATCAAATATGCTGACCAAAAAAATCACGAAGTGCAAGAAAAGCATTTTGATTTGAACGCCCATTTTCGTAAAAGGCTTCAGCAATCTTAACGCGCTGCTCAATTATGTACCTCTACAGAGTTGAATTTGTCAAACACTGAAACAAAGAAATATCAAATTAAGTTGGGCAGAAAATTTGACGTTTAGCTGTGACTCACAATACATATCGTGCATTATAATTGGACAACCCTGTCTGTAAACTTGGAAAATTTTGAATGAATTAGACAAACAAGGGGTTTGCTTGAGAAATATCAGCTCAGACCTCTTAATTTTACTTAAGTAAAGTATACACCATCTAATAGATCTGTTCCTCTTCTTTCATAATATTCCAAAATTTGTATAATCGGTTAATAGTTATTATCGTGTGAGCCATCAATCGGTTTAAATTTGAACCAGCGGTTTTTTCGAATCTTGCAATACGTATTCATTCTATTCTGTCCAAATTCAGTATATTTTCTTCATTAAGCGAAATTAATCGATTTACGCTTGAGCAACGTTGGGATTTATTGGAAATTTATTTACAAAACAAAGACTATTGGTCGGAAATTGCAAAAAAAAAGAATTTTAAAACTGCAAAAATCATCTTTTCAGGTGAAGCACATTCTCAACTTGGTGGGTACGTTAATAAGCAAAATTGCTGTATTTGGGGCTCAGAAAACCCAAACGTGGTTTTACAGAAGCCAATGCATCTATTACGGGCGACTGTTCAGTGCGGCTTGTGGAGCGGAGGCACCATTGGCCCATATTTCTTTGAAAATGAGGATGGCGCAACCATTAAAGTCAATGGACACACCTATTGCACATTGGTAACCGATCTTTTTATGCCTGCTCCTCATGGTATTGATGTGAACGATGTTTGGTTTCAACAGGATGGTGCAACTTGCCACATATCTCATGCCACAATAGATTTATTGCGTCAAACTTTTGATGGCCGTTTAATTAGCCGAAATGGTGATATCAATTGAACGAAAAGAAGGGACGCCGTTAAAGACAAGTATTATGGCGATAAACCAGAGACAATTGAGCAATAGAAGGTCAGCATTCGTGATGTCATTGCCATTGCATACACTCGAAAAAGTTCTCGAAAATTGGTCCGATTGAATGGGGTACTGTGAAGTTAGCCGCGGCAGCCATATGAATGAAATAAAATTTCATTTCTAACCGGAATTGTTGTACTTCACAACAAAAGGATAAATTTGCCAAAATTTCAAACCGTTGTTGTTTTATTTTAAATGGCGCGCCCGATATATTCTTATCAGGTTGTAAGTGCATGAAGGTACGAAAAAAAGGTTTTTTACCCGTAACTCGAGATTTTGGAAAAAAATCGAAATCAGATTGTTGTACTCGATAGGACCTATAAGAAAAATGACATCACTTATCAGGTATTTTTACGGCATTTTTTTGTGGCATAGTTTTTTTCTTGACAATTTTTTGACCCATTTTTGACCGTATCGTGTTTGCTGTATAACTTAAGTAGTTGTAAAAATGTTGTTGTTGTTTTTTAAGAATTTTGTAGTATCAAGTGTTTAAATTCATCGTATTTTAAAGGACTGAAATAAACACTTAGTTTTGGAGAAAAAGGTCGTATACTTTATTTTGACGCTCACAGTATGTACGACCATAAGCTTCGTAGAATGTAATAGATTCGAATCTATGGTGGTAACCGAACTTATAACCTCTCTTATAGTAGACTAAAAACCGGCTTTCTGCACCACTTTGAGTTTAAGTAGGATTTAAACCATTAACTTTTATTTTAATTTCAATTTCAATATTTACGCTGAACTTTATGGCAAATGTTAACGTCTACGCTTCGTTGAACTTGCGAGTACACTATTCTTAAAAAAATATAATTTAGTAGTAAACTTACAAGTTGATTAGAAAGGTTCTCCAACCATTCATGGCAAACTCTAAATTATTTCTTATTTACAGTAAAGCTCCTTTTCTTCTTTTAATAAGTCCATAAACTTTATTAAACACCAAAAAAAAAGCCTCTGCACAAACGACATCCACTTAATAAAAACAAACACCTCCTGCTAAAGTGGCAGTTAAGTTTAAAGGACATTTTTCTATTGTTTTCAAAGTGAAACACTAGCAAGAAATTGCTTGATGAACAAGAAGAAGAAGAACAAAATAAACCAGGACATCAAAACACAGACACTTGTTTCGTGCAGTTTTCGGTAAATTTGAATTCATTTGTGACGCCTGATGTTGTTGCGCCATTATTCCGTGACATTTGACATTGATGAGTGTGCTCTAAAGCTTAAAAAACATTGATTTGTTGTTGTTGTTGTTGTTGTCAATGTTCTTATTACCATTGTAGTTGTTGTTCTTGTAACTGTTGAGTAGTGTTTTGTTATGACCTGACACTTATTCGAAAAGATTCAACGTAATACGTACAAATGCACAATATTTAGCTCGTGTTGGAGAGAGAGAGAGATGGAGGGGTTTGAGTATCCTTGTGAAATTTACAATATTCTGGCTCATTGGCATTGTCATTTGAGAAATGATTTGGAATGTTAAATTGGTGTTGATTCTAGTGATGATGTACTTAATTGAAAAAAAAAAAAATATTAAATAACAGCAGTAGTAACAAACTGTTAAGAAAATGACAAAAACTAGGGGACAGTATGGATAGAAATGAATGAAATTGATGGGCAATAATTTTAAATGAAAAAAAAAAAAATCACAAGAAGATATTAAAATTAAGGAAAATTGCTGAGAGGATTTCAAAAGATTTGTAGAGAGTTTTAACACTATTTTCATATGAAGAAGGCAGTTTCGACTCGATGGCAAATTATCAATTCATGTTTTAGGCATGTTTTCTCTGTTTTATATTCAATGGTCTCTTCAATAGATTTTACAGGATGGTATAGCTTTTCTAATGTTATATTTTAATATGAATTATTATTTAACACATGAATTATATTGTTTTGAAACACCTTTTAGCTTGATTTACTATTAATGTTCTTACAAGCTCTCTCTCTCTAAAGCCTCAAATATATACTTTGTCTATATTATGCGCTCTAAGTGATCTTTATAAGCTTCCTAAGGTTCTTGACGGTAAAACTCTCTACAAATGTAGCCTTTTTGACATGAAGCCTTTAATGCTCAAAGCTTCAAAGGTTTCGTGTTGTTTTCTTTTTAACGGAAGAAGGCGTGCGAGATTTCCATTTCTTTTTGTTCAAAGATAAGCTTCATCACTTCTACTAATGCTTTTGCATTTTTTATTTATTTTTGCCACCACTCTGGGGAGCATATTGGCTTTCAACAAAGCATTCATTTGCTTTGTTTCAGTTTCATTAATCGAGTTGATTATTTTTCACGGTAAGAAGATGATTAATCTACTGTAGCTTGCCTTCATATGGTTGTATAGTGGTTAAGATCCCTTGATAAGTGGTGGTGGTGATCCTTACTGAGTATTGTAAAATTCTCCCAGTAGGTGGCTGCAAGCTGCAAGGTCAAGGGGCTTCTTTTTGATAGATTTGTCTGGAGCGAGGTTCAAGTCTCTTTATAAAACACTCGAAACTGAAATAAAACTGTTCCGTCATGTCCTATATTGGGGATTTGATCCTTGTATTTTATGCGTGCGCTCTAACCACTGCACCACGTCATACCCCAGTTAAAAGTTATAGGGAGTAAATTTCAGTAAATATGATGGTATAATGGCATTAGGGGTGATTGTAGTATTGTGTTTGGAAAACATTTTAATCATAAGATATGATAAGTGAACAAACACATTATTGCTAATACATACCATGTTCACACGAGTTTTAGAGTTACTTAGTTCGCTGTATGAATTACGTACATGTATTATCCTTTTTAATTGATACCTTTTTATTTGTATTTTGGTGTAAATAGCTTAAGCAAAATATCTTGAAAGTACTTTTTAACTACCTAAGCCGTTTATTTTAAGAGTGGTGCAAGAGTATTTCTTTTTATTTCGAAATATTTAAAGGCTGGCGTTTCATTAAATTTCAAATTATATATTGGTAATTATAAAAAAATATTAACGATTCATTTCTCTCCTTTCTCCAATTCAAAAATATGAACTCAGAATCAAAATTTAGAACATTTGCTTTTTAAAATGTATTCCCCTTCATCTCAAAAAATCGTCAATACATGCTACTATTGAATTCATGTAACATCAGCTCATTCTCCAGATAAAGCAATTTCATCCCACTTATTGCAGTTACTACAGACTATTTCAGCTATAATTTGTCTTTAAGTCACTTTATTATCTAATGCATATTCATATCGGTGTAACAGTACGTAAATTATGCACTAAACCCGAGTAGGCTTACTCGAAAAGTTGACTTAAAAAAGACTGACAGCCCTTTGAATGTATAAACTTGTTATTGCTGCACAATTTTCGTAGTCTTTAAATTGCCAGAGTTAAGCTATATCAACGTTTTGTTACATGGCAGAGCATTTGACGTTTTTAGGAATGAATGTTTATTTCGTAGATAAGCTAAACTAATTTACTTTTCTATAATTATCATAAGAACTTGTTATATAATATTTTCTAATGTAATCAGCATTTCCATAGAATACTTAAGCAATATATTTGTCATAATTCCTGAAACACTTAGTTCTTCCACAGATTTTAAATCAATAAATATTGTTTTCAAATACTTGATTATAGTCTACCGAAATGTAGTTTTGGCCATACATTACAAATTGGTACACAAAAACAGCCTCTGCTCTAGCCCTACTTTGACCAGTACCTTTGTTTGGCCAAATTTTTGGTATAAGAACCTGGGTGTTTCAGGGAAGAAAATTGGCAAAACGATTTTGTGCCCTGAAAAAAGTAGTACAAAAAAGTAAAGCATGAAAAAATCAATACATTTGCCTACTGATTTACATTTAATAAAAATCAGTACATGCACTAATAAAAACAGTACGTCTGGCAACCCTAATTGAAAGAGATCTACAGTTTAATTTCGGCTTCGAACGTCAGATGCATTACTTTGAAAAATTTTTCATAAAGTGGTGTCGCTGTTAAAAATTTTCAATGATCTGGCCTGGAATTGTACTTAGGACTTCTAGGTTGGCAAGCAACTGTCTTACCTACCACACCACTGCTACGCCTTGAGCAGACTCAGTGTTTAATATTGTAGCCCCAGAAAACAGTATTCAAATTGTAAGAAGTTCTTTAATATTGTTACGAAAATTAAAACACCTAAAAAGATACACAAACATTTAAAACTATAAACTTTATTATGGAAGTTCTTCTATTGGTTGGTGTCCAGGCTATTATCATACTGCCAAGGCTGTATTTATTTGAACAGTGCTACCAACACCACTATAAGTCGCAACGAAACCAAATAGTACATTGTGGATGTGCTAGAACATTCGAAACTAATACTAATTAACTATAAAAGCCGCAGCATTCTTCTTAGTCAGTTGAGTTACAGTCATAGAATAAAGTCGTACCAAGAGTTCAGTATTAAAGAAGTCTGTGTATTAAGCCGAAGTCGAACAAGTTGTACATTATATATAAAGTTATTTTAGAAATAAAGACTGTATAAAGCAATAAATTCGCTTCATTTATGTATTTAATTCGACGCAATCTAAAAGTTTAAAACGTAGCAATATGCTGTTCAATCTGTTCTTTGCATCGAAATCCGCGGCGTCCTTTTTTGCTTACTTCCTTGGAATCTTGATAGAATATTTTCTTCGTTGACTTATTATCATTCATGTGTACAACATGGTCTAGCCATCCTAGTTAATGTATTTTGATAGGCTTTTTTATTCGCCGTCAGCGTATAGCTTGTAAAGCTCATGATTCTTTGATACTCTTCGTTAAAAGTCCATTTTGGCCTAAAAATTCTACGAAGGGTTTCTCTCTCAAACACTACAAAGACAACTCCTTTTATTCGTTTGTGAAAACATCCATACTTTGTGTGTATTATGTTGAAAATGGAAGAATAGTTTACTAATGAGGAGAACAGGGAGTAAAGCTTATTGGAAAGAAAGACTGCAGAAGAAAGATTGTTCTTTATAAGAATAATGTGGAAAATCGAACTTAAAGAACATATTCTGTTGCAATATCGTTAAAAGAAAGTCATTCTGAAAGAAATGACTTTACTTAAGTCAAGCAAGCAGTTTAAAAGCGTCAAAATAGTGTCCAAAGCATTGGCTAGAACGTCATAGTTTTATTACATATACGAGTATATAAAAATTTCTTTCGGAAAAGTGTGCACCAGCGTAAGATATAGAAAATATAGAAGATCCCAGAGAATATTCCAAATAATTTAAAACAATTGCCATCACATTTTTAACAAACTTTTCTATCATTGTAAGTTTTATAACTTTAGAATTTGGCGCAGAATACTGGGTATGCCTGCATGTAAAAATTTTATAAGAAACTGTTGCAATGTAACTGCAATTGCCAGTTTCATTTTTCAAAAAGCGGGAGAAACTTTAAAAACAGCAAGAAACCGCGGGATTCTTGCATTTTTCGCGAGTCAGAAAAAAAATTAATTTGAAATTTTTATTTTAAAAGAATGTTTTATTAAAAAATGTCATTAACAAAAATTAAATAAAATTTTGCATAAAATCACTCACAAGTTTATTAAACAAAAAACATATTTTTATTGTACTAATAATTACATTGTGCTCGCGTGTGAGAACTGTTTTTTAACAAGCTAGACACCCTTCTGGTAAATCTGGTCCGGAAACGTTGAATTCGAAGGTGCTAGTCATTTTTGAAGCTAGCGCCTCTTGATATAATTGTTATCTAAATGAATTTGTGTTGGTATGGTTGGACTTTATTGGCAGCTGAAGCATCTCATGAAAAAAAATCATGCGATTTTTGGTAATTTGAATTAAGAAATTGTTACAACAACTAAAGGTATGCAACAAAAACAAAAAGTACACTATATTCTACTCTTCAAAAAAAGGAAAGCAGCTCAAGTTACATAAGAAAAATCTTGTTTCAACTCAGTTAAACGTATTCTCTAATAAATTCATAAATAATGCGGTCTCTGTATGAAATAGCGAGGAAAAAGATCTCTAAACTAGAGCAATTTGGAATAAATTGGATAAAAATTAGTTTGCTTAAGCAATGCACATACCACATCCTTAAGTTTACTTAAGTAAAATACACATCGTTTTGCTCTTTTTTATATATCCCCTAAAAACTCAAATCGGTTAACATTCAGCTAAATTATTAGCTTATATGTGCATGAAAGTACGTGAAACCTTCTTTCTACCCATAACCTAAGATTTGGGAATAATTTTAAAACTTTCAAAACCTGATTATTGTAGTACTCGGTAAAACTTTTATAAAATCGTATCACTTCCCAGTTATTTCTACTTCATTCTTTTCTGTCGCATATTTTTTTGTCTTGTACACTTTTTTTGACGCGTGAAAAATAGATTACCTTTCATTTCTGTTGTATAACTTAAGTTGTTGTAGGCACTTTTAGTTGTCTTTTTAAAAATTTTGTAAAGCATTAAATATAGTTTTCAAAAAGGTATAAAATGTGTAAATTCATTTCATTTTTAAAAACTGAAATAAAAACTTAATTCAAGGAAATGAGGGTGTACACTTGTTTTTTGCACCTGACTGTATACATATATCCCATATTAGCCGTTGTGATTTATTACTTTTAATACATATTCTAGTAAGGGCCTTCTGCATCGACAAAAACAAATGATTGTCAGAAGTGGCAAGGTCTAGGCTCTAAGGCGGGTAAGACAAAACTTCTCATCCACCTATTTTCAAATAGTTTTTGACCGGTCTTGCAACATGTGTCTGAGCGTTGTCATGACGGAAGATTACGGCCTTGTGTCTGGTCGACTATTCTGGTCGTTTTCTGTTGATCGCTCTCTTAAAACGAGTCAATTGTGTTCGGTAGAGGTTACCTGTGAACGTCTGACTCGATTTTAACAGCTTATAATACATAATACCCTTCTGATATTTGGCTTCGGCATTGATTTGGCTGGTTGACCGGGCTTTAAATATGACTTTTTGCGCTTGGAGTTATCGTAGTGTATTCATTTTTCATCACCAATAACAACACAATGCAAAAATGATTTCTTTTTGTAGCGTTAAAGCATCATATGCAAAATCGCCTTTTAATATCTCCCGGTTTCAATTCATATGGTACCCAATTTTCTGCTTATTGTGTGGCTTCCAATGATAATGCAAGTTCTTCTTGCGTTTGACAACAATCTCCGTCGAGTAATGCTTCCAATTACAAATCTTCAAACTTTTTCGGCTGACCAAGCCTCTCCTTGCTTCTGTGTAAATGTGTTGGTGCATGTTGAGCGTAATCTTCTACCAAAAATCGATAACTTTCAGCATCCGTTTTCTTCAAATGAAAGAAGTTTATCAGACTTCCTCGCAAAACATCTTTTTTAGGCACAAAATTCGGTATTATTATAGCGATTGAAAAAAATGTTTGTTTACACTTGGCGTCTATCGAATACTGAATTATAAATACAAATGTTTACCCTCCAAAATACAATATATTGCCCAAATCGGCGTTATTAACTTGTATACCCAATATAGTACTGGAAATAGCAAATTTCAAGCTTAAAAACTATGACATAAAATTTGAAGAAGCGGAAATCTGAATTCTTGCACGGAATTTTATGATAAAAGCGGGACATTCCCACGACAAGCGGGACTTCTATTAACGCTTAATCTAAGTAAAATTTGTCGTAACGATGTTTATACATATTTCGGTTAAGCACAATTCTTTAAAAACTGAATATGATGTTGAGGTGAGGTCAGTTACAGTCAGTTTGTTATATATTTGTTTTATATTTTTCTATTCTCGATCGAAATTTCGTTAAAATCGTTAATTTCGAAAAGTCAAAGAAAAATTTTCGAATACAAATAATCTAATAGTTGGCGCATTTTCTATACACTAGAACGCATATACTGTCACCTGTTATTTAAAACGTTAAAACACAAAGAAATTTGTCTGCTAACATTGACAATATTTTGAAAGAGACCTTAAGCTGGCGCATTGGGCTATTGTTAAACAATTGGTAGAACAATATCAACCACTTGAAATAAACAATAAAAGCCATATTAGTAGTGTTTGGATATTATTTTTTAAGATTTACAAAGAAAATTATTCTGTTCTTTTCAAACAGGAATAATAAAAAGAAAACTTCTTTTTGTTTAAGATAATTTTCAAAACTTTCATTCTTCTTTAAAGGATTTTTTATTTTTAAGGAAAAGAAAACCAAAATATTAAAATAATTTGCCATTGTGGTAGACTTTAAGTCTCTTTTATGTTTATTTTCTTCTTTTCTGTAAAATATAGACAAAGAGCCGCCAATTTTTATGCATTGTTTGACAGAAACAACCTGTTCCCTAGAACAAAAGGCCAATGGCTTAAATTTGGACTAAAGGCAAAAATATGTTATATGAAGCCAAGGATTAAGGCTTATGCTAAACAAAATATTATTTGTTTTAAGCCTAGTTAAAGCAATTTTTTTCTTTTAAATATTTTGAAAAATACATAAGCACTCATATGTTGGTTGCACTTGCTGCTTTAGCCTTTAAGCCTGGCGTTTAATGCAACCAGATTTGTGGCAAAAAAAAAAAAAAAAAAAAATGAAAAAAGATGTGAGTGAGAGATAAAGTTGTAAGCATATGTAGAGTTTGTTTTGGCATTGCTTTAGTTTTTTCTATAATTTTTAACTAAATTGATCTACTTAAGATAAATTAGGATAAGTTTTAACTATTTACCTACTCTTGAGTTTTTTATTTTAAATACCCCTACTCTATACACACTATTTGCTTCTATAGTGGCAGACACCATGTCTTCCGGTATTTAATGCTAAACAAGATCTTGTTTAAGAAAATCTATTCTTTATTAAATCCCTCGAGCAAAGACAAAGAGTCTCTCCTATCCATGCTCACTCCTACTCAGATTTCTTTTATGCCAAACGCTTATCATAAATAAAAATCCAATATGTTTTTGCGAAATACAAGCATAAAAAACATCCTAAAAGATGCCATAACGTATGTACATATGTGTGTATAGCCCTGTGCTAGGTATCTTAGTGCCTCCATAAACACTTTGTGTACAGATTTACCAAAACGATACTCCAGAATGTTGTAACAATTTGGTGTTGCTGTTGCTACAGTTGTATGCAAATCGTTTTGAGATGCAATAAAAACGGTGGGCTTAAGCACTGGGGCAACAACAACACAATAACACAACAACAACACCAATAGCATTATTGAGTAGAAAAAAGAAATTAAAGAAAAAATCTTGTGAATGGTAGTGGCAATCAACAATTGACAGTTACAAATACGTTGCAAATTAAAATGGCGAAAAAATATGTTTCTACAAAATGAAAAAAGAAATGATAAGAAAGCAACTTCAAATAACCAACTCATGATATTAAAACATGTAAACTGATTATCAAATGGTATAGCCTGACTTAATGATATGCTACACTTCAATATCTAATAATTTTGAGAGCAATTCTAAACTCATCATCATCATATATTCTATAGGCATTAAAATCATCAGCACAAATTCATTTTAGTCTTAATGCATATGGTAGGTAGTGTAGGGTATAAAAGAAAAAAGAAATCTTTTACAAGCACTTCACTAGCAACAAATAAGACAATGATGTGCCTGATGCTGACGAAAAAAATGAGAAGAAATACTGAGTCATAAAAGAAAAGCAATAGCAACGGATGCAAAATCGCATAAAGTACTGGCTTTAGGGAGTTCATAAGCATGTAAAGAAGAAGGATAAGTTTTAATCTCCCTTTTACGGGGTAAAACAATAAACGAAATGTTCAGACATATGGTACGCTTATGAAAGAATTGTACTTTTTGCTGTACCTGAGGGAAGTACAATTGTGTCTTGGGTTTATAGCACCTATTTATCACTTTGACTTTATATTATCTTAAGATAAGAGAATTGATGACAGTCTATGGGATCCACATATCGTCTAGGCTTAAACATATAATTTGACTTTTAATTCAGTAATTAACGTTGAATTGAATTACTGAGATTGTTATTTTTGAATGCAAATTATTAGCGGAGATCACTATTTGTTGTAAATTTGAAATTTATTACATATGCTTTGAATTTCAGCAACAAACAAAGTATTAAACACATAACTGACAGCAAGCAGCAAGCTTCAAGTTGCTGTTGGCAGCATTTGCTGAAATGCTATCGACTTCATAAATATTTTAAAAGCAGCAGCAGCTATAAAATTACAGTGGTGACACTCAAAGCTTTTCAAATCCACCAAAATAAAATCGATTTTTTAAAATATTTCTCAAAAATATAAAAATTAATAGAATTACGTGCTTAAAACTTTTTAATTATTAACATAAATGTTTTTCGATACAATATTTTTATGTTTTAGAGTTGTTTTCTGATAAATAAATAAACTGTTTCCCGTTTTTTTTTTATTTCAAATTATATATTGTATTGGATTCACTAATTTTTGTTTTGCTGCCTAAAAAAATTAATTTATGTTTAGCAGCAGCAGCAAAGGTTGTTGTCAGGGATTTTGCTGTGCTGCCTAAAAATAATCGTTTTTATATAAACGTATGTATTCTAATTTTGACATTTTGCCGTATGCTGCCTGCTGTGGGTTATGTGTTTAATGCTAAAGAGTGAGTTTCTTTTATAGAACCTTTAGAAAATTAAAAATATTTAAGCAAATAAGTAATATTTTTTGAAAATTTTTGTCAACAAATTTTTTGCAATGTTTTATTTATTTTACACATAACCCTGTCTCTACATAATTTTTTACACGGTATCGTTTGGAATGTGTCTACCGTCCAAAAACAGGTCTTAGTTTTTTTTAATATAAAAGCAAATAACAAACATGGCTGTTTAAATATAGCAAACTTGCAATGATTTTTTGTATAGCTAATGTATGTACATAAGTGTGGCAAATGCCACTTTTATGTAATGTGTTGTTGTGACGTGGCAAAATGTAGCAAATATGCCATGTTTGATCTGAAACCATAATGGTGGATATGTCACCCAGTGAGACCCCGTATCCACTTAAACACCTCTACTCAAGCCTATCAAGAACTTCACGTTCACACAATATGTGTTCCACTGTCTCTAAAGATTGCGAGCACAATTTACAAACATCCACATCTGTGACCGCCATCCTCTTCGGATGCGTCCTTAGTCCACAGTGACCCATAAGAAACTCCGTTAAGAGTTTAAAGTACTGCCTGATATACTTGAGATCCTCAGAGCGACGCCCAAATTGTGTAATGATTGCCATATGTGTTCCACTGTCTCTAAAGATTGCGAGCACAATTTACAAACATCCACATCTGTGACCGCATTCCTCTTCGGATGCGTCCTTAGTCCACAGTGACCCATAAGAAACTCCGTTAAGAGTTTAAAGTACTGCCTGATATACTTGAGATCCTCAGAGCGACGCCCAAATTGTGTAATGATTGCCACATTAGAGTAACGAAGTTCCCTTTGAGCATTCCAGTGTTCTAAGAATCTGGAAATATACCAATCCTTGACTAGATTGAGGATGGTAGAGTTGCACAACATGGCTCCGGACCGACATATGGTGTCATGGAATCTCTTCTGGTCAATATATTCGCTATTTCATTACCATCTATCTCACAGTGTCCAGGTACTCAGAACAACTGGACCTCTTTTTCAATCGAAAGCTTTTGCAACGTACCGTAGTAATATATAACCAGTTCAGATGTCATTCGATCTTCGCATAGAAAACACTTAGAGATTTTCCCTGTGGGATCAACAAGTCTCGGTTGGGTCCATAGACAGCAGTACCGACACAGTGATTACAAGTTTAGATCAAACACGCTCCGAACTAAGGCCATATTAGACCAACAATACTGGTCAGAAAATACAACCCTGAATCTCCGGCCAAAGCACAGATCCAAACATTACACTCAGGATCGAAGTTGGTTCTACGACGACCCGACGTAGAATAGACAGACTTTCCGATGCAGTTCGGGACCCTTTGAAAGTACTCCACCCTGAAGGCACTTTTTTGACGTGATCACAGTGATCCTGCTCCGAAGCATGGAACTGAACTAAGCCTGTTGAAGGCTCCATGGATATCAAAAAATGCACAAAGAGCTACTTCCCCATCAGATAATGCCTTTTCAATACTGCTCAGAAAAGACAAAATGGCACCCTCAGTGGATCCTCCTTTCACGTACGCAAACTGACTCGGGTGAAGAGAGTATTCCACAAGGTACCTTTTGCTTATGCAAACATCAATCAGTCTTTCTATCATCTTCAAAAAAAAGGATCAGATACATCATCATAAAGCACACCGACCTTTGGTATAAAAATAACCGTGATCTCCCGCCAAGCTTGTGGGACATAACCCAAACCAAAGCTGGCCTTAAAAATCACTAACAATTTTGATAGGATTATGTCAGAGCTAAAAATATTCCATCCCTACCTGGAGATTTATAAGGTTTGAAGGCTCCAATTACCCACAAAACCCTGTTCGTGGTGAATATTCTACCTGCAATATTCTGACCTTTCTGCTGACACGTACAATGGCGGGAATGCCCCGATATTCAAGAAGATATCCAAATTTTCCCTTCAAGATATAATGTGGGCTCCGGATTTAGTGCAAAGGAACCAATGCCATTAGAATGATCTATTGAAAGGCACTTTTCAAGTCTGGCCAAAGCCAGCAATTCTTCAATGGGCTGAGAATATTTCCTCCATGTATCTCATTTAGACCTTATTGTATTCCGTGAGGCTAGCACTGTAAGCTTGCCAGTCGACTGTGTGCTTGGATCTATTGTAATTTATCTTTACCGTTACTCTCAATACTTATAAAGTGTCATCCCAGCATGGAAATATTAAGTAAAATGATCACTAAGACGCATGCTAATATCTAAAGAGGATTTAATAGTTGACCGAAGTTGACTTACTGCCGGGTCCAGTTCTCCAATAGAATCTATAGAGTCAGGAAGCCAGTCAACTACCCCTGTTATGAAACAGAAAAAGTCCACCTTCTTTGAGAAAACTGAATAATATAATTAAAAAAGTACTAATACTGATTATGTGTAATTTATAACATAATTTTTCCAATATCCAATTCCAATTACATTTTGTAATTGGCAACGCGTAATTACAAATTAAAATTACAAATACGTAATTGATATTTGTAAATTAGTCATTACATATAATATAGTATAAAACAACGAATTACCAAATAAGTGTTATCATCAATTACCAATTATCATTTAATTAGTTATTATTGAAATGATGTAAAAAATTTAATTGAAAATAAAAATTACACGTAATTATTCCCAATATGAATTATATAATTTTTGTGTTTACATTGAATTGATAATTGACAATTACTAATTACAAATTACATATAAATGATAATTGAGTACCATCAAGTTATAATTGGTAATTGGCAACCCTCAATAAAAAATTACATTTCATTTAAGTGCATACAAGTGATGATTGCCAGTTACTTATGTACCAGGTACGTGTAACTTATTAATTAATTGTTTAAACATCATTGGTAATTAAAATTGTAATTAATTAAAACACATATTTGGTAATCTCCAAGGCCGAAAACGTTTCACATTGACATAAGAGTGCATCTGAGTTATGGGCTGCGATTCTCTTTTTCATTTTACTTCTGCACTTAATAAACTAACATTTTCGGTACTTCTTTTCGTTTATTTGTACCCAACTTTGAAAAAATGTACCAATTCCTTAGTTCTCTAGCAGAGTTAAAAAGAAAACAAAAAGTCTGTTGAAAAAAAGAAATTAAAAGAAGAATCCCAAAAAAGAGGAAACAAAACAACATTTTGCAAACGATATTGTAAAACTGTTAAGCTTAAAAACTTAAAACGCAATGCAATAACGAATGAATTCCTTTGGCAACAAATGCAAAAGAGGCACGGAAATCCCTCTACAGAAATGGCAAAAAAAAAAATCAAAACAAAGATGAAAAAGAAAGAAAAACATAAACTCATACACTGTCATGTATCTGCACATATGCATGTTGTATATTATCTTTACTCGATTTCTTTTTGCACTAGCCCGGGTGGTAGTGCAACATCGTTACCATCACTCCTCGTCATCATCATCATCGTCATATACTTATTGCTAGAAATCAATATAACACGCAAACCCATGTAAAAAAATTCTGAATACACAAACAAAACGGGTAAACCGAGTTAGTGCGGATACGTTTGCTACCCAATAATAAACAGGAAACGATAAAGGTTTAAAAAATGCGAGGGAGATGGTTTTAACAACAGCCACCATATTGTTACCATCAAATCGTGAACATAGATGGGCACTAGAGAAATGCAACTTGAGTTTAAACTACTTTTACTATTAGGAGAACCGTAAAGGACTTCAAATAGATTGAAAGCATTATATGCTGTATTTAAATATGGATTATTTGTGCTCTTAAAATAGGTCATAAACCCATAAAAGCAATACTGACTTTGCAAAGAGTTTTGGAGTCCAAGTCCTTGCGTAAAGAATCACAAAGAACGGTAAGTTGGCATGTCAATTAATTTTTCTACAATTCCGATTATTATTTTCGCTTAGACTGTGGGAGTGTGGGATTTCAGTAGGGCCTTGTAAGACAGCATTTTTAGCGGCTGTTGAATCCGCACCGTCATCTTAGCGCTCTTTTGGCCAGCTTTCTTAGCTCGATTTCCAATGATGTGCTGATGATTTGCTGTTTGCTGTTCCTAGCTTGTTGCTGCCGATCACGGTGCTTTATGGCAAGTGGTCAATTCTTGACTAATTGTGTTTTTTGTGCTTATGTATTGTGTCAGGGTGGCTCCCTTTATTGATGTGTTGCTAAGTGTATTTTGTTTGTTGTTTTCATCTATATTAGCCACCAGTCCAGGGTCATTTGGGACTTACACACTGGTAGTAGCATTTATGCTACGAAGCCTGATCAGAAGCTTAATTCTGGTACCACAGTTGTCGGAACCTCCAGGGACCTTGGTCCCTACCTGACTATATCGAGGATCTCTTGTGTGAGCAAGTTGGGGAAGCTGGATCGGTGTGGTGTTACACTCTTAAACGGGTGCTGTGGCCCATAGATCAGTAGGAGCTTAGACAGTCTCCGGCAACTTACTGAGATGGAGGTTATGCTAAAATAACATAGATATGAATTGTTACTCAGTGATTTGAATCATAGGAGGGGGCGTTGGTGGACGCATGGTATTCACTCGTGCTTTGGAACCGTAAGCTTAAGTTCTAGGGCAGGCACTTACCTAAAGTAACTGACTCAGAAAGGTTTCTCACCACTACACAAACCAATACATGGAGGCCTCGTTTCTAGGTGAAGATAGGATGGCAGCCCCATCATCCTGGAACGGACTACAGTAGACTAATCACCTACTTAGCTTGGAATCGATAATGATTAGCGAAACTGAAACAAGGTATAATCATAATAGACAGGATAATAAAGATCGGCGCTACCTTAAAGAAAAATCGCCATAGTATTACAGGGATGGCACTTGAGTAGAACCCTCAAGGATCAAGAAACCGTGGTCGGCCAAAAAGCTCTTGCAACGCGTAATTATCCAAAAACTTAGCCAAAATAATCTTACATGGGAGAAGCAAAGACAACAGCATCAAGCCGTATAAAATTGAAATGCTTTGTGGGAGCTTTATGGTCCCAAGGGGAGTAATGGGAAAAAAACTGTTCTCAATTGCAACCATGAAATAGTCATCATAACTATTTGCTTCGTATAGGGTGCACTTGTGCAAAAAAAACAAATCGTCTTGTTAATTGTGTACTTTAGAGAAATACCTTTGCATCGTAACATTTATTGGAACTGGATCAACAGTATTTTATAAAAACAAAAACGAAAGCACAAAAAGATCCTAAATGTATGCGTAGTTTGATTTTTTTCTCTATTCGTTTATTTAGTTTTTAGTTTGATTTTCTTGTTTTCTCTTGTATTGGCTTTCCGAGTTTTTCTTTCCTATTCCTTGTATTTGAACGTTCAAAATACATGAACATGAACAGGACTCTTTTCCTGGTGTTGCTTGTCGTTTGTAGTTTTCAATTTTTTTCGCTTTTCTTCTCTAACTGGAACATTTTTCCATGTTTACCAGTGTCAATATCAAATCACTTCATATCCTAAAGAAAACAACACAGAAGTGCGAAAAAAATCAAATATTTTTACGTTATAGACAACGTGTATGTAAATGTGTGTTTGTGTGTGTGTGTGTGAGAGAGAGAATAGATGAATGTTTGGGTGTATTTATTTAAGGATATATTGTGTAGGTACGTGTGTGGGAGAATATGAAAGTGTGGGTACAAAGATTGTGTACTTTATTGCATATTGGCATGGCTTTGATGTACGATATCCAGTGATTTCTTTGAGTGAGTAAAACTATCATCGTTATGCTTGATTTAAACACAAGTGGGATTGTTTTTTCTCGAACCTTATGAATTGGAATTTCAAATTCATCGGATTATTGAACTTCTCTTGTAAAATCTGTTGAGAAAAAAGCAAAAAAAAAAAAAAAAACAAAAACAAAATAACAACAAACAAGAAAATATAAAAAATATTTTACTAAAATACATGCTACAGAAAACTAAATTGTATTTAATTTTAGATGTATGACCCTGGAATATGAAATTAGTATTTTTTTTAAAAAGGAGGCTAATTTAGATTTTATCAACACCGAGAACTAACCAGGGACGAAAGATAAAAAAATTTAAAAAGCAGCTCAATAGTCTGGAAAGTTGGCTTACAGTATGATTAAAAGCTTCCGTCAATCTCATGTATAATGAAAAATGTACTTCTATCTGTTATCAAGGACTTTATATCATTGAATGAAATGTATCGATTTACGCTTGAGCAACGTTGGGATTTATTGGATATTTATTTTAAAAACAAAGACAATTGGTAAGAACTTGCACGGACATTTTGTACAAAATTGTGTCTCAGAAAAGAACCAGGCAGGTATACGCAAGTAAAATTGCCGTATTTGGTGCTCAGAAATCTCAAACGTGGTATTACAGAAGCCAATGCAGCCATTACGAGTGACTGTTTGGTGTGGCTTGTGGAGCAGAAGCATCATTGGCTCAAACTTCTTTGATAATGAGGACTGCGCATGCTACAATCGATTTATTGCGTCAAACGTTTGATGGCCGTTTCAAGTAGGCCGTCAAGAAGCTACGATTTGATACCGTTAGACTATTTTCTGGGAGGAGACAGATGAGCATTTGAAGGCCATTGCCTAGATACGAACCCATACACTCGAAAAAGTTCTAGAAAATTGGCCGATCGAATGGGGTACTGTGAGGCCAGCCGCGGTAGCCATATGAATGAAATATTTCATTTCTAGCCCGAACAATTTTACTTCACAATAAAAAAAAAAAATTTGGCAAAATTTTAAGCCTTGTTTTGTTTTATTGCATTTTAAAATTTAAACTTTTAAATGACCCACCCGCTAGTTGGTGTGGAACTTTATTTGAATTTAATTTTGTCTCAAATTTTGTTAAAAACGAATTAAGTCGCATGCAAAGTTTTAAAAAAACCCTTGAATACCCTTGAATACCGGTGTGGAGTGACATTTTAACCGGGTGCCGTGACCCATAGATCGGTAGGAGCTTAGATAGTCTCCGACAGCTCACCAAGGTGTGAAGTCATGTCCAAATAACATGGCTTTGAATTGGGGGCGTTGGTGGACGCATTGTATTCACCCGTGCTTTGGCACCGTGAGGTAACGTCCTAGGGCAGGTACTCACGTTAAACCACTGACTTAATACCCTTGAATGTAACAAGCTCTTCCAAGAAGACTGACAACATTTGTTCCCATTTTTTGCCATTTTTTTCTCCGTCACTTCCCTAGGAAGCATATTGGCTTTCTACAAAGCATTCATTGCTTTGTTTCAGTTTCAGTAATAAAGTTGTGTTGAAAGTTAAATAGATGATTAATCTGCTGTAGCTCGCCTCCGTATAATTGTGTGTAGTGCTGGCGTTTTTTCTTGATTATTCGTTTGATATTAGTAAACATCGCCAGAGTAAAGCTGGAAGGTCAGGGGAACTTCTTTAGATGGATTTGTATGCAGGCAGGTTCAAGTGTTTTTATTAAGCATTCGGAACGGCAAATACAACTTTTTATTTGTCATATCCTCTGCTGGGATTCGAACCTAGGATGACATGGATGTCAAAGCCTGTGAATTATATGGTGCGATGAAAAGAAAAATGCTTGGGAAATGATACTACTATTCAGATAGGCGTTGTCAAGTATATTTGGTCAAAAAGCAAGAAACGAATTCTATGAAAAAAATTCGTTGAAATAGCTTTCTGTTTGCCACTGGACATAGGTATGCCTTTTGTGGCTAGTATAGACCCTCGATTTCATTATCATTTATCGTTATCATCCTGACCGGGAACTTTTACAGCACACTGCAACCCTTGGGATCTACAGTGACCCTAGTTTGGTGGATATGCTACCAAATATTACCCTAGTTTTCACTAAATATATCTATCTAAGCTTATCAATAACCCCACATTCCTACAATTTGCGATCCGCTTTCTCTGATGCCTGTGAAAACACAGTCTACAAACATCCACATCTGTGAACACTATCCTCTCAGTCTACAACGGCTTGTAATAAACGCCGTTAGGAGTTTAAAGACTAATCGCCGTTTTAGAGTGTAGAAGACCCTTTGAAAATTTCAGTGTTCAAAGCATCTGGTAATTCCACAATCCCTGACTAGATTGTAGAAAGTAGTGCTCCACAGTAAAGTTTCGGACCAATATGCGTTGTCACAGAACCTCCTCTAGCCAATGTATCCGCTGCTTTATTACCATCTATTCCACAATGTCCAGGTACCCAACAACAACTAGAATCTATATCTAAGCGAAAGCTTTTGCAATGTACCGTAGCAATATTTGACCAGTCTAGATGTCATATGATTCAAACCGAATGTCCTAAAGGTAGCTTGGCTGTCAGATAATGTATTAAAAGTATTGCCCTTGAGCCCACTGTCTAGGTTGATCTCCGTCCATATAGTAATGTCTATGATCTCAGCGTGGAAGACACACAACGAACTCCCCAGTTGAATCGACAAGTCTCGGTTGGGTCCATGAGCACCTGTACCGACACAGTTGTTCATTTTCGAACTTAGTATCTATTAGACCAACAATCCCAGTTAAGGAAATCAGCCCTGAATCTTCCGTAAAAGTAGAGATTCAAAACATGACATCAAGGATCGAAGATGATTCTCTAACCACCGATGTATTTTTGGACCCCTTGTCGAAAAATTTTGTCGCCGAACATGCTGCTGCCTTCACCACATAGTTGTGAAGCGATGTCAAGCCAATCAAGGCTTCCAAGGTGGCTATTGGACATGTTCTCATCGCCCCAGTTATATCGAGGCAGGTAAGTCTCTGGACCCTGCCTAGTTTATTCAAGGTTGTAGTTTACTCAGCCTTTCTCAATCAAGCTATCGCCGCATAAGTAATAAGACCCCATGTAAATGGAGCAGCTTTCCCAGAGGGCTCTTATCGCCCCATTCTAAACGGTACCAATGTGCGAGTTTCAACTAAGCCTTCTATCCAGATTGACATCTAGATACTTAACCTCCTTAGAAAAGTTGATGGTGGTACCTACCATACAAGAGAGATACAGTCACATGATAACTTGTATTTCCTTGTAAAAGTTACAACAACAACTCTTTTGTGGGATTCAGCGAGAGCAGTTCCTGAGTATACCAATTTGACACCTAGCCCAGAGCCGTTCTCATGGCTTCATGCAATGATTCTCAAATTTCCCACATATTATACCATCAACTACTACTGTCTATAACAATGGAGATAGAACTCTACCCTTTTGAAATCATCACAGTGGATTCCTCCCCATAAAGAAATGTGCTCCAGACATTCGGTAACCTATCATACATTTTGGTTAAGCAACTGCACATAAAATTGTTATTACCTCTCTAAGTTGTCTGGTGCCCAAATAGGGAAGGAGAAATTTCAAGGTTTGAACAGCGATTTGCTTCAACAACACACTGGCTGTATGTGACCATTTGCGGAGTACACACACTGTGTTTAACCTTCAGTAAGTTTCATCCTCATGGAGGAATTTCTAGCTACATGTGCGCGGAAAGTAAAAGATTCTTCCCATGCTATTGCAATTCACAGTATTCTGCCTTTTGAGCGTTTACGGTCAGAATAGCACTCAAGTGCACGTGTATAATGTGCTCCGTATAAGTATGTAACCGAAAGAAAATGAACATATTCAACAGAGAATAACAAATAAACAACAATTTCATTCAGTTGTGTGATAGCTTTTGATGAAAGCACAGGTATGTAAATATGTATGTATATCGCTTTGCTTTAGATTGTTTATTTATTCACTTTTTAATTTTTCTTTTCAACACACACTATAAAAATGTTCTACTACTAATAATAAAAATGTAGTTTTCTCTTAGGCCACTCCTACTTTAGAGCCTTTAGGGCTTAGCCCACTCATCGAACTTATTGTCTTTGGTGGAATTAGCTTTGGTTACCCTTTGAAAAAAACATACTAAGAAGTGGAAAACATTGAAAGCTTATCTCCTCCTGAAAATTATAAGCTAAGTCTTGGCATAATGCCCACTAAGGTTACTCTCTGTCATTCACTATTTCTAATGTTAATCCCATACTTGTGATTGCAATAGGTTTTATTTTTACATATTATATACCTAAGTTGTATCCTATGTAAATTATCAGACAACGATATTACTTGAATCCATTTCGGAAGATATTGAATGCTTTATTGGGTAAATATTTAAATTGTAATGACTTTAAGAATATTCAACAAATTATTCCTTCCCATCCCTGTTTGAACTTTTTAAACAAATTCCAATGTTATCATTCACTGCTGCCAATATCATTTTCAAGTTTTTCTACAACAACGACAACGACTGCTATGACGAGAGAAACATGCATAATTAAATTTCTTACAACAATAAAACGATATTAATTATTTAATGTCTGTGTCACCCAGTGGCTAACACCATAAAATTAAACTGAAAAATTGTTAAAATTGCCATTGTCACACTGACAAGATGTGATTAATAAACACACAGTCACAGTTGTAGTAGTAGTAGCAGCAGTAGCATCAATGGCAGTAGTATAACAATTCCTAGTCCGTAACTCTTTTTTTTCTTTCTTATCTTTCATTGTTTCGTTGTGAGGATTTTTTTGCTTTCTCGCTATTTGTGACCCAAGAACAAACAACTTGTTAGCCCAGTTGTATGAAATGTACGAGTACGAGTGTACAACATGGCATGAATTAACTCGTCAAAATTGTAAATTATAAAGATGGCTGTTGGCAACTGTAACGTTGGGGCTGGGGCACTAAGTAAGAAACATTAAAGTGCTAAAATAAAAATACGTTTCACGCCAGTAGAGACAAAAGACTATATGGAATAATGGTCACGAGCTATAATGTCCTGCACAAAAAAACCAACAACCAAAACGTATATAATATTGTCGCATAGAAATTTTTTAATATAGTTCGCGGCTGGAAGAAGGTTGATTAAATATGTTGAGTTTTTAACTTGTTTGAAAATTATTTATTTTTGAAGACTACAAAGTTATATTTCTCAGATATGACTACTTCTTTTTGCGCTTTTTTCAATCCACGAAGTACTTCTGGTAAGAATTTTAAGAAGAATTAGTTAAAGGTTGGTTAAGGTTAGTTATTGTGATGCAAAATCTACGAATGGTTGAAACTCTGCAGTACGCCACAGAGATGAAAAACCCTTGCAATTTAACTTTCCGTAGGTGTTGTTGTAAGGCTGTTAGAAAGCAGACAACACAAACGGTCGAGGTTCAAATCGCAGCAGAGAACATGAAAAAAGATTAATTCAGTTTCTAGAGACAAATCAGACAGACAAATCCATCTAAAGAAGCCGGCTCTCTGACATTCTAGCTTACCTCTGGCGATGATGACAAACATCAGTCGAATGATCAGGAGAAAACGCCACCTACTGGGGAAAAATTATAATGCTAAGTAAGGATTACCAGCACCGCTACTTAGCAAGGATTTTCACCACTACACACAATCACATGGAGGCGAGCTATAAGTAGTAGATTGATCATCTACTCAGCGCGAAAGTCAACTTGATTACTAAATATGCTCCCTAGTTCAAGTATAGGACAAATGGCCATAACAAATAAATTCCAAACATGTCAATCTAGAGCTAACACCTCAATCTTATTTCAGGTTTTTTTTTTGTCACCTTCAAGTATAGGCGGGCCTTCTCCTTCTACGGCTTAGCGGTGCCAGTCTAGCACCATTCGTGTAAGACCGTCTTGGAGTTTCCGTAGCAAATGACCAATCCAAGTCCATTTGGGTTTCAGGATTTCTGTTTCTATAGGCGTTTATCTTGTCACTGACCACAGATCGATGTTGGATATTGCTCTTGGCCAGAAGATCCTTACTATTCCTTTACAGCATCTGTTAGTGCAGACCTGAAATGCGTTGAGATCACGTGGACCTGCGTTTCACGTTTCGCATCCATGCAGTAAAGTTGATTTTACATTCGAGTTGAAGATTGCTATTTTAGTCTGCCTCGATATGTGTGCAGTGTTCCATACGGGAATCTGGAGTCCAAATAAGCGATTGGCATTGAAAATACGGTTGGAAATGTCAGAAAAGGAATCTTCTTTGGTGTCAATGAGACTTCCTAGTTAGTTAGTAGAAGCTACTGACGTCCTCGACTAGTGAGTCATCGAATAAGAATGGTTAGCTATGATTTGCTTTTATTCGCATCTAGCAGTTTGATTTTCTCTACCATGTTATTGTATTTATGATTTAGAAGAGATATATAATCGGCATATTCTGGATCACCCAATTGACTTTGCAATTGCCAAGCTATTCCATTGGTTGCGTTGGTGGCATCTCTACATTCAGCACAAAATCAAACAGCAGTGGTGAGATTACGCATCCTTGTCGAACTCCAACTTTTAAGCTTATCTTGTCACCCAGTTGATTTTCGTGTAGAATTCTGCAAGTAGCACCGCGTTGTAATTCCCGAATAAGGGATATAATTATAACGTATATATAACGTCTATGTAAAACTTGAATGGATGAGCCAAACGATCTTCGGAAATTATCCACTATGTGTTTAACAGTGATTTGAAAGTTCCTTAAAATCAATTTCTTGTCTTCTTAAAAACGTTCCAAAGCTTTCACTTGATTTGACATATTCTTGGTTCATCAGAAAAAGATTGTACTTAGTCCGACAGCGCAAAATCGCGGAGCATATGAAAGACTTTTCGTATAGCTTGAGTAGATACGAATGATATAAATTAAAACTTGAACATTATACATTTATGTGGAATACAACATCGCTAGATCCTCGCCTTAGCTGTCAGTTCTTCAATATAACGCTCTAAGTTTTAATAATTATCAGATCAACCTAAATTATAGAGTAAAGCGCAAACTACCTGGCAAAAATTCTCATCTCCATGTCGGCGGTAATGGTTTGCAATTGGAAAATACAATTCTGACAGCGTAAAGTCGCAAAACAACTGTTTTTGTTTTATTTTTATATGTCATTTTCTTAAGTAATGACATGTTAGCTGCTTTCAGGCAAATTTTTGCAATTTTATCTCTATTTATTATTTTTATTTAGAATTTTTTATCAAACATGATAGGTAAATATTATTGTTTTTGGCACAACATTGGCGCTTTTATTTAAGTTACTCATTATAGCGAAAAAGCTGGTCGCTAACTTACTTTGTGCTTTACGCGCTAATTTAAGTTGGTCTGTAAAGCATTATATGCGACAATATTTCGGGAGCAGCATTAGCCGAAATGGTTGATGATTTGTCAACAATTCGTATATTAAGACATTAGTATGGCTTGTAGTGCCGATATTTTATCTACGATCTAAGATATTTTGTCGGTTTATTAAAACCATAACTTAATATGTCATACCTTTTTACAATGGGCCGCTAGGGGTATATTTTTCATCTTGGTAGAAAATAAAAATAGCGATATTACCGCCATATGATTCAATGTATGAAACAGTTACTCTGTGGCAGTACACAAATTTACTAAACAGTTTAACTAACGCCTTAGCACGACTTTACTCTTTAACTGTTAAATTATGTCTGACTAAGCAGAATGCCGCTCTTTTTATAGTAAATTAACATTAATTTCAAATGTTCTAGTAAATTCTACAACCCATTATTCAAATTACATTACGGATTTGAAACACATATCCGACTTATAGTGGTATTGGTAGCGCTGTTTAAATAAATACAGCATTGGCAGAGTGATTGTAGCCTTGACACAAGCCAGTAGAATAAATCTATAATAAAGTTTATGGCTTTAAAGGTACTAGGCTTGGTGTATCTTTTTAGGCAAATTAATTTTCGTAACAATATGAGTGTTTATCGTTCGTGTAATATTCAGCGAATATAGATGTAATGTGTTAATCAGCACCTACAAGACTTCTACTGTAACAAATACTCAAATTGTAATTTGAATATTCATTTCTTGCCATTCGGGTAGGAGCCGTTGCTGGGATTTATATGATGTGCTACAAAAATTAAACATGTAACCCCTCTTAAGCTACATTTTTGTCACTTACTGTATATCACTCACTATGGAGCATAGAAGTCGTTGTCATATATCTTTGCTGATAACCACACCCACTTATCTTAGTCTTCATTGATGCTGCTGTTGCTGTTTCTACTCTTCTTGTTGTTACTGCAAACGTATGCAGTATGTATTAGTACGTTAGTTGCTGGCTTAGTTCATTGTTTGTTTATTTGTTTGCTGTTCT
This sequence comes from Wohlfahrtia magnifica, assembly GCA_023159175.1. Classification (NCBI taxonomy): domain Eukaryota; kingdom Metazoa; phylum Arthropoda; class Insecta; order Diptera; family Sarcophagidae; genus Wohlfahrtia; species Wohlfahrtia magnifica. Next base: position 4,890,066 of record JAKWBJ010000223.1, read on the forward strand.
TGTTATACCTTCTCTCATATCTAATGCTGACCTTCTACAATTGACCATACATAGGGTCCTTAAAAAAAAAGAAAAAAATCGGCAGCCATATGCAAACATGCATAGTATGCCCTCTCTAAAGCTGGCAAAGGAGTTGATGATACAGATGAAACAATGAATTCTAAGTGAAAGGACAAAAAAAGAAAAAATAAAAAATATCCTTCATACTTTATGTGAATATTGTTGATACTTATCCGGAGCAGCAACAACAGTAGTAGTAGGAACAAAAAAAAAAAAAATGCTTTACAAATGTACTCTGATACATGGAGTATATACCGGTTACATACATATGTTCGAAGCAGAGTCACTTGGAAGGATTTAGTTTATCCCTTGATTGCACGGTTGGGTAGCTTAGCTCGGTTGGTTTAGTCAGACTAACTAAGTAACTGTTGTTGTTTGTTTGTTGCTGTCGATGTTGGCATTGCTATCTGGGGTTTGTATCAAGCATCCCACATAAGCAAGGCCACAATGGCAATAGCACTGAGGACAACCAGGCATTGTGCAACAAAAATGAAAAAAATTGAGAAAAAATTGTTTTAATAAAAAAAAAAAAATAACTGTTACCCAGAATTCTACTACAACACAATGAGTACTTCTGTACATATAAATGATGATAAGCTCTATGGAACTAGAAAATCAGCAAAGTAAAATAAAGAACAGACAAGTAGAGATATGGACTAGTAAGTAACATAGATAACAAAAATAAAAACAAATAAAAATAATTCAACTGATGATACTCTTATGATGAAAAATAAAATAATAAAATAAGGGAGCTTGAGAAATGGTAATGATGGCAGTAACATAATAAGATGCCAGTATTTTAAAATCCTCTTTAAAGCCTTAATATACCCAAAGAAGGCTTTATTATGATGGCCTATACCAGTATGTTTTAATCTTATAAATAAAAAGTAAATACAAATTTGTCTTTTTTTTACGAGTAGATTTTATGAAATCATGTTGTCCCGGAGTATATTTTTTTTGGTATAAATTCGAAAGTTAAATTTATAAAAGGATTTGCATATTTGTGGCAAATTGTTATATTTATTATATGCAGCAAGTATGTATTAGCATGAATTTTAAAAGGTTAAACAACTTGTTGCATGAATATAAATTAAGACATCATTAATATTTTGATACACATACAGTAGAGTACAGTCTAATATTTGTAATAACTTAATAAAAGACAACATCCAACCAACATTATGTGAAATATATTGTTACGTTTTAACTTTTTTTAAAATTTTTGAGTTTTTGAAATTGCGTAGAATAAATTAAATGCAGCGAATTCAATATTTTACTTTATACAGCCGTTTACTTTCACAATTAAGTTTCCAACCATTACGTCTCCAACTTATTTAATATCCGCTTAATACACCAATTTACTCAATACTTATCTCTTAGTACGACTTTACACTATGACTGCTAAACTTTAACGAACTGACTAAGCAAAATGCTTCACTTTTATATAAAATTGACATTACATTCGAATATTCTTGTCTCTACTATAACTTTCTACTCATGTCCGTTAATTCACAGAAGTTGAATTCGTAACACTGTTCAAAATGCAATTGGTAACACTGTTAATAACACAAATAATTACGGCATTGACAGGGTGATACGTTGACAGTTTTGACACAAAGCAATAGACTAAGAACTCTTAATAAAGTTTATGGCTCCAAATCTACTAATGTTTGTGTATCTTCTCTATTTTAGGCATTTTTATTCTCGTAACAATATGTTTAAAGCGTATATGGCTGAGAATTATCACTGCATATAGGTATACAACTGAACAAGATAATAAATAAAACAACAAATTTTATTCAGTTCTGGGGTAGATGTTTAAGAGAGTGGAGGTATGTCGCTTTGTTTTCCAAAATTTTTTGTTTGTGTTGTTGTTGAATTTTTTAGTTTTTCTCTTCAACGCACACAACACTAATGCACTAACACTACTACACAAATTCATTTCTCTTTTTGGTCAACCTTGGTTTAAAGATAATGGCGTTTTTTTTTTTCGTGGAAAATATATTGCATTTTAAATATGTAACATTTTTAGAGTGTTGAATTTGTATTTGCCAGAAGAGAACATAAAATTTTTGGTAAGAGATTATTCGCTTCGTCTCAGCAACTGCAATAACTTTGTCATCATCAGATGAAGTAAACAACTGCTACAATTCGTCAACAGTCTTATTAGTACGTTAAAAAAGGCCGTCATTTCATATTAAGAAGAGTTTTATTAAAGTTTAAAATTGTAAGAAAACATTAAGGAGTTAGGCTTTAAGGGTCAGATAAGAAAAAAAATATTATAAAAATCTTTGAGGGTTTTGAGTGTGTTACAGCCAAACCTTACGAGTATTTAGACATTTAAGTGTTGTCTAGCTGTCATTCACATACAAGTTATATGAAGCAAAACATAATATCGCGTCGACGATTTGCAATTGGAAAATCAAGGTTTTAGCTCTTCTCTCGTCAAATCTGGCGTTTTAGTAACTTTTTTACTTTCCTAGTGATTTTTTTTTGAAAAGTTAAGTAGGATTACTGTTCGTAACACAATTTTAACGCTTTTATTTTCACTTCAGCGTCAATGCTAGACAAATGTCAACGCGACGCTCAAAAATAGGTTTCCCAGTTAAAAGCAGAGATGATGTATTAACTACAGAATAACCAATGTTAATATCCAAATACGTATGAATTGTCAGACTGCTGGTTAGGACAGTCTCCGTTATCTGAATGACATTGTCGTTGGCTTGTGAATGCTACATAACTCTAAACAAGATGGTGAAACATTCAAACTTCCAGACTAAATTTGGTTAAATTTGCATTGTTGCAAGTTTGGCCCCTTTACGATGGGACTTTATCTGAGACTATTATTGGGATGCTGCGACATGTATTCAAGGAGGCTTTGTCTCTCTTTCAATGATTACTGTAGGAGTTGTCAGGCTGAAGATAAGGGTAAAAATTTTAAACTATTTCTGCATGCCACAGCGAACCTGGCTGATGTAAATGTCAGCTGGCTGTCTGGCTTTTTCTTTCGAACACCTCTTGTTTTGAAACTAACTAACTAACTACGGTTCTCCGCAGTTTTGAGAACAGTATAAGTCACTGAGATTTTAATTTGATGAAGACAATGGTTGAACCATGGCTGTAGTGTTGTTTTCGTTGTTGAATGAATTCTGCTTTCTTTCCATTACCCTTCTTGAAAGCATATGGGTACCAAACAGTTTCTCGCTCCTATTCAGTTTGCAGTTTGCTCTCCAAGTAAGGTTACACCGTCCTAGGTCTAGGATTATTATGCATCTTTAGAAGAAGAATTTCAAGTTGGTTCTTTTCATATTCTTCATTTTCTACGTTTTATTTGTTTGGGTATGGGTTCCTCGTTAGTCAAGTGGATATAGGGATATGTGTTTCTGATGTTAGACCAATATCCTAACAATATCCTGCATATCGTTCTGAGTTTCCTGTTGATGAACACCTTATTTTTTCTTCTCCATTACTTCTCAAGTTCTTTGTTTCAGTATCTTTAACCAATTTTCGAGCTAAGTAGATGATTAATCCACTGTAGCTTCCTCCATATGATTTTGCGTAGTGGTGAAGATCTTTGCTAATTGGTGGTGATTTTTACTTTAGCATTGTAATTTTTTCCCAGTAGGGGGCGTGTTTTCCTGATTATTCGTCTGCTGTTTGTCATCATCGCTGGAGGTATGCGGGAAGGTTAGGGCGGCTTCTTCTTTATCTTTTAAATGTAGTTGTCTCTAGAGGGAAGTTGAAACCTCTTTTCCACATGTCCTCGAACATGGGTCGTTTGTCTTGTTATGCGAGCGCTCTAACCACTACAGCACGCCACCCCAAGGTTACCAGGTTTTGACTGCTGTACAATAGGATTGACTTTCTACATGCGTGAGTTTCTACATCCGAATATCGGTCTCGCTTTATTGATACTGTTGTTAACGTCTGTTAGCGGAAGCTTTCTATGTATACAAATGGTTGGCCTTGTAGCCAACGGTAACTCACGTTTTAATAGGTTTTTATATTATTTCATTATTGCTTTTGGTTATGCTGGTCTCCAATTACTAAGGAGTTGTTAAATTGCTAACTTCGCCCCAGAAAGAAAAATCATTATATTGAAACCACATGTTATGGATCTTGGTCTCTTTGATTTTTGAGTAAACGTACACCATTTACTGTTATGGCAGAGCCTGCGGCATTTGGAAAGAAATAAGTATCAATAACAAAGAGAGAGGATTGAAAATCCACACCAGAAAGTCAACTTTTTTTGATTGAAATGTTGTCTTCTTTTGTTTTCATACAATATTCGGCAACTTTACTTTTTCACGCCTTTGCTTAAACAAAAATAAATCTCTTCACTAAACTCTCGAAGTGTTCACTAAAATCGTTGAATCACTAATTTTAATTAATAGTACCCAAACCTATAAGATTACTAGGTTAGCTTTTCTTCCAATTTCGTCTACTCCATTCTAAACTAACTTGAGTTAAACTGTTTTTTACAATCCTTTTCAGTTTGCTTGCCATTCTCTTATCGAATATTTCGGGCAATTGACCAAAATAATAAAAAATAAATATTTTTTCTTCTTCTTTTTTTTGCAAAATAGTTTCTTCCTTTGATAGAAAGGGAAACGCATAAAAATAAATGCTTAACAATAAAAATAACGATTAAATTGTAGAGAAAATCAACAAAATAAAAATGAAAAAAAAAAATAAAATTGAAAATCAAATTAGAAATGATGCCCACCACCCATATGGGAGTGAAAAAATTTATTGGTGGGTCAGTCAGTCAGTCAGTGAGCCAAGTACGCATACGATTCATTCATTCATTCATTCATTCATTTATTTATTTACTTATTTAGCATGTGATTTCATTTTAAATGTTTATTTTATTGTCAAGAAAATGACGCCAAAGTGGCCGAGTACAAATGCCACCATCATCATCAGCAGCAACTACAACAGCAGCATGAGCAATGAAATCTTAAAAACGTACCTTTTTCACAAAACAATTTGGCCAATGGTCGTTCAATGGGCTACTTAGGGGAAAATGTTTCTTTTTTGGCATTATTGTTGCTGCTATATTGACCATTAAATAGTTGAAGCATAATATGAGGCCAAGTAGCCAGTTTGAAATCAGTTAACGAAAATAGAATTGCTCGTAAATACGTAATAAAATTCAAATGGTTTTCGTTTCGTGATAGAAATCAAAGTATTTTACGTACGATTTTTGCAAACGATAAAACTCAAAAGAAAGAGAAAAAAAAACATTTAAATGGCATCAAATAAAATCAAATTATATGTTAAATAAACTTTTTTTCTATTTGTTTATTTCTAAAATAAAGAAAAAAGTAATTTTCTTCTACTTTTTTGATTATGATATGGTAACGGATATAGACGAAATGACATACTTGTACTTAAATTATGGCTGAATGTAAAACTTTTTTCTTTACTTAAAAGTTTCCTTTACTTTCTTTCTTTTTTCCTGTAAATGTGGGTTTTCCAACAACAAATACACCCTTGTGGCCGGCCATTATGGTTTACATGTGTGGCAAGGGACCACATTAAAGAGTGCTGCTGCTGTGGGAAGGATGAGTGAATTTTATTTACATTTTATTGGAAAATTTGAATTTTATTAAAATGTGTGCTCAAGTACTTAAAAATTGGACGATTTATTCAGTCAGGATGGAGAAGAATAACAGATGAGGCAGCGAAAGTAATAAATGGGAAGTTTGTTAGGAATTTATTTTTTTTATCAAGATTATAAATTAAAATCTGTATGCGGTTCCAGTTGAAAATCTGTCCTTTGGTTGGATATTTTTTCACAATGATAATAAGGCCTTAGGAAAATTTTATAACTAAAACTTTTTAAGATGAAATTGAGGATTATCGAGACAGACTCGGCTTTGAATTACTTTATTTGATGTTTAAGTTACTTATATAAATTATAACGTTCACATGTCACCTTTGTAATTCAGTTGGTTGCCTTTTCTTTTTTCTCTGGTTATTTTGTTGTTGTTGTTTTATTTTGTTTTTTACCTATAAATGGTGTTTTGAAAAGTGGGAAAAAGTTTAGGAAGTTTAGCGTGGACAAGCACCAATTTGTATGATTCGCTTTTAAAATTCGCTCTCTTGTTAGGAATTATGTAAATCGACATATAATTGAGATTTAAACTAGGAATGAAAGAGCAAATACGATATTCGAAATACTCGTTTTGATGTGGTCAATCATTTCGTTTATTTTTCTGTAACTAAACCTACGAGTACTTAACCTTTTCCCTGGGAGTATAGCCAATTGTACGAAGGTTTGGCTAGCCTTGGCAGTCTACGACTTTCCTGGCAAAATCCATACCTTTTCGCTTCTCACTTGAATTGCCTTTCGCCATTATATTTTGAATATAATTAGATCGTACAAATGCCAGCTGCGACTTCGCATGGTGGTGTGCATGCGACTTCTATAATTTTTCTTGATTCTAGCGTATAGGTTGGATTAAGAGGGACCACCAGACAAACGTACTAATACTAACAATATGCCCACCGAATGTCGGCCAATGCCGAGCATCCAAACGAAGCTATTCTGTGGTCTTCTCATCTTTTTCCAGACGGTGTCCCGATGGACTAAACCTAACTAGACAATGACCAATAAGTGCTCCTATTACTGCAGATTTCCTGCCTTTCGACAAGTTAAGTCGCTGCCTAGACCTTTCTTGTCCAATCTCGGCCAGAGAGTTCTATCCTGTCTAGAAATTGGAGTTGGTCTTATCGGCCAATTGTCCTATAAGCAGACGGCAGATAGCCACAGTGCCATGTCTAGCCAGCTTATCCTGTACACAATTTGCCAGGAATACTGTGGCGAATAATTAAGACTGAATTTGACCGATGGCACATGGTTTATGTTGACTTTTAGTGTCGCTGTGACTTGTAAGTTATTCGTTTATACTTGCAACTTAAAAACACCCCAGTAGAATGGCACTCATTGTCCACTTCGATTGTTGCACAAGAATTCAGTAAATATTGGAGTATTTTTGATATTTTTGTAGCCACATCATTACTTATCCAATCGTCACACGGTTGCCGTAGCAATAATTGCTGCATTGAATCAACTGTATGATTCCACCTTATAAGGATCAAACGATTTAGGATTTCGGTGGCCAGGCGAAGAAAATATGGCCAAGCCAAACAGTGATTTTTTCTGAGTGCATTGTACCCGCTTGCAACTCATTGGAAGTTTCCAAGAAGTTGGCTCCATTCACTGAATACACATCATTGTCCATGTACGTTTATGTCTACCTCCTAGGCCAGTTGAATTTTGTATTGCTGCAGTTTTCAGTTACGACGAGCTGTGATTTGCGAAAAGACGAATTCTTGTAGGCAACATGAAACCGACCGCAGACCTTGCCTTTTGTCGTCGTACGGATGTTGATTCTTTATTTTCTGAACCATTAGACTCAAATTTATAACCACACTACGAAAAGTTCTCTCAGTAGGGAACGGTAAAGACCACTGTCGTAGATCGTCAACGTAAGGTCGAATAGTAATAGCGATATCCTGGTCTTCTCAGATATCTCAACCTGAAGGGGTGGATTTGAGGTACTCTCTACATTGTGCGGTTTTGAGTGTTTGTGGCGTTTCTTAAAACGGTATGCGAGGACTCTTCTTGATATTCATAGCAGCACGGGTGGCTACATGTATAAACCAAGCAACTCGTCAATAGTGACAGAACAAATCACAGCAAATTTGACAGATGAATCATATCATACAGTAAGACCTACTTAACAATTGATCTAAATATTCACAATTTTATGGTCGTGGATAAAGCTGTTAGCTTCCACACTTTTCTCAATCAACCAAACACTGTTGTCCATATCTTCAGCAGCTTTCCCTTCAAGTGTGATTAGGAAACTTTTCGAGCGTTCTGTATTTTCGTTCTCAATGGAGAATTGGTCATTTAACCTGGTCGATGTAACAGACATAGTTTTTGTCTTGGTACGATTGATTGTCAGACCCACTCCCTTAGATGCACGATTCAGGTCATCATTTTTGAACTGCAAACGAACAAATGATGATATTAAACAGATGTCGTCGGTAGAGCCGATTGAATGCCACATTTATAACTATCCAACGCCTGAGACAGGTCATCATCGACAACGATCAAAAACAATATGGATGACAATAGACAACCCTGCCGCATACCAGATGTTGAGCTAAAGCTTTCAGAATATTTCCCCCTGAGAGGTGATTGCCACTAATTGATCTGTTGACGATAATGCGAAGTGTTTTGATTTGATCAATATAGGACCTATTTCACCAAAAACCAGATTCAACAACATTATCACTATTAAATGTCGGGTTTGAAAGTACCTATTGGAATGCACGTTACTTGAAAAGAAAAGAAAGAGTGGGAAAACTTATCCTGCTCTATCACACAAAAAAATAAAAAAAAATTCTAACGACGCCCAATAGAGTAAACTAATGTTCTTAAAAAAAAATACTCCTTAGCAATAAAATGCCTTATCAGTAAATAGAATTACAAAATAATTGAGACTTTTGCCAGCATCTTAACTAACCGAATGCTGCCACAGTATGTAGAAGTCTTGTATATCATTGTCTCTCAAAAAAGAGCAACAACAACATGTCATTTAAATCGTCTAACCTTTAAAGCAACTAAATGTACACTACAGGACATTAATAGCAGGATTCTTTACTTAATCGCATGAATTTTTAAAATTTTATGTTTTTTTTTTTTAATTCCTTTTTAAGGAAATATGTTTGATGTCTGTTTGTTGGTTAAAAGCCATTGTGTTTATATGGCCGACTTGTTCTCATATTAATTTCTAATAAACGTTTACATCTTTATTTTGTCGGTTAATTTTCTTCTTTCGTTCTTTCTTTTTTTTGAGGAAGAAGAAGAAGAAAGGTTTTCCTACTATTTTACCTTTAATTTATATATTTTTGGTTATATTTTATAGAGTTTATGAGCAAGATTTGTCGAAGATCACGCATTTCATTATGAAGACAGAAATAAAAAAAATGTAAAATTGCTTTAAAACAGTTTCAGGTGACATATGCTGACATGTCTGGCAGATAGTGAAATGTCTCTTTTAAAAGGATTCTTACATTAGGTTACATTGTGGCTGCTCTTAAAAAAAGAAAAAAAGGAAATTCTAAGAAATTGTCGGCTTTTTCTCACTCAAAGTCAAAGGTGTCTGCTGTTTTGATTCGAAATAATTTCCATTTTTAGAAAGATTTTAAAATAATTGCTGTCTCTTTCCAATCTTCAATATTTCTGCTTCTTATCAGCAGACACTGATTTCGTTTTTTTCTTTCTGGGCAGTTATTGTGGTTTTAATACTTTAAGGGTTTTGGTTTTGAAAACAAAAAAAAAAAAAAAAGAAACTGAATTAAGAGGACTGATTTTGGTTTTGTGCTAATCTGTGAAATTTATGTTTATGGGTTTGTTGTAAATTACAACAACAATAGCAACAACAATCTATACTTGTTGTGTTAATAAGAATTTCCAAAAATTAAGTGGCTCAAAACCGACATGTAAATCGTTTTAATGTGATATTTTTTTAAAAAACATGTTGTTCTACTTTCACCACTTAATAGGCCTACAATTCTGTGAAATAGTAAATAAACTACTTTAATAGAGATTTTGTCTGTTTTTTAAATGCTTGTTTCAGTGCTTGAAGTGGCTGGCTCAGGGTGACTTTATCAGGCTCTTTGAAGAGAATAGTTGTATCCCTTATCGAAGGGTTCAAGTGTTTTACAGCATTTAAGTTTGTACCTTAAATTTTAAATACAATTTTTAGTATAAAAAATCAACAAAATCAATAAAAAACATTTATTTTTAAAAATATATTATTCCCCATTGCCACATATACCCATTTTATATAAAAATAAAATAAAAACAAATAAAATAAATTAATAAAAATACGACTAAAACACACTTGTCAAAATATTTAACAGCCCATGATTTAGAACAAAAAAACAACAACAAAAAAACGAAAAGTTTATTAAAATTGAGTTCAAATTTATGGCCATAAAAATATATTTTAAAAAGAGAAACATAAAATTTGTAAATCAAAATTTATTTTATTTTTATAAAAATTAGTCTGGCAAAAACAGACATCTAAACACTTGAATGATACACACATGCAACTGGCATACATATAAGCAAAGGCCAATAAACATATTGAACCCTTTGCAAAAATCTTTAACCTTTTCTATACACTTTTATAGAGAAAGTAAGGGCTATGCAGCCACAATGGTGGCTATAGAAATATTGTATCGCCCAAAATATTAGAAAAAACAAAGATTTTTTATGACCGACATCGTAAAAAATGAAAACATTAAAAAAGTAACACATTTGTAGGTTGGCAAAAAGGCCATAAGAGCAAGTCAATTTTTAAAATTGCACAAATCGCTAAATAAGCGTAACAAATATGGTGAAAAATAACGATAAAACAATGGATTGTAAGTAAAATCTCGTCCAAAAGTGAAGTGTATTGCATATGTACAGGGTATCCGCCGGGTAGGTATACTACTTTGCTTGTATATAATTTTTGATTATATGAAAGAGAATGGATCTTAAATTGATAAATGTTTTGATTAATGTCGGCAATTATGTATGGAATACAATATCAGATAAATGCCCCGCTCTACTCTTTTGAGCACATTTTTTATTTTATTCGCATACATTTCGAGCGGTATTTCATTAATTTCATCAGGAATTTTTTTTCAGTTACTCCAGCATTTCTGGTTTGTTTGCATAAGCCTTGCTTTTCAGATATCCCCACAAAAAGAAGTCCGCAGCAGTCAAATCAGGCGACCGTGGAGGGCAATCAACATCACCATTCCTTGAAATAATTTGTTGCTGAAAGAAGTCTCGAAGTAATTCCATTGTAATCCTGGCTGTATGCGATGTGGCACCGTCTTGTTAAAACCACATGTTAGTCAAGCCCAAAGCAGGAAGTTGTGATGTTAAAATGTTTTCAATCATATCAGAATATCGCTTCCCATTGACTGCCACTTTTAATGGATGCAAAGGTGACTGATGAACAATTTGAGGGTTTTCCATTGCCCAGAATCGACTATTAACATAACCATTCAAATGAAAATATGCCTCGTCACTCATTATGATTTTTTCATGAAAATCGGGGTTGTCATGGGTGAGCTGTATCGTCTTCTATATGCTGTATGGTCTTCTGGAAGAAGCTCTTGTATCAACTGAATCTTAAATGGAAACAAATGCAAATCTTTGTGCAAAATTGTGACCAAAGTTGTTCTTTGAAGATGAATTGTTTTGAACACTTTCTTGAACAGCAGTAATGTTTTCAGCCGATATTGCAATACGTTGTGGTCCATGCTTGGGCCTGTCATATACAGTCTCTCTTTCTTCGAAATCATTCACTACACAATGAATAGTGCGTTTTGTTGATACGTTATTTCTCCCACTGATGAACAATTTGAGGGTTTTCCATTGCCCAGAATCGACTATTAACATAACCATTCAAATGAAAATATGCCTCGTCACTCATTATGATTTTTTCATGAAAATCGGGGTTGTCATGGGTGAGCTGTATCGTCTTCTATATGCTGTATGGTCTTCTGGAAGAAGCTCTTGTATCAACTGAATCTTAAATGGAAACAAATGCAAATCTTTGTGCAAAATTGTGACCAAAGTTGTTCTTTGAAGATGAATTGTTTTGAACACTTTCTTGAACAGCAGTAATGTTTTCAGCCGATATTGCAATACGTTGTGGTCCATGCTTGGGCCTGTCATATACAGTCTCTCTTTCTTCGAAATCATTCACTACACAATGAATAGTGCGTTTTGTTGATACGTTATTTCTCCCAAAAATTTCACGTAACTTTCTCATCGTCACAGTAATCGATGATTGATTTCTATAAAATGTTTTAACGATTAAAACAAGTTGGTTAACTGAATATTTTTCCATAATAAATTTGCTAAGTTTCTACTTCACGACTGCCAAATATGAACTGTCAAGCCTAATTTTTACTGAAATGGCGGCAAAACAAAGTAGTATACCTTCCCGGCGGCCATCCTATATAAACGGTTAATAATACCTAAGTTCATACGTATAGACATAAGGGAAGAAGATTTGATTAAGTTTACTTACTTTCTTGTAGCGTACAGTCAAGGGATGTAATTTAAAGTGGTATTTTATTTTATTATTATTTTATTTTAACACGTATGTACAGTGAGTGACAGTAATAATCGTACAGCACCATATTTTAATTTACTTGAATTTAAAGAGGAAATATAAATTTATTTTATTAAATATTAAAAGATACATCACTAATTTAGAAAAAATGTAATTCAGCAAAAAATAAAAATAAATAAATAAAAGTAATAAAATTCAATCACCCCTATTCTGCATTTCGATTCAAATCGAAATTTTCTACGTTTGGCAAAATTGGTATTCTGAATTTCGATTCCGTTCAGGTTTTTTCGATCGTAAGTATTGCACATTGCGATCATAACTGCGTTTTTCTAAGTTGTTAAAGTTAGGACGAAGAATCTTTCTATTTTTCTGTTCTTTATTCCAGAATGTATTGTTTGCTGCATTTTCTCATTATCTTATTTATTTTTATTATATACAAAAAAATGTAAAAAATTTTATAAAAATATGAAGTTTTTATTGCATAAAAACAACCAATAAAAATTGAATGGTTTCATATTAAACCCCTTTGTGTATGCACTTCATTTTAAGTTCTTACCACAACTTGCTTATTTTTATGTTCTTATTTAATTTTTGTCTTCTTTTTCTTTCGAATCAGCGTTTTTTAGAATAACGATTTTCGATCGAGACATAATCGAAACGCAGAATAGGGGTGATGTATTTAAACTAATATTGACAAAAATTGGAAAAATATCAAGAAATTCATGCTTAACTTAAAAGCGTACACTTATATAAATATATAATTAAAGAATAAAATACAAATAAATATTAAAGTGAAATAATTTTGTTTTGTTTTTTTGTGTATTTTCATCTATTTTTTACATCCTTCTTGGCATGGGCTACACAAGATTTTTTGAGTTATTTTATTCCATTCTTTTTGAAGTGCCTTCCGTAAGAGCCTAATTTTTTGTTTGGTATTTTTCACATATGTAGCAATAGCATTTATAGCTGATGAGTGGGACGGGGGTCATTTTAACTTAGACAGTTACATAGTGTGTAGAGCCAACCAACATGGGAAAATTACTTTAAATAGTTATCGACGTGCGATTTAAAAGTGTTCGAAAAGAAGAAGTATTTCCAGTTTTCTTAACTGTGTTCTAAAGCTCTCAGATAGACGAATTTATACATATTGCCTTCAACAAATACTAAGTTACCTACTCCAGCAGCTCAAATACAACCCTAAACCATTTTTGATATTCGACCATGCTTCACAGTTGATCGCCAGCTGGCATTATCTATCACTTTATCAAGTTTCGTCCACAGCAATTGCTTTTTATATGTGCAAAATATACATTATTTATATTTTCTAATTCACAGTTCAAAACTAACTAACTCACCAGCCGCGATTCGCCGCTTTAGAATGCTTAGTTTAGAATGTTCTAGTACAGACACGAATCTTCGATTTTTCGACGTTAATTCCAAGTGGTCTAAAATAACACAAAAAGTTACCGATCCATGCATTGGCAGTACATTTAATTAGTGCAGATAATTTTAGAAGTTTTTAAGCCTTCACACAAGCTAATACATATTTTAGCTAAAAGCTCATAATAAGCTCTGACGTGGTGAATTTTGTCTTAAGCAATTTCATTTTCCCTCAGTTTCAGTTGGGTTATCAATGATGTGCGTTGTCTGGCGTTGTCGTGATTGAACACAACACCTTTTCTCTTGATCAATTTTGAACGTTTCAATTAAATTTCTTGCTTCAATCTCATTAATTGTTGGCGAAAGAGATCAGAAACAATCGTTGGTGAGATTGTAGAAGCCCATAATAAAAAAATCCCTTTCAGTCGCAACATATACCTTTGTTATAGTCCACAAATATCCACATCTGTTACAGCCTTCCTCTTCAGATGCGCTCTTAGGTCAAGTATGGCCTACTGTACTTGAGAACCTAGGAGCTATGCCTAAATTACGGATTGATCGTCACCGTAGATTCGCGAATTCCTCTTTGAGCATTCCAGTGTTTAAAGCATACGGAAATTTCCTAATCCTTGATCAGATTGGCAGTAAGTGGTGCTGCACAGTAAGGTTCCGACCCGACATAGGATGTCATAGAATATTTTCTAGACAATGCATCGGCTGTTTCATTACTACCTATTCGGCTCAGATACACAAAACAACAGGACCTCATTCCTAAACGAAAGCCTTTGCAACATATCGTAGCAAAATTTGACCAGTCTAGACGTCATGTTATTAGAGCCCTTGAGGCAGCTAGGTTGTCAGAGAATATATTAATGGTATTACCCTTAGGACCACTGTCTACTACAAAAAATATTGAGCTACTTTAAGGCGGTAACGTTCCGAATTTTTACTAATTTTTAACGCAGATAAATGCGATTCTAATAACGACTTCTAACAAAGTGAAGCCTAAAATATCGCCTTTCAAATAAGCTATCTACCGACAATTTTTAATCGAACTTTTTTCGAATACCCAATATAGATTCATATGAAGTAAAAATTGTTTGGCTAGTTTATCTCTTAGTAAACGTTCATCAACTGATCGCCACAATTATTTTCCCTACAGCTAAGTCAAGCCCTCAGTCTTGTGCTAATAATTGACGAGCTTAAGGTTAATATTGTTACGTTTTAACAATTTTAAATCGTTTGCGTTGCGTTAAATTAAATAAATGACACGAATTTATTGTTTTACTTATACAGTCCCTTTTATTTCCAGACTTTAACTTCATAGAGTAACTTATTTAACTTCCACTTTATACAAATTGCTCAACACTTTTATTAACGCCTTAGCACGACATTACTCTTTGACACAATGCGTTGTCTTTTATTGTAAATTGACATTAATGTCGAATGTTCTAGCAAAATCTACAAACTTCTAAGGCCTTATATTCAGCTAAGTAGTTCAGCTGCGTTAATTCAAGTCTAAAGTATTATGTAAAATTCATTATTGGTAGCACCGTTAAATACGCTATTGGTAACACAGTTAATAGCACAAATAAGTGCGGCATTGAGAGAGTGGTCGTAGTCTTGACACAAACCAATAGAATACTTTCATAATAAAGTTTGTTGCTATAAATGTACAAATATTTGTGTATCTTTTTTAGGCAATAAATATTAAACAAAGCATCTGGACTACTGTCAGCAAAGCCATGGCGTCCGTTTAAATAATGTGGTATTTCAAACTAAAAAGAAATGCTGTTTCAAAAACAAATTAATATTGATTGTTACTGTTTTATAAAAACTCCTGTTGTTCATTTCATTTTCTTTAAAATCAATGATTTATTACTTGATTTTCCCTTAAACTCATTAAGTTTTAAAAAGAAATTGACTTGAAACCAGATATTAAGCCAAACCTAGATTTTCACTAAAAATGTTTTTTTCCAAAGTCAAGGTACTTTATATCTGTAAAGTAATGAAGAAATTAAAAAGGCTTAAAAGATAGGCAATAAAGGCTTACAGGAAACTGCATAAGTGTCTCTTGCTAAATATTTGCAAGTTTGCCTCGAAAAAAAGCATATTTTTGAAGGATGCACTCACTGTACAACGCATTTCAAGAGAAATGTTCATAGTTTAACACAAACAAAAGAGTAATAAATTTAATATTTTACTATTTTTTATTCTATTTTCTCGTGTAGGGTTAACATCAAAAGATACAGCAGAAGGGTTTCGTTTTTCTAATACGGGACAACATATGAAGTCACATGTAATGGGCTGTTACCTGCTAATTATGTCATTTTTATTAATATATGAACGAACAAATATTGTTTCCGTTAAAAAAGTGAAATAACATACAAAATTCTAATAAAAAGAAAAGGTTAGTTAATAGGCATGTCTTTGGTTGGTTTTAGACTTTTACCGGGGTTGTTTCGTGGGCTGCCAAAAGTAGTAAAAAGTAATAAAAGCATGTTTTTTGGTGACAAAATTACCAATTTTTCTATGCGTTTCTTGGTATTAATTTCTTTTTGGAAGATTTTGAGGTGAAATTTGTTGGTTTTTTAATAAAAATGTTCAAGTTTTTTTCATTATTATTAATGTTTCTTCGCACCCTCCAACACCCCTTTATATGAAACAAATTTAATGGTTTTAAATGTTACCCTTTTTTGGAAATTTTATTGCAGTTTTGTGTACCCCTTTTCGGTAAAAAACAAGGAAAATAATAAACGACTTAATTCCTTTTTTGGCTGTGGCACAATATTGATATGACATGTGAAAAATATATTTATAAAAGTAATAAAAAAATAAATTGAATTTTTTTGACGTAACGGGACTACGTTTGAAAATATAAAAAGATATACAAATTCTAGGTGAAGGCATGGTTGTAAAAAAATATATTTGAACAGACTCGTATTGACAAATATTTTTATACAAAATGGTAATTTATCCACTTTCGCTAATTCGCTTGCAAACATCGAAGAACAATGCCTCAACATCTTATAGTCTCACTGAGAAATGAGACCAATTTCTAAAAGAATTGCGTTTAATACTCATGACATATTGAGATCTGCTGTGATTCGATTATACACTAGACAGTATAAACCTGCGTAGACGCTATTGTGGAACAAGGATTTTTTGAAGTTGGGTTTAATTAACGGATAAACTTCTCAAAATTACGTTAGGTGTGTAACTTTGGCACTTCCTTAGCTCGACAATTATTATCAGCCTTGAAACAATGCTATGATATACTATTTGTACGTTTGCCAAAGTCTGCGTACTGTTTTTAGTTGTTAACTGATACCATAAAACTGAAGTTTTACTTCTAAGCTTATCAAAAATATCATATAGAGAAATTTGTTGGTCCAAATTGCAACAGCATTCAAGAAAAGTAGACCAGAAAAAAGTTAATATTGCAACAAAATAAAATTAAAGCGAATTAGGTCAAGTCCTCACTTCTCTATACAGAGAGTGATCAAATATCTTAAAAACTACGGAGTTTTAACCTCAAAGCTTCGTTCTGAACGTAAAAGGAGAGTTACAGTGCATTTAGTAAAGGAAATCTTAAGTTTAAAAGCGTCATGCTATAAGCACATTCAACGCTACCGACCATCGACCACACGACTACAAAAGGCACTGGCTAAAGTAGCCAAGTAACCATTTACCTAATTATTTTAACTACTACATATACAAAATAAACATCTGTTTTGACACAATGATTATTCTTTCTCAGTGGTGCCACATATGTACGTTTTGTTTTGCGTTTTTACTCGTAATGTATATATCTCATGAATTTGCGATTTTAAGCGCCTATTTCATGCATCTTATTGTACTGAAAGTACTAAACTGATTGTTGTCTTCAAGAAACATAGAAATTAGCCTAAGTTGGCTACGGGCTGCTACAACGGTAGTCGTGTAAACGATAGCCGTGTTACCGCTAAAATATTTATTCTCATATACACACATATATTATATTTTTGACAGCTTGTAGTCGATGGAAAAGCGTGGCCCAACCATAATGCATGATGTTAATTGTGAGTCACACCGTAACGTCAAGTTTTTTGTCCAACTTAATTTGACATTTCTTCGTTTCAGTGTTTGACAAATTCAATTATATAGAGATATACGGATCAGCAGCGCCTTAAGATTGTTGAAGCCTTTTAATGCATTTCATGCACTTCAGGATTCGGTCAGCATAATTGACCAAATGTGTCCACAATTGGAAAAATTGTGTGCAAATTTTTGTGAACCCGGTCTACAGGAAATGTGGAAATACCATTCTATTGTTTGCGATAGTGTGTGGAAGAGCCATCAATCTAGACTCGTGAATGGAGTTCGCTATAGCGAGATGATAACGGACTTCTTGTGGCCTGAAATTGAGTATATTGACCAAGACGATATGTGGTACCAACAGGATGGTGCCACTTGCCACACACCCAATGAAACAATGGCTCTTTTGTGCAAGAAATTCAATGGCCGTGTTATCTCATGTCCTGGCAATGTTAATTGGCCGCCACAATCATGTGATTTCAATTATGTCTCAGTGTCATTGAAAATGATCGACGGATAAAGGTATGCCATCGAAGTAAAAAAAAGTCAAGAACATAAAAGTAAATCAGTTTTTGCGGTGAAAGCCTTGCAAAAAAGTCTTGAAAGCGCTAAATGCCAAAAACTGAAAACAAACAGTTAAGCATACTACTACGTTTTCACTTTTTTAAAACGTTGAAGTTTTTTTAAATTGCGTTTTGTTTGCAGCACCGTTCAATAAGAAATTGATAACGCTGTTAACAACACAAATAAGTATGACGTTTACAGGGTGATCGCAGTAGCCTTGACACAAACCAATATAATAAATTCCATATTAAAGTTTGTTGTTCTACATATACCAAGTTGGTGTATCTTTTCTTAAGCGTTTTTATTTTCGTAACAATACCAATAGAGAAGTAATGGGGCTGTGTGTCAGGCAAAAACATAAGTAATGTGAAGTTTATTCCATTAGACGTTCGATAGACAAATCTTACTGAAAATATTTGAAAATCTATTGGTATATTAAAAGGAATTTCAAAACAGTCCGAAGCTCCTTGGCACTACAAATAGGTCTTAAAGTATACTAAATAGCTTGTACACAGATTTGTGGTGCCTGGTGTGTGTTGATTTAATATTTTCTCTTCTATTTAATTTCCGAACAATTTTTTTTATAACTTAATCATCTGCAATATCATCTGCCGCATCACAAGTAGTTTAATAATCCAAATAGTTTTTAATTTTTTTAAATACAAAAGTATAATAAAAAAAAACTATTTTATAAAATCTTTCTTTAACTTAAAATGCCAGCCATATCCGCAATATAAATCAAATCAAATATTATAACAAAAATAAACTGCGTGTTGCAAGCTATATACCATATACCATAATCGTGCCACACACATTTATTTCAATACAATTTAGTTTGCAATGAAAAGAACTACTTAAACCAAAAGAATGCTTCTTAAAGAGTGGCAAAATATCATCATCAACATAAACATCAGCATCAGCTACATTATAAATAAAAACAAACAAAAAATATGTAAAAAAAACAGAAATCAAACTCATAAAAGAACATTTTGAAATTATGTTTTCCTATCGTAATTGTTGTCACACTGGCACTATAATGGACCCTCATAATTCATTTGACTACAACGAGGCAATAAAACCGAATAAAACATTTTATTGTCACTGTTATTGTCTTAAGAATATGTCCATACTCTTCTTCTGTATGCATTTTATACTTATTGTCCTGGCCAAGAAAATCGTCACATTGTGTTGTTGCAAAGAAAGGAGAACCAATTTAATAGCTACCCAAGTAGTTGAATAGCTGGCTGGTTGGCTAACTATCTTGTTGGTATGTTGTATGGTTGGCTCCCTAAAAGACAATTTTAATGTGTGGCCTTCTTCTTCAACACTGACAACAATTGTCTCCACTTTACAACTATTTAAGAAGGATAATGATGATGATGATGTCATGTCAGTTAAAAGAGAAAATCCTTTATTTGATACTGGCAGTGATTATGATGAAGAGGCATATGGTTCTTATGTGCAATTTCCTTTTCCTGTTTAGAATTAATGTTTTTTTTTAACGATTTAAATTATTGAGGAAAATTTGTCATGAAAATATTTAAAAATGTTTATAAGGAATCTCTTACGACTATTAAAATAAAAAATATCGTAGATTTGCTTGAAAAGTGGAATCAAATCACTGCTTCTTGTGTTTTGAGTTCTTATTTGTAATTTTGGAACTTTTTTGGATTTCGTCTGACAAAGGGATATAATTTGTATGGTAGGAGCGATGGTAACATAGATTCCATGTAAATTTGTAAGGAGTTATTCCATTATAAATACGAATAATGGTAGGTTGGATATTTAATAATTCTTGATAAGATGGCGTTAGTGTTGTTGAAGTAGTGACCGCTTGTACTAGTAATTACGTTACTCGGTTATTCTACCTGTTGATGATTGCATAGATCAACTGATGGCTGCGAGCGCATATAATACTCTAAGACAGCATCTTGATTCCATTATAACTAAATGCTTATCTTTGATGAAGCATTTGAAAAAGGATAGAGGCTATTAAATATTTAAAATTCGATGTCGTAATGAAATTTTTTTCTAGTCTTCGCTGGAATGCGAACCCTTCAACCAGTACTCCACACCACCTTTTCCTCTTTACCTATCACTGTATTAAATGTTTCATGTACAGCTACAGTTGTTGCAGGATCTGTCCCAGCATAAAACGGACTTTAGTCGCACGTGATTAATGCGAGTTTGTTATAATTACCACGTTTGCACGACAATGTTTTTTTGTAATTCACTTTCTCATTTATAATTCAACCTCCAATTATAAGCAAAATTATCTAATTACCTAGACAAAATTGTAAGAGTGATTTAACCAAGTTGTTGATTACTATTAAACAAATGCGATCTCTAATTTTTATCGACTAAATTTGTTTTTATAATTTCCCAAATTTGTTTCCATTTTTAAAACACAATTTACTAGCAAATAACAAAACATTACACAAAAATAACAAGAAAAAGAGAGAAGAAACATCAAAACGAATTGCAAATCTACCACGTGAATGGGGTAGTTCGTATAAGTATTTTAAACAGCGAACGATATTCCAAGTCTAACGTAAACATGTTTTTACTTTTAGGAAAACTTTTAGAAAAACAACAAATCTTCGTTATGCTTATGTTGATCAAATTTTCTTTGCGTACGTTCACTAGAATTTAATTTTTTTAATTTTAAGCTAAAAATTCCTTATAGCAAGTACGGTCGATTGTGTACCGATCTATTTGAAATACAATTGTAAGAGGTTAACAAATGCTTCAGTCGACTATTTTTTTTTAATATGATAGTCCGGCTTTGTGCTTAAAAAATATCAAGTAAAATTTAGTTTCAAAATTTTTCAAATGAATAAGAAGAAAACTTCCGTAGAAATTGAGATTCGTTTTTGAAGTTAAGTTTTTCAAATGTAGGCTGGTATGAACACACCATACATACACATTTTTACGTTTTTTCCTTTTTAAACACCGCTTTATTTTGTTGTTGTACAGTTTTTATTTATTCCCCTATAACTTTTATACTCTTTGACTTAAGACAACACTAAATATTCGTTTATACCACAATTTATTTTACAACTTTGTTTACTGACAGTCATACGATAACTAACTGACGTGTAGGTAAAGCAGCATCTTTATATACCTAATTGCCTATAGTTTGGAAGGTTCCGGAAATGTCTTATACCTTCTATGTTTTATATCCGTTAATTTAAATGTAATGTAAAGTTGGTCGATTTAGCAGTGCTTGCAAATACGCAAATAAGTACGGCATTGACAGGGTGACACATAACCAACAAATATACCAAAAATGAGACATTTTTATTTTCGTTACAATATGTAAATTATTTCTGCAATATTCCGATTGGATCAAGGGGGACTTTTTCATTCTATTAGCTGTACACAATTATATTTTTAGACTCATTAAAAGGGACCTACTATTCAACGCTGGCTCAGAACGGCAGATGCATTAGTTAAAGAAGTTTTTCATTGCGTAAATGATCGTAACGGACGAAATCCGAAATATGAAACTGCATGCAATTCTCATGTAACGAATCGAGTCGGATGTAGGATTTATTAGTGCATGTTTTTGCATATTTTGCTCATGACAGCATTTTTTGCATATTTAATTTACAAGAGCATGTATTGGACATTTTTTCGCATATAATGAGCACCGTACTTCTTCGAAAATGAGTTCGGCCAAGCAGTTACCGTGAATGGTGTTCGCTATCGCAAGATGATAACGGATTTCTTGTGGCCAGAAATTGAGGACATGGATCTGGACGATATGTGGTTCCAGCAGGATGGTTCCACTTGCCATACAGCTAATGAAACAATGCAGTGTTATCTCATGTCGTGGAAATGTTAATCATGTGATTTGATATCCTTGGACTTCTTTCTATTGTGATATTTAGAAGTAAAAATATATGTAAATAAGCAAAGAATAACTCAAGGGCTGCAGAATGACATAACTCGGCACATTAACGACATTAAACCTCAATTCTGTCTCAGAGCCATATGGACAGTGGGATAGAGGTATGCCACCGAAGCAGTGGTGAGTAATTGGCCAATATTTTTTTCTACACATAATTGCCATAGATCCTTCTATCATAGTAAAAAATATTAAGATAATTCTCTGAAAACCTTTTGTTTTATTTACAACAAACATCGTGCGTTTTGGTTGGACCACTCTTTACAACTCTTACGCGTTTTGTTTTCTTGCTAAGAGGTCCGTTCAAAAGGTTTCAATATACAAACGAATAGATGAATAGAATTAACAATTAACTCAAATGTATTTTTTAATGTCTTGAGCATCAGAAAAAACACAATATCGTCCCATCCGATGTCTACAATAGGGTAGAATATAAGTTCATTAGTTTTAGGACACCAAGTAGAATATGTATTGAGACTGTCTGAGGAGGGGTCTGGATATTTTTGTACATATTTATTAATATTAAAAATTAAATTGTTTATTGTCATACTTAGAGTTCTGTTTTGTAAAGACAGAAGTGTATACTTTTCATTGCTCCACTATTTAAGCGGTTGTGTTTGGTCAGTGGTTTTTGTTTAGAATTTAATTTTTTAATTTTATGGTCAGAGAAGAAAATTTTCAGTGAAAGCACTTAGCCAACTATTTAGTTGACTTTCTGACCGGTTGTTGTTCGGTTGCTGGTTTAGTAGCCCAAGTGGTTAGAAAATTAATTTTCTTTCCTTTCTATAAAATAAAATGGCAAAAACTCCTTTTAATGAAAGATTCTTTCACGTTTGACCATAAAAAATGTAAAAAAAAAACAATTTTTTCTTTATAAAACAGCTAAGATGCGTGAGTGCCCTTTTTTGTCGTTGGTTATGATTTTGAATCTGAAGAGTGTATTTCGTTATCCTTTTTTTCTTTTTCTATAAACTAATGGTGTGAGCTTGTAATTGTTGTTACTTTGTTTTTGAATTATTTTTTGTTTTTGGAGTGTGTTTGTGTTATTTTTTAAAGCGTGATTGTTTTAAAATAAATATTTTACTTTTCGGTTGAATGTTGCGTTTGTTCAAGAAACGAAAAGAGAGAAAAAAGGATTATTTTTTTGTTGTTTTTTTTTCATTGTGTATTTTTAGTTGTTTATTTACTTGTGCAAGTATTTTTGTTATGAAAAGGAGTGATTTACACTGTGTTCCTTTTTTTATACCAAAGTGTCGCGTTTAATTTTTTGTTATATATCTTTAGGGGCAATAAAGGTAAGGGAAAATGTAAGTTCTTTGCATGAGTAAAGAAAAATTACAAAGAATTTATTTGCTAAAATAATACAGCATTCCACTTAAAATATTTCTTTACTCTTCTATACTTAGACTTTTTTCTATAAAAAACAGCGGTTTTCTATTTAATACCACCTAAAAACCGGTGTGCTTCGATGATCACTTCTCAATTATTATTTTATATGCTACCTTAGTTACACTTTTTACCCTATTTTTCCATTTTGTCCTCTTCCGAACAAAATCCAATCATTTGTTGCTGTCCCTGGATTTCACCCAGTGTAACTTCTGCAATTCCCATTGTTTGGCTGATTTAGAAGCTTAAGTAGTTTATCCAATCTTTACCAGTTCACTTACTGCCTTTGGTGTCGGTAGTCACTTCTCTCGATTCATATCGAGCTTTCTCAGAAATCGCACTATAAGAGTGGTTATAGGTGAGATTTCATCCGAAGAGTTCAGGATAAATTCAGTGGTACCGCAATGCTCTGTTCTTTCTCCAACTCTATTTCTAATATTTCTTAATGACTTTCTTTTTCTCATCTCTAATCCTATCTACTCTTTTGCAGATGACGGCAACATTAGTCATTCATATTCCTTTGATCCTAGGCCGAGCATTTTAGAGATTGGGGTGAAAAGGCGGAATATGATCGACACTCTTACAAACGACCTGACGAAAATCTCTGAGTGGGGTCGCGCGAACAGGGTCGACTTTAATGCGCGCAAGACCTTATGTTGCTTTCTGACACACAGACGTGGTGGTGTGTTGGTAATGTAGATATTAAGGAATCAGATGCTCTTGATGTTCTGGGCATGAGAATTCATTGTGAAATTCGCTGGAACGAGCACATATTTCGAGTGTCGAAAGAAGCATTCAAGGTCTCGGCTTCTTAAGACGGTGTAAGACTTATTTCACCTTAATATTTACAAGACCTATATCCCACCCAAATTGGAATATTGGGGCGGTGCTTCAAAGTCTTTTTTGGAGCTCCTCGACCATGTACAGGAGAGGCGAAGGTTCTTGTTAATGACGGTAGGGTAGCCAATTCTATCGATTCATTAGAGCATCGTCTCAATGTGGCGTGTGTTTCATTGTTTTATTGGTACTATAACGGAATGTGTTCTGACGAAATTAAGGAACTAATTCCTAGTTATCATATATTTTTACGTAATACTCGTATTTCTCGTAGAGCTCATCCCTTTGTAGTTGATTGTCCAGTAAATCGCACAACCCATTATAGAGAGAATTCGTTCTTTGGTCGCGCTATTCGTTTGTGGAACAATCTCCTTCCCACAACCTATTTTCCTAGTACCAGTACAATGCACTGCATGAGTAGAGGTTATCCCCAAATACTGAAACTTTAGTTTTAACCGTTCTTGCGATATACAGAAATTTATATTTCGTTTGTATGGCTAGTACCACGCCTACTTGTTCAATTCCGCTCACTTTTTAACTGATGATTTGTATTTACTACGAAGTCATTCAGACCAAATTCAGAAGCTTTTGATTTAATTGTTTTCAAGATATGCTAAAACAAATATTTACTTTGTATGGAAGCGACCACGCCTACTTATTCAATTCTGCCCACGTTTAACTGATGATTTATATGGACTGTGACTCTGTTTGGGCCAATTTTTGCTATTACCAACTTGAGGGTATACAAATAAATATATATTTTGCAATGGCGTGGTATCGCCCAGTTGAATATCATGATTTTTGTATTACCTATAGCTCTTTCCAGACATACAGAGCGATACAGTTCAGCCGTTTTGAGACTCTCATTTTTGTATATAAGACTATTCGTCAATACTTTTTCCCCTAACCAATATTAAAATATTAGCATAATAGTGTGTGTGTGTGTGTGTGTGGGTGTTCGTGTTTTTATAAGTAAATAGGCAGAATTCTTGTGTGTTTGACTACAACGAGTATTTTTTTTTTTTAATGTTATTTTCACTCGTTAAGTTTTATTTGCGTTTTGTTAACGAAAACAAGGAAAAAATACACAAACATTTACCTCTTTTATCCTGTAGACGTCATTCTTTGTCACTTAGATACACACACTGACAAATGATTTGATTGTTGTTGTCCTTTGACAAATATTTAGTCAACAATTTAACACAAAAAATACATTCGTTAGTTGACAATATATTTTTGCCTTGTTTGGTCTTCTTTTCAGTAAATTTAAGTGGCATTTTTGTCTCCGCCAACTTGTTTGGGGGGTAAACTTTGTCATTTCGTGGAGTGTGCTTTAATGTTTACACATTGAAGGGGAAATATAGATTTTTCAGTAATTCATTTGGTTTTTTTTTAAGAAAATAAAAATATTAAAAAAACACCTAAATTCTTTAGTCCTTTTGTTATAACATAGTCTATATCTATAATACTGTATAAAATCAATACAAAATTGTTTACAAAATTAGATGAATTTTTAAAAAAACCTTAATGATCATTTTTTAACAGCTTAAGTAATATTTATAGGGGGATATATAAAGTAAAACCTCAGATGAAACCACAATATTTCTAAGCAATTAAAGCCACCAATAAAAGTCGTCTTAAGTCAATGCAACTGAAATGAATACTTTTATTTTTCACAGCTCCCCCTACGTTTTCTATATATTGAAATAGTTTTTTTAACGATTTTATTTCTTTAAAGACAACATAATTTCAAAAAATGTCTTTAAAAAACTCGCGGGTGTTCTCAAAAATCCCTTTAATGTTCTAGGAGTTATGGTTTATTTGAAAATGAATTTTTTCATTTAGACTCGTATCGTATATTATTTTCTATAATCCCCTAAAAAATATTTGTTTTTGTTTTACTACTACTTGTCGAAAAAAAAAACTCCTAATGACTCTATTTTTCGACTGTTTTCAAGTCACACCAAAAATATTTTGAGCAGCGAGTATTTAGAGTAATAAATTGGTAACCTACAGGACAATAGAAACCCAATCTGAACACCACATGTGTGTTCATTGTCTTTACTTTTTTTTTTTTTGGTACTTTTTATGATTGTTGATTTTATAGATCACAACTCTGCTCGTATCATTTATGGCGGATACCCTACAGCTGAAAAAAAATTACTTTGCAGCAAAAGTGACTTAAGGCAATGAGAACAAGAGTGCTTTCAACAACTTAAATTCTTAAGAAACTTTATGTCTTTAAGGCCAGATTTAATAAGAGCACTCACTACTCATAGTAAAAAACAATATTGCGGATTGACATTGAAGCTACCTAGCGCTAGATGGCAACACAAAAACAAAAACTTTTTCTTTCTTAGAAATTGCGATCTGTCAAACGTCAGCTGTTACAATTTTGGCCAAATTCATCGATTAGTTTATTTGTTGTAGTCGTTTGAAGTAAACAACTTTTGTGTTTCTTGGAAAATCGAAAAAAGTGAATTTCGTGTAGTGATTAAACACTATTATTTGAAAGGCAAAACGGCGAAAGAGACAAAAGAAAAGCTTGATAAACATTAAGGCGAATCTGCTCCGTCAGATTATATGGTAAAGTATTGGATTGCTGAATTTAAGCGTGGCCGAACAAGCACTGCAACAATACCATCAACAGGAAGGCCAAAAGAGGTGGTTACTGAAGAAAATATCAAGAAAATCCTCGATATCGTTATGAATGATCGCCGGGGCAAAATCCGTCAGATTGCTGAAATAGTGAACATATCATATGAACGTGTGTTCAACATTTTGCATGAACATTTGCATATGAAAAAACTATCGGCAAGATGGGTGCCGCGTTCGCTCAGTGTTGAACAAACACGAGTTCGACAGATCACTTCACAGCGGTGTTTGGACATGATAAAGCATAATCCTGCTGATTTTTGGCGTAGATTAATAACTGTTGACGAAACGTGGGTCC
This sequence comes from Wohlfahrtia magnifica, assembly GCA_023159175.1. NCBI lineage: Eukaryota > Metazoa > Arthropoda > Insecta > Diptera > Sarcophagidae > Wohlfahrtia > Wohlfahrtia magnifica. The sequence goes on from JAKWBJ010000223.1 coordinate 4,917,397, forward strand.
ACCACTACACACCTGAAACCAAAAATCAATCGAAGCAATGGGTGGAAGCTGGTGGAAGTGCTCCGAAGAAGGCGAAGACAGAGAAATCGGCTGGCAAGGTTATGGCCACTGTATTTTGGAATGCACACGGAATATTGCTTATCGATTATCTTGAAAAGGGATCCAAACTCACAGGAGAGTATTATCGTGCATTATTGGATCAATTGGTTGATGCAAACAAGGAAAAACGACCACATTTAAACAAGAAAAAAGTGTTCTTTCTTCAAGACAACGCACCGGTTCACACAGCATTAGATACGATGCTAAAACTACGAGAAATCCATTTCGAATTGGTTGATCATCCACCTTATAATCCAGATTTAGCCCCTAGTGACTTTTGCCTGGCTCGCAGGAAAAAGATTCATCTCAAACGAAGAAGTGATTACCGAAACTAATGTGTATTTTGAGGAGTTCCCGAAATCGTATTATTCAGATGGTATAAAAAAGTTGGAAAATCGTCTTACTAAGTGTATTGAGCTAAAAGGAGAAATGATGGTTTTTGAAAAAAATGTGTTTTTCCTACTTAGGTAGCTTCAATATCAATCCGCCCTCGTATATGTACTATCTATCGGAGCCAACCTGCGCAATCAGTTTGCTTCCAAATTACTCAATTAAAAATTTATTGAATTTAACCATTTTAAAATTTATATGGCGATATACAGACATGAGCGTTGCCGATTACTTAGTTTTTACAAAAACCTATAAAAACACAATCTTCCAATTACCCACTAAATGTAATTGCTAATTGATTTTCATTACAATTATATAATTGTTAAGTTAAAAGTTGTACACTTAGCACTCAGCAATCACCAATTACCAATTATATGTAAGTTATTATTAACAATTACTAATTACAAATTACCAGTAACTGATGATTAGAAACCATTAATTATTAACTATATGTATGAATTCAATTAATTGATAATGCCAAGCTCTATCGATAGCCATTAAGTTGTTTTTTTACTCTAGAGACCAACATTCAGGGGATAATAGATATTCACGCAGTATATTCTGCTGATACTATAGAAATTTGTTGTGGGAATTAAAATTTACTCATGTCGTAAGGCCCTCGCAGGAAGATTGTTTTACAACCGCAGAGTGAGACCAAAGAATGAATTCTCTCTACGAGAAATACTAAAATGATATAAGAATATATGGTTACTGGGAATTAGTTTCTTAATTTAGTCAGAACACATTGCGTTATAGACCGATTAGGGAGATCGAACGGTTATTATTCGACCAGTTTTAACAGGTTTTTTTGGTTTTGTCGAATAAGTTTTTTTTAAAATATCAATTTTTCGAATACCGAAAAAACCGGTTATTTTAACACGAATAACCCATTAATTTAAATAAAATTGACACGTTTCTATATTTTTTTGTGCAAATTTGCTTAATTTATAATATAAAGTGTTATTTTTGTATTTATGACAACCTGGAACGTCTGACAAAGAACGTGAAAACCATGGTAGATCGACAATGATATGAACACTTTAGCAACAATAACTTTTTCTCATTTTCTGTAAATAAATAATTAATTTATATATGTCTGTATGGTAAATGAAGATCAACCGGACTCATTGACAGAGACCTACAAACGCTGGCTCCGAACGGCAAATGTATTAATTAGTGAAGTTTTTCACAGCGGAAATATTCACAACCAGTCGCTCACAAAGTTATGAGGTGATACGCCTGATAAAAATTGTCAGATGGTGTCGCCTGGGATTCAGCCGAGAAGTTTTTGGTTGGTAGGCGGGCTTTTCCCTAACATACCACAGTGCCACACATTATGAAATATTGTTTTTACAGATGTCCTCTGAAATGTGAAAATATTTGGAAATCGAATTGGAATTATTAACCACCTTAAATATGTCTATAAAATTTACGTTATTGTGCGGCAAGAAAAACTTAATTCTATATAAAGTACTCTCTCTTTCTCTGTAAAAAATGAATCACTGGGTGAAGTATTAGGATATTGTGAAGATGAGGAAGAAATGTCCTTTAAGACCCCAAAAACGCTGAATGTTGTTCGAGAATACCTACTTGTTAGAAAATACACTATTCCCGCGGAATCAACAATGTAAATATATGAGGGAAATATATCAATTATGCCGAATTAAGAAACAAAACTTTAAAAAAAAATTTATTTGACGAAAAAAACCGGTTAATCGGTTATTTGTTTTATTTTTAACCGAAAACTGGTTTTCTAAAAATTGTAATTATTCGAATTTGGAAAAAAATCGAATAAACGATCTCCCTAGTACCGATAGAACAATGAAAAATACACAACAAATTGTGGCGATGCTCTAATGACTCTATAGAGTTATCTATCTTACGCGGCTAAGAAGCTCCAAAAGAGACTTTGAAGCACCAGCATATATGAGAATCTTATATCGGGTGGGCTATCTATTTATTTATTTATGTTTAATCTGGTAAACCTTATGTCATTCTATTCTGTTATAAAATTTAGTATATTATCTCCACTGAACAAAATTAATCGATTTCCGCTTGAGCAAAATTGGGATTTATTGGAGATCTATTTCCAAAACAAGGACAATTGATCGGGAATTGAAAAAAAAAATATATATAAAAAAAAACAAAAATCAAAAAAAAAAAAAATGCAAAAAATCATCCTTCCAAATGGAGCTTATTTTCATCTTGGTGAGTAGGTTAATGAGCAAAATTGCCGTATTTGTTTGGTAAGTCTTATTGAGTGGAGGCATCATTGGCCCTTATTTCTTTGAAAATGAGTACCGCGCAACTATTACGGCCAATGGAAACACCTATCGCACCATGATAATCAATTTTGTGGGACCCGTTCTTCATGGTATTGATATGAGCGACGTTTCATTTCAACAGGATAGTACAACTTGCCACACATGTCATGCTACAATCGATTTATTGGGTCAAACGTTTGATGGCCGTTTAATTAGCCAAAATGGTGATGTCTTTTGACCGTCAATGAGCTGTGATTTGACATCGTTGGACTATTTTCTGTGGGGTGCCGTTAAAGGCAAGTTTTATGCCGACAAACCAGAGACAATTAAATTTGAAGCATTTGAACATTCGTGATGCCATAGCCGAGATACGACTCCATACACTCGAAAAATTCTTGAAAATTGGTCCGATTTACTGGGGTAGTGTGAGGCCAGCCGCTGCAGCCATACGAATGAAATGATATTTCATTTCTCGCTGTAATAATTGTACTTCGCAGCAAAAAAATAAATTTGGAACAATTTCAAACTGTTAAATTTTTACATTTAAACTTATAAATGGGCCACCCTATAGATATTAAGGAGATCAGATGGAGTAAAGTATTACTTGCGCCGTCTTAAAAACGAGGATACTTGAACGATTCTTTCAACACTCGAAATATGTGATCGTTCCAATAAACGTTACAGTAAATTCTCAAGCCCAGAATATCAAGAGCAGCTGATTCCTCAATACCTACATTAACCACCGACACAGACGACACCATACCAATAAAAAACATACCACTAAAATCGACCATGTTCGCACGATCCTAGTGGCAGATTTTCATCAGGTCGCTTGTGAGTGTGTAGTTCGTATTTATTCTTTTTGCCCTAATCTCCAAGAGACTCGGCCTACGGTCAAAAGAATATGAAAGAGAAATGTTGATATCATCTGCGAAAGAGTAGATTGGAAGTAAGAAGAAAGTTGTTTAGAAGTATAAATTATATAAATAAAGTGGGAGAAAGCACAGAGTTTTTCGGTACCTCTGAGTTTATCATGAACTCGTCGGATAAGACCCTTTCTATAGCCACTCTTATAGAGCGATCTCTGAGAAAGTTCGACTATTCGCCTATCAAATCATTGGACTCTAAATACCTTACAAAGTAGTGATTAATCATACTCTCCATAACTTTAGAGAATGCGAAACAAATTGCTATTGTGGCGGTGGTTCTCAGGGTTAATAGCCTCGCTCTTTTTAGGTATTGCAGCATTCCAGCATTTACAGCAAGGGCTCCAAGGCATATACTAGGCATACTTACTGATACGCCTTCCAGTTCGAGCGGTAATTGAAATCTCTGCGGCAAGTGCGAATTACTTGCAAATATTTTTACCAAAAGGTTTGCCTTTTCAACCGTATGCGTGAATGCCTGGCCATTCTTTTTAAGTACAGGAATTGAACTAGAGGTGATTATGCGCAATGAATGATAAAGAGTTCTTGAAAATTTATCTGAATTAAATTTCTCTTAACTTGACAGCTAACGTCAATTAAGAACCAATATTTAGTAATTTTTAAGCAGTTGGCCAAGAAGTTTTTCTTATGCTACGCTCACACTACACTCTCTCATTCGTTCTCTCATTGATAATTCAATTCCCCCAATTATGAGCCGAATTACATAATTCCTCATACGAAGTAATTCAGTTTCAATTAGCTTTTGGATTTATTGGGTGCATGTCACGCTAGATTTTTTTCTTTTATTTAACCTTTTAATTCATTACTACAACACAATTTACCGGTAAAACGAATTACATAGGTGCCAAGTGAAAGAATTAAGTCATATAAGTTTCAGACAGTAAACAAAATAATTTGAAGCCCCATGTGAACATGCTATAACATAATAATAACACTGTGTGGCTAAATTTACTTTGAGGAAATTTTTACAAAATTTTAATCATAGGGTATCGAAAATTTCCCTATAATGACATAGTCATTTATACACCAAAGAAAAAATAAATATTTTCTAGTATTTGTCTAAACACACAACTATGTGTCTATGTTTGTTTAATTTCATTTTTTGTTTCGATTCTTCTGAAAAGCCACAATTACAAAAATTGAACCATTAAAATTGGTCGAGAATTTTTCAATTCCATGGAAATTCAACATCATAAATCATGTGTCAGGGCTTTGTTTTACAACACAAATAAAAACCAAAATCAAAAATAGAAAAACACAACAACTACTCTATAAAATGAGTTATAAAAAAATCAATTCAAGAACCCAATATTTATAAGCCATGCAACAGACAGTCAAACGAGCCACCAGCTAAATAGACAAAAACTAAAAATCACTTGCCATACTATTGGAAAGGTTTGTTGTTATTGAACGGTTTTCATTTTAGTAGCAGCCAAGATCAACGCCAGTTTGTCTGGCTGGTATTCTTTTACCAATTTTTTCTATTGTTTTTTTTTTTGGTTAGAAAATACCCCCATCCTTAGAAAGCGAAAAAGAACGAAATTCAATAAAAAGTGAAAATTCTTATATTCCAATACAATGCGTATCCACAAAACAATTAAAACATTAAAAATGAAAAAAAAAATTAAAAAATCGTTGAAAGGAAATTCGAACACTTGTTCGATTACAAAAGACACGACCATAAGTATTTTTTTTTTTTGGTTAAAAATTACTTTTCATTCATAAATTTTATAGCAAAACAAATAAAAAAAATATCGGAAAAATATATTCAATCTGCTCATATTAATGCATTTTAAAGGTTTCTTTTGTATTGAGATTTTTAGATGTTTTCCCGAGATGCAAGGGATTGACTTTTATTGTTAATGATTACAATGATTAATGGTTTATATTACAACTTTATTTTGTCAGTTTTTATTTTCTGAGTTTTTTCCCTCAACACGTTTAAATTAGCTTATCAGTGATCTACCTTTTTATCGGACATTAGAAAACTGGTTGTGGTTTAATGACAACCGGTTGCAAATAAGAATCCCTATTAGAGCATTTAATTGATGGAACAACTAAGTTTGTTTGATATTTTTTGTAGAAAACAATTAATCTTTATACTCGTTGGCTGGCTTTCTATTCTATAACAAATTAAAGATTATTCCCTTATATCTCCATAATTGTTAAACTAGCAAATAGTATTTACGCACACACAAGTTGTGATAATTTACACTACAAAGTGCTTTTGAAAAAGTAAGTTTTACTTAAATATTTGTACACTATCAGAACAAAACTCCAATCCAGTGTTCAAATTGCTTGCTTTAGATTAGCAACTGTGTTGAAAGCTTTAAAAAATAATAAGCAAAAGTAAAAAGCAAAAGCGAACAAGTAAAATAGTAAATAACTTGCTTTTTATTACTATGAACAGATTTGACATGACATGACAATTTGTTCACGACAAAGCCAATATTTTGATTTTCTATTATAGAAAAGGGAAGAATGCATTGCAGGCTGCTGAAAAAATTTGTAAAGTTTAAGGAGATGACAGCAGCGAAATGGTTTGCTCGGTTTTACTAGATACCCCTCGGTCTGGCTGACGAATCACTGAAAAAGATGATGAAGTTACAAAAAAAAAAAAAATTGAAAACACCAGCACATAAGCAGTGTAGACATGGCTAGCGAACTGGGCATTCATCACGAAAAAGTTATCAGCCAGCTAAAGTAAGATATTTGGGTGTCAGATGAGCTAATAGTGACAAATGTAGTGACGGAACGAAATCGATCCACTTCCGAAATCGATCCATTCCGGGTGATGGATATTGGATCACGTTCGAAAATAATTTGCAAAAAGGCAGGATTAACACCAGGAGAGGTAATCCGGTGTTTCTGTTGGGATTGTAAAAAAATTGTTTATTATGACCAGGCTGTTGGTCTAAAGATTGATTGTGATCTCTTATGTCAACAATTACCGAGACTGAAGCAAGCAATTCAATTCAAACGGTCAGAATCGGTCAACAGAATTGGTGTTGTGACATCCTTGATGACCCGGCAAAAACTAGAAGAACTTGGCTGGATAGTTTTGATTCCATCCACTATATAGCCCGAATCTTGCATCCTCAGATTATTATTTGTTTCCTTTTATGCAAAACTATCTACAATTTAAATTACTAGAGACCTACACAACGCAATTGGATCATTTTTTTTGCTTAGAAAACACAAAAGTTCTACACTGATGTAATAATACTTTCACCTCAAAAAAAGCAAAAAGCTATCGATCAAAACGGGTTATGTTTCTGTTAACAAAGCTTGTTTCAAATATAAGAAAAAGGTATTTCATTTGTAATCAAACTTTGTTACTGAACTTTATCGAACACCCAATATCTGAAGATGTAGGCTATGCGACGAAAAGTGTTTCAGCAAAGCTTTGCTCGTTTCTGTTACACAAATTGTTTTAATAATGATACAAAACTACAACACAAGTTGTCAGAAGTTAATGAAGATACTAAACTCCAATCACATTGTGGCTTGGAATTATTTATAAAAAACTGAAAATTTAAAGAAGTCGATGTTTGGGTACTACACTGATTAATGCTATAAGTTTTGATTGAACAAATTGCGATCAGTGTCACGCTGGTAAAACGCAATGAAATCGAACAATTTTTCAAGCGGCAGTTAACATATGAGCTGAAGTGTCCCGGGCCAAACACATAGATGGCGCTAGATTTACTTCATACTCCTCTTTTTCAGGTAGTGCTACCCTTCAAAAGACAGCTGTTAAAACTTCATGACATTAATTAGCTTGTGAGTTATTGTGGCAAAAGTATCTCTACTTTTGCTACTTTCAGACATGGAGATCAATATCTTTAGGAAATTAGCAACGTAACGGACACAAATGAAAACATCGAAATGTACCATAACAACCATATGCAAAATACATTGAATATGGCATGTAGCCCTTCCAGTTTAAATGATATAAAAGAGGCAATAACGAAGTTGAAGAATAAGAAAGCTGCAGGCGAAGATGGCTTACAAGCCGAAATCTTACGGGCCGACATTACAATTGCAGCCGAACTACTACGGCCTCATATCACATCAACATGGGAGGAAGAGAGGCTACCATCAACTCGGAAGCAATGCATCATTGTGAAACTACCTAAAAGTGGCGACTTGAAAGATTGCAATAACTGGAGAGGAATTACTCTGCTTAACACCATATACAAGATACTAGCAGTCATAAAACAGGGAAGGCTTCAGAGCAAGCTAGAGAACATATTGCGTGACGAACAGGCAGGCCATATAGAAGCTGCGTAGACCAGGCCAACACCCTACTCATCACAATAGAACAGTCTCTAGAATGGCGTACACCTCTATACCTACTGTTCGGCGACTTTAAGAAAGCCTTCGATACCATCAAAAGGACTGCCATATGGAAAGCACTGAGAAGAAAAGGAGTACCGCAGCATATAATACGAATAATACGAGCAATATACGAGAATGCAGAACTCTCGGCTCTTCACAACGGGAGCATCAGTCAACCATTCCATACTAACGCTGGAGTTAAGCAAGGATGTTCACTCTCTCCTCTACTATTCATCATCGTACTCGATGAGATCATAAGCGAAGTCTGTTCACAAAGGAGAGGTATGACATGGAGTCTCTCACGACAACTCGAGGACCTGAATTATGCGGATGATATTTGTCTTCTCTCACACAAGATCTCCAACATACAGTCAAACTTAAATGACCTGGAAAAACTGGCTTGCAATGTTGACCTTGAGATAAATATTAAGAAAACTAATGCTATGAGAATTAACAGCAATAGCACAGAAAACATCATACTACAGGGCCGGCCAATAGAGTATGTAGATAGCTTCTGCTATCTTAGAGGCACAATGGCAACAAACGGCGGTGCAGAAATAAACGTTAACAACGTTCGGAGGGGTACAGTCAGTATGGAGAAGCTCATACATATTCAGGCGAACCAAGCTCAGAATATTCAACGCATGTGTAAAGTCAATTCTGTTGTACGGTATTGAAACCTGGCTTGTGTCTAACACCATCACGCTAAAGCTACGGGTATTCACTAACAAGGGCCTTAGAATCATAATAAGCAAAATATTCTGGCCAAACACCATAAGCATATGGAATTTAACAAACGAAGAGCCCATACTGAAGCAGATAAGGCAAAGAAAGTGGAGATGGATCGACCATACCTTAAGGAAAAATCATGGTATTATTACAAGGATGGCACTTGAAAGGAATCCTCAAGGATCAAGAAACCGCGGTCGACCCAGAAACACCTGGCGACGCACAATTATCCAAGAACTAAGACAAAACAATCTTACATGGGAAGAAACAAAGACAACAGCAGCAAATCGTGTAAGATGGAAATGCTTTGTGGGAGACCTATGCTCCCAAGAGGAGTAAAAGAAATTTCTTTGTTACGTCAGGGACTTTTCAGCTCATGTGCAAAGTCCGATTTCTCTCGAGGAGAGTCGACCTTAAAACCCCAAATTGACAACAAACAATGATTATTTTGTGTATTTTGTTGAACTACCGGAAAATTATCCACAGCAAACTTCTCCGCATAATAATATGTTACATCGAACACTACGTTTATCCATAATTTGTCATGTTTTTTTTTTATTTTTAATTTATTTATTCGCTAAGAATTTTTTTAATTGTAATTTTAATTAAATTTCTAATTTCCACTCAAGTGCATTCTTTTGATTAGCGAGAAACGAAAAACGAAAAAAAAATTCAGCCGAAAAAAAACTCATAAAAGGGTGGTCTATTCATAATAAAAATAAATAAAAAAAATCTACAACAATAACAAATTTTTTAGCTCTTATCAGCCACTAATTTTTTACAACAATCATGTTCCTAAAAATTGGATTTTTTTATTATTTTGTTAAAACGTTTTTATTATCTGTTAGAAAAGTAGACGAACAGGAGAGAATTCCATAAAACTGGCGACCAACAAAAAATTACACAAATTTCCGCTGATTAGTAACGCTATTATATTGGAAAGAAATTTGTTTAAAAAAAGGAAACAAAAAACAAAAGATAAAATTAAAATAAAAAAGGGAAGAAAAGATAACAAAAAATGCTAGCGAGAGTAACTCGCGAAAAAAATTTAATTTAAAACGCAAAAATGGCCACTTCCGGCACAACTGTTTTATGGAACAAAAAGCTAAAGCCAGAAACGTTTCTTTTTTTTTTAAATTTATTTTTTAATAAAAGCAAACAAAAGCAGTGAAATGCTTTAAACTTAAATTACAGGGCACCCAACCGAATTGATAAAAAAAACCAACCAACTACCACCACTTGTTTTTGTATTTTGTTGGAATTTTATTTTTTATTATTTCGCAGCGTTTTTCTATTTTTTTTTTTTTTTTTTATTACTCGTCATCTTGTCAGTATTTTGCCTCATTGACTTGACATTAAGAAGACAAGACCGTCAATGACTTAAGCGTAACAATCACATACACACACACATACACACAAAATTTGTATTGTAAAAGGACTACCTTGTCCTGGTCCTTATTTCATTGAATGTAAATATTCAAACCACCCACTCACTCAGAGCACAGGGAGGTTTCTGTTTTTTAGATTAAAAACGTTAACCAAGGCTTCTATTGTTGTTTCTCGTAGAACTCGTCAATATTCAATACCGTTTCTTGAATTGATAGACATTTTTATGCGTTGATTTACAGCTAATCAATGTCTTCCAATTATTCAATGTACAACAACTACAACAATAGCAACAAAAATATTAAATTAGAAACAAACAACAACAGCACACAACAAACGAGATCTACTTTCATTCAACGCTTTTGAATATAAACCGTTGCTGTTGCTGTTACTGTTGCTGAGGGGGTGTTCAAATGACTTGACCCCTGTTAACAAGTTTGTACTAAAGTTTATGACTTTGCCAAGGGTGTTGTTGGTTTTGTTTTCAAGTTGCCAACATTTGTTTCTCATTATTACAAATGACATACTTGTAGAGGGTGTTTATGCCACAATATTTTGCCTCAGCTTCCTCTTTCCGTAAGCACTGACTGTTTTGTTGTCTGCCTTTTCATTAAAATTTTATAAATTTTGCATCTCTTTTTGTTATTTTTGTTTTTGTTTTAACATTTATAGAGTTTTAGTTCCATTGTTTTCAGCTCAATTTAGTAGAATATTTTGAAGGCTTTATATTTGAGCGGAAACCGGAAACCCGAAGAGGCTAAAAACCTTCTTAACGCCTTGGAGTGGGTTAAATCACGCAACGCACACAAAAATGCAAACGCAAAATAACTTTCTTTTCCTAGTCACTGTTTGAATTACAATTACACATCAGCCGAATGTAATATGTTGTCAGTGCCGTTAGAGTAGATTAACAGCATTTTTTGTGTCCTTGCTGACTGGTTTTCATAGAAACTTTAACAGTACCGAGGCCTCGAATATCGTTGACAAGCGAGTTGTTCTTTTTCCTTACAGGGGCGTAGTACTATCTTGAAAGTTTCATGTCGATCTTCTGTTTGTATGAACATCCCTAATATCGGGTGTTTTTTTTACAGGTAAACAAGTTTAAATCATAATAAAGCAAAGAAATATATTTTTACTCAACTAAAACCCGGTGTGCTTCGCTACCTACGTCTTAATTATTATCTTAAATGTAATTTTAGTTACATTTGTTATCCTTATTTCCCATTTTGTCCCCTTTTGGTAAATCATTTGTTCCTTCCAAAAGACACTTTTGGTTTTGCTTTTTAAGGTACATATATGGACCAGTTTTACCGACTTTGTTTTCTGCAATTCCCTCTGTATGGCTGATGTGGATCGATAACGAAGCCTTAATAGTTGTCGTTCTTCACATATACGAAATCCAATATATACTATGAATGCAAGATAGGCATGGCGTCATATCCAATCCAATCCCGCCAAGTTACTGACTGATAATGTGTATTGTTCATGACGTTGTTTGAACTTAATTTAGAAACTTATACTATTATTGTTTTCAAAATACACAGAAATTAATGTTTATCTTGTATGGGAGGTACCACGCCCATTTGTCCAATTCCTCCCATATTTGACTAATGATTTCTATTGACTATGAGGTTATTTAGACCAAATACAAAAAGTTTTGCTTTAACGGTTCTCAAGATATACAGAAATCGATATTAATTTTGTACTGGAGGTACCACACCTACTTATCCAATTCCGCCCATTTTGTATCTGATGATTTGCATTGACTATGAAGTCATTTAGACAAAATACTGAAACTGTAGCTTTAACCATTCTCAAGTAAAAATGAAATTAATACGTAGTTTGTTTTGAAGTTACCACGCCCACTTGGCCAATTCTGCCCATTTTTGCTTGAAATCATTTAGATCAAATTCAGAAACTGTAGCTTTAACCGTTCACAAGATATACTAAAACCAATATTTACTTTGTCGGGGATGTACCACGCCCACTTGCCTAATAGCGCCCACTATTTGACTGATGATTTGCCTTAACTATAAATCTATTTTGGCCGAATTTAGAGAATTTTCCTGTCAACATTTTGAGGATATGTTCACTTTGTACCGCCAATGACTCAGTTGCTTAAGGTGAGTACCTCTACTGCACGGTGCCAATGCACGATGGAATACAATGCGTCCACCCACGCCCACACCTATGATTTAAGTCGCCAGTGAGGACCAATTCGAAGCCATGTTGTTTGGACATGACCTCCACTGTGTTGACTATCGGATACTATCTAAACTCCTACCGATCTATGGGTCATGGCACTCGGTTAAGAATGTTACTCCGCACCGAGCAAGGGTGTCTCACTGTAGTCGGTCAGGGACCGAGGTCCCTAGCCGCCGACACCCGTGGTACCAGAATTAAGCCTTCGGTCAGGCTTCGTAGCATAAATGCTACTACCAGTGTAAGTCCCAAACAACTCCGGATTGGCAAACAGAAAAAAGGAAACACTGGAGTCACCAACAATATAACAAATATAGCAAACAGGAAGAGCACGATGGCCAGAAGCCAGAGACAAACTAAAGTTCGCCACAGGCCGCAGACAAACTAAACATCAATGCATACTGCCATGTGCTAACAAGCTGGAAAACGGCAAAAAATGATAACTAATTGTGCCCCGAGGTATGGATCGCCAGTTGGAATTTTTAAAATTTATATAGTGTATAGGGTATAGAGAGATACTGCAAAAATTTCAAGAATATCGGTTCAGCCGGTTTAGATGCTTATAAGGCACGATCAAGCAAACATACAAACACACATTCATTTTTATATATAAAATATCAATGTAGTATATGCGGCAATTAATTATTTGAACGTTTGCCAATAACTCTTTGAATGTTGATTTCTAGGTATTTAATTATCCCCGAGTTATCGACGTAGACAAGTGACTTTACATAACCCAGAAAAAAAATTATCAAATTCGGGTTAAATCAGACGGTCTTGGTGGCCAATTAATTGGACCATTATGTGAAATTACTCTTTCAACAAAAGCTTCTTTGAGTAAATCAATTCTAGCGAGCGTTGATGACATGTGGTTCCGACAGAACGGAGCAAGATTAATACCAGTTAATTGAGTTACGAAATAATTTCTAATCATATCCTTATATCGTTCACCATTGCAATAACATTCTGACCATCATCTTTCTTGAAGAAATATGACTTCGCCAGCTCATAATGCGCACCAAACAATAATTTTCTGTGGATGTAATTGTATTTCCCCAAATGGGTCAATTCTGCTTATTTACGTATCCATTCAACCAAAAATGGACTTTATTGGAGAACAAAATTTGAATGGAAATTCAATATCAAGTTAAACTTGTGCTTCAGTCCGGCGCATACAACAGTCATTTGACTTGAATTTCTACACAAGTTAAGTCTTGAAAGCTGTTAAGCCAAGATCTTTTCATAATATCTTCCATAAAGTGGAAGAACACAACCTCAGTTGCTGAAAACGACGTCGAATTGATTGATTTTGATCTTCCTCAATGCTTTTCTGTACAGCGCACTGTTCGAGATTTTAGTGGTTGCTCATAAGCAGTGAAAGTAAACGTGATTCGAAAACGATCCATATTTATTCAAATTAGACGCTCTAAAAGACGATTATGTACGCCATAGAATAGACCAAATGCACGATAAATTTGACGAACAGAACCATTATTTTGTAAAAAAAAAATTTCAAAAATTTGCAAGCATTGCTCTGGTGTAAATCTGTCCATAAAGAAATGTCAAACCAAACTAAGCAAAAAGCAACTATCAGCTGTTAATCGGTTGTCAAATAAAGCAGAGTTTCCAACTCAAAGTTATGAACTTCTAAAAAACACCTGATATAAGTTTCATGATTGTATACTCTTCACTTAAAATGTTACCTCAAATGTCACCCTTTAAAAATACTCTAATCGCTGGTCTGTAGCATTTAAACAATCACACAATGATTCGTTAGTTTTTAATTAAAAATTCTTTCAAAAAAATATCTTTATCTTTACGTTGACTTCTGTGGGAAAATTTTGTATCCACAGACAGTAGGCGTATTGCATGATATCCTTATTAAACAGAAACTCTATTTCCGTTTGTTTTTGTTAAAAAATCTTTATTTTTAGCCAAAAATCATCGATCATTAGCCATTTGGCCAAAGAATAATCTTAAAAAAAGGAAAATTATTATTAAACCAGAAAAACCAATAAAAATATTTTCTAAACAAATGGTTAAACAGGTAAACGATACTGAAACTCTCCTTTCGAGAAAAAAATTCAAAAAATTAAAAATTAAATCATCAAAGTAATAAAGGCGAATACTAAAACGAAAAAACGATCACTTAATTTGGTCAATTAGACAATAAAAACTGGGACAACAATCAGAGTTTGGTTGCCAGAGCAGGATATCAATGAGAGTTTAAACAAAAGAACTGAATGACCAAAAAAAAAGAAGAAAAAAAGAATACGAGTTTTTTTATTTTTGTATTTCTGTTTAACTATAAAGCCATTGAATGAGATGATATTAAGAAATTAAACCATACAGGGGTTAAAAAGTAAAAAAATGATATAAAAATACAACTCAATAGTGTATTTTCACTTGTTGTGGATCTTTATTGTACGCCAGGAAAAAGGGATAACAAATCTTAACAAATAAATTTGTTTTATAAATAAATGCACAACAAATATGGAAAATAAAGAATCGAAATCAATACGAAAAAAAAACAGAGTTACATACAATAAAGGACGCTATGGATAGGTTTTACACTGGCAGAAAAATGTTGGTTATAATGTATGCATTATATTTAAGAAAGGAGGAAAATCGTCTGTCCCGAAGCAAAAAAAGGCAACTAGAGGAACGGAGGAGTAAAAAACTGAAAGACTGCATGAACTTGAATGCTTCCCGAAATTTTCACTGACAATTACAGTAGAAATAGCTTGGTAATGGACTTATTGCTTGTAGAGATGACAGCGAAAATCTAGTCGCAGGTAATAAGGAAGGTGTGATGAGGATTTGGAGAGACCACTTCTCCAAGTTGCTCATTGTAGGGAAAGCTGACGATGGCATAAGCAAATCGAGGAGGAGAATGGAGTCTGTTCATCTCCTAGCCACGATGAGGTGAAAAATGCGATAACGGTCATCAAGAACAATAAAGCTGCGGTTGCCGATAACCTAACAGAAGAACCTTTTAGTTTGTTGGCGACTGGAGCCCCGAAGTACTCTGCCCTATTTATAAGAAGGCTGATCCCAGCCTATGCACCAACTACTGTGATTTCAGTCTTCCACCCATCTTTTATAAAATTTTATCCATTGTAATATGTGAGCGACTGACTCCTATCGTCGGCAGACTGATCGCTAACTACCGGTATGGTTCTGTGTTGGGAAAATCCACAGCTGATCAAATATTCATATTACGTCAAATCATGAAAAAAATTCAAAAAAACTGATCAATACATTCCATCACTTTGTCGATTATATAGCTGCCTTTGCCTATACGTAGCAAATTGTATTGTATAAGGCTAAGCCTCACAGATAAAAAGTCCTCAGTGAAAATAGGTAAGGATCTCTCGGAGCGTTTATAACTAAATGAGGACTCAGACAGGGAGACAGTCTAACATGCTGCCTATTGAACATTGTTATGGAGAACTAGTAATAGAATAGTAAATACCAGTGACACAATTTACAATAAGAGCCACATGCTTCTGGCATATTCCGATGATATCGACATAATGGCTCGCAAGAAAGCAGTGCGTGGGGACTTAGTCATAGTTTTTTGCGCTGGATGTATTCAATATTTATCGAATCGATTAAGATTACAATACTCCTTGATAAGGTCCTATGAAAACTCGTTTTGTGATTAATTTCGAGGCAACAGCGGTTTCCTGGATTTACCTTCGCAGCGGTTTTGTGTACGCCTGAGATGAGTTCACAGAAACTTGCTAGAACTAGCACACATCTACCTGATGTCAATCCATTTGTTGATATTGGTATTCCTCTTATCTCAATCAAACAACTGACTATTAAGCAAAGATAACCTGACACATACTGCGCTGAGAAGAAAACTTAGACTTACTCGTCATAATTTGGATAGTAAGCTCGGTTGTAGGGACATATCTAAAATAGTGGCTATTCTCTTCGTTTATTGTTTAATTGGTAGGCATGCGGAAAAGCTACGTTTACCTGGTTTAATGTGCAGATCTGAAGCTTCCTTTTATATGGCATCACAACGGGCCGCTATGTGTGGTCGAGTGAGCTAAAAAGTTGCTCAAAATAGGCTTTTGAGTCATATATCTTAACACCAGGAGAAATTTTCAAAACTTAAGATAGAAAGTAGTCAAAGAGAAATAAATTTGAAAAAAACGCTAGAAGGGTGCAGTAGTCTATACTTAAATTCATGAATTTTACCATAGTCACTTTTGCTTTAAAGCCAAAATAAATTCGTCCAAAAGGTTTATGTAGTTGATTTGTTCCTCTTAAGGCATCATCCCCAAAACTCGTAATGTCCAAAAACGCTTCATAAACTTGTTGAGATTGCACCTACACAATGCGTTAAACCATCCTTTGAAGTTAGTACACATTTGCACATATTTCTTCCTAGCGCAGATAAATTTTTCAAAGTATTTTTGCGTTAAGCTGGGATCACACGATTGACTCAAGTACACCAATCTGATAAAAATCTTATTGTGACAAATTAGCGCACAATAATAAAATTGCCGCAATAAAAAATTTTGTATTCACACGGTTGTCTTATTTTATGCAAAATTTATTGTTACAAGATGGCGCGAAACAATCTATTGACAACAATTGTCCCACCGCTATCATACGATTGTTCTAGTTTATGGCAAGTCTATGAATCAGCTGTTGTTGTAAATTAAATTAATTATTATTTGTTTTTTCGTGTTTATATTGAGGTCATTTAGTGAACAAATAAATAAAAAGAAATACAAAAAGAAGAAAAGAAAAAGTGTGTGGGTCAGAGATTGGTTCACAAGAAGGGCCATTGATGGTGCATATGAGAAAACGCTTCAATAAATTAAAGAAAATTAATTCACTATAATATTTATTTATTTCAATTGGAATATAATTACAAATTATATTTAATTCTCTAAAGTAAAGATGATTTGTTCTTTAAAAAATAAAATAGCTGATGCTATGGCTTTGATTATCAGGTCTCCGCTTAATAAAAAAAGTAAAAATAATGAAAAGAAAAATGACGGAATTTTGTGACGCAATTTACATATACATAAATAATTAAAAAAGCGCATATTTTAAGCGATGACAATTATAAACACGTGTTTTTTCAGAAAGAAAGTAATTAAAAAATAAAAATTGGTGATTATTGTCTTCTTCAATTGGCACACAAGAATACAATAAATATTGGTGTATTTTTGGAATTTACATTGGTGCATGATTTCCGATAAAGCTTTCATACGTTCTCGTACCTGGGTTGCATTTTATTGGGATAAATAAGCACAATAATACTCTGAGTTGCCGTATGAGCCAATAAATTGTATAATCACACGATTGGCATATAAAAACACTAATTATTGGTGCATTACGACAATCGTGTGATCCTACCTTTAGCCATCTCATGCACTTTCATTCTTCGATTGTCCAATATATTACCGAGGTTTTTATTAAAAACAATATTTTTCAAATGGTGACCCCTTTTGGGCGACCTTAACGTGTGGTTTCATTAATACTGGTACGATCTCAATGGTACTCAGCACATCTCTGCTCTTGAAAATGATAGTGTGGACTTCTCTTGGTTTCAGTGATGGTTTCTTTTTATTTAAAAATTACGTTAATTTAGCAATCGAAATTCCCTTTGTGCTAGAGTCCTTTGAGTCAACAATTTCTTTCAGTGTATTACTAAGCCCAATATCATTTGAGTTGCTGGATAAATAGAAAAACTCTCATTTTTTTTTCTTAATCTAATGTGTTGTTTAATTTCCTTTCTATTTTGGTTTGTTTTAAATTTGACTGTTTGTTTGATTTCATTTTGAAAACAATTACAAAAGACTTTTAACAACAAAATATTTAAGATTCTTTTACTTTCAATTTTTTTTCTAATTTTTTTATTTTTATTTTCACATGTTCATTTATTTCATTCTGATGTTCTCTCTATTCTGATGATTCTGATGTTTTTTTTAACAGAAAACAATTGTTTTATACGAAATCGTATTGATTGTCTATGATATATTGGCAGCAGCCAGCACAGGTTCCTTTGGCTAAACGAGTACGATAAAGAAATCCTTTCATTAATTTGATGTTCGAAATGTTCGATTTTTCTACTTTTTTTCTCAATAGAAAATTTAAAAATTTTCTTTTGTAAAGTGTGTGTGTGTGTGTGTGTGTGTGTGCATTGGTATATGAAAATATTTGAAATCTCTTTTTTTCTTCTACAACAGTTTGTTGTTACAAATGTAAGACAGACTTAAGGATGATATTGTCCATAGACAGTAAATGTGACTGTGACGATGATAAAGAGTGACATTATTGTTGTCTGAGTACAAAATGTGTGAAATTGTGATCAATTGTACGATGTCTGTCCCAATGTTGTTGTTTTAATTCTCAATTAATTTTTTATTTTTTTCATTTAATCAAATACATTTAATAGAAGTTTACAGGTGATTTATCAATTTCCATTGTTCGTTGCTCAATTTTTGTCTCCCCATTTTTTGAGTCATTAGGTGAGTTCAAGCCACATAACAGAGTTGTTGGATTTGTTTTGTGTAACTTATGATTTTAAATTAAATAAAAGGTCACACTTTTGGTTTGTTTTATTTTATTTTATTTTTTTATGAAATTCTATACAAATTTCGTAGTAATTATATGAATTAAGTGTGTGAATCGTTCTAAAATGGAATTTTAAGAATTTATAGGTGTAAGATAGTAGGAAGTTCAATAAATAACATTTTTGAACATCAAAATATTAAATGGAAATGCTGACTATTTTTAAAGAGCTATTTGCTCGATAGGTGCACTCGATTATAACGACAACCGTGTGACATTTTTTTTTGGAAAATTTTTCTGATGTCCACCAAAGAAGTCCGCCGTGCCGCCGCATTTCGTACAGACAATTATTAGGGGCATGCCCCTTATCCACATATATTTTAATTAAACACAGCCTATCTTAAGATAATTTTTTTTATATAATTTTTTCAATAAAACAGATGTTCTTTTTAGCATAGAGGTGTGTTAGTTAGTGATATAAATAAATAAATACCAAATAACGATCTACTAGTTTTGTGAATATTGCAACAAAAAAAAATAAATAAAAAAATGTATTGTAACCAGACGAAAATTCGATGTTTTACTTCAATTTTGGAATTTGAATTATAATTTGAATTATTTTTGGGTTAAGATATCTTATATGGATTGCTAATCCAAATTGTTTTTAATTTTTTTTTTTTTTTTTTTTTTTGCCTTAAGCTACTTGCAATCGGAATCCAAGTTTTATTGCAGTTAATTGTATGCAATGTTGCAAGTGCAATATTAATTTAAGGAATTTAGGTATAAGATTTTTTTCGCTTTTACTGCCCGTAGATTATTGAACTTTTTCTTTTACTTTATGCGCGCCTTAACATCTTAACATATACTACCATTGTGTTTTAACATTCTTTTCGAAATTGGATACTTATTCGTTACAAGTTACTTTTTACAAAACATATGGCAACATTGACCTGCAAAAAATAAAAGCTGACAACTGATATTTTACAAAATGCAAATTTTTTGGCGGTTCTGGTCCAAAATTGTATTATAAACACTAAACCAACGTTATCGTATGTATGAACAAAGAAAAAATTTTTGCCGGAATGATCGAAATTTGGAAGCGCTATAGAAGCCAATAACATCCAAAAATAAACCATCAAAAAACTTAATAAAACCTGGTGGTCTGGGTTCTTTTTTAAGCCCGAGCTTCTGCCAACTCTGGTCGGTTTATAGGGCAGTGTCAGCTGAAGTTTTGAAGCTTCCTTGTAGGTGTAGCACCTCTTGACTTGGAGATTATACGACTTGTTATTATATTCAAGATCAAGAAAGGACTACCAGTTCTGCACAGTGATTGCATTTCTGCTTTTGAATTAGCAAATGGGTGTGAAAGGATGTTGGGGTTTTACTGGAACATTCTGACTTCAGTTTCAACTCTAGTTTAGGATTTTTATTGATGGAATATGGCTCACTTGGTGCATTTTTACATAACAAGGGTCTTAGTGGGACTACTTATTGTAGGTTTGCGTTAGGGGTTAAGGGTTCGCATCATGTGTTGACAGCGTTTCTGCTTAATGGCGATATTTGGGTTTTAAGGGCGCTTAGTATCATCGTAACGGGGGAGGTTGTTGATTTCAGTGAATTTAGGGTCGAATGGGACCCCACTGGGATCCTTACATCGTCATATCGCCTTTATGTCTGAAAAGGTGTCTCTCTTCTATACTGCTCTGCCTATGGTCCTCCACTATAAATTCCTAAATCTGGAAGTGATAGATAGGACCCCACGGAGACTCTTACATCGTCATATCTACTTCCGTATATCTCTATATTATGCTGACGCCTTTATGTCCGAAAAGGTGTCTCTCTATTCCATACTGCTCTGCCTATGGTCCTCCACTATAGATTCCTAAATCTGGAAGTGATAACACGGTGCGACAAGAAAGAACGAAGTTGAAAGATGTGGTAAAAGATACTTCTTTTCTGATGGGCGTTATCGAGTTGAATAAGGATGTTTTTAGAAATTCCTAAACATCGTCAAAGTCTAGAGTAACGAATAAAAACCGGTTTCTAGGACCTTCATGCACTTATAAGCTAGTAGCTTAGCTGTAAGTTTTAGTAACTTTTACCCTTGAATTGAGATTTTGGAGAGACAGATCCTTGTTTTACTTGATAGCTTCTGTCAGAAAAGTTGTATTATCACTTGTCAGGTATTTTTTTTGTCGCACCATGTAACTAGACTAGTGCTTCCAAAAACTTTTCAGGGCTATAAACACAGCTCTAGTAAAGTTGCTGTTTTGGAATACATTCATACAAAAGTTCAAATTCAATGTAATTGGGTTGTTTTTAGTACCATGTACCGCTCAAGAAGAGGACTTTCCTTGAGATCTGACTTTAGAATTTAAATCTTTGGAATTTAAACGAAATATTTTCTAATTAAAATTTCTAATTTTAATGAGATTATGCAAACAATCTTATAATTTTATTGCTTTTAAAATCTGCATATAATCTCTTTATTGAAACCACAACTAAAATGATCATATTTTATTCATTACATTACACGTGTAAATTATGAACATACATGTGTACAAAGTACATGCGAATGTAAAATTAAGGATCATTTATATTATTTTTTTGCAAAATTATTATTGTTTTGTTTTGTTTTTTGGGGGTAACCTAAGCCGTGGTGATCCTATTAAAGAAACAAATTTAATGCAATTTTCTCACATAACAATTGTAACAAAAAAAAAGGAAGAAAAAATGTCAACGAAAATGAATATGAATTTACACAGTAGCGGTGATAGAAAAATTATTTAACACAACAATAGTAGAGGATGACATGACATGATACAACAGAGATGTATGACAAAGGATTAAAACTATTTACCTGAAGGATTTAGTATTTACACAACTATAACAACAATTCATAAAGAGAGCAAAACAAAAAACAAATATCAATAGCAAAAGAGGACATTTGTGACAGTAATTCACACCTTTTGTTATAGGAAATGCAAAACTCAATGGAAATGAAATGCAGTAAAATGGGCAATTTTTCACATATGCATCTGAGTGATTTTTTAATGCCATTATATGGGAGTTGAAACATTGAATCTGAATCTGAAACGATCTTTTCACTTAATTTATGCAATAACACAATATTCCCTAAGTTTTAAGGTTGAAAATTTCCATTTGATTTTTGACAAAAAAAGCAAATTGAATTGTGTTTCCTTTACAGCAGACTACAAAGCCAAACCAAAAAAATGTATATTTTTTTCTAATTTTCCCTTTTTTCCTCCGTTACTTTCAATAATTTAATTTTATGAAAGTGAGAGCAAAAATAAGCAATAACGCATTACTTTCCGCTTTTGATCTTCTTGTTGCTCTTTTTTCCTTCCGTTTGGCATTAGAATTGTCCCTTTCGTTTTTGCGTTAAAGCGTTAAGCTCTTCTTCATACAATTTTAACGATTTTTTTTTTTGTAGGAAATTTTCTTTTTTTTTGCACCATCATCAGCAAAACCAGAGTAATGTCATTTCTTGGTTTAACACAAAAATATACAAGAAAAAAAAAAGAAATCTACTTTGAAGCAATTTTTCCAAGGAATAAAAAACAATATTACACAGGAAATCTTGTTAAGCAGTTTTTCCTTATCTCTTCTCTTTATATTTTTAGCCAAAATTTTGTAGGAAAAAAATGGCTTAAATAAGTTGTAATATGTTTGCCAATAAATATTGGTGTGAAATCATATTCAATAAATTGATTTAAATTTTCTTTTATATTCTCTTTTCTATTTAAGCCGGAAGCTAAAAAGGAAGTAAAATTACAGCAAATTGTAACAGGATTTTAAAGTAAAACAAGGATTTTTTTATTTCTTATTTCTTAAGTTCCACAGAATGGCAAAATCAGTTGCCAAAATTACATAAAAATACGTTATAGAGTAGATATAGTTATTTCTGTTAGTTTAGAACAAGCAAACGAAAAAAACACCCTTTAGTTCAGGTACTAGGCACTATTTCAGGACACTGCGACCCAGTTCGGTTTATGGTTTGTTTAGCAGATCTGCTTACTGCCTTACTAATAAACACCAGCAGATCTACAACCATAATGGTGGATATGTCATCCAGTGAGACCCTATGTCTACCTAAATATTTCTATCTAAACCAGAACCGAAAATGAATAGTTACAGTCCACTTTGCACTGTGCTTTTCCACTTGTTTTCTCTTTACTTCTCTTTGTTAATTTTTTGCTTGTTTTTTGCCTATGCGTGTGACTATGTACGTGTGAAAATGCAAGAGAAGAGCAGCTCCTTGCCCGAATCTGATCTAAACCTATCAAGAACTCCGCACCCACACAATATGTGTTGTGCTGTCTCAGATGCCTGTGGGAACACAGTGTACAAACATCCACATATGTGAACGCCATTCTCTTCAGATGCGCTTTTAGTTTACAGTTGCCCGTTTCAAGTCCGGCCTGTAATACTAAGGATCCTCAGAACGACTATAAAATTTCGAACTAATCACCGCCTTAGAAAGGCGAAGTCAACTTTTGCGCACCAGTGTTCCAAGCATCTGGCAATTTCCCAATCCTTGATTAGATTGTGGATGGTAGTGAGTGGTGCTGCACAGCAAGGTTCCGGACCGACATAGGGTGTCACGAGACCCTTTCTGGGCAATACATCCACTACATTATTACCTTCTATTCCACAGCGTTCATGTAACCAAAACAATTCGACCTTATTTCCAAGCGAAAGCTTTTGCAACGTATCGTAGCAATATTCGACCAATCTAGATGCCTTAAGGCAGTTGGGCTGTCAGAGAATATAAAGGGTGATTCAACCAAAACGCATGATGTTAATTGTAAATAAAAAAAACGTCTTCAGAGAATAATCGTAATATTTTTATTATGATAGCAGGATGTACAACAATTATGTGTAAAACAAAGTATCTATCAAATGCTCACCACGTCTTCGGTGGCATACCTCTAACCGTCGATATATATTTTCAATTACTCTGAGACATAAATGAGTTTCAATGTCGTTAATGTGACGAATTGTCTTATCTTTTAGTTCTTGAATTGTTCTTGGTTTATTGGCGTACACTTTTTCTTTTAAATATCCTTAAAGAAACAAGTCCAAGGGTGTCAAATCGTATAATTGCCGCGCCATGAGATAACACGAACGTTGAATTTTTCGCGCAAAACAGCCATTGTTTCGTTGGCTGTGTGGTAAGTGACACCATCCTGTTGGAACCACATAACGTCCAGATCCATATTCTCAATTTCTGGCTCGAAGAACTACCGTCTGATGTAACTGCCAGCCCATAAACCGCACAAAACAGTCATTTTCTGTGGATGTATCGGCTTTTCAACAATCACTCGTGGATTGTCATTTGCCCAAATGCGGCAACTATGCTTGTTAACGAATCCACTGAGATGAAAGTATGCCTCGTCGCTGAAGATAATTTCCTTTGTAAAATTACCATTCACTTCTGACTGTTTAACTAACCATTCGGCGTATTGGCGACGATTGAAATGGTCAGTTGGATTCAGCCCTTGAGTCAATTGAGCATTGTAAGCGTGTAAATCCAACGCTTCAGTGACGTTTGATTGTTGAGCACGACGGCGAGTCGTGGTTGCTATACTATCGCAAACAACAGCAATGTTGTCCGCAAAGCGAACTGGGCGGGCATGCACAGTTGCTTCCACATTTCCTGCAAACTGAGTTTGCTGAAATTAGCACACAATCCTCCCGATTTTGGACACATTTGGTTGATTATGCTTACGAACTGCACAAAATGCTTTTTGATTTAAACGCCTATTTTCATAAAAGCGATTGCTAAATTACGTACCTCTTCATGGTTAAATTTGTCAAATACTGAAACAAAAAAATGTCAAATTAATTTGGTCAAAAATTTTATCGTTTAGGTGTGACCACCTTTTATTAATGGTCTTATTCTTGAACCCACTGTCCAGGTTGATTTCCGCACATATGGCTATGGCCATGATCTCCGACACTCATTGATCTTCCCAGTGGGATCGACAAGTCTCAGCTGGATCCATGAACACCAGCACCGATACAGTCATTCATTTTTAAGTTATCGGTATCAAAGGTAAAATCAAACTCACTCCAAACTAAGGCCACATTAGATGCACAATTCTGGTCCGTGGATTCAACCCTGAATCTCCTGCCAAAGCGCAGATCCAAAGGCATAACATCCAAGACCGAAAATGGTTCTCAAAACACCTACGTAGAATGGACAGACTTTATGTCGCATATCGGGACTCTGGCGAAAAAAGTTGTGGCATTTGAAGCGGTGTCAAACCAGTCAAGGCCTCGAAGACCGCTGTTTGATATGTTCTTGTTCACCCTGTTAAACCGAGGCAGGAGAGTCTCCGTTCCGTGCCTAATTTATTCATTGTGATATCTATCAGTTTAAATTTTCACAAGCGGTTATTTCGAATCTGGTAATTCTATTCTGTCACAAAATTCAGTATATAATCTCCATTGAACGAAATAAATCGATTTACGCTTGAGCAAAGTTGGGATTTATTGAAAATTTATTTCCAAAACAACAAAAAAAAAAAAAAAAATTTGGTCGGAAATTGCACGAAAATGTTTAATGTAATGTTATTGCTAAAGTTCCTGAAACTGGTTTCAGTGTCGATGTGCCAAAATGTGAGCATGCTCGTACAGTGCGTTCCCCCGATAATATTGAAGCTGTGTCTGAGAGTGTGAGTGAGAATTCATCAACATCAACTCGTCATCGTTCTCAAGAATTGAACATTTCAAGCATCAGCTTAGGTCGAATATTGCGAAAAAATGTTCAAATGGTTCAAAAGTTGAAGCCGCATGACCGTCCGCTTCGTTTTCACTTCCCTAGATGGGCCAACGAGAAACTTTGCGATGATGTAAATTTTGCCCAAAAAAAAAAAAAAAATCTTTTTTTCGGATGAAGCTCATTTTCATTTTGGTGGGTACGTTAATAAGTAATATTGGCATATTTTGGGGTCGAACGTGGTCTTAATGCAGGCATTATGATTGACTGTTTGGTGCGGCTTGTGAAGCAGAGGCATCATTGGCCCATATTTCTTTGAAAATGAGAACGGCATTGGTATTGATGTGAACGATGTTTGGTTCAACAGGTTATTCATAAATATAATTTTATGCTGCTGGCAACATGTTGCATTATTAAAGAATATTATAAAATGGCTAAAAATCAATTTCTGTTGTTTTCATTATACCGTCAGGCTATAATTTACAACTTTCATTTGCACATTTTTATTTAGAAGAAAAAAATTGTGCTAAAAGCAACATATTTGATGTTTATAAGCATTTAGCAACATGTTGCTAAGACTCTAATTATTAAATAATTTGATGATATATTGCGACAAACGTTTGATGGCCGTTTTATTAGCCAAATGGTGATGTCAATTGGCCGAAAAGAAGCTGGGATTTGACATCATTGACCGATTTTCCGTGGGGCGTTAAAGACAAGTATTATGCCGACAAAACAGAGACAATTAAGCATTTGAAGGCCAACTTTCGTGATGCCGTTGCCCAGATATGACCCCATACTCCCGTTTCTGTTTTATTGCATTTTTAAATTTAAGCTTTTAAATGGCCCTGCAGACAAGTTTCTTATCTTTTCTGCACCAAGCTGTTGCCACATTAGTGATGGTATCGATACTTCTTAAGTTATAACAAAATATTCAAAATTATTCATTTAAATTTTAAGTATTTCTGATCCATGAACTAAGTCTTCTTATACCACTCTCTCCCTTTATGAAGTGTATGGTGTTCATGACGATTTTATAGTTTTTAATAATGAGCCACTTCTTGATGCAAAAAAGTACGTGCTTACAGAGATGTAACCCTTCACAACATACACGTCTAAGCAAAAGTCTAAAATAATATTTGAAAATATTTTAAATATTTTTGTTATTAAAAATGAAGTGGAAAAAAACCAAATCAAAGCAAAACACGTGCAAGGATTTATTACTTATACGAAAGGAATATTCATAATGCATTCCATCTAATCAGCCATCCATCCATCCATTCAACACAATAAATCTACAACTCATTATACACCCACATGTTAAATAAACTTGCAATTGAATTGACAGACAGACAGACAGACAGACAGACAATCAGATCAACAGACGAACACAAAGAGAGTGAAAGACATTCTTTTTGAGGCAATTGTTGGCAAATCATAAACTGCGGAGTAACACATTAATTTACAAATAAATGCGTCCTGTCTACGTGCCCACTTATTGTTTGATGTGGATTTTAATTGATTTTAAGTTTGGGATTTCGTTGTTGCTTTTATTAAATTTCTCTTCAACAACAATAGAAAAAAACATCATCTTTAGTTGTTAATCAAATACCACAGTTGTATTATGGTTAATTTGAAAAATAAAAATAAAAATAAAAAGGAATCTAAAATAAAAGAAAGGAACATATCATTGTTGGTATGCAAAAAAAAGCGGGGCACAAAAAAGTAAAGGAAACTTTTTTAATGCAACCACCACTGTCAATCCTTAACGTATTTGAAAAATTCTACTAATGATAGTTAATACCCTACACGAGTATTGTATGTTTTTATAGTGAAGTATTGCAACAATAAAATTTAAATCACTGCCATATTTTACATGTGTGTCCCTTAATTATTTTATAAACAAATAATCAAAAAGGGTTCAGTTTTTTTGTGTTCTTTTCTTTGATTTAAATTTTCAAAAAATTTAATTCAACTTTTCATTAAACTGTCAAACATCGTTAAAATGTCAGCGTGTTCCAGTTAATGTTTAATCCACAATGATATTTCACTGTTTTTCAGCGTTTGCGACTACAATTTCAAATCTCATGTTAAAATCATTGTATTGTTGAATAATTTTAATTTGATTAATGATCCTTTAAAAAGCCTACAAAGGACATTTTTAAAATTTAATTCCTAAGAGCTATAAACACACCTGCTTTCATTTTTTCTAAAAACACAGCGTTTACTTATACGAAAGGAGTGAAAGATTTGATTGTCGGAATTTTATTTGAGAAATCTCCCATAATTGAAAAGAAGCTATAAAATATGTTTAGCAATTGATTGCTTAAAATATACTGACTCATTTATAGGGAGATCGAACGGTTATTATTCGATCGGTTTTAACCCGTTTTTTTGGTTTTTTCGAATACGGTTTTCTTAAAATCTTCATTATTCGAATAGTGAATAAACCGGTTATTTTAACACGAATAACCGGTTAATTTAAATATGTAAAATATTTATACGTTTTAATATTCTTTATTGCAAATATGCTCTATAAAGTCTCATGGACTACCTTGAACGTCTCACAAAGAACGTAAAAACCATGGTAGATACACTTCTCAGTTTCTGTATATAAATCTTAATATTTTATATATGGCGAATGATGATCAAGTAGACTCATTGAAAAAGATCTACAAACGCCGTGAAGTTTTTCACAGCGTAAATATTCATAACCAATCGTTAGTAATGTTGTGAGGTGATACCGCTGTTAAAAAATTGTTAGATGAAGTGCCCTGGGATTGAACCGAGGACTTCTTGATTGGTAGGTGGTTGTCTTACCTAACATATCACTGTGGCAAACACTATTAAATACGAGTGCCTGCATTTATGTTTCTATAGATGTCCTCTGGAGAGTGAAAATATTTGGAAACCGTTGGAAAGAAAGGTTAGGTTAGGTTAAGTTAAATGGATCGCTCGCATTTCGTGAGTTCACTCGGAGGCGAGTTCACTATGGCACATTGTGATAGCCCAATAAGGACAGACCCCTTAAAGAGGTCAGAGGGCCGAACATGGAAGAGTCCCAGAAGAAAGATTCCCACATAAAGACCCAAAAAATCAGTTACATTATTTGAGCCAATCGGTACCCTTGACGAAGTTAATCAACTTCGAAAGTGACACATCACTAAAGCAGTCCAGATCGTGAAAGCGACATGAACCCAAATGCCTAAGTCTAAGCTCCTTTAGAGCAGGACAGTCGCAGAGAAGGTGTTGTATCGATTCCTCCTCCTCTTTATTCGACAGCTTCCCCGGTAGCCATGACCAGGGCAACCCATGCGCTCCAACAAGCATTCTGGATATTTCACAAGTGGTGATATTGGTTCATTTGTGTTCCATCGTGCTCAGTGCCTATTTATTTATTTATCTAACAAGACCGACAACGCACATGGAGGAGAATGCACGTCCCCCTGTACCAGAAATAGAGAGGATCCCATAGTAGCGCACTTATCAGCAATTTCATTCCCTCGGACGCCTGCATGACTTGGAACCCATATCAGTTCGACATGATATCGTTCCAGATGGGCCAGAAGCATCGGGTAGTCTGAGAGAGACTCTGAGCTCCAGATCAACAAAATAAAAACAGCTGGAAATGAAACTACGCTGTAAAAAATTAATCACTGGATGAAATATTAAGACGTTGTGTTTTCGAGGAACAAATGTTTAAGGCTCTAAAAAAGCCTAATGTTGTTTACTTGCTAGACACTACGACATGATACAAAAAATTTAAAAACTTTATTTGCTAATGCAACAAGAATAGAGAATTTTATTTTAATAAAATAACCGATTAACCGGTTATTTGATTAATTCTTAAGCAAAAACCGGTTATTTAAAAATGTAAATGCAAATTGTCGAATTATTCGCAAGCCGGTTTTTGAAAAAGTCGAATAATCGATCTCTCTACTCATTAACCTTTAATTGTATTCAACGTTCTAACCACAATTGAAATGAAAATTCGATTGAATTTCGCAAATTACCTTGTTTTGGACCAACAACACATCCTATTGCATTTGGATAGGTTTGGTATATTATTTTAGGCACCAGTCGTATAAAAAAGAAGGCTTTTAAGCTCATACTTTTAAATCTTTTTAACATTTAGAAAAAAATTTTGTCATTACTAACCAGAGCTGATTTTACCATGGTGGTAGTCTACCCAGTTGCGATTTAATCAAAGAGATTTCCGAGTTGTAATTAAGCGTTACACTATTTGCGTTAACTCAGTTTCTTTACTAAAGAATTGCAGACTTTCTTAAAGCTTCGCTACAGAAGTGATTGTAGTACAACTTCACATCCAATTGCTGACTATAAAACAAAGACTACTGCTCTCTGTGGTACTATTGGGTGATTTTTAAGAGCTTTAGGACTTGATTTAAAAAACACATAAAATTTCTATTCAACCAGATATGAGCTTCATCGCTGAACACAACTTTCCGATAAAAAGCATGAATTTTGATAATAAAATTCAATAATCTGCAAGCGTTGTTCGTTTGTAAGCAGAGTAGTAAGAGTGCTCGAATTTAATTCGATCGTAAAGAGCGATTCTTTTTGAGAGCGGAGGTTTAAAAGAATTTAAAATACAACACGTGAGATGAATCAAAAACAAAAGAGTTTAAACGAGTTGAAAACGAGCAATACTTTTTAGTAAATGTTGTTTGTGTAATATAATATGCATGTGTGTGACACACATTCGAATACATGCTATATAACGCATTTAATCTTGCACAAACCACATGCATTGAAATGAATTGCTCGTTTTCGATTCTTTTTTGCTTATTTTTAATTCGTTCGCAGTAAAAAATTCGTGCTCACGAGTTAAAGAACAAAACTTGTAAGCACAAATTTTAAAAATTTTAAAATTTGCGCAACAAATATGATTCGTACTGACGAATTTAAAAAAAAAAAAAAATTAAGGAGCACGAGTCATAAAACGATCGAACCAAAGAAAATACTAATCATGAGCAGATGTTTATGTCGATTTATGGTTATATTATTGACAGTAACATGTTATACGATAATTGCTGAGCTACCAAAAAGAAATTTGCTAAAAAGATCAAACGATACAATTTAATTTTAGAACTTGAAATTAGAACTTTCCTGCTCATGTAGAATAATATGTTATTTTAGAAAAATATTGGTGTTGACGCCCGTTTTTGGCTAAAAAGCAATACTTAAATAGACTTTTAGACTTTTCATGGCTTTAAAGAAACTCTTGTTAAATCATTTTATTTGGAAATACCCAAGTGTTGTGAGCGCATAATATAAAAATTTTAAATTTTCGGGCAAATTTCGGGCATTCATTGTGAACCAACTTTATGGCCTACAAGATTAGTGAATCAAAACTTCTCAAATACCATTTTCTAAATAATTTTTAACTGGTCTTGCAAGATGTAACTGGTGGTTAATTTTCAGCGATATTGTCACATTTTCATTTTCAGTATCAAGTCGATATTTATATGAAATTCCCGTAAATGAACAATTGAATTTATGAACACTCGTGGCAACAACACAAACATGGGAATTATTTCCATTGTAGTTCAAATAAGCTGAAATTTAGCGACATTGTCTGCTATAAGTCGACTGCATGCTGAAATTTAGCGACATTGTCTTTTATGAATAAGCTGCATGCCTAACGATACAGGATGTTGTCTACTACACCTCCCAGTTAACGAATAAAGTGCAATGATATTGATGATTATATCTGGCAGGACTTACGAACAAATGGACAACTATAAGACAAAATTAATTCTGTCATCTATGACAATTGGACAATTACATTAAATTGTCATATATGACACAAAAAAACAAGAATCATCGTCAGTCAGAGATGATTTACTTATTCACGCTGAAAATGGTAAATCATCAACAATGAATTTTCTTTGGTGTCATATATGTCAATGTTTAATCGAATCAAATTTGTAGAGGTCTTTTGTAATCATCTGTGCCAATCGTATAGGTGGTACCCCTTTAAAAATCTCTTAATGCAAAGCATTACATTGGCTTCATAGATATTCGGCTTTGGATTTTATTGCGTCCAATTTAATAACTTAATTTTCATTTATGGAGATCTTGGCTGTTTTATGCCATGTTCACACAACAACGTTTTTTCATAATTCACAGTCTCATTCATAATTCAATCCCCAATTATAGGCCAAGTTACATAATTTTTCATGCACAATTTTAAAAGCGAATCTTCAAAATTATAGGCACTTAAGATTATATTTCCCTGTAGATTAATACAAAATCAAAATGATCTCTAACTTTTATCGGGTGTTTGCGCACTCTAAATGTTGTTCTAAAATATACTTTAAAAGGCAATAATTAAACAATAAATGAAAACAATATAAAAGAAGAACTGTCAAAACTACAAATGTACCATTTGAACGGGGTAATTCGTATAAGTAATTCAAACAGCGTAATTTGAACTTTCGTCGAACAAGACATTAGTATTTAGTGTTATCAGTTTTCAATAACATAAATCATTTCTCGAGCTTTGAAATGATGAAACATATTCAAGATAAGCTTTGGTGAACAATCGATCAAAAACTGGTTCTTTTGTTTTTGTAAATTTAAAAAATTAGGAAACTTGTCATTCGAAAACTTTCGCAGCAAGAAAAAAAGTAAACTATTATTGAAAAATTACTGCTTGAAAGTAAATGACAGATATTTACCCTCCAAAATGTCATACAATTTATTTAAAACACAAAACAAACGTCATCTGTTGAGACTTCATTAGAAATTCCGAATTAATATGAATTAAAATGAAAAAAAAAATAAATTAAATTTTAATATGTTACGCTCTAGGCTTTTTAGCAATTATCAGTCAACTGCGTATGAACAACCATAACCATTTTCTCACATCTTGTGACCAAGTCGATGTCATTATGGCCAAATTTTAAAGCCTTTAGAAAAAAACAGACTAAAATTGAAATAAAATTAACATACAAAATATTACAAGAAGTTTATAGGAATGAGAAGCTATAATGGCTGATGCTGTAAACAGCGCATTACAAACAAATAGGGTTGAGCAACCGCAGTCAGTTTGGCAATAACACCCCCGCAAAAAAAAAATCAGAGAAACAAGTTAAAATATAATGGCAGCTTAAGTTAAAAACCACGACGACGACGACGACTACAATGATACCAAAAACTACAACGACAATAACAATAAAATAAAAAAGAAATGTAGCAACCAACACAACATACATGTTTGTTCATAAATATTCATACAATTTGGTTATTGAGGCCTCAATTTGGTTGCTTTTTAAACTGCCACCACTACCACTCACCACCACTACAATAACAACAGCAATTCAATCCACCTGCATCGTACTACTGCTCCATACGCTACACCCAATTCAATCGGTTAATGTTACAAAGTAACTCGTATATGGTATGGCATCAAAGAATGTACATACGAACCACCAGCTGTGACCTTTTTTGCTGTTAATGACGCACACAAGTGTGTGACAAAGTGATAGGCAGATAGACAGACAAACTAATTGGCATTTCTTGCGTTCTGCGCATTTCGTAATTTTACAAATAAAAAAAGTGTCACAGAATCATTATTTGCCAGAGAAATAAAGGAAAAGAAAAAACAAACGCAAAAACCCAAAATGAATCCTCATTTTCACGGATTCTTTTCATTAAAAGGCGCAACGAAATTAAGATTTTCTTTACTTTTGTACAATATATTTTTGTTTCTGTTGTTATTATTGTTGTTGTTCTTGTGCCATAGCAACAATACCATTAAAAATTGCTTATTTGGGCGGATTTTTTTTTTAAATTTAATTGAAAAATTATCACAACACGGTTGTCACACAATTTTTTGGTTACATTATGTCTGGCCTACAGTCATCCAATAAGATCGATGCTATAGCATGAAGAGCACGAAGAAGCTTAGTACCGTAATGGCAGAACTTAAGCAGGTGTAACACAGTAAGCATAAATATGGCAGCAGCAGCCGACTACAAGCTGTCAAAATTATATTACGTACGTTTATATGGTTTGGTTCACATGGTTCCACCTCTTGAGCCAAAGTCCTCACAGCTCCCGTTCAGCCCCTTTCAGTCATCCTGAAGGCCTGAAGGCGTGAATCCCATCCAAATCGCCTGCAACAAGGCTGTGCTTGTCGTAAAATCTCAAAGACAGCCTCTGTTCATCAAAAGCTAAACAACGGCAAAGATGATGTTCCTACAGAAATTATTAGGCGAGATAACCACTTTGCGAATGTCTGTCAAGAGCTCAATGGTTCCTCACATGTATTTTAGGCAGTTTCAAAATCTTTCCCATTCGCCGACCATTAAAGTAGATCTTTCTGTTCGCCTAACCGATGAGCTCATTCGTCAAACTTTCATTCCTCACGAGTTAAAGTTAAAGTAAAAGTTAAAGTTAAAGTAAAGATTGGTGCTAAGCAATCACGCACTTCTCTCAAGAGAATCTACAATGTACCCAAACGATTCGTCGAGATCCAAGGTGATACTGGACTGACTGCGCAAGCTTATCTACCACGAAATTCCTTGGTCTGTAAAATATTGCAGTATTCCGAAGTTTCCCAGGCACTTTAAACCACTGCTGTTCCGAGAAAACACTACACAGGCTTCAAGCATAGACAATCACTGAAATACGACACATTTCTTCAATAAACAGATGTTTATCAATTTGATGCTGCTGTTTTAAAAAAATTTGCTGCCATAAAGTTGTGCCGCCTGCTGTCATTTATGTGTTCAATTCATAAGGCAGGAGATAAACAATTTTTCTAAAAAATTCAATGCAACAGCCACCCAAAAGGTCGAGATGCCTTTTGTGAGATTTACTGGGAAGTTTCTCAGATCGAGAAGGGCTGTATAGCTCACGGAGAGCAGTGATGGGTAGGACACTACTACAAGAGATATAACTACTACTTGAAAAACCACAGAGCACATTTCGTTCAACTGTGTTGCATTGGCAAGAACTAGATTGCATGTTTTTAACGGGGTCAATTGGATTCGGGTAAGATCAGATATGTTCCTTACAGGGAACAAGGCTTTCTGACTGCTCATTTTCAAATGGGGTGCAATTGAATGGAATGGTGTTTTATTTCTTTTGCCATGGACAAGAGGTGGTAATTTTCAAAAGGTACTTTTGTTACTCAGCATAGGCATGCATTCGCTAACGCTTGCACCTACGTAGTAAACCCACTCCCTACTTCCGTCAAACATTATCCCTTCGATGGACATGCTGCGAGGTATTACTTTGTGAAGGCCTGGTTAGTATTAATGCATTACATTAAAGTCTGCCTCTCCAAACTTCGAATTTCTTGCATCATTTCAGCTGTATGCCATTTACACTCACTCCACCTGATTTCGGAATACAATATCGAACTGAGTAGCTGCCATGAACTGGAATCTATTTCCCAGGGCCTCCTGGATTTCGGACATCTAAATATTACATGCTCGGCATCTTCATCGCCATCCACACAGTTTGGCCACGTAGGGGCTCCGTCGTGTCCAAATGTTTGCAAATATTTCCCAAAGCAAGACAAGAACTTGGTCATACAAAAGTTTGGCTGACAATGTTCCGCCTTCATCCAAGGAGTTATATACTTCCCTTCAGAGTGCATTCCCTCCTTAACTGCCATTTGCATATGGAAATACATCGTTCCTTTCTTCTTATAGCCACAGTCTGTCGTCTGTATTCAAGCCGGTGGAAGTAGATCCGCCTCATTTCATCTGTTAGTGGGTCTATCGGTATTGTTTTCGTTAGTGCCGGTATTATGTCATAAAAAATTGTCCTGAAACTGCTTATCAATATAATCGCGCTTAGAAGATACACTAAGGCCAGTTTCCTTTTTATCATCCTATCGGAGAGTGCCTCCAGCCATATTGGACAAGCGTACATAACATTACCGATGTCATCACCGCCGATACTATCCTTCTCCTCAGTGCTTTTAGTCCTTCACTATTTGGTTTTATGCATGTGTTTCTTGAAATTCAGCCTGCCGGCAATCATCACACCCAAATATTTTATGGCCCTCTTTGATTCTGTTCTGATTCTCATTTTCTTTTCCTCTTCAAACGAATTGTGTACTGGTGATAATTCAAATCATCTTTCGTGACTACAGCAGAGTATAAATCATCTTTTAGGTTATGATGTCTGCCGTTACGTAACCTATTGGCTGGTGATAATAATAATACTTATAAAACCAGTGGATAGTGTGCGAGCGTAAGCATCTTGAGTTCGATTCCCACCAGATATTCTGCTCTATTACAGTTTTTCTTCATTTTCCTCTTGTTTTTTCTTTTAACCCCTTACAAGGCTCTTTAAATGAAAATCTTTCCTTTCTTGTCAGATATTTGCATTTGATAAAAACAAAATCGAAATTCTTTCTGTCCTTTTTTTCAGATAAGCTTATCCTGTAAATAAATCTGGAAAATATTGATTTTAAGCTTTAAAACAAACAAGATTTTCGCACATAGAAAATTAAAATCCTCTGAAAAAGGAAACCCAAACCTATATGTAAAGGGGTTTTGCTCTAATTAAAAATGAAAATAGAAAAAAAACAAAAAGTGTAACACATACGCCTTTAAAGGAAAAATTTGCATGCAACATCGAAAAAATGTTAACAAAACCTGGTAAACAGTAGAGACCTCAACCCTATAAAATGCGCGTAAAAGTGTTTTGAAGAATGAATTAGAAAAAAAAAGATTCAAATAAAAAATAAATCCTACTTAATGTCACAATCAATTCACACTGACGACACAACGGTTTTTTGGACAACATCATATGAATAAAGATGTATGTGTATATGTGTATTATAGGCCTTTAATAGGATGTGTGTTCTGTTACAATTGTGTTTGTGTTTGATTATAGATTTTTGTATGTGAAATGTGAACCCCTATTAGCGCGTATTTAACTGTTCATTTGAAAGTTTCTTTTACAAGCCAGTGATGCGTTAAATCAACGACAACAAATGTTTACGAATTTGGTTACAAAAAAAAAAGAAAGTAAAAAAGGATGCAGCCACTTGAAAACACAAAATTCTCAGCTGCACTATACATTACCTCTCTATCTCTACGTAACTTTGGACAATATTTTCGTGGATGATTTAATAATAACGTAAGCAAGTAAGCAAGTAAGTAAAGTTTGTTATACGCATTTGTATTTATAAATAATTTTAATCTGGCAAGAAACATAAGTTTCTAATTTAATAGAAACATAGAGAGTTACACACAACATTCAAAGAAAAAGGTACTTATGACCCCTGTGTACAGGGACTTACAGGCATCGCTCAGCATAAAGGAAAAGGCAGACAAGTTGTGTGTGCCGAGTTACCTTGGCAATGTTTTTAAATCAAATTCTATTTTGCTTTTACTATTCAAATATTATTCACGAATGACACAACATCTTTGGTTAATACAAGTGACAGGTTTTCCTTATGATAGTGTGGCCTAGCTGCCTCACAAAGACGACTTGTGCCTTTTGACAAAGGCATGACAATATCTTAAAAGTAAATAGACATTTTTGAGGGTGTTGGTGGTTGTTTTTTTTTTTTTACCAAAGTATTCTGGAAATTGAATAAAAGAATCCCTTCTTTTTTTCTTCTCATTGAACGTGATATTCTGTGGTATGCAAATATCGTGGCCT
This sequence comes from Wohlfahrtia magnifica, assembly GCA_023159175.1. Lineage (NCBI taxonomy): Eukaryota > Metazoa > Arthropoda > Insecta > Diptera > Sarcophagidae > Wohlfahrtia > Wohlfahrtia magnifica. The sequence continues at coordinate 4,954,701 of JAKWBJ010000223.1, forward strand.
GTCCTAAAGGGTGCGTCATAAATATTGTTTTTCAATTTCAATGATTTTTTCCTCTTTTTATTTTTATCAACATTTAACATTAATTGCACTTAATGTCCTCTTGTGTGGCTGATAAGTAAGGCAAATGTGTAATGATGTTTAAATATTAAAGTGTGTACACGAAAGAATTTGTATGGAAAGCAAATCCTACTCAGCAAAGTGTAATCAGGAGAAAAATATAGTTTTACTTCAATCACAACATAAGTTCTTATTTTTACTGTTAAAAGATATCGGAGTACTGTGTCCTCTCGGTCTATCGTACGACTAGTTTAAGGTTTCCCAATATATCTCTCCCAACTTCGTTGCCCTGATAAAACTCAGAATTTCTTTCGATGTCTATAGCGGTAGGTCAATACGCCTTGTTTAAAATGGTTTGGGACAATTGACATACCTAGAAAGGCAGATAGGGGTCACTTGATCCAACCAATTTTATATTAATTAAGAACAACTTGGAATAGAAATACACCTTCTACAATGCGGTACTCATATATGTTCCAAAAGAGTTAATTGTTACGTGAATGCGCTTTTTACCAGGCAAAGAGGCAAATCCCATAGAAAAAATCTGGGAATCACATAATTTATATTGGATACACACTTGCAAACAAGTGCCGAGTCAGCCATAATGGTATAGTGAGTAATCGCTTCTGCGTGATAGCTGCAGTCCAACAAAGAGGCATATTATCCCCGCTCCGAACAAAAATAGCTCTATGCACGGGAGGTTGTGAGGTTGTTGACATAGACTTGTTATTTCAAATAACCCTATAAAATGATTTTAAATCACACGATCTAGGGGGCCAATTCTGTTCACCGAAACGAGAGAGTTCACGATCTGCAAATGCCTCATACAGTAATTGAATTGTTTCGCGGACAGTATGGCATGTGGCACCATCTTGTTGAAACCACATTTTGGCAAAAATAATTGTGTTATCATGTCGCGATATCGAACACCAGTAACAGTCACTAATTATGCCTCCTCCCCAAAATCCACACCAAATGGTATTACGTTGTGGGTGCATTTGTTTTCGACAATCATAATTGGGATCTCAGAAAATGTGCTTTATCGCTCAGGATGATTTTGCTCGAAAAATCGGCATCCATTTGATGTTGTTCAATAACTCATTCAACGAACTTTCTTCACTGTGCATGGTCATTAGGCCTTAGTTTGCAATATGTAAGCTTGGGGACACAGAACTTTAGTGAGTATACGATGTAGGAAGCTTCTTGAAATTTGAAATCCTTGTCCACGATGCTGAATTAAGGTCCTGGTTTGTCATAAACACTCTCACTGCTTCGATATTGACATTTTAACAGCTTGTTTTTGGACGACCAGAGTGTTTCACAGTTGACGAAATTAAAACACTATTCCGACCATATTTTGTATGCAATTTACTAACTGCGGCTGCCAAGCTTTCATTATTTTTTAATTATTGTTAAATCATAACGACACGTTGTTCTATCGTGCAACGCTTCACTTTTAATAACCAGAGATGTGATTCTACCCGATATATGGGTAAAAAAAATTATTATTTATAAAAAATGTATAATGAAATAATTTTTTTTATGGGATTTTACTCGGATAAATACCCATATATCAGGTGAATACCGGGTAGAATCCCATCTCTATTAATAACACTAAACTATCAGCTGCCTAATTGCTTTTTTTGGAGTGTCAACACTTTACTGCACAAATGGCGACAAATTAAAATTTTGCGTTAATTTTGGTACACCCTTTACAACAATTAGAAGGGAGCTTAAGAAACACTTGGGGAATTTGGTAAACGCCGACGATATTTGGCTTTAGCACACAGCTGTTGTCATATGTCTGCTAAACTCAAATCTCGGTAGAGTGCAGCTACAAAAGCAGGACTAAGACTCAACATTGATAAATGTAAGGGAATGCGCTGCAGAACTGCCTTATAACGCTTAAGGAGTTTCCTCCTTCTAGTGAATCTTACTATCGTTATCTTTCCCCTGGTAATGTTTATCCCCCCTGACCTACACAATCGATCTACCATTCGAAGCCCTCTTTGAATGACGACACAAAGGATATCCTTGACTTTGCCTCTCGTTTTAATATATAATTCTTTAATTCAGAGTGTGCCGCTGTGGTCAGAAGGTCCTTGGTTCAATACTAGGCCAGACCATCTGAATAGAAGGAAAAGTTTTTTCAACAGCGGTATCACCTCATAGCATTAGCTGGTAGCTGGGTTAGTATCACTACTATTAAAAACTTCTGTAATGCATTTGTCGTTCGGAGTCGGCGTTAAACTGTAGGTCACTTTCAGTGAGTCTAAAAGTAGAATCGGGTGCTGATAATTGATTGAGAGAAGTCCTCGTGTTCCTTCATGGAATGTTATGGGAATTAATAATCTAATGGCGTTTTCTTTTCGGAAAAAAAAATTTTTGCACTTTGTTGCCCTGTTTTTTTTTCCATGTTCGTTTTTAAAAAAAAATTATACAAAGAAAGGGTGCTGTGTTTACCTCTAACAATGTTGCCTTAAGAAGTCTTTGATATTTTTTTAATTTTTGACGACATTTTATGGTAAAGAACATGAGAAATGCAACATTTTTTAGAAAAGAAAACTCATTTAATTTAAAACGGGTGGCATGGAGTGGTTAGAACGCCGGTATAAAACATAAACAGCCTATATTCGAGTCCCAGCAGAGGATATGACAAGAAAAAATTTTAATTGCGGTTTTGAGTGTTTAGTAAAGCTGACGTTTCAGCTCACCTCTTGTGATGATGACAAACATCAGACATATGTTTAGGGAAAAACGCCACCTACTGGGAAAAAAATTACAATGCGGGGTAATGATCCCCACCACCACTTAGCAAGAATATTCTCCACTACACAGTCAGATGGAGGCAAGCTGCAGTAGAGTAATCATCTACTTAACATGCTAAGTAAGAATTACCACCACTTCACCACTATACACAATCATATGGAGGCAAGCTATAGTAGGTGAAAGATCCACTAACCTTGAAAACCAAATTGATTACTGAAACAAAGTTACGGATGCTTCGTGGAAAGCCAATATGCTCCCTAGAGGAGTGATGAAGAAAAAAGTCTTAATTAAAGTCAAAAAATTTTAAGTTTCGTAGTTTCTTATCCTAATCTCTGTTGTACTAAATTTACTCTCAGTAGTATAAGTCGTTAAACTTCAACCGTGTATACTCTTTATTGTGCCAGTTACGCAAAATGTTCCCCTTTTTTTATGTTCCAATGACATTCTGAGAAGTTGAGCAAGTGTTCCTGTTAAAACGTAAATGACAATATGACGCAATAAGCGTGTGGCCAAAAAAGCTTGTGTTTTGACGCCACCAAAATTGTGGCTGCTATTCCTGTAGTATTGGTTTAGCCTTTATTGTTGTTGTTGGTAGTTAAGCTTGTTTTTAAAGGATTTTTTTATTGGTTTAGATGTGATGTTTTTTTCATGTTGGGTGGCTGTAATGCTGGCGGTTTTGATTTAATTCACCCCAAGAGTGTAGATATAATTTTGTTGGAATTTTTTCGATAATCAAATGAAACGCAATTGGTAAGAATATTTTTTGATAAAGATTTTCTTCAAATAAATAAAAAAAAACTAATCTGAGTTTCTTTTTGATGCCGGTCTTTATAAAATGAAACGAAATTCATTATAATTGACTTGTTAATATTCGATTATTCATGCTTCCATTTCTGTAATAAAAAAACCCTGATTTTTTTCCTTTTCACTCTTCAACATTGAGAAGAATCGTATATTGATTTGCTGGTGCTTTTCGTGTGCCGGGACATTCGATACGGAGCCTCTGTTTTAGCATTAAGGTGCAAAGCTAAATAGCACACTTTGGAAACACCTTTTTTGGCTGGTCTAACAGTAAAAACTCTAAATTTCTAATGAGATATTATTTTACTTTACAAAATGCCTGCCGTGAAACGACCTCGTTTTAATTGTAACAAGAAAATGATGATGTCGTACGATGCATTGTCACGTATTGCAACGATCATTTGATTTGCTGCAGCACCCAATGGTGTTTTGGACCTTTATGTGGGGCGTAACTCAATCGAAACAAATGCTTTCAATATTTCCACTGATATATCCATTGAGCTACAGATTAAAGCGTAAAACTTGCGCGTGCGTTTGCTTGCTTGAGTAAAAATGTTAACCAATATGGTATACGTTTTATGGAAAAAATTGCTATTCTGTTGCCATAGTTGTGTGTCGATACAATATTTCAACGAATTTCATTAATATTAGCAGCTACACGGCAAGGCTGTATAGATGGCTCAGCAAGATACATATGAGTTTGCCTTGGAAAAATGTTCGCAAAAAACAACCCGCTGAGGTGGTCATGCGCACAAAGTGAAAAACTTCTCCAATTTCTCTGCTGCTTAGGACGACTCTTTAGAAAATTTTCATTATGTTGTTGGTTGGAAAAACGGCAGCAACAAAAAAAATATTTTTAAACTCCCGTTGAGCATAAACGAGAGTGTGTGTGTGTATAAGTATATTGCTGGGTGATCCTTAAAGGATCCTGTTGTGCTTTGTTTTCATAAGCAATAAAGAGAGGAAATAAGCATGTGTGTCTACGAACACGCGAATTTTTCACACACTCACACAAACACTCACATTTTGATATATATTTGCTTTTGACCTGTTCGCGTTCTACTGTTTGCATTGTGTTTTTCTCCGTTTTTGTTTGATTTTTGGTTATTTTACAAGGATTTTGTTGCTCCTGTCGGTTTTATGATTCACCGGAAAATTCAATTTTCAATTTAATTTTCCTTTAGTTGTTTTGATAGCTGTGCTGGTTTAGGGTGCGACTTATTTAGGTGACGCGTGTTTCTAAAATGCGTTAGATTTTCATTTAGTCATGGTTCATGTAGATATTGTCTAAGTGGAAATTAAGAAATAATAGTCGCTCAAATGCGAATTTTTTTACCCTACAGCAATTCCTATTTTAGGAAGATTTAAGTTCTGTTTAAAATGGTATGTTACAAACTCGTTACTGTCTTATATAAAAGAGTAAAAGAGAAATTAATCTCGGGATACCACTAATATAAATTGATGCTCGAAGGACCATTAACATGAATGTTGAGCTGAATTGTTACTTACTCCTTAGCTGATCTTGGTAGCTGGAATAAAGTCTTGGACGCTTTAAATCTTACGTTTTAGATCCTATCAGAGAATTAATAAAGACATCACTGAACCAGAATGCGAATACTTAGGTTCATATCCGGTCATAGAGAATCGTAATATCCTTGCTCTTCTTATATACAAACACTTAGTCCTACCAACTTCTTCGCAAATGTTACTATCATACTTGTCATTCAAAAAAATACTTCTTTTCGTCTGATATCTTAATATTTCTCATGTATGGTATGGGTCGATAGGGGTTTAAATAAAAAAGCGAGTGTTTCTCTTTATTGAAAGTTGTGTAGCCATCTCCATTGATTTATCAGAGCATCGTCAAAATGTGGCTTCGGCAAAAAAAGGAATTGATCCCTAAGGCTATGATGGCACGACAACGTTTTTTCGTAATTCGCTCTCCACTTGAAAAATTATAAAAGCAAACTACCCAAATTGCTGTCAAAAATAACAAGAAATGTGCCGTTTGAACAGTGTAATTTATGTGAGTTATTCAAACAGCGAACACAGTACATAATTTTAAGTCTTATGTTAAGATAGCATCTCAGTTGTGTTTTTTACGTATCTTTCATAGTTTCTGTAGGACACAATCTGCCAGCAATAATATTTCTACATACTTACGACACAAATCAGTTGTCCACAATCCATACAATTTCTTTTTTTCCGGCTCACAAGCTGTCTTACTAGCACCCGCACAATGCATGAGTAGGAATGAACTCCTGAGAGCTAAAATCATGACAACAAATAGTTTGCTACCTTTCATAGTGTAGATATGGCGGCTTTACATTTACATCACAGAGAAAGATCTTTGGCATGACGTGGAGCTGCATTGCAACCAATTTTGCCAAGGTTTAGTGGCGGATGCCCAAACGTGAAAGTTTCAGTCGTAATCTAGCTGTTTAGCACAGATTGCATCTATTTTTGGGTTACTATATAACACTCATATTACGAATGCTTATCTGTGATTTCCGTATGAAATTTGTGGTGGTGAATCCGAAAAATGTATTGCCTTTTTTCCGTAACTTCTCTTGGATGCCAGTACTCAAGTGCTAGGAAAAAAAAAACTTATGAGGTGGAGGATAGAGTAGTGCTTACGAACGTTTGATTTGAGCTCATCCATATTGTAAGTGAAGGCTTTCTCAAAGCATGTTTTCCTCGTTTCAGTTTCCTTGTAATAATAGTCGATCTATTGTAGCAGGTGCCTAGGATAGATGTTGGTTCTGACATCTAGAGAGGACTAGAAATAACGCCATCTATGTATGTATTTGGTGTAGTGGTGGTTCGATGTCTTAATGCTGCTGCTGATCATTATAGACTCCTTTCTTTTTTATTTTTTTTTTATGGAAAAACGTTGTCTGACCCTTCCGAGAATATTTTGTAATTTTTCCCCCACGGAGGGAGAGTGTAGACTGAGGGTGCTTCGTGAATGGCCCATTAATTATTTAAAATATAAAATCGCCATGAAAAAATATCATGCCCTATTTGAAATTTGAACCTAGTTGAGCTGCTCGTGTAGTCTGAAAGCACTTTAACCACTAAACCTCTCCCCCTAGAGGGTCTTAACTGCTTTAAAAATATTTGTTAGGTTGCTCGGATATATTCTTGCACAGAATGATATACTACCTACTAATGGCATCATAGCAATGTCTCTTTCAGGACATAGGCTATGTGTAGACAATTATTTTCTTTATATTCGTGTGCCAATCAATACGGGCTAATATTGCTTTTGTGGAAATGAGTATAGTCGTCCTAATTTTTTACCTTTTACTGCTTTTGTCCTATGTACCAAAGAAAGCTTTAATCAAATGTAAAGTTTTAATCAAGTGTGTGTGGATATGGTGTGATAATTAAGATGCCTGCCTACTAGTCAAGAGATCCAATGCCAAACTATCTGTAACATTAGCTAACGACTGACTATCACTATTCCGCTACGAAAACCATCTCTGACAAATGAATCGCCGTTCAGAGCTGCAGTTTTCTTTAAATGAGTCTAAAAATGGAATCTGATATATCTCATAAACTGAGAGAAGTTACTCTTGTTAAAGTTCGGGTATGTTGTGGGAATTACGTATGTGTGTACATAAAGGGTATTATTATACTTATTCCCATAACATTCCTTGAAGGAACATGGGACTTCTATCAGTCAGTGAGCTGCACTCGGTTCTATTTTTAGACTCAAGGAACCTACAGTTTACCGCTGGCTCCGAACAGCGAATGTAGAAAAGTTTCCAATAGTAGTAGTACTCACAACCAGTTACTAGCTAATGTTATGAGGTGGGTGATACCGCTTTTCTGTATGGTCTGACCTGGTATTGAACCGAGGACCTTCTGGTTGGTAGGCGGGTGTCCTACCCACAGAAGCAGTACACAAGGGTGGTGCAACCATAATGCACGATGTTAATTGTGAGTCACACTTTAAGGTCAAGTTTTTTGCCCAACTGAATATGGCATTTCTTTGTTTCAGTATTTGACAAAGTCAACCATGGAGAGGTACACAATTAGGCAGCGCGTTAAGATTGTTGAAGCCTCTTATGAAAATAAGCGTTCAAATCAAAATGCATTTAGTACACTTTTAGTTTTTTTTTTGTCAGCATAATAGAGCAAATGTGTCAACAATCGGGACAATTGTGTGCATATTTCAGCAAACTGGGTCTGTGGGAAATGTGTAAAAACCTGTGCACGCTCGCCTAGTTCGTTCTGTGGAAAGCATTGCTGTTGTTTGCACGACTCGTAATTGTGCTCAACAATTGAACACGAACATCACTGATGCGAATTTTAAATAAATATGTGAATTTACACGCTTGCAAGTTTCAATTGATTCAAGAGCTGCCACTTACGAAACATTTCAACCATCGTCAATACGCCGAACGGTTAGTTAAACAGAGAGAAGTGAATAGTGACTTTACAGAGAAAATCATCTCCAGCGACGAGACACACTTTCACCTCAGTGGATTCGTTAACAAGCAGAATTTCCGCATTTTGGGAAATGAGAATCTAGAAATGATGATTGTAAGTCGATGCATCCACAAAAAGTGACTGTTTGGTGTGGTTTATGTGCTAGCGGCGTCATCGGGCCGTACTTCATCGAAAATGATGTCAGCCAAGCAGTTACCTCGAATGGTGTCGCTATCGCGAGATGATAACGAACATCGTGTGGAAAGAAATTTAGGATATGGACCTGGATGATATGTGGTTCCAAGAGGATGCTGCCACTTGCCACATAGCTAACGAAACAATGGCTCTTTTGAGCGAGAAATTTAAAGGCCGTGTTATCTCATGTCGTGACGACGTTAATTAGCCGACACAATAATGTGATTTGGAATCGTTAGATTTCTTTCTTCTTGGATATTTAAAATAAAAAGTGTACGTCAGTAAGCCAAGAACAATTTGAGAGTTAAAAATAAGATAATTAGGCACGTTATCGGCATTAAACCTCAATTATGTCTCACAATCATTGAAAATAAGGACCAACGGATAGAGGTAAGTCACCGAAGCCATGGCCTTCTTAAGATAATGCTCTAAAAAGTTTTTGTTTTATTTAAAATAAACATCGCGGTTGGAGCACTCGTTATGTATGTAAGTTAATATCAGTTAATTATTGCATATTAAGATGCTTAACTTTGACTTCTTTAAATACCCTCTTGATTCCCACAAATTTTAACGCTTTGCCATATTAAATCCAATTATTTTAATTATAAACCACAATATCAATATCCAAAAAGAGTTCTTCTCTCACACAAGCCAACAAATAAACTTGCAAACATTATCCCCTTTCTTATCGATGTGTATGAATTTAATAAAAGGACTTAAGCCTTAATTGTCAAAACTTTCATTAATAAAACAAAAACCGTAAAATAATCGAAAATAATTCCACCAAAAATCATGTGAAAAATACACAAAAACTATGTCGTCCACCAATACAAAAATCCTTTTTTCCAATTATCAAACAAATCGCTTAAAATAAGCCGATTAATCCCTTGACACCAATACCCAACGCCTTCACTTACACTATGCCCTTCTCCTACACTCACTGCAATTGTTGTTCTCGTAATTGAAATATTTAATGGCTGAGTAGAAAGATTAACTGGATATTAGAATTGTGTGTGTGTGCTGAGTATTGATTTGATTATGATTTGAATTTTATATTGAAACGGATTTAATAAATGAAAAAAAGGATGAAAGAATAGGAGAAAAAGTTGAGAAAAAATCTCCACAATAACAATTGCCTAGAAAGAGAATAAACAATTTAGATAATTGGTTTATACATATTGCAAATAAAACGAATCCCATAGTGAATAACGGAAATGCAACTGAATTTATGTTTTTTTTAAATCAAAAAAAAAAAAGGAAAAACAAAAATAAAATCAACTGCATTTAGCGGAAGTTGAATTATTGGTAAAGGGTCGAAAGTAATTTCTAGAGATAAAAACAAAACATTTTTTAAACAAAAACTAGTACGCTGGCTTCTTAAGGCATTACGATCTTATTATTAAAGAAAAGCTGCACATTTTAGAAGCAGTATAATACGTCTCTGGTCCCCTATGGTTTGCTCTTTCATTTTATAGTTTCCCCACTAAACACGGAAATGTCTATGACTCTACTTTTATACTCAATGTTGCATATCAAACTCTAAATAAAATCTAATTTAAAATTTACAATTGTTAGATAACAAAACTAACAACAACTACAACAGCAATCGAATCAATAATCGCATCTAACAAATAAACCAAATAAATCTTTTAAATGTTTTACAATAAAAGCATAAACTAAAACAAAAATAAAAACAACAACAACAAAAAGCAATAATAAATAAACAAATCCTGCGCAACTACAAACAACCAGACCTTCTCTCTGTCATTTCTAAAAATTTTTGTTTGAAAATATTGATGAAGCTCTGTCATGTTATATTGCTGTTGTACTACAGCTCCCAGTACAGGCGACAGACAACAACGTATGCAATTTGTTTCCTGTTTCCTGTTATGCAAATATGGTAACGTTTTTGTTATATTTGTTGTTAGAGTGTGCTTGTATTTTGAATTGTGTAGCGCAAAGCGTGTGTAATTGTTTGTAAAAAAAAAATCACAAAAAACTGAACTAAAAAACGCGGTTATTAAATATTCCAATAAAACCTAAAAATTTTGTATCGGACAAATTTTGTTAAGCCTTGTTTGGATGCGAATATGTTTGTTAACATTTATTTTATACATAAGTATATAAAGGGTCCGCCAATTTTTTTTTTGAAAATGCTATAAAAGAAACTACTGAATATTTTCTCAAATTTCTTTTTTTTTATTTAAAAGAACAATCCTTCTGGTTAATAATGGGAAATAATTTCATTCAAATGGCTGCTTCGGCTGGCCATGGTAGCCTACACGAACGGTATAATTTTTAAGCACATTATCGATTGTGTGCAGCTGTATTTCACCAATGGCTTCACGAATATTGCCCTTTAAAGCGTCAATTATCTCTGGCTTGTTGGCGTAACACTTATCTTTGACGGCACCCCACAAATAATAGTCCAACGGTGTCAAATCGCAGCTCCGAGGTGGCCAAACGACATCAGCTCTGCGGCTGATAATGCGAACTTCAAAAACAGGGCGCAAAACATCGAGTGTAGCTTCGGCTGTTTGGCATGTGGCGCCGTCCTGTTGAAACCAAATGTTCCTAATATCCTTCTCTTCAATTTTTGTGAACAAAAATTCGTTCAACATGGCCCGATAACGATAACTCTACCTGCCACTGCTCATTTTCGAAGAAAAATGGCCCAAAATCCGCACCAAACAGTGACTCGTCTGGGGTGTATCGGCTTTTCAATGTATGCATGCGGGTTTTCTGTGCCCCAAATGCGACAATTTTGCTTGTTTACATACCCGCCAAGATCAAAATGAGCTTCATCTGAAAAGATGATTTTTTTTGGCAAAATCGGCATCTTCTGCAAGTCGATCGCAGGCCCACTTAGCGAAGCGAAGTTCAAGCGTATACACAACCATATTCGTTCAGCGGAAAGATAAAACTAATTATCTGTCACATCAGACATAAGCTAAGTGTTACCATTCACGAAATAAGCACTAGTTGAAAAAAAAACGTTAGATGGCGGACCCTTTACATATATACATACACATTGTTGGAATGAATATTTTTGTAGGCCATTCCATAAAGTAGAATTGGTGGCTATCTTCTAAACTAATTTTTTTTATGTGCAGCTTTTATTTGTCACCAATTCCCTTTTGTTTGCCAATTTTAAACTTCGTTTATGGATTTCCTTTGCTTTTATTGGGGATTTTAAATATTTTATTCAAAATCAGTAACAGCGCTTGGAAATTGTGTTTCTCTAACCCATCGCCAGCATAACTTTATTACTTAGTCAACACCCTGTTTTATGCTAACAATTCTATTGTTGCCATCTACTATTTTTTTTTTTTTTTAAGTGACACCACATTCATGTTGTTAAAAATGTTTTCTGTGACAGTGACAATTTTTATTTTTAATATTTTTTTTTGTATTTATTCGTATGTAATACTTATAATATTCGATTAAAAAGCATTCTTTATGGATTCATTTTAGTGAAGAGAAAAAGTAGTTTCTTCAATAAATTTGTTTGTTGTAGTTTGTCAGAACATCGGAGTCGACCTTTGTCACAAACGCAATTAAAAAAAAAAAAATTATTTTAGAAATTTCGCATGGTGAACTCATAGCGACATAGTAGGATCACATCTATAAAGTATTTTTGGTTTATGTGTAGGGGCAAAAACCCAGGTTTTTTTTTAAACCCAACCCAGTGTTTTTTTGTTTTATAGCTGCTTCCTAATTTCGTCCAATTAAACAATATTTTTTATTTGTTAGTAAAATTACATTCAAGAGGGGTTATGTACTACGTCATACATGATCGCCAGGTCAAAATACGTGAGATTGCTGAAATGATAAACATATCATATGAACGTGTGTTTAACATTTTGCATGAACATTTGCATATGAAAAAGCTATCGGCAAGATGGGTGGCGCGTTTGCTCAGTGTTAAACAAAAATGAACTCGACAAATCACTTCACAGCGGTGTTTGGATATGATAAAGCATAATCCTGCTGATTTTTGGCGTTGTTGATTTGTTGATGAAACGTGGGTCCACCACTACACACCTGAAACCAAAAACCAATCGAAGCAATGGGTGGAAGCTGGTGGAAGTGCCCCGAAGAAGGCGAAGATAGCGAAATCGGCTGGCAAGGTTATGGCCACTGTATTTTGGGATGCACACGGAATATTGCTCATCGATTATCTTGAAAAGGGATCTGCAATCACAGGAGAGTATTATCGTACATTATTGGATCAATTGGTTGATGCAATCAAGGAAAAACGACCACATTTAAACAAGAAAAAGATAACGCACCGGTTCACACAGCATTAGATACGATGCTAAAACTACGAGAAATCCACTTCGATTTGGTTGATCATCCACCTTATAGTTCAGATTTAGCCCCTAGTGACTTTTTCCTGATTCCACACTTGAAAAAATGGCTCGCAGGAAAAAGATTCATCCCAAACGAAGAAGTGATTACCGAAACTAATGCGTATTTTGAGGAGTCCCCAAAGAAGTTGGAAAATCGTTTTACTCAGTGTATTCAGCTAAAAGGAGACTATTTTGAGAAATGAATGGTTTTTGAAAAAAAAAAAAAAAAATGTTTCCTACTTAGGTAACTTCAATATCAATCCGCACTCGTATGTATGAGCTGCTAAAGCAAACTGGAATTATTTTGTTTGAACCGTGCATTATGAAAAAAAACGGCCAGAGTACAAAGACGAAAATAATGAAGTTATTCCTTTGCATGGCAACGCTCGGCCTCACATCGCAAAAGTTGTCAAACGATTGGCAGAAATGAAGATGCCTAAGTGGCCATGGCACTGCGACCTAGAAAGATCTGTTGTGCCAAACACTATGGAACCAGACCTGCTAGGGGATTAGCAGTAATCGAGTGTATGTGAAGATAAATTTAAGTTTAACTAGCAAAGACGTAAACCATTTTTTTAGCACGGCCACTTTTTATGTTAACCGAACAATTTTTTTTAAATTCATCTTCTCTGTGATCCATTGGCTATGTCCATTCTATGGAAAAATTAGAGATGGCTGAATGTCCAAGGGGTGCCTAAAAGGAAGAACTTTGGAAAAAGAAAAACTTTTTTCTCTCACCCAACAATAAACTTCAAGCATTATCTGAAATCCATATAGAAAATCTATCCTTTCACACACAGGCCTATATTGTCTTGGTGTCTATAATTTAATAATAATTTTTTTTCATTTTCGATTCTCTTACAATCTGTATTATTAACCCCTTTTTTGATGAAATTTATTAAAGTTAATCATTTGTCGTACAATCTTGTTGCTGCTGCTACTACTGCCACCAAAAAGAAGAAAAAAGAGAAAAAGGGGTGAGTGGCGTGAGTAAAAGTGATATTTCTGCCACTGCTGCTGTATCATATTATCGCAAGAGTATATGACTGAACTTTACGGACAAACCTTGTGTGGAACTATAGCCGGTAGCAGTTGTCTGCAACCTGGTGTGTTAATAATACAATAAAATTGAAAAAAACAAAAAAATGAAAATGAAAATGAAAATTTATTATAAATTGTTTACAGCGTTTAACCGTTCTCTGTGTATTAAAGGGTGTGAAAATTATTTACTGTTGTTGTTCTTATTGTTGTTGTTGTTTTCTATGATGCGTGAATTTAATGCTGTAATAAAAGTTATAAATCATGCAACATATTGCATAATAATTATTGTTTAGTTTTTGGCTTAAAAAAAAAACAAAGGAGTTTATCTGGTGTGTTACGTACAAATTTTTTTCAGTTTGTATTTTAATATTTTTTTTTTCAAACGTAATGCAAACAAGTTATTTAAATGCAGATATTTGTAGTTACCAGAGATGCTAAAATTGTGTTTAAAACAATATGACATTTGGTATTTTATTCATGATCTAATATATTTGAATAATATTTTATATTAAAAAACAAGTTGAATAAAATAACAACTGATATGTAATCATTATCCGCTTCATTCTACCGTTTTCTTACTAGATCTCAAAATCATTCGTTTCTTTATAAGTAGCTTTTTAAAAACCTCGCTTAACAATAATAACACAACAATTAAGACCCAAGTGTAAACTAAATTAAAAACAAACTACGTTTGTGGCTGTTTTTGAGTGCTCAGCATACCCAATTCGGGGGATTCCCATGTGCTCTTGATTATATTGATTTACTCATTTCATTTATCGCTTTTACTAAATAACGAATTCAAATTGTATTTCTTCGCTTAAAATGTTGGCAGTGGAATACGAAGAATGGGTATGATGTTTAAATCAAGGACCATATCTGTCAATGCAAGATTCAAGTTCAACGAAATGTAAAACTTTTGCTTAGAGCTTCCGTAGAGTCAAGGTTAGATTAGGTAGGGTGGTGAACCCCCCAAGAGAAAAAGAGTCACACTTAGCCCAGACATTTGGACCATTGTGATACCACAAACACAGAAGATAACCCGGGGATCAAACAGTCTCCCTAGAAAATTATTTTGACTACAAAGTTTGCTTCTGGAAAGTTCAGTCAAAGATGACAGGCTGAAATTCTTCGTCGTCTGATTGCAAGGGATGGGCACTGACACATGATGTGAAAGACAGACTTCTTCTCCTCTTCAAAACCACAATTCATGCAAAAATTATGCGAGGTGATACTAAGTCCATCGGTATGCCTTCTAATCATGGAACAATCCGTGAGGACCGCAATTGTGCAATGAATGGTCATGCGACTTAGAAAAAGAAGTCCAAGGCAATCGGGACACCAATGACTGGCTCTTGTTCGAAAATATTGAGTTCAGTGCCCGCCCTAGCTAGTTCATCAGCGACGCAATGGGAGTTACCTACGAATGAGCCAAAATTTCCACAAGAAACCTGCGACATTCATGGGTAAGCATAGACGTCGAGGTGACGATCACAAGGGATCTGATCACAGCCTCACTGTCCGAGTAAATCAAAAAATTTTCAGGAAAGTTACTTCACTCAGCAAGCACTGCAAAGCCCTCGGTATGACCATGACCCTCAACCCACTCTGTCCTCAATGATAAACCTCAATGGCATTCTGAGAAAACTCCTGTTTGCTATACCAGAAGTCTCTCGTGGGTATATCAAAGTCATATCTCATATCGAGAAAATTATGAGGGACTATGTTATCGACCCAAGTACTCGTATGTCTCTGGCCCAAGCATCTCTCCAAGGATCGCAGCGCATGAATAGTCCAAATGGGGCCTTACTGCCACCAGCTTAGCACTATGCTTCAAAAGAAGATATGCGGAGAGCCAGTTAGATATAGCAAATAAAGCTTTAGTTGGAGTGGAGCAGAGTGAACTGGTGATCAGGACAGCTGCCTATCTGCACATCCTGTCTATCAGCCTTAAAAAATATAATATAAGCGCCGTAAAGTAGATTAAGTTTTTCTATATTCTAATAGAGCCAATAAGTGATGGCTGGTTTGAGCCCCAAATCTTGCCTACGGCCCTTAAACAGCTGTAAAGCGCTATGGTCGCCTTTTTCAACCCACCCCAGATACTTGACATTTGTAGACAAAGAGAGTTGAACGCCACCAACTCCTGGCATATTAAATACAGGTATCTTGTGTCGCCTAGAAAAGAGCATCAACTCCATTAGACCGCTAGATAAACACAATTCCGTAACAGTTTTAAGTTTTTTGCTACACATACACACTCATGAACTTATATGTATACTCATACTCACAATAACGTTGATTCATAAGTATAAGTAGCAATAAGTATGAATCAAACGTCGTATTAGGTCACTCATAGATGGCGATACCAGAATTTTGTCCATATGATTATTATTTAGTACTAACCCTCAAACAATACCTGTATAAATTTGACAGCAATCTGACTATTGATTTTGTATGAAGCACCTTTTGTTATTGAAAAAAAAGGAAAAAAGTGAACAAATGGTAAGGAAGTAGTTTGCTGAATTTAAGCGTGGTCGTACCCGCACAAATGCTGCACAGAGCAGTGGACGCTCAAAAGAAGCTGCTATTCCAGAAAAAATTAAGAAAAAAATTGGTTATGAACGATCTCAAATTGAAGGTGCACGAGATAGCTGACATTGTAAAGATATTAGATGGTAGTATTTGGACCATTTTACACGACTATTTGAGTATGCGAAAGCTATGTTAAAAGTGAATTCCACGTGAGCTCACAATTAGTGCCATAAATCAATAAAAACGATGGCTAATTGCTTACCCACTCACTGTATTCTCTAGACTTAGCCCTCGACGACCTTTTCTGTTTTCAGATCTCAAGAGAATGCTTGCCAGAGAGGAACTTAAGTCCAAAGATGAAGTAATCGCTGAAACTTTGGTCTATTTTGGAGAGAAAGAGAAAAAAGTGGTATCGAAAAGTTTGAAAATCGCTGTATTCGTTTTATCGCCCTCGAAGGCAACGACGTTGAATAATAAAATCGAGTTTTGTCAAAATTTTGTATTTTCTTACTTATCCCACGGACTTATTAAGTGACCTGTTACTCATATTCATAGCATTCATTCATTTCCGAGGAAATATTTATAAAACTCATGAGTATTCATGAATCATGCGAATCATTTATGAGTATTATGAATATTTTCTCAGAAATGGATGAATGTTATGAGTATAAGTAGACAAAATGTTTGATTCATACTCATTGCTACTTACACTTATTAATCAACGTTTTTGTGAGTGTAAATGAGTATGAGTAGTTAAACTTGAATGTTGTGTACTCACTTATACATAGTGTGTGTATGAGTAGCAAAAAAGCGATTCATTACTGATCGCTGAAGAAACCTCAAGTACAGTATAAGATTTCCTATGTGCTGATAATAAAGCAGTATCTTAGATTTTTATAACACGGTTTCTAACAACTTGTGTCATCAGAATTGTTCTTACAACCCTTTTATGTTTTTTTTCTAAACTCAAATAACTTGGTCACTATTGGGATGCGAGGGCCAAAAAAAAAAAACAATTGTTGACTTTATAACAAATGATGTTTTCTCGTTTTTCTATAGTAATTTTTTAAACATTAAAAACAATTGTTACACCGAAAGAGAGATTGAAAATGAAGTGAAACCTGTTTGTATAGCGGTTAACGCCCCACATCTAGTCAAACCAAAAATGGTCATAAAAGACAAATGTTTTCAAATACACGCCCAGTCCAGTTGTTTAACAAAATTATAAAACAAAACGTTTGTTAGGCGAGTAGCTGTGACGTTGGCATTGTGCTCAGGAGTAAAAAAATCACAATTTTCATAATTCATTTAACAAACTAATAAAAGTGAAACAAATAAATAAAAAATTGAAAAAAGGATTACATGCAATTCTCAATGCTCAGAATAAAAAAGGGTTGAAGTGTGTAGGGTGTGTTAACAAACTGTGTAAAACACCAAAGGATTACAAAACTATAAAAATGATTTCGTTTTTTTAATTTCAAATTTTTTACGGCCTTGTCAGAGAGGCTGGCAAATAGTTCATAGAAATGGGAAGAAAAAGAGGGCATCATTGTCATTAGCAAGTGATTTGTGCAATATTTTGATGCATTTTAACAGCGTCAGTATTGTAAAATTGAAACGTTTGCAGCACGTATCCATAAAGATATTTTCAAAATAACGCAATTGTTGTTAAATGATTTGATTATAAGTTTATTACCGCCGTGACCGTATTTTTTCCTAATTTTTTTTCCACACAAGTCTTTACCTTAAATGAGAATTCGGTTTTGTCTACTTTGATTGCCACTGCTTGCTATGGATAATGATGAGGATGATTTTTGTAAATTTCCTGCAACCCTTTTTTACCAATTGCTTTGTCTATGAATCACGTGTTTCATTTACTTCACAGCATATTTTTAATAGTTTTTCTCTACGGCCTTAAAACTACCATGACATGACAGAGTTCTTTTTTATAAATGAAACAAGAAAAAAAACAAATTTGATGTCATAAAAAATGTGTTTAATTAATTATGTAAACATCGTCATTTTATTATTATTTGAATATGATATTGTAGAAGCCCTCTTTTTCTTTTTTCCAATCCGCACAACGTTGTTCTTTTAAAGCATTTCAACATTTTGGGAAATTAATTTGCAACTCTTTTCTTTGCTGCCACATTTCAGTTTTATTTTGCTGCTGCTAGAAGAGTGTATAACAAACGTCATATCATTTTCGATTTTTTTTTGCGGATAAATTAAGAGATTAAGTGGTACGCCGCCACCAAATGCGAATGCGGCATTCAATGCTGCTGCCTTATGTCATCCATATGATAATTATTTTAAATACTTACAACACACGGCATCAATTTATACGGCTTATTTTTTTGTGTCGACTTTAGTTGGGTTCCATTTAATAGTTTTAAACAAATATTTGCTAAATATAAATTATTGCTGAAAAGTACACACCTTACACGACCTTTTACGGTTTCCTTTGGAAAACGTTTCGAACAAAATATAAAATCAAAATTTTTATTCGTGAAGAAGTGAATTGCGACGTCGGAGCTAGTGAATAAAATCCATGTCAGGCGTTAAAAAACTAAAAAGCCTTGATTTGGATGAGGTTATACACATTTCAATCGATCTAGTTCGTTATATTTATCGCGTGATAATTTAAGAGCTTCCGGATTTGTTAAAAAAAGGCACATACAATTTAGAAAATGTATGAAATCGTTATTTGAGACGATAGAACAGTCAAGTTTTAAAAACGATTTCATCTAAATGGTGACCAGGACTATAACTCAAATGGATTATACGCTGGGTCCAATTTTGCCATACTCTCTTCAACATATCGTCCAGTATCTCGCGAATACATACTTCAATATCGGCATACGGTGCGTCAAACGTTGCAGGCTTGTCGTTATAGACATGAGCCACAATTATTGTTACGTTTTTTAAAACGTTTGAGTTCTTTTATATTGCGTCAAAATAAAATAATTTAGCGAATTTGTTCTTTTACACAATTTTTATTTGTACACTTTTTACAATTATAGCTATACAGTCTCCAACTTATTTATCTTGCACTTAATATTACACAAATTTACACAACAGAACTTTCTTTGATGACTGCCAAACGCATAATGCATAAGGCGCCGCCTTTTTTATATATCGACATTACTTCCAAACGTCTTGTTCTTCCTACAACATTCGATTTCTGTTAATTTCAAATTGGCAATGCTGCCAAATACACAAATAAATACAGCATTGCCATTCCGTATTAAAATTGGTGTTTGTCAAGTATGTATGTATTTAAACGAGTGTTAACCACGCCGAAAGTTATAACCTGTGGACTTAATTTAAGACTAAAAGACTTCGACTACCCTGATGTAATATATTTCCTGACTTACAGAAATTGCGACACGCAGAAAACATCAAGTTTTCAAATAAACATTGCCAAGGCAGAGATTATGCGAATCAGCACCAGAAATACAGCAAGTCTTCAAATTTGAACTACAAACTTGGAAGCTGGTCATAGAATGAAATCCTTAGGGAAGACAAGAACTGAAAACCCAATCTTTACTTGGTGAAGGTAGGTAGAGAACAGGCTGCTAAAAAAGGTAGACGTGCCTGAAAAGAATTTGTTGTGGCCCTATAATCGTCATTCTTAATATGGCTGCTGGATCACTGCAGTGTTTTCAGACAGAGGTAGCCGATAATGGTAAGGTTGCTGACTTATATTGTAACAACTGTCTGGAAAGTCTGCATTTATACGCACAGCCAGTCCACTATCAGATACTTGGCTATGCTCGCCAAGTCCCCGACGGTAAAGAAATGGTAAAATTCATCACAAGAGAAATGGTATTTCGATATCAGTCTCATTTGAGTGCCGGATCACAGCAACATTCAGGACAATTGTGTAGAGGATGAGCTGGCTAGAGAGGGCATTGCGGCTCGGATTCTTTCGGAGAGGGAGAGGTTTGGTATACCGATCTCTGCCTACCGTCTGCGTATAGGGAAATGTGCCGATAATGTCTTTGATGAGAAGTGGAGACAAACACCGACTTGTAGACAGGCTAGAACTGATTGGCTGAGGATGACGTGAAGCAGTATATCTGCAGTACTAGGAAAACGTACGGGATATTATTTAGATGGGAGACATGTCCTTAGTTTCAACCATAGGGACTCCATCCTATGTAGGTGATGTTTAAAGTAGGATCAGGAGACTACAAAACGTCATCTTTTGGCGTGGCCGGCGTTGGCTATACTTAAGCTAGGAGGAGGAAGCTATAGGTATTACAATGGGCTCTGTCGAGTGTTATAGTGCTGGAAGTTTGCGGCCACACAATCGTGCAACGACTAAACGGTACCAAATTTCACAAGTACTTTCACTAATAATATTTCAACACATATAGACAAAAAAAAGAAAGATTTTTGATACTTAACCTGCTTTAAAAGGCGTGGGATTAAGGCCATATACAATAACCTTATTATTTCAGAGTTAACCTAACCTAACCTATGATCTACTATGGATTGATAGAATATATTCAAACAGCTACTTCAAAGAGTTAACTTTGTTGTTAATTTTTTCAATCACTTTATGGTAAAAGATTTTAACACCTTCAGACAACGCAGTAATAAATTTTTTTCAATATACAAGTATTACCCTGTAGCAAAAAAATACCAAAGCTTTTAAAAACTATGCCTCTCCACTTTTCTTTGTCTTGAATATGTGAATAAAAATCCATTTAATTTTCAGTAACTTTCAAAAAGGCCACTTAAAAATTCCTTTGACACTGTGTATTTGTGTTCTTGTTGTTTTTTGTTGAAGCAACAACTTTTTCTTTAAATCCTGATGAAAACCTTTAAGTCCACTTTAGCAATTACTCAAAGGAATACACAGACATTCAGTCGTACATGTAATTTAAAAAGATATAAACGGACTAAAAGCTAAAAAGAAGAGTTGAAATAATAATGAAAGGAAAACAAAAAAGAAAAAAGGAACGAAAGACAAAACAAAACAAAAAATAAAACCATTTGACAATTCATTAAGTTACGGAAGTTAAACTCAAAACTGTAATTTCCCCAAGAACCAATTATAGAAACGATTTCAACAAATTCTCTTTTCACTACACCAGCCACCACCACACCGGCCTCAGGTGACCATCATATGTATGTATGTGTGCCTCCGCATACATGCCACAAAGCGAAAATAATAACAAAAAAAATTATTTTCAGAGTCAACTCATACACAACATCTAGACTCTGAGTGTAGAGAAGAGACAAGTACTTCCAATCATACCTTCAGCCAAAATCATACAGAAATACTGAAGAAATGTCGCACGGTCACAAGGCAAATAGAGGACATTACCCAAAAGGCTTTTGGTGGGTTCATAAATTGAAATCAGAACAGTAGTGGCTCTAAAAGGAAAAGCTAGCTTACTGCCGATCCTTCTTTTTTGTTTTTGTTTTCGCTGTGGCCATATGTACGAATAGTTGTAAGATTTCAGGAAAAAGAAAAAACAAAACGAGAATTAAAGAATAATTGAGTGCTACTACAAGTTATGGTGGAAAAGTTGGTTGAAGCTTGATGGTGAATGACGGTGTAGTTGTAGAAGAGGGTGGTCTTCTGTTTTAAAGAAGATTTAAGACTTTTATTTTTGCTTGTTAAACTATTTGATTTTACTGGCTATTACAAACCAATCTACATACCCACTGTCATTAATGAGTACATGGGAATACAAGCACTACTTCACTCACTTTATAAGTCTTATTGTGTACGCTACACATATAATTTAATAAATAAAATCAAACTAATACATACATACTCATATGTAATGTAAAATTATCGCTCTTTTTCAATTTCAGATAAAATTTTGAATTCGGGATTTGGTACTTATGCGGATCTTCGTGTCTATCAGGACCTAAAACGTTTGTGCTAAGATCTACGCTCACTACTAATTCATGAATGAACTAGTTCATGAAGACTCTTTGTAATGATCTTTTCAATTGAAATAGTTCATAAATGAACTAGTCTTCTTTCGCTTTTGCAATGAATTTTTCAATTGATCTAGTTCATGAATTAACTAGTCTTCCTGAACTAGCTACATGAATTACAACTAATTCGTGAATGAATTTAATCTTTCAATTGAACTGGTTCATTAATTGATAATAGTTCCAAAAACGAAATAGTTCATGTAACTAGATCCTGAAGACTAGTTCATTTACGAACTAGTTCAATTGAAAAATTAATTACAATGAGCGAAATGAGCTACTGCAGTAGATCCGGTCTTATTTAGTTCAATTTTAAAAGTGCCTAAAATATTTTTTTTTCATAAGCCATAAAAATCTTATGAGGTAAATATTTAAAATAAAATAGATAGTTCATTTGCAATTGATATCTTAATAGGTCTATAAAGTCTAAATAACTTGGTACGAAGGAAGAAAATTGAATTTGGGATGGAAATGAGATGAAATGAGTGTCCACTGCATAAATGAGCAGTAGAGAACTACTTCAAAATATCCGCTTTTTTTATTTTAAGCGACAAAAACAAACTTCATAGATTGAACTACAAAATTTCACTTCTTTTTCAGTTAGTGCTAACCTTCAAAAGACAGCTGTTTAAATTTCATAATCTATTAATTGGTTTGTGAGTTATTGTGCTAAGAGTGATGCTACTTTTGTTATTTTCAGCACAAGGGATCGAAAACAATTTCGTGTTTTAATTCTACACTGCTTCCTAGTGGGAAAAGTACCGTTTAAGCAAAACAATGGCTTGGAAAGTATTGTGGGGATTCCGCTCCATAAGAAACAATAATAAAACGTTGTTTTGCTGACTAAATGTGGTCATAGTGGACGTCCAAATGCGGCGGTTACACCAAAAAACACCAAAAAAACCACATAATCGTTTTCAATAATCGAAAAGTGAAGTTGCGTGAGTCAGCTGACACCGTAGAGGTATTAAAAGAACGTGTTGGCTTTATATTGCATTAGCATTTGACTATGAGAAAGCTCTGTTCAAAGTAGCTGACGCATTCGCTCTCTCTAGACCAAAAAAAGGATGTGTTAATGATTCTGAGCAGTGTTTGGTCATGTTTCAATGTAACAAATAGGAGTTTGGGTCGATATGTGCCGCTGTAGTATGGTAGGTAAGACACTCACCTACAAATAAGAAGGTCCTCGGCTCAACAGCAGTATCACTTTAGCTGAAAACTTATCTAATTCATTTGCTGGTCGGAGCCGGCGTTAGACTGTAGGTCCCTTTCAATGAGACTAAAAAGGGAATCGGCTCTTTGACTGAGAGAAGTCACCGTGTTCGTTCATGGAATGACATAAGAATTAATATGTGACAATGGATGATACATGGATCCATTACTACCTCCGGAAATAGAACGAACATTATCTGATTGTCGTCGTTCAAAGCGCCCAAAAGCACAACAATCGGCTTGAAAGTTTATGATCTCAGCATTTTTGAATGTGCATGGGGTAATATTCATCGACTATCTTGAAAAGGGAAATACCATCAACACCGAATATTATACAGCCTTATTGGAGCGGTTGAAGGCCGAAATGGCAAAGAAACGACCGCATAAGGCAAAGAAAAAAATGTGTTTTATTAAAGCAACGCAACGTTTTATTAAAGCAACTATTGCAAAACTACAAGAATTGAATTTCGAATTGCTCCAACATCCACCGCTTTCGCACAGATTTGGCTTCCAGCGACTACTGGCTGTTCACAGACCTCAAAAAGAATTCTCGCCGGTAAGAAATTTCGCACGATTGGAGAGGTTAACGCTGAAACTGAGGCCAGTTTTGAGGCAAAATATAAGTCGTTCTACAAAAGTGGTATTGAAATGTTAGAGTGGCGCTGGAATGATTGCATTGCTCTTGATAGAAATTGTGTTAATGAACAAAGCTATGTGTTTAATTTGTTAGGCCCGGGACTTTGCAGCCCATGTATTGTAAGTTTCTTTGCTAAAACTTTTCAGAAATGGTAAATAACAGTGTAAGGGATCATCATTAAGTCATATCTCACCTATTGTAACATATTTATGTTTCATTTTATTGTAGTGCTTGTCTATAAAAAAATGGCGTCTGATGTATTATATGGCCATATTGTAGTTGTAGTAGTTGAGTAGAATAATTTCCTTTTTTTTGTTGTTTTTATTAAGAGAAAAAAAGCAATAGTTGAAGCCTGTAGTTTGAAGCCTGCATATAAATAACGCCTGTGGCCATAAAAAAGCCCAACATGTTTGGTAACTACAGTGGACAACCAACCATCATCTGGAAAAATTTTTGTATATGTGCCATACATACTGTAGTATGTGTGTGTAAGTTTAAAATGGAAGAGGTAATAAAACACATACTTTAGTTAAGTTTTCTACTGATTTTCGTTATTGTTGTTGTTGTTGTTTTATAGTTATCGTTTTTTGTGAATTTCCTGTTTCCAATTTTATTTATTTCTCTTTCTCTCTCCTGCTCTATCTCTGCGACTTTGTTTTTATTTTATTTGCGAACATTTTTCCCAACTGCATGGGTATCTAGTAGATGACAGAATACTCGTATAAAGTGTCTATAATTTGAACTTGTATAGTAGTGGGTGTATGAGAGAAGGAAAGAGAGGGAGAGAGTCCTTCTACAGGACATTGTTAACGATGTAAGAGAATGTTCTTAAATTACAAAAATATTTATTGGCAGAGAAACGAAGAAAAATGTTTGACATAAAAGTGAGAAATTGTGATAAATTTCTTGTCATTGTTGCTGTTGCACAGTGTTGGTTAGTTGTTGTACCAACTACAGCAACTCGAAATTGCCTGTTTCTGTGCTTTTGTGTTATTTCGGTAATAAAAGTAGGAGACAGCGAAATGGAAATTTTATTTGAATTTAAATGATTTTTAAATAAAGTAGTTGCTTAAATTGTCTGCCAGGGTTTGGGCTTTCCTCCTTTTTTATGAAAAGGTTACCAATTTTTTAATGTTACTAAGGCAAGGTTAACGGGGTGCAATTGTGGTTGACAAACAGGTCAAGTATCTGGGGGATTATCCTAGACAGAGAACTGTTGTGGAAATCCAATGTGAAAGAGAAAGTCAGAAAGGCGTCTGTTGCTTTGTGCTATTGCAAATGGCTTCTCTCCGAAGGCCACAATGTATATTTATACGACTATAGTTAGACCAATATTTTTCGAGAGCATTGTATCGGCTGATTTGTTTAGCGACACTCTTTTTGGCATCACACGCTGTAAATTAATTAATTTTTTTTATCAAAATTCATGCTTGTTTAAGAAAGTGCATAGTGCACAATCGTGTTTAGTCTCGAAACTCATCTCTGGTTGAGTAGAAACGTAAACAAGCAAGTATTCGGTCTGAGGAGCAGCCAGAATATTGCAGGAACTGCCAAGTCATACCGAAAATACACTGTTTAGTGTGGATTAAGGGCCGGTTGCAACATTGGACAGTATTTTTTCAGAGACGACGATGGCAGGAACGTTATTGCTAATGGAGAGCGCTACCGTGCTATAATTAAAAATTTTTTTTCCCAAAATTAAAGAGTTCGATGAACAGTTTACTTCACGTTTAAAGCCGATCAATTGAACGCCTAGATCGTGCGATTGTACGACTTCTTTTTGTCCGAAAGATCTTAAAAAATCCGCCGATAGTCTGGCAAAGGAAGTACTTCCTTTGCATAGGAAGTACATACTGAGCTCCCTGATGAGAGTACAAAGAAGGCACTGTGGTACAAAGCCAGGTATGGTACTTAGTGTCATTTTGAATATCTGACTGCTTGATCCATGCCACTGCTGAAAATCAAGAAATGTGGTCTTAGATTATTGGAATACACTGCTAGGCTACTGCTCCGAAATGGCTGCTTTTCGTTAGTTCATATCGGGGACTGCTTTATCCAGTCCCCATTACCAGTGACTAATTTGAGGACATTTATTCCCAATAGGAATCCCTGGACGCGGAAATGACCGATTTTTCACGGATGAGTTTAAACTGGATGTTGGAGTATTACTTACTGAACTTAAGAAAAATTGCTCAACAGGTAGCCAGATAACTTCATTGGGTTTCAGGCAGAAGCAGTCACTATTAGTGAGGATGCTTACTTATTAAGGTATAGTGCATTGATGCGTACAGTCAGACCGCTATTAGATGCTTTGAGGTTATGTTCAATAAGTCCTTGACGGTAAAAAATGTCACCACTAATCAATAGTGGTGATGGCTGAATACTTATACTTATGTCAGTCATATTTGGGTACCGCGCCACAGTGATATTTCCGGAATGGGGCGGATGAACTTGCTAACCAGGCCACAGGCTCGGGGTTTCGGTGAGGTAGAGTTTTGGTATACCAACGTCTACGTGTAAGCCAATGGGTCTATAATACTGTTACGTTTTAACCTTTTTAGAACGTTTGAGTTCTTTTTAATTGCGTCAAAATAAGTATCACGTTGTTGTTGTCTTACAGTTTTTATTTCCTCACTTTTACAGTATACAGTTATAATAATACAGTCTCCAACTTATGTATCTTGCACTTAATATCCATTTATACAACACTTTTATTTACGACTAAGTACGACTTTACTTTATGACTGCAAAACGATAACTATATCGACATAGGCAAAGCAGTCTTCTTATGTACCTAACTACCAACCGTTTCTATTTTATGTCTGTTAATTTTAAACATATAAGACTGTGTTACCCAAAGATGGTTGAATTGGCAATGCCGTCAAATACACAAATCAGTACAGCATCACATTCACAACTTTGACACAAAACAATAGACCAAAATTCCACAATACAGTCCCTGATGTGGTGTATTATGTTTGTAGGCATTTTTATTTTCGTAACAATATCTTTGATAAATGGAGGAAAGCTCCGGCTTGTTGACAAACAAGAGAGGCCGAGGATGGACGAGAAGGTGCACTTACGTGTCATTGTCCTGTCCTATGAAGGTCCTGTTGAGAGGAGAATGAGGACACCACGAAAAAATCCTTTTGAAGTGCCTGGCGTTGGCGAGACTTAGGTTCAGGATATTCGGTGGGCATATAGTTAGTATTGAGGCTCTACAAGAAATTTGTGTAATTAATCAGTTTCTGTCAGGGGAATCGCAAATCTTAAGTGTGCTTGACGTTTGTCCAACGGCAGCTCCTACCCTAACCTAAGGCTGGATTTCATGCAGAGAAAAATATTTTATACCTTTTTTTCAGTGGACATGCGTTCACCAAAACCAAATACCTAAAAACAAGAGTGTTTTTAATTGTTTTTTGTTTTCCATCATTCCTCTAGGGCACATATTGGCTTTCCACAATTGTCAAGTTAATTTGCAAGCTAAATAGATGATTAATCTGCCATAGGTCGCCTCGATATGATTGTGTATGGTGGTAAAGTTCCTTGCTAAATGGTGGTGGTGATCCTTACTTAGTGCAATTTTTCCCAGTAGGTGGCGTTTCTGTCCTGATTAGTCGTCTATTTTTTGCCATTATCGCCAGAGGTCAGCTGGAAGTTCAGGTGGGCTTTTTATTTAGATGGATTTGTCTGCAGGAGATGGCAGTCTATTGTGTTGTATGCGTGATCTATAACCACTACACCGAACACTTTTCTTAGATACGATATCCTGCTAATAATAAGATCTGTGTAGCTCATTACGCGTACACAGCTTATTTTCGCAAAATTTTTGGCGAATATGTGATCCGTTAAGGTTATATAACGAATTTCTACTACATCGAAAATTCGTAAACTGTTTTGAAACTTCAATTTTCTCTAATTTCTCAGAACACGGATTAAGTCAGATCCGAAAAAAGTAATTTTGAAAATTTCTATAGAAAAATTCCACGAATAGGAGCAAAGAAGGAAAAAGAGAAACCTTTACTTTTGTATAACAAATAAAACTGATTAAATTTCTACACTGTATTGAATGGGAACGTGTTTTGCATTGTGTTCTAGAGAAACCTTTCTATGAACCCAATTCTTATGTAAATATTGCAACAATATAACGCAATAATTGGCAAAAGAAAAACATCCTTTTTATGTGTCACTCTAAAAGCAAATTTTCCAAAGTCATAATATTACGACGCACAATACTGACAGGATTTATGTGGCTATAACGCTTTCCGCTTTAATGAGAACCCATAACAAAGGACAATTGTCGAATGGAGAACAATTGAAACCCAAAACAGGGTAAAAATTAGAGCAACGACAGCAGTTTTATTAGTGGCCATTTAAATGAGAGCAATAAAGACTGAGTGTGCGCATATCCTTTTAAAAATCCTTGGTCACTTTTTTGGTCTACTGAGCATCATAAATTCAAACTAAACTGTTCATAGGGAACGCAAATTATTTAATTTTAGTGAAGGCTACTAAATTTTAAGTCGGAGTTTCTAACTAAGCTGCCTGGTTATACAATCACAATATTTAATCCTTAAGGATGGCTTGCATTTTCTTGCAAACCAACACAATAAAATGACACCAGTAATAGTGAGAAAGGGAGAGAAAGGCAAAAAGGACGTGATCCGTTACTCAGCGGTATATTTACCGCTGTTCTGGCTGCTGCCCTATATTTAAATGTCCTTTACATTGTTGGGCTTTGTCTATGTGTATTTTACGTTTTATGATGCAATTTAAATCAGAGCATTTACAAGGATTAAAATCAAACAGACGGACTCACACATTGTCACTTTTTTTTTGGTGTTTTAAACAGTTAGACTTCCTGGTATACTTGTTGAAGGACTTCTCGGCTCTCACTCCATTGTTGTGTAAGGTTGCGCATGTTTATTTTGCGTTTTTCTCCAGATCGTTTCACACTTTCAGCCAAAACCTTCGCATTTAAATGTAAAAAGAGGATATTTTCTTCAACTCTGATTGTTGTAAATGTGTTTGTTTAATGATAATAAACTTAAGGATTAAAATTTGTCCCTAATCTTGGTTTAACTACGAGCTAAAAAAAATTTGTTCAAGGATTTTTATGTGGGCTCAGTAGGATTTTAAGTAAGTTGTTGCATATATAGAATCCTAAAGAAAATGTAGAAAAGGTCCTTGTTGTAAGGGTTTGTTGGGAATGCTGCTTGAAGTGTTGATTTGTACAAAATTTATTTAAACGAGTTATGAAATGGAAATATCGGAATAAGCATTTCAAAATAATTCAAAAGGCATTAGTAATTTGTTGAAAGACACAAAGTAGGTACTTAGACGTCTAGATATATATCGAGCAAAATCAACACTCCGTAAAATATGTTGATGGTTGATAAGTTCGCTCTTGTAGAGCTGAAACAACTTATTGAATCTACAGTGAGAAATGGATTTACACTTCATCGCCTACCTCATATCGAATGAACTCCCCTAAAGCCGAGCGAATTATTTTCCAACCCAGAAATCAATCCTCCCCCTAAAGTATCCCATAGGGGCACCGTAAAATAGCTCAAACTCAATAAGAACCTCTCGAGCTCGTCTTTTGGGTTAATTCTTTCGTTTCCAGTATCATCCTGTTGTGAACGGCAAGTACATTAAGATATGTCTTACAGTCTACAACAACTTTTGTCCTCAAGTCCACTTGGCTATCTGACATCACATAAATACTCAAACACTTCGATAATCTCGGGTAAACCAAGTAAATTTGGTATAAATTTCCGCCAGGAAATAAAACTGTAATATTTGCCCATAACAAATGACATTTAGAAATCGGAAATGAGCACCCAGGAATCAGTTTTGCCGCCAATCTCTTTTGATCCATCGGTAAATCAAACTTGGTCCGTGACATTACATCACTAAAAATGGTCCCTTCATAAATTTCTTTTCGGGATAAAGACAACAAAAGTACTTGATACTGCTGTAAATTTGTTCAAGTTGGAAGCAAAAATATCTTCATACATTTTTCCAGTGATGATAGAATTTAGAGAGGAATTTGCTAGTTTCGGTGCAGGTACTGATATCGGCAAGTCAATTTGTGGTTTCGTTGTTGATAATATCATTGTTGCTTGTGAAACCAACAATGTGACAAGAAAATATCCAATTCGAAAACGAATTTGCTTTTGATCTCAATGGCTAGAGATGGGTAAAGGCTAAATACCCGGTAAAATGGGTAAATTGTGGAAAATGGCTATAAATGGGTAAATACTCAGGTATTTACCTAAACTGTGTTGTAGAAAATTTAGTGAATTAACACATTGTGCAGCGAAATTTAGTGCATTTTATAATAAATTTGAAACAGTAGACATTAGAAAAATAACACCTTAAGGTAATAACTACATTATATAGATATATTTTTGTTATAATATTAGATTACATTAATCGATATAATTGTCACTGTCATTTACACCGAAAATAATCAAGAGAAAATTGAAGTGTAGATTGGGTGGGTAGCAGAGGAAATGGAAGGTGCTTATTCGAATGAAGTAGCAATATTGTTGATTTTATCCTCAGTTGGTAAAATTTATTAGGAAGTATCCTTTGTCGTATGTCTTTATTGCAGAGATTCCAATTATGTGGTACAAAACATACTTTTCAGGCATTATTTGCAATTAATTTGTTTCGCTTTTTGCGTTGATAAAACTTTCAGTGCTGAATGAGCGTTCAGCGGCTGCTGAAATACATGCAACAGTTAATTCACGATATTATCCTGTTCAAAATTTTTACTTCTCATCTAGAACGTTCCGTTTATTGTACTGCCACGACTAGGATAGGGTTTCCCTATAAAATCTCCTCCATTCCTGATGCCATGACGAATTTCAGGACGTCGGTTAGTGCCAGTAGCGGTAGCTCTCAACTTTCTACCTGACAGACGCTTACATAGATCCTCCTTCAATGCATAAGTGCCAAACGGTACAATTATGTACCCGGTAATTCAGTTTCTTCTCCACAAAATCTGCACATTATTATATTTTAATGTGCGTTGGGTCCGCAATGCCAGATTAAAAAGATCGTTTATAATTCTCAAGCTATTTTTCGATTCAAGCCTGTTACAAGACTCAAATCGCTTCCTAACGTAGTTGCCTAACAAAAGTTTGAATTGTCTCACGCCTTGTATGCGCCTCTTCTTCTTCTTCTTCTTCCTTTCGCCAAGCAAGTTCCTGCGGACCCCACATGATGCGGGACCCAGCAGAGCTTTATTATAGACAGTCACGTACGGGCTTTGAGTCAATTTTATAAGAGCCAAATACTTAAATGGCTGCTTGATTATCAGCTTGATTAGTAGTGTCAAGTAGTACCTCAGGTACCGTTTTGCCAATTATCATAATCACTCGAAATCGCACGAATGCCGTAAGGTTGAGGTATCTGAGAAGATCCCACTGTCGAATACATGATATAGCGGAAATGTCGTCTAGGAAACACCCGACGAAGGCCTTCCAGCGACGTTTAATGATTTAAAAAATCGGCAACAACCATAGATATAGATGTACTCTTGGCTACATAGCTTTTGCAAATGTCAACATTTTAAACTAAGATTTAGAGGGAATATATACAGCAGATGTAACAACTTAACGAAAAAAAAAAAAAAACTCAGAATGATGGGAACGCCAAACGGGGTTATTCTGGAAACTCTTTGATCAAGGTAATATATCGGGTGGGTCATCTATCGGCTTAAATTTGAACCAGCGGTTATTTCGAATCTGGCAATACTTGTATCATTCTCTTCTGTCACAAAATTCAGTATATTATCTCCACTGAACGAAATGAATCGATTTACGCTTGAGCAACGTTGGGAAATTTATTTCCAAAACAAAATCGATTTTGTCGGGAAATTTATTTCCAAAACAAAATCGATTGGCCGGATTTTGAAAAAAAAAAATCAAAAATCATATTTTCGAATGAAGCTCATTTTCATTTGGAGCTCAGAAAACCCAAAGGTAGTTTTACAAAAGCCAATGCACCCATTACGAGTGACTGTGTGGTGCGCCCTATGGAGCAGGGACATCATTGGCCCATATTTCTTTGAAAATGAGGAAGTCTCAACCATTACAGTCAGTGAAGACACCTATTGCACCATGATGACCGAGTTTTTGTGTCCGCTCCTCATTGTATTGATGTGAACGATGTTTGGTTTCAGCAGGATGGTTTCAACTCGTCACACATCTCATGCCACAATCGATTTATTGCGTCAAACGTTTGATGGCCGTTTAATTAGTCGCCAAGAAGCTGCGATATGACACCGTTGGACTATTTGAAGGGCAACATTAGTAACGCCACTGCCGAGATACGAACCCATACACTCGAAAAAGTTCTCGAAAATTGATCCGATCGAATGGGGTACTGTGAGGCCAGCCGCGGCATGAAATAATATTTCATTTCTACCAAGACAATTTTACTTCACAAAAAAAAAAAAAAAAAAAATTTGGCAAAATTTCAAACTGTTTTTGTTTTATTGCATTATTTATTTTAAACTTCTAAATGGCCCACTCTTTTTAAAGGGAATTTTTTTTCCATATTAGCAGTTCCTTATTAGAATTTATGGCCAACTATGAGTGAACTAAGATTTTCAATTACATCCATATGTTGACTTTTAATACTCATTTTAATCAAATACTTAAAAAACTTGTTGCAGTGCTAAAATTATTTTCTTTATTTGTATATAAATGATCATATGAAAATAATCGTAAAAGGACATATAAATTCATTATCTGGCAGGATATTAACATGACTAGCGAACATGTGAAATTAATTGATTTTCACTGAAAACAGAAAATGTTTTTGAAATAAAATATAAAAGAACCAGCACAGTTTTGCTACAACACTAAGCATAATAAAACCCAAATAATATTATTAAGGGCGTTGAAAATGACCAGCGGCTAAACTTAAGTCCTTATGCAGACTTGTTAGAGAAATTGGGAAAAAAGGAAATAAAGATCTGCGAAAAAAAGGCAACAAAAACCTTTTGTCATTAACACTAAAATTCAATTAGATACGTTACACGCCCAATTATGTTTGTTTGTTGCACATTCAACAACAATTGCTCCACTTACAGGCCAGAGGATACATCTACTCGTAGTAGAGAAAACAAAAATTGATAAGAGGAGTGCGGGTTGTATGGTGGGAGCAGAAAGAGAGGACACCTTGTTAAGTTGTTTGTTTCCTGTTAGATAATGAATTTTTATATAAATTAATAGAAAGTGTAATGCCTTTACAGCACAGCCCCCACACACCCACACCAATGGTCATATGGTTTTCAAAGTCAAATGCTGCACAAGTCTGTATCATTTGTTAAATGAATTTCATGTGTACGTATGAGTGGATGTATGTCTTTGAAAGTATTTGCCGTAAATGCCAATAATTATGTTGTTTAAGTTGCCAACAAAATATGGCCACACTGACACCCTCGTAATTTTGGCCAACAAAAATTGGCTTGTTAATGTAAAACAACAAGAACAACTATAATATAGTATATATATAAAGATTTAAAATACATTAAATACTCGAACTCGTACTCGTACTCGTACAACTTTTAGAAAAAGTTTTTTTCACGTAGCACACACCGTTCGTACGGTGTTGGAAAATGGTGCAGGAACAAGAAAAGAGAAAATTTGTTGTTGTTGATTTTCTAATTTATGCCATCATCAGTTAAAACTTTGGCAGAGTTTAAGTTAAAAAAAAATACGTTTTAAAAACTCTTAACAATTTTTAAGAAAGCAGTGTTCAAAAGCAAAAATACTTCTTAATGTTTTTAGTCGATCAAATACGATTATATGATACCCTATAATATTTTATTTTTTATAACATAACTAGCTAAGTCCCAGTGTACTACCCAATGTCCGCTACCCCCTTAAATGCTATCAAAGTTATATTTTTTATCCCTTTTTCCAATTTTGTCTCTCCGGTCAAAATCCAATCATTTTCTCCACTGTGGGTTCTGCTTTTTGGTTGTATACAGTCTTCAAACACACACTAATTTTTTATATAGTATATGAATAAAGGGTGGTCCAACCACAACGTACGATGTTAATTGTAAATAAAACAAAACATTTTCAGAGAATTATCTTAAATTTTTTTATTATCATAGAAGGTTCTATAACAATTATGTGTGAAACAAAAGATCGGTAAACTGCTGGCCAGGGCTATTTTCAATGACTCTGAGACATACTACCTTGATCAAAAAGCTCCCCACCGTACCAATTTGAGTTTTTTTTTCTTTTTGTTAAGTTGGTACATTTGTTGTTGATAAGCTACGTAACCAAAAGTACATTTGTCTCTATGTGTGGTGACGCTTTTTTACAATTTTGACCGTGTTGAGGTAGCAAAAGACATGATTTGCGAGGCTGAATCCGATCCCACATTCATCAAAAGGATCATTACTGGAAACGAGACGTAGGTTTATCAGTACGACACGCAAGTGAATGGCGATCACCAAATTAGCCGAGACCAAAAACAGAATGCAATGCTCACGGTTTTCATGGATTACAACGGTGTAGTGTATCAAGAAATTTTGACAGAAGGCCAGACAGTAAACAAAGCATATTATTAGGGCGTTATGCGACGTTTACGTGAAGCAGTTCGCCGAAAGAGACCAGAACTGTAGGCAGAAAACTCGTGCATTTTGCACCATTATAACGCATCGTCACACAGTGTCACCACTATTCGAAATTTTTTGACGAAAAATGCAACAAATACCAACCAACAGCCACCGAAAGAAAGAAGCCAGAGAAAGAAGACCACCAACGGTGTCAAATCGAATGATTGTGGCGGTCAATTATGATCACCACGACATGAAATGCCATTGGTTTGTTGGCTGTGTGGCAAATGGCACCATCCTTTTGGAATCACTTATCGTCCAGGTCTATATCCTCAATTTTTGGCTACAAGAATCATCTCGCAATAGCTAACACCACTTACTGCTTGCTTCGAAGAAGTATGGCCCGATGTCATCGCCATCCCATAAACCGCAGTGAGACTGTTTACACTTTGGAGATACATCGGGTTTTCAACAATCACTCGTGGATTCTCATTTGCCCAAATGCAGCAATTCTGCTTGTTAACAAAGCCACTGTGGTGAAAATGTGCTTCGTCGCTGAAGATGATTTTTCTTTTTTGTAATGTCACCACTTCTGTCTGTTCAACTAAACATTCGGCGTATTGACGACGCTTGAAATGGTCATTTGGCTTCAGCTCTTGAGTCAATTGAACCTGGTAAGCATGTAAACTCAAATCTTTATTCAAAATTCGCATCAGTGATGTTCGTGATACATATAATTGTTAGATAAGACGGCAAGTCGAAATTGACCACTCTTCTGCCACACTATTCCGAACAACAGAAATTTTTTTCCGCAGAACGAACTAGGCGAGCATACACAAGTGTTTCCACATTTCCTACAGACCCGATTTGTTCGATTATGCTGACCAAAAAAAAAAAAAAAAAAAATCACGAAGTGCACGAAATGCATTTTGATTTCAACTCCCATTTTCATAAAAGGCTTTAACAATCTTAACGTGCTGCGCAATTGTGTCAATAGTTATTTAGTGTTGAAGGAGCAATTCTCACTTCACCAATTCCGTTCACTTTTTGCCCGATGATTTGTATTGACTATGAAGTTAATCAGACCAAATTCTAAAACTTTTTCTTTCACCGTTCTCAAGATATACTAAAATCAATATTTATTTTGTATGGATGGTACCACACCCACTTATCTAATTGCGCTAATTTTTTGACAGATGATTTGCATTGACTATGAATCTATTTGGGTCAAACATAGAGAATATTTCTGTTATCATTTTGAAAATATAAGAAAAAAAATGTACATTTTGTATGGGAGTGGCACCGCCCAGTTGGATTTGGAGACATACAGAAAATCGGTTCAGCGGTTTAACTGTCCATAATGCACAAACAAACAGATATACATACAAAGACAGGCTTCGAATCTTTATTAAGAAGGTTACTGAGTGGATCTTTCCACTTTAATGTGCTAGATGTAGCGTAATGTATACCAATGTGGTATCATATTCAGCCCTATAGTCGTGACATATCGCAGTAGGTCATTGAAATGAACTTAGATATCTACCAAAGCTGGACATTGTATGGTAACAAGGAATCTGTTTTTCTTGACACTAAAGTCAGGCATTCTCAGAGGAAATGTAAGACCCTTTTCTCTATTACTGCAACTGCGATAATAGGAACCGAACCGAATTCTCACCTAACAACCAACATACAGTTATCACAGCCAGAAACATCGATATCTATATTAAAATATTTTATTAAGAGTACCTACCTTTTAAAATGAAAATTTATTTCAAATTTAATCTCTGGTTTAAGAAAATTATTTTAAAAACAAGGCAAACTATTTATAAAATTGCCCACTTTGCTTGTAACATCTGTGACTTTTAATTGCCGACTGATAAATGTTAAAAGTGCATAAAAACATTTAATTTTTAATCCACTTTAATTCCTTAAAATATTCATTAACAACAACTTTAATGAAAGTGCCACTAAGACGTTAAGTTTCTAACACTTTCAATAAGCACACACACGCACACATAGCCAGCTCCTCTTTAACTTCTCCTAATACCCGGGATTAAAAGAAAAACAAACAATTTCAACAATTTGTTGTCAATGACCCGCAGCAAAATTTGTTAAATTTTGAAAATATTGTTGATTGTTTAACAATCTCTCTCCTTCCTGCCTGCCTGCCTGCCCTACAGCTAAAGTATTTAAAAATTAAGTCATTTAGGCATTAATAAACCATAAATAATAAGAATGCCGCCTCCGCCTCCGCCGCCGCCGCGGCCGACACCACCAGCGGCTTCAACTCTTCTTTCTACCGAAATTGGTTGAAATTAATTTTCAAATAAGCAGAAGGGGGAGTTTGATTATTTGACTCGTGACTGGTGTTAAATAGATGAACAATTTTTTTTTTATAAAAAATGGCTCATTTTCTTTCCCGCTCCCTAGACAAAACAAGATATCTTATTTTCAGCACAAGAGATTTAAAAGAAAATTTAAGAAAAAAAGAAAACGAAAAAGTGACAACAAAACATGTATGAAGTGACATAAATGTGCCACCCGCACTTAAACAATAACAAATACACATACGACAGACGGGCAGACAGACTAATAATAAGTGTGCCAGATATAGCTGCGGCACACTGTATTTGATTGCATGGATCCATGCATTTTCAGAAACACGACACAATCCGTGTCTTGTGTCTTTCATGCGTGTTGAGTTTAAAGATGTTCTGGAAACGTAAAGAAAAAGACCCAAAAAAAATTCAAAAATTTGTAGGTGGTTGCTAAGGTTGTGGAAAAGTCAAGCGGGGAGGGGGAATTAGAGTTTTCCCTTCAAAATATTTGTAAATAAACATTGAAAACATGCTTGATACTCTTACGCTCATACGTGTACGTATTAGGTTACCATATGTTTACCCAATTGTGTGAGGGTGTTTAAACGTGTTTTTTTCTTTTAAATCAAATTAAACATTTATACAGAAATACACCCTACTAAAGGTGTGTATGTTAATATTAGGCATTTGGTTTTAAAACATCTCGGTATTAGTGAGTTTATAGTCACTGTTTAGTAAGTTAGTTAATTAGTTACAAGGTGTAGCAAGGCACGAGTCTAATTTACTTGGTTCCAATACTAATTCCACTATGACGCCCATAAAAGGTAGCTTCCAGCTGTACCTACATGTCTACGCCGCTGCCAAAAACTAACAAACGAAAGCAGAAAAGAAAAGAGCCAGTTCGAATATGGCATGCAGAAACGAACTGCCAAGGAAAACAATGTTAGCATCGGGAAAATTCGGACAATGACACAGAAAAGACTCCTCCGTCAGACTCCTTCCTCGTACTGACATCTCTTAGGGTGTACTCCAGCCACCAGGATTAGTAGCCTATGCCGCGGCACGCCCGTGATGGATTGCAAACGAGCGCGTTCATGTAGCGACCAAATTTGTGGTGATACAGAGCAGCAGGGTTCATTCTTCCACCTTTGTTGTGCCTTATGCGACAAGTATTGCAGAACCAGAAGTCTGAAAGTGGAAATTGGCATACCAACTGGGTGGTCAATTTCCTCGTTCCCATTGAGAGCGCCTTCCCTAGCTTAGCCGTGCGCTAAACAATTCTTTCTTCACCCAGATAATCTTCAAGTCTAAATGTGTCTCCGTGACTTTTAATGATAACCGGCAGACTGACTGTCACGTTTAAAGACGCCCTGGATTCGCATACTAGTCGCAATGTCGTGTAGATACCACTGAGCGCTCTGACTGCAGACTGACTGTCTGTACAGATCCATATATTAACATCATATACCCAGTAGTCCATCAACCAGTCCGCTTTACCACCGAAACATACGTGAGAATAATAACACCGCCCACGACCCCTTCCAACGTCTTCACCCGTCCGTGTACACTTCGACGGACTCGAGCCTAATGCACGATCATATTTCGATGCTTACAGGGAACTCTCTGTCAAAGAAGGGTTTAGGTGTACAGTAATCCACCATATCAGGAATCGTATACCGCAAGATGTTTGCTTGATCATGACCCCTATCAGACCATGACTTCGCCATCCTCAGCCTTATCGCAGACGTAATCGCCATCTGCTTAGCCATCAGATCCACCGGAAACCACTTCATTAACACAAACAAGGCTTTCGAAGGGGTGGACCCGAATGTACCCGTAAATATCATTGCTGCACTTCGCTGAATCCTGTCAAAT
The DNA here is from genome assembly GCA_023159175.1 of Wohlfahrtia magnifica. Classification (NCBI taxonomy): domain Eukaryota; kingdom Metazoa; phylum Arthropoda; class Insecta; order Diptera; family Sarcophagidae; genus Wohlfahrtia; species Wohlfahrtia magnifica. The sequence continues at coordinate 4,993,479 of JAKWBJ010000223.1, forward strand.
TTTCGCTTCATGTGGACTTCTCCAAAAATCTCTACCACTTTATAGCTCTATACATACTTATGGGATTTACCTCTTTGGGATAACCCCAGGACATTCCATTAGCCCTTCGACAGGTGTATAGCGCTACATTCGCTCTTACTGTCTTTGCTCGTGTGTTCTGGAGCCAAGACAGCTTGGAGTTCAGGATAAACTCCATGTACATCGCGCTTTCCGACAGCTCCAGTTTCACCCCGTTTTCAAGACGTCACCCCAAAACTGCAAAGGGCATAAAAACCTGACAGTACCCAAAACGTTCTAATGAACAGGCTTAAGTGGCAAGGAAAACATTATCAAAAGCCCTCACGTATCTTTAAGTAGTCGCTTTCAATTCTTTGTCATCCGTATAGTGTTTCGGTGTTTGAGAGATCTATCCACTTTACTCGAAATAGGGCTTAAATGAGCGAATAATGAACTTTAAGCCTATGTTTTCCGGTAGATAGTTAGGCAGAATCTGTGTTTTACAGAAGTAAATTTTGATGATAATTGAGACCCAATTTACATTTACATAGGATTCATGACATAATATTTTGCGCTCTCAAGACCATCATTAAGAAATTTTCCGCAGAGAATATAAAACACTTTAATGCAATAAATATCAGTGGACATTGACGAATTGAAACTACCCGACCTTGAATACCTTTCGAATTTTATATTGTAACACGATTTGAATAGTAGGCTGCAAGCTCACAAGCCATAGAATCATAAAAAGCCAAAGATTTGGGTAAAAATCATCCCTATGTTAACCGATACTTTAAGTCCTTACTATCAGACCTTAGCGTGTTATCCTTGAAGTTTGTTACCTGAATATTTGATCAGAGTCTTCATTTCGATATCGTGGGCACTAAAAACTTTAGTAATTACAATAATAATTAAATTATATGTAATTAGCAATTACTAATGAGTAATTACATAATTCTTTATTGCGAGTTGGTAATTAGTAATTGAAATAAAATTTTAAGTCATACAAATTACTTTAAAAATCACATCTAATTGATAATTGAACAATTTAGATAATAATTTTCAATTACCGCCTTGATCAAAAAATTCCCGAAATAACCACCGTGTGGCGGTCTTTTCCTTCCGATTTGAGTTTTTTGTTTTGTGTGTTAGGTTGGTACATCTATTGTTGATATTCTCGCTAAATCCATAGCACCATAGCTGGACATTTGCAGAAGTTATGTTGCCACGTAGGCATATGTGTGTTGGCGAATTTTTACAATTTTAGAAATGGATTTAAATTTGCAACAACGAACTTTTTATTAACTTTTGGGTAAAAACTGGATTTAATGGTGCATGAACGTTGGAAATATTGGAAAAGTGTTTCAGCAACGATTCTTTAAAGAAAACGGTCGTTTACCAGTGGCACGAAGATGATGAACGCAGTGGCAGGCAATCGACAACGAAAACCGACAAAAACATTGAAAAAGTAAAAGAAATAGCGGAGGACTTGAAACGCAAATTAACCATTAGAGAGATAGCGGAGGACTTGAGCATTGCCCATGGCTCCCTTCAAGACATTTTGGTTAATGATTTCCAATTCCGTCGTTTTGGTGCCAAACAACCTTAATTCCATGCAAAATAGAGTTGTGAAACGACACAACTCTAATGCAAAAACGAGACCGTGTTGAGGTCGCAATAAACAAAAAGATTTGCGAGGCTGACATCGATCCCACATTCATCAAAAGGATCATTAATGGAAACGAGACATTGGTTTTTGAGTACGACACGAAATCCAAACATCAGGCAAGTGAATGGTGTTCACCAAATGAGCCGACACCAAAAAAAATCATATCGCTTTCAGTCAAAAAAGAAGGCAATGCCCACGATTTGCATGGATTACAACGGGGTAATTTTTGCCAGAAGGACAGACAGTAAATAAAGAGTATTATTTGGGCGTTATGGGGTGTTTGCGTAATGCAATTCGCCGAAAGCGACCAGAATTGTGGGTAGAAAGCTCGTGAAGTTCCACCATTATAACGTTATTCGAAATCTTTAGAAGCAAAATGCAACAAATAGCATCCAGCAGCCACCGAATGTACCTGATTTGGCTTTCTGTGACTTCCTTTTGTTCAATCGAGTTAAATAATCTTTACGCGGAACGCGTTTCAGCAGCCGGGAGGAAATAATAGAAAAATCGCGGGAAGCACTGATGGACATACCGAAAACCGAATATAAAAAAAGGATTCGAGAATTGGATTAAGCGTTGGCATAAGTGTGTTGCAGTCGATGAGAATTGCTTTGTTTTTTTATTTTCTGAATAAATTCCGGGAACACTAATTGCAATTGGGAATTGTAAATGGCCAATTAAAAAATATTATTGAATTTGTCATTAGCAAAATTCAATTATAAATTGACTTAATAGTGTGCAACTGGTTATTAATTGCCAATAGTGTAGCGTTTGTAACAACTCGACTTAAACTTTAAAAGTATCACCTTCCATCTAAATTCTATCAAACACCGTGAAATTCTCTTCATCTCTCTATTAAATATTTGCTTGTATCTCATCTAACCGTTTGTCTGTCGATATATATCCAAAAGTGGTGATACATTGGCAAACATTTGTTAGCAAACATCGCAAATAGCCAATTGCATACATGGATAACTTACTTTTACTTAAATGCGATTGGTTATTTGCGATGTTTGCAAACAAATGTTTGCCAATGTATCACCCCATTAAGTATCTGTCTGTTTGAATGATAGAATCTCCCGATGAGTGTGTGTGTGAGTATATGTTTTGTAGATCTTGTTTGATTATGTTGTCGCACGCGCTATTTAATAATAATTTTGTTTCATATTTTCGATTTTTTTTTGCTCTCTAAACATCAGCTTGTGTTTGTGTGTGTGTGTGTGTTATTGCTTTTGTATCTGTGTATGGTTGATTTTATTAAATTTTTTTTCTTTAAACAAAAAGTGAAAATAATTTTCATTTTAAACATTTTACACGTTCTTTATGCGGCAATTTGATGAGACAACAGACAGATACACGTGTGTATACGTTTAGTGTCTGTTATCTATATGCGGGGGGAGATTTTTCAAGGGGTTAATTTCGGAAAATAGAAATAAAAATTTTCAAGTGCTAACAGTTGCCATGGATTAGTTACACTTTCAAAATTTAATGAATTTTAATCAAAATTTCAGAAAAATTCAAATATTGTACAACAACAACAACTTTAATAAAATAAAAACTATTTTGAATTGATTCATAAAACACTCACTATCACACTCACACTCACTCACAGGGACACTTATTTCTTATGTTAGCAAATGAAAATTTTGTGGCACTATTAAGTGGAAACATGAAAATTCATATTTTATGGGCATTAAAAATCAACTTACAGTTATTATAGGTGGGTGTGTATAATTTGTTGTTTTTTGTTTGTTATTTTAAATTGATTGTGGCAAGAGGAGCGAGTTAATTATTTCATTTTAGTTAAATTTTAACGTGGCATTACACTTTAAATAGACGTAAATTTAGTTCAGAAGTATTGATAAGAGAAATTCTAAATGAAACAAGCGCTTAAAATTATTATTTTTATTTGGTTTTCTTTAAGAAATGTTTCCATGTTTATGATTTAATAAATGCCTAATTATATTATGAATTAGGATGTCCTCAGAAATTATTATTTCCGAAACTAAGTCAAATTCCAGACAATAATAGTTGCTTCCAGTCTTGTCATCACTTTTTTTGAAACTGAAAATTTTCGAGAAAAAAACTGATTTTAAACTGGTTGTACACACTTTAGAAAATAAAAAAAAACTGGGAGCGTATATTCTGTAAGCCGATAATGAGTAAAATTGAAATCGAGTAAATTTTCAACGACAAGTAGAACTTGAATAAGCCAATTATTTGAATTTTTTGATAATCAAAGAAGTTATTTGAAATGTAATTAAGTGAATTAATAAGAACTAGTGGACATAGCGGCTGATACAATCAGCCGCATTCTAGCATCTATATGCTAATATAAAAAGAAGTGTACACTTTGATGTCACCACTAACTGCGGATACGGGTTAACCAATTCAATTTTAGATTTTTTGGGGATGGTTTATGTGAAGTTTGCACGAAATCGGCCCAGTGGTTCCGGAGATATGGCATTTAAATTTTCCTATATATTCCCATACAAATATCAAATGCTCTCCATTTTCCATATTCTGATTTTTTATTGTCATTTGGAAAATTATCAAATCATGTATCGTAATGGCTTATGTGTACAATGACATTCGGTAATATTTGATTTTTATATAGGGTCCGCCATCTAACGTTTTTTCAACCAGTGCTTATTTCATGAAGAAGAGAAGATATTTGAAGAGAAGTACATTATCAACATTTGGTTTCAATAGGACGGCGCTGCGTGCCACACAGCCGAAGCTACACTCGAGCCGCAGAGCTGATTTCGTTTGGCTACTTCAGAGCTGCGACTTGACACCGTTGGATTATTATTTGTGGGGTGCCGTCAAAGATAAGTGTTACGCCAACAAGCCAGAGACAATTGACGCTTTAAAGGACAACATTCGTGAAGCCATTGGTGAAATACAGCTACACACAATCGATAATATGCTTAAAAATTGGACCGATCGTGTAGGCTACTACATGGCCAGCCGAGGCAACCATTTGAATGAAATTATTTTCCATTATTAACCGAAAGGATTGTACTTTCAAATAAAAAAAGAAATTTGAGAAAGTATTCAGTGGTTTTTTTTTATAGCATTTTCAAAAAAAAAAAAAGAAATATTTGGCGGACCCTATATATACTCTATTTTTTATTCAATCATAACCTAACAAATCAAATATGATAAACATACATAAAAATTGTCATATAATGACACTCTGCTCAAATTTGACAATTTGACCTTTTTATTTGACAATCGTAGAACCCGACTAGTAAACCGAATAAAAGTACGTTAAATACAATAGAGTTAACCACTTTTTTGGGTTAGCTCTTGCTTTTGAGATATGCAGTTATTTCGAAATGGAGAAGGCACATTTGGCAATATACATATAATAGTTTAGTTTATTCAATAAACTATAAAAATCGAAATTCTGTATTAAATTACCTTTAGGGAAGGCCAAACCTCTTTTAATCCGCATAGTCGACTTAGAAATCTAATTTTTTTTTTTTGCAAACGAATAGTGGGCTCACATTATATTACAGTTATAGTAAGGAAATGTGGTGAAATTATTACTTCAAAAATTGTAATGAAAATAACTAAATTGAAAGTAAAAAGTGTTAAAAACTAAAAAATCTGCGCAATTTACAGAAAAACTTATTTTGTCAACAAAAAATTTCAAAACTGCTCAATGCTAAAAGACTGCAAAATACAAATAAATCTGCACATTTGGCAATGCTGCTTGTTTCAGCATAATAAAACGTTTAAAAATTTTGCAAATATTGTCGAAGCTCCATATCAGTTTTTAATTTGCAACATAAAAATGGGGGTAGTGTGGTGCAGTGAATAGAGCTTATGCATAAAACACTAGCTGCCCAGGCTCGAATCTCCAGCAGAGGACATGAAGAAAAAATGTAATTGTGGCCTCAAGTGTTTAATAAAGAGATCATCAACTGCCAAATCTAACTAAAAGAAGCTCCCATATCCCTTTAGCTTTTCTCTGGCGATGATGACAGTTATAAGACGAATGATCAGGAGAAAACACCTACTGGGATAAAAATCACAATGCTAAGCCAGCACCACCACCACCAAGGATCTTCACAACTGAACACTATCATATAGAGTCGAGCTACAGTGGATTAATCATCTACTTAGCCTGGAAGAAAATTAACTTTATTAATAAAACTGAAATAAAACAAAGGATGCTTGTGGAAAGCCAATATGTTCCACAGAAGAGTGATAGATGAAAAAAAGACATGGCCAAGCCATCAATATTTTCGTCTTATGGCATCAGACCCGTTATTCAAAGACAAACTGTTTGTGCAAAAACGACTACAGTTGTCTACAGTATAGATGGTTTAAACTGATTTTTCATTGCTCAAAAATATGAACACTTTCGAGCTGAGGGAGGTTCTGACAAGAAGACACTATAGCAAAGAGGCTAAGAAGAAAGAGCCTCTAATTCTTGGCAACTGCATTAAAGTTGAAATTTGTGATTATTTTCTTGGTAATCAAGTCAAGCTCTACGTTGACGTTAGCAAGTCAATAGGCAAAAAGGAGTTTAAGGCCAATATTAAGATGCTACTATCAAAGTAATCCAAAGGGCAGTTCTTGCTTCATTACTACATTACTCACCTGGCCATAGTTAGTCAGAGCATATCTTCTGCCGTCTCCATCCTAAAGAGTCATTAACTTATGGGCAGGCACTCGCAGAGGCTATTCCTACCTGCGAATGACTTATGTGATAGTTGTCGATTGGTTGAAGAGGAGGAAGGCATGATCCACTTCACAGTGACAGCCTCTAGCTCTGCGGAGACTTCTTACACAGGGCACTTTTTTCTCGATGGCTCATCGGAGCTATCGATCCTTGAAATCAGGTTGATATCCAGGCTCATTAGGCTGTTGGGCTGGTTTCCAACTTCATTAAGGGAAGTGATTTGTGCGTTGCCTCTGGGTGACCATCAAAGCCGATTAGTCTGGATTCTGGTGACTATCATAGTGACAACGCTTCATGTGGTATCACAACGAGCTCAATTGTGCCTTGATTTTACATACTTCACTCTGTTATACCGATAGTTCTAAAAATTAAATTTACTGTTTATTGGTTGAGCATGGCTTTTCTGCAATTGGTGTTTGTGGTTTGAACCTTAAACGCAGGAAAACACTATGGACTTGATGTGGAGTTTCAATTATATCAATACAGCAGTACAGAAGGTACTACAAAAAAATATATATTCTTTGCAATAGAGGCTGTAGAAGTAATGACAACCTCAAATATTAAAGTGACAGGCTTAAACCCTTAATGTAAATTTGTGGAATATGGATTCCTTGGTGGTCACCTGCTATGTTTTTAAATAAACAGAGCCCTATTGTATTTCTGAGCCATCCTTACAAATTAAGCCAACAGGTTTAGCCTTTGACCACAGATAAGACACCTTTGATATCGGGACTTAAAATAATATAAAGCTTTCTGTTCCTTCCCGTTTTTCCTCCTGGGAGCACTTGGCTTCCACATAACATCTTCGTCTTACACGGTTAACAGCTGTTGATTTTGCTTTTTCCTATGTTAGATTGTCACAGTTCCTGAATAATTGTGCATCTGCAGGTGTTTCTTGAGCTTGAAGGTTTTTTCGAGTAAAATTCTGGTAACTACCGTGGCTTTTTCGAATAGTGTGACGAATTCAACCGCATTTTGGTTTCCTTATCTTTTTCAGTATGGATCCCTCATTAATCATGTTCCACATTTCTGAGTTACTTACCGTGTTAGGCCAGAATATTCTGCATATAATTCTGAGGCATCCGTTGATGAAGACCTTGAGCTTTCGCGTGATGTTAATCGATACCAGCCAGAGTTCACTGCCATAAAACAAAATTGATTTAACACATGAGTTGAGTAGTCTGAGCATAGTCCGTCTGGCTATGTATGAGCTTCTCCATACTGGCTGGCCTTGGTTGACTTGATATTTATCTCAAGTCCAACATTATACCACCCATCACTCTTGGTCCCTCCACTTTCGATTACATTTTGGAAATCGTATGCGAGGGCAGACAAATGTCATCTACATAGTCCGAATCTACGAGTTGGCGTGAGAGACTTCATGTTATTACACTTCTCTTTGAACAGACTTGGCTCATTATGTCATCCAGCACGATGGTGAATAGCCGAGCTGATCGTGAGCATCCTTGCTTAATCCAGTATTGGTGTGGAATGTTTGGCTGATGTTCTCGTTCTGAAGAACTGATATTTCGCTTTAATTTTTCAAACTATTTTTTGGAGTATTCCTCCTGATTATTTGTAAAGTGTGCTCCTGATCTTCGCAGCTTCTGAAGCCTGTATGTTCATCTTGAAATTCAATTGGGGTTTGCGAGTATTTAATTAAGCTCTCTATGCTTAAAAAACATTCGAGGTTCAATCAAGTTTTTAACCTTTTTTGCTTTCGATTTTATTTCACATCAACCACATACAACTTCTTCAGTTCTGTGCCAATTCACCCCTGCTCTACTATAATCTCATATCATTCATAAATCCTTTAATTTAAAAGTCTTGTCAATTACTCAACTTTATTAGTTTTTCGTTTATTTTTTCATAATATTTTTTGGTTCATACTTCACAGGCATGCAACATATATTTTATATCTGCATACCTCTATAGCAATTGCAATTGATGATGAAGTGCTTGTAGCGTTTCAAATATACAAAAACAAAAAAACAAAAGAACTCAAAAATATTTTTGTTTAGAAAATGAAAAATATTGCAGTAATAAGAGTTAGACGAATATTGTAGGCACTACATCGCAATTTAATCGCTGTGCGTAAAGCGTTAAGGAGAAATCTTTATAAAGCATGGTATCCGCTGTCTAAAATAATATATTTTTTAGAAGTTAAGGTCACTTTTTTGAAGCCAAAGATTTAAGCACAATTATTTTCTCTCAAGTTTAGGTTTTCGATTTGACATTTTTATGACATTAATATTTGGCTTCCAGACAAATAGAAGCTGTGTAGCCCAGACCAACACTCTACGCATCATAATAGAACAGTCTCTAGAAAAGCGTACACCCTACACCTAAAGAGCAGTATACACGGAGGCCGAACTCTCTATTCTACACAACGAGAGCATGAGTCAATCATTCCAAACTTACCCTGAAATAAAACCAGGGTCCACTTTGACCTCTACCAACACATGGGTTGAATATTCCCGGGTCTAACACATATGTAGATGGCGTTATTTTTATTATATTCGCTTCTTCTTCAGTTAGTGCTAAACTTCAAAAGACAGCTGTTAAAAGTTCAAGATATTCTATTAATTGGTTTATGAGGTATTGTGCTAAGAGTGACGCTACTTTTGTTATTTTCAGAACAAGGGATCGAAAACAATTTTAATTTTACGCTGCTTCTTGATAAGAAAAAATACTGCTCAAGCGAAATAATGGCTTAAAAAGTGTTATGTGGACTCCGCTGACTTCACATGTGGTCGTAGAGAAACCGATGATGCAGAACACAGTGGAAGTTCAAAAAACATAAAAAAACACAAAATCGTTTTGAATGATCAAAAAGTGAATTTGCGTGAGTTAGCTGACATCATAAAGATATCAACAGAATGTGTTGGCTTTGTATTGTCTGATCATATGCGCTTGCTCACTATTGACCAACAACAAGTTAATCAAAACAATGACAAAACTACATGAACCGAACTTTGAATTGCTCCCACATCCACCGTATTCGCCTGATTAGGCTCTCAGCGACTACTGGCTGTTCGCAGACCTTAAATAAATGCTCGCCGGTAAGTAATTTCACACGAAAGAAGAGGTTATGGCTGAATCTGAGGCCTATTATAAGGCAAAATATAAATCGTTATACAAAAGCGGTATTGGAATGTTAGAGCGGCGCTGGAATGATTGTATTGATGATGATTGTATTGCTCTTGATGGAGATTATATTGATGAATAAAGTTAATTTTAAAATCGTTTTCTGCGTTAGGCCCGGGACTTTTCAGCCCATGTCATACTTGATTAGATCATGAGCGAAGCCTATTCTTAGAGAAGAGGTATAACATGGAGTCTTTCACGACAATTCGAGCAGCTGCATAATGCAGATGATATTTTTCTACTCTCACACAAGATCTCCCACATGCAGACAAAATAAATATCAAGAAAACCGAAATCATAAGAATTGACAACAAAATCACAAAAAACATCATGCCAACCAGTTGGGTATGTGGTTATCTTTTTCTATCTGGGAAGCACAATGGCAACAAACGGCAGTGCAAAAGCAGACGTTAACAACAGGCTCAAGAAAGCAAGAACAGCATTCGGGCGACTGCAGTCAGTATGAAGAAGCTCATACATATCCAAGCAAACCAAGGTTAGAATATTTAACTCGTGTGTAGAGTCAATTATGTTGTACGGCAGTGTCTAACACCATCACTCAAAAGCTACAGGTAATCACCAACAAGTGCCTTACAATCATATAAAAGATATTTAGGCCTACCGCCATGAACAACATAGAACTATGAAAATTGACAAACGAGGAGCCCTTACTGAAGCAGGTATGACAAAGGAAGTGGAGATGTATCAGTCATACCTTAGGAAAAAATTTCAATAATATTACAAGGAACGCACTTGAGTGGAATCCTCAAGGATAAAAGAAACGCGGTCAACCAATAAATAGCTGACGACACATAATTATCCAAGAACTAAGGCAAAACCAATCTTACATGGGAAGAGGCAGAGACAAGGACAACAAACCATATACGATGGAAATCTTTTGTGGAAGCCCTATCCTCCCAAGAGGAGTAATGGAAAAAAAATATTTGAGTATGATTTCGGCCGTCACGGCTAGATCGCACAAGGCTGCCAATTTTTACAAATTGTTCACAGCATATGCGGCCGTACTTCGCCAATGTCCCTGTCAATTGTCACTGGTTTATCGACCTAGACAAGGGGCTTTACACAACCCCAAAGAATATTATCCAATGGGCTTAATTCACACGATTCTGGTGGCTAATTTATTGGATCATTACGTGAAATCCCTACCATCCGTGAGACGAGTATCGCACAAGAGTTAACGTGTAGAATTATTGACACAGGCTTGTGGCTTTCGTGGTACATATTGTAGCAGAAACCGTTTGTAAAGCCAAAAAGCCTATTATTTTAATTATGGTGAGCTTGGCGAAGGTAACAAACAATATTGACAGTAGATTTTCGTTGTAGTTTATCTAGAAAACAAGTCAGCAATGTATTCATTTTGTCATAAATGAATTTATAAAACAACAACAACAACACATAACAAGGACATACAGCAGTTTGTTAACTAGAAATAGTTAGTTTTTTTGAAACGAAATTTTTATTATTTTTTATTGCTCTGCACTCTGCACTTTTTATGCAATTTTTTCAACTTTTCGTTGGTATTTTATTTTTCAATTTTTTTTTGGTTCGAAAATTCTCTTGTAACGAGTGTAATATGTATTGAAATTTTTATATCGAGTAGTGTATGTGTGTGTATATACGTATTTTGTTGTTGTTGTTGTTGTTGAATATTGTTTGGTTGTTGAAGCATTTTTTGTGGGTATCCAATATAGTTGGGTCAGCGCTTGTGGCCAGAATGGTTCTGGTTGTAACGCTGGACAACTTGTGTTACTATTGCTGCCATTCATTCATCCATTGATGATGCCACAATGCTGATGATGGTTGATGGTTGATATAGAAGAGTGGGTGTTGAGTATGTTAGCTCCTTACTCGTTGTTGCTGGTCGCGGAGTAGTGGCAGAGGTTTGTGCTATTACTACTATTACTACTACTGTGCTTGTTATTGAGTGCAAATAGCAATTTTGAATTTTTTGTGAGGCATTAAAAAACGGGCAATTCACTTGTATTCTTTTCTTTTTTGGAAGCATTTTATTTTTTACAGGCTGCACAAATTGTCTTGTTGTTGCTGTTGTTTTTTATTGTATATTGTAGTTAATGCAACTTGTGCCAATATTTAATGCAAAAAAAAGAGTCGAAAAAACTGAAATGGTTTTTCAAAAAACAACAAAAAAGCGTAGCAAAAATGCCAGCCAAAAGGGTTGATGGCAACCAATTTTTTATTGCATGTTTCTTAACATCCTGTACCATTCACATGCACACTGCAGCTCACTATAACAAGTTCTTTTTATCCCCTACACCAGCTTTATTGTTTTAAAATAAGTGAGTAACCAAACGCCTTGACCCGGGAGCTTAAATAGTGTTCGACACAACACTAAACAAAACAAAGTGGCAGTCATGTCCAAATGCATGGCTTCATATCATATATCTGGACGCTGAACAATACTCACGTTGATTATCATCTTATTGACCGGGCACTACTACAGGACACTACAATCCGTTGGATCTATTGTACCCTATTAATTAGCTGACCCCCTACCTTTTTAATAAACGTCAGCAGATCTGAAACCATAATGGTAGACTTGTCACCCAAGTCCCTATGTCCACCTAAACATTTCCGCCTAAGCTTATCAAGAACCCCACATTCACAAGTTATGTCTTCCTCCGTCTCTGATGCCTGTGAGCATACAGTCTATAAACATCCATATTTGTGACCGCCATAGTCTTCAAAAGCGTTCTTAGTCGACAGTGATCCGTAAAAAACTCCTTTAGGAGTTTCAAGTCCATTCTGCCATACTTAAATACCTCCGAACACAGAAAATAGTCGAATGGTGTCAAATTGCAGCTTCTTTGCTGTACACTGACGTCACCATTTCTGCTAATTAAAAGGCCATCAAACGTTTGACGCAATAAATCGATTGTGGAATGAGATGCGTGGCGAGTTGCACCAGCCTGTTGAAACCAAACATAGTTCACATCAGTACCATGAACAACGAACACAAAAAATCGGTTATTATGCTGCGATAGGTGTCTCCATTGACCGTAATCGTTGCGCCGTCCTCAGTTTCAAAGAAATATGGACCAATGGTGCCACTGCTCCACAAGTCGCATCAAACAGTCACTCGTACTAGTTGCTTTGGCATCCGCAAGACCACGTTTGGGTTTTCTGAGCACCAAATACGGCAATTTTGCTTATAAACGTACCCACATCATGCAATTTATCGTTGGCCCATTTAGCGAAGTGAAAACGAGGCGGATGGTCTTGAACCAATTGAATTCTGTAAAGCGTTATATTGAGATATTATCGACGTAAACTAATCCGTGAAATGTTCAATTCTTGAAAACGATGACGAGTTGATATTGATGGATTCTCATGCACACTCTGAGCCACAGCTTATAGTGCAGTGTACGCACTGTACGAGGACGCTTACTTGGCGCATCAACAATGAAACCAGTTTCACGAACTTTAGCAATAAACTAGCGTATACTGGGCAGTGTTGTTCCTTCTCTGCGATCAAATTTTGTACGACATTTTGGTGCAAATTTTCCAATAAATCCCAATATTGCTCAAGCGTAAGTCGATTCCTTTCTTTCAGTGGAGATAATATACTGAATTTTGTGACAAAATAGAATGACATAAGTATTGCCAGATTCGAAATAACCCGATATTTCCAAGCGAGAGCTTTTGCAACGTATCGTGGGAAAATTTGACTAGTCTAGATGTCAGATGATTAGAGCCAAGAGCTCTTAAGGCAGCTTGGCTAACAGAGAATATATTAATAGTCTTTCTATTGAGCCCACAGTCCAGGTTGATCTCCGCACATATAACAATGGCCATAATCGTAGGCTGGAAGGTACTCAGCGACCTTTCCAATGGAATCGTCAAGTCTCGGTTGGGACTAGGGAGATCGGACTGCTATTATTCGACCGGTTTTTTTGGTCTTGTCGAATACGGTTTTTTTTTAAATCTTCATTTTTCGAATACCCAATAAACTGGTTAATGTTATGAATAACCCTTTTGGCATAGTTTTTATGAGTTTTGTTAGAATTATTGTCAGTTTTGATTATCTCTTTAGTTTTCAGCTCTCTATCAGCTCCTGCTTATTTTTAAAATAACGAGGTCCAGCTCTGCCGTTCAAGAATTAAGAACAATTTTATTTAAATAAAAGAACCGGTTAACCGGTTACTTGAATTATTATTTTTTAAAAAGTGCTACATTTCGAATTATGTGAAAACTGGTTTTTGAAGAAGTTGAATAATCGATCTCCCTAGTTGGGACCATGAACACCAGCACCGACACAGTCATTCGTTTTGGAGCCATCGGTTTACTAGCTTAGATAAAACTTTCTTCGAACTAAGAACCCATTAGAACAACAATCCCTGTCAGGGAATTCAACCCTGATTCGCCTGCCAAAGTACAGTTCCAAAGGCATAATATCAAGAACCGAATATAAGTCTACGATTCTCCTGCACAGAATAGGCAGACTTCCCTATACATTTTGGAATACCGTTGTCGAAAAACTTTACTTTACTTTACTTTACTTTACTTTACTTTACTTTACTTTACTTTACTTTACTTTACTTTACTTTACTTTACTTTACTTTACTTTACTTTACTCTACTTTACTTTACTTTACTTTACTTTACTTTACTTTACTTTACTTTACATACACGGATGTGCAGCGGTGTAAACTAGGTGACTTACCAGGTACATTTGTATTATCGCTGCATAGCATATCTCATGGTCGAGATTAACCATAATCTCCGCTTCCCCTTTCTTATGCGAAATACTTTTGCTGTCAGTTCGACTATTGCCATTGCAACAGTATGATTTTTATTGCAACATTCTTTTGTTTTCCGTTTGTTGTTGTTGTCGTTGTTGTTTTTTTGCAATTTCAAATTTTCAAATCGTGTTTCATAAAAATGCTTTTGTTGGTTAAAAATTTGTTTTTGTTGTTGTTTTGTTTATAAATTTGATTGTTTTTGCTTTCTTCTTGCAATTTGTTTGTTTCTATTTTGTAGGAAATTTCGTGGCCTGTCTAAAACGAAGCAAGAGAAAAAAAAAATCAGGCAGGACGCAGGACTTAGTTTTATGGAATTTTTAGCAATTTTGTATTTGTAACTTGATTATGTGCAAGTGTTTGTCTCTCTTAACTGTCTGTCTGTCTGCCTGTCTGTCTGAATAGAGTGTTTGCATTCAACTAAAATTGAATTGAAATAGTGTTGTATTTTAGCTTTTGCGGGGTCAGTCACGTTTGTTTATTTGTCTGTCCGACTGTCTATTTGTTTGTAGTGATTTTCTTTTAATTTTTTATTGTTTTTTTTTGCATACCCGCATTCGTTGGGTTTCCATTGTTAATTTTGAGTAGTTGCCGGATGTTGGTATTTTATTATTTGGTATTCTTTTACTGTTGCTGTTGATGCTTCTTTTGCATTCTATTGCCTCCACTCAATTCTGGTTATATTTTAGATGCAACATTAACCATAGCGTAGGCATGTTAACATTAGCAAACGATGTATGTATAATATATCATGGTTACTAATATATCTTTTTTGCCATATAGGGTGTCATATAGTCAGATATGAGCTTACATTTTATTTTATTTTCTTTACTGCATATTGTTTTCTTGTTCTACAGCTTGTTTGTCTAACTTTAATGCAATTTTTTATAACGACAACTGGGTAAAAATTGTATGTTTCATGTTTAAAACATGGCCACTTTTTGTCAGTTTGTTTTTCCCTTGTTTCAGTGTAGGAGGGGGTAACTTTATATATGCAATTCTGTTGACAACCATATGTATTGAAATTTTTTTATTGCGGCCAAGATTTGTCCACTTGTCATGTGTGATTTATTTAAATACGATTTTCAATTATTGGATTCTATTTGCAAGTATTCAGTTCAGTTGCTCTGTCTCGCCGTTGAGAAAAGTTTGAAAGAAGATTCTAGGAAATTATTGTGTATTATCGTGTTTTTGTAAAGTATAGGCCTTGTTTTTGAACATGTATTCCTTACCTACTTTAAGTTTAACGAAAAAAATAAAAATATAATTCATGATCTTGTGTATATGGTCTTGCATCATAGCATTTGCAAATAGGTGTAGTATATTTTTACTATATAGCAACAAAATATATACATTTGCACTTGCTATACCTTTATAAATATCCTATACTTAAAAGCGTAGTTTTTATTTGCTACACATACTTGCAATACTTAAATTCATAATATAAACTGACAGGCAATAAAAAACGAAAGCAAATTAAACAATGACACAAAATATTGTTACGAATATCACGTTGGTCACCACTGTCGTTTGTTACAGTGCTAAAAATACATAAACAAAAAGCACAAAAGCAACTACATACGTGCCTGAGTACAGATAATAAAATCGACAACAACAACACAAATAGAAATGCTTACAAATAAAAATAAACGGCAGCAACAAAAACAGGCAGAAGAGAAAACAAATAACAAAAAATAACAAAGAACAACAAACATTAAGAACTGAAATAAGTAGATGTTTCCGTTCGCATGGATTCATAAGAACTAAAAAGAAAGTAAAGGAAAGAAATGGAATCTACCAGAACTATCGAGAGGTTCGAAAGCTTTCAGTTTTATGTGGTGTAAACTCAACGAGGGAGTTATTGGTTTGAACTCAGTGTAAAGAGAGTTTAGTATGGACAAACTCTGGCTGAAAAGGTTGTGATCGAACCTAAGTCGTAACAACGATCTGGTTGGAAGTTCTTTAGATCGTTCGAGTAATTGTTGTTTTTTACAAATTTGAAAACAGCAAAAATAACTAAGACTAGACAATGTTATTTTTTGTAAAAAGGTTATAAACAGTGGAACACAACACTGTGTTAATAAAGAATTTTCTTTATTAAAAACCTAACACAAGATTTTTTAATTTTAACTGCAACCTACGAACTCATAAATAAACGTTTTAAAAAGGTAACAACGTAACAATATGATAAATTCTTCATCTCGAAGGATCTCAAGCCCATGATTCTGATCTCATTCTTTCTCAGAATCTTGGAAAGGACTTTAGACGGCGACATATGATTCAAATACTTTACTACGCTTGCTGACAGTACTCAAACGCCTACACGAGGGCTCAGACCACCGAGATCGCATTATGTTCTTGGGTGGGCTACGTTACGAGGGCTTTGGCAGCCTTCATTGATGTTATATGCGTTTTCAATAATGTTCAATCTGATATCGATTTTTATGCTCTCAGTACAAGGCGTGTTAGTGACTACACAGTGAGGTATGTAGGAAAACTTTTGACCGGCAGGGTTATAACTGTCTTTAATAGGTTGGCTTATCTGGTGATGGCGATAAATAATGGCACATTTAATATCTCTGTGGAGTTGCAACAATGTGGACAATCTGACCATTGCAGTGCCAGGTAATTTGTAAGCTTATAAATGGTGCTTGTCGTGTAGTCCTGACGTCAATCCTTACAAGACGGAGACTTGACGTCGTTCAAATCTCCATATCTGCGAGGGTGAAGTATCTGGGTGTTATTCTGGACCCCAAACTCTTCTTGAGCGATAACGTATCATAGCAACTTACTACTTTTAGGAGATCCTAGACAGGATTTAAGGCTTAGACCAGCCATTAGCCGTTGGCTCCATCGAGCCTTGATTGATCTCGATCTGAAGTTTTCTTTGCGATCTCAAATAGGGATGTCTGGTTCAACAGAACGGAAATTCCTAGCTATGCTCTTTAGGCAATGTTAGCAATGCTCTATGCCGACGGATTAAAAATTGGGCAGAGTAGGCTGTGGTATATACTTAGACGGGTCTGACACTTGACTTTCGTTTAGGTTACCTAACCACGGCAGTGCATTTTAGGGAGAGACTATGGCCATTCTAAGGGCTGTGCAGTGCTTGTTGAGTAGCATGACTGTTCCAAAAAATCTTCTGATTTATTCGGACAAGTAGGCTACAATATAGTCAATTACAGAAGACATCCAGACGCCTATACTCGTCCATGAATGCCGTATCATTCGAAAGTAATTCTTATATTCGTTCTAAGACACAGGGATATTGTTTAAAACTGCGTTGCTTAAGGAATGGCTAAAGCGGGGGTAGAGCTAGGAATTTTCGAAATGGAACCGAGCATGGTTATTGTAATTACGTTGATTAAACTGAATATCCTGCGGTTAGTGTATATGAAGGGTTAATGTCGTTGGCAGCATAAGAGCAAGTGCAGAATTGCTGGACTCTGCTGTGCCGACATGGATAGAAATAGGACTTACTGCCTTTCCTAAAATCGTAAGACCATCCATCGGACTATAGCGGTTCTTACGGGCCATTGCACTACTAGAAAGCATGTCGATAGACTCGGTATTTTCTTGCGAGCCTTCTGTGGGAGCTGTAGTTCCATCTACTGTAGAATTACAATTGACCCAACTTATTGCCTAAGTCAGACGTCACTTTTGTGTCTTCAAACTGTATTGCAGGCTATACCAAATAAGATCGCTCATAATTGATTGTAATAATTTTACAAAAGTTTACCATCCCAAATACACATAATCGTGAATAGGGCTACCAATTTTATTCTTCTTTTTTATTTTAATTTTGAAAAAAAGTACTCTTCCTAGTTATGAGAACTTTTCTAGCTGTGGGCTTAAAATCAAATACAATTTCGTGTGAAAAACTTTCATTACAAAGAAAAGTGTTTCTTAATAGTTTTCCATTATAATTTTTCAAATTTATTTGCAATTCATTTACAAATTTGATGTTTTTTCTAATCAATATGACAATCGTTATTTATTTCCCAATTTTCCAATTTTCATTTAATTTTCATTTTTACAAAGGGTTAAACAAAATACTTGTAAAAGTAATATTCAAAATAATATTCAGTTTTCAAGGCTAATTTTTGGCGTTGTTTAGTTGAAGTTGTCAGTGGTTTGTGGAATACTTCAACTGACAAACTATTATTTGGAAACTTCAAACAAAAGTTTTTCCTTTTTTTACAATGCACATGTCCTGACGTTCAAATTATACTTCAATCAAATAGCGTTGAAATAAAATAAAATCCAAGTTTGTTATAGAGTTTAGGGGTTAAATATTAGACATGTCTAACAAACAAATATTAATAAATAAATTGAAAAATAATATCATGCTTATGTATGTATGTTTGTATTAAATTAACTATAAATTCTCATTTAATACTTGGCTTTCACAATAATTGTGGGTCTGAAAATACGAGGGCTGTTTAATAAATCCGTAACATTTTAAATAAAGTATATCTCTTTCTGTGAAGCTGCGTTATATTTCTGAACGAAGCCTCTTTTAAGTTGAAGTCATCGATATTTATATATGTACAGTGGTGGTCATATAAATAAAAACATTATTGCATTATGTTTTTGCTTACATATCCAATGCCTTTGACTCGATTTTATCTGAATATTATTCAGATAATTTATCTTTAGAGATAAACATTATGATGTTGTTTTAATTATATGACCACCACTGCGCATATATTTTCGTCGTTATTATATGGAGCATAGGGCCTTAACAGTTATTTTCCATCCATCACAGTATTTTTGATTTCAATCCACATTCTACACATTTTGCTGAGCTCGTTCAGCACTTGCCTTTGTCATGTATGGGCTGCCTTTGTAGCCATAATCCATGGCACTTTACGGATTTTTTTTTTCATTGCTAGTCCTCTTGGGAGCATTTGGCTTCCACAAAGTATCTCTATCTTACACTGTTCTACGTTGTTGAATTTGCTTCTCCCCATGTTAGATTGTTCTGTCTTAGTTCCTAACATTTGAAGATATCTCTCGAGCTACATTCTGGTGATATTATTGGGATTTTTACGAATGGTGTGACCGATCCATCGCCATTTTCTTTACCTTATCTGCTTCAGTACGGGTTTCATACTTCTGTGCTACTTATGGGTTTAGACCATAATATTCTGATGGACCTTTCGATGAACACCTGAAGCTTTTGCGTGATGTTATTCGATACAAGCTAGGTTTCACAGCCATACACCAGAACTGTTTTAACACATGATTTGCATATTCTGAGCTCATTTCATCTTAATATATGTGAGCTTCTTCATACTGGCCGCAGTCATCCAAATACGTCTTTCGCTTTATTGAGCCTCTTGTCTCCGTCTGCTTCTACGCTGGCATAGATAGTATTGTAGTCATTATACTTCCTAGATAGTAAAAGCTATTTACAGACTCTACTGTTTGACCGTATAGCATGATGTTTTCTGCGCTAGTATTCGCATGGCTTTGGCTTTCTTGATATTTATCTCAAGTCCAACATTGTGAGCCAATCTTTCTAAGTTCATTAGCTTCGACTGTATATTTGAGGGTCACACCAGCCCTTATCGAAATTTCCAACACCCTTATATAGTGCGCATGCCCGAGATCCTCCAGTTGTATCTGAAGTTCCCACCAAATTGTGCGGTCTTCTACTATAGCATGACTCACGACAATATCAATCAGCATGACATTACTCTGCGATTATCTTCAATGAGTTTGTATGGTCAGTACAAAAGCCAGCTTGTTCTCTTCTTAATATTGGCATAAAATTTGCTGAAAATCAACTTGGCTGAGAGAGCTCGTAAAGCGGCTTATGACACCTACTGTTGTAGAAGAGTAGGGACTCAGCCAGAATGTCATTCGCTGGATTTATTCGACGGCTACTGAACCTAATCTTCTTGAAGAAATAGTTTTCTCTTCGACCGCCATGGATGAAGATTGCAATGCCATACTCCTTGACTAGGTCAGAAGATCTGTTGCTATCAAGATCATTGGTACGATACGTACCACCCTTACAAGGGCCCTTTTTTTAGGCTTGACTGGCTTCCGACCAGTGTACTCGACAGGCAACAGGCTAAACTTGTAGCGGTGATACGAAATACCCTGTCACGCCAGCACATTATACACTCGGGGCCCTGCTCCATTCTATCTGAGGAACCCTGGCTACTGGGTGATATCCTATATGTCTCATATGGACCTGAATCGTATAGGGGTTTCTGTGTTGTGATTTTTGGTAGTGATGGTTGGGCCTCTGGCTCTACAGCACATCATGCGATATCACAACGGGCCGCTATGTGTGCTCAAGTGTGTTTTGTGTTATAAGTAATTAAAAGGTCTGCATGCCTGAAATTGAAGTGGATATGTGAGTCGATTTTTTGATAAATCTGTGTATATCGCCGTCAAGGTTTGACTTAGCAGCTCTGCCTGAATTTCTAGAACAATACCATGCCCCCAGGATAGTTTTAGTCTGCGAATATTAACTTTTACAGCATGCTGCGTTCGTAGGGTTGCTTGGGTACTGTGCGTTTTTGGCCCTACTATGCTCTGCTTTCAGTTTTATTTTTTTACCAATTTTCTCCCATGTAGTATTCGATATCTATTCCTAAAGGATGTGTTTCTCAAAAGCAATTTGTTGCTTTGTTGCGCTGCAGATTTTTCGTTGGTGTTTTAAAACTGACTTTAAATCCTTGCGTTGCTGTAGATATATTTACAGAATAAAGCTCTTTGAATATGTAGGCCTTTCAGCTTAATTTTTTTTTTTTTTTTTTTGGTTTCAAATTAATGCTACACAATACCTACATTCACTGTACAAACATCTCTTTATGTGGTATTTTTTAATTAAATTTAAAGCCAGATTTGAATACCATTAAACGCATTTGTTTGACTATTAACAACCGTATAACTACCACATATGGTGGTTTGGTTTTTTAATTAATAAAAATCCCCATTGACAAAAAAAGCAGACCGAAATCATTATCGAAACTACCAAAATCTCCACAAGATTTTAAATTAACAAGCTTTACAAAGACAGATATCTGATCTATTTTAATCCCAACTAAAGACTAATTATATTGCCAAATATTTATGTTTTAAAATCACAACCCTTTTGGCTTTGACAACGTGAAACAAAAACACAAACAAGTTGACAAAGTATTAAAAGAGAAAATAAGGAGTGAGTGGTAGGTAAAGCAAAGGGTTAATTATAATTAAAAATCTTTAAAAAGTCAATCCGTATGCTGCCCTTAAACTGCAGGCAAGTCTTGATAATTTTCATCTTAAAAGTCAATTTAAAAGGAAAACAAAATTTGACTTTTTAATCTCACACAGAGATAGAGGTATAGAGAAAGAGAGAGAGAGAGAGAGAGAGAGAGAGAGAGAGAAAGCGAAGGCGTGTTGTTTTATACGAAATTATATTGAATTTTTAAATGTAACGAATTTTTTCGTCTGATTTACATTTGGCCTTAGTTTAACGCCTCCTGTTTAGAAATTTCTTAGAACTTAAGTTATCACTAAGCCTGGTCTAATATACATCGATTGCAAAAATGGTTTAAATTTTTGTAAATATTTGTTAATCCTTTCGTTAAGCCGTGTTCAAATTCAATAGATTAGCACAGAGATTTTGGGTTAATCCTGATAATTTTGCTTCCGCCCGCCCTCAAAACTCAGTTTACCATGTAAACGAGTTAAAACCATTAAGTAAAGAAAACACTCCTTGTGTAGGCGATCTAAACGATGCACAACAAACAAATAAAGATATGCTTTAGGAAAAAAGAAAATTAATTTTATATACACGCGCATTGCTGGTGATCCTCGAAGCACGCCCACTAATTTTATCTTAATTGCACGCAAAATTAGTATCACCACCAGCTGTTTGTCACAATTCGTTAACGACCTTGCACCAAATAACCAACACTCTTGTCAAGCCAACTTTGTCCGGCACTTACACTCCTTTATGGCTTTACTCCTTTAGGGATAACGACAAATTTTCTAAAATTCTCAAGCAAACAATAACGAATCCTTTACACACGCACACACCCATAAACAAAAGGACTGTCTTTTGTTATTCAAATTTAACTATTTGGTTGCAAAAAGAATAGGTAAAGAAAGAAGGAAAACGAGTTGCAGCCGTAAACGAAAAACCCTTTCAACTCTTTTTTGCTAAGCAGGAGTACGTACGGTCATTTTGACAGACTGACTGACAAATTTAATGAGTTGTCGGTTGCAGGTAGTTGTCCTTACACTCCTTTACAACAATCCTTTGATTTGAACACATCTTTTGTATGTTTTCAACATTTTGCACTTAGTTTAGTACACATTTAGTTCAGTTTAGTATTCCAGATTTAGGCTTTTGTCTTCCTTAGTTAGCCAACACAATAGAGCTGCTCTGAGGTATTTCATTGTTTTTATACCTTAACTAACTTAACCGTTCGTTATTGTTCTACTTAGGAAAAGGGTAGAATAGGAAAGGATAGGAGAGGATTGGAAAGGGTTTAACTATTTGTCTTAATCTGTATGTTATTGTTAAATTATTGTATTTGCGGAGTTCAATGTCATTTAGGCAATTAAGTTAAAACCAATTTTAAGCCTAAATATTGAATAAATGAAAGGATTAAATGCTTCGGCGTACAGTGAAATTTTGAAATATTTTTTTTCCAAATCGCACTAAAATACGAAATTATAATATTTACTGTTTACTGGCCGAAAACAAAAGGAGTGAGTAAAGGAAATCCTGTTTTTCTTCTAAAAAAAAAAAAATTAAAAAAATTTATAAATATTTTGTTAAAAGAAGAATTCAAATGATTTTCTGAGAAGTGCAGGGCGTACATTAAAACGCGTTTTAAAGGAATCTAAAGGGAGCTCCATTGTAACTACTCAATGTTGTGGTACTTCTTTTAACTCACCTATGCAGTAAAACACAGACCAAATGAACATGAAACGTAAAACGTGTTGTGCAGCTGAGCTTTTTGCACGGCAGGCACTTTTAATTTAAAAATCATGATTCTGGTGGAAGACACTTGTACAAGGTAATCAATTTATCGGTTTCAAAAGTAAAGCTAAAAAAAATAATCTCATAAAACTGAGATTATGGTAAAACTTGCATTTCATTATAATGCTTGGACATTGTCATTATCTATGAAATACAATGTAATTTAAATGACCGCTTTGGATCAGGGTTGGCAACCCCCGGATTTTATTGGCTTTGTACTAGTATTTAAAAAAACCCATTTTTTTAAAGGTTTTTGTAGTTTATTTACAACAAAAATAAGTATAATTTACTTATTGGGAGTACAAATTAATTTGGTCCATTATTTTTAGCTCCAAAATGACAATGAATTAAAAAATTAATCGAAATAATAATGAATTAACTCACTGCTTACATCTATTCCTTACCTTTTAGCCAATTTTCGAATCCTGTTTCAGAAAAACTTCTCGTCTTTTGAGGCGCTTCAACTTTGAAGTCGATTTGATATTTCTTGAAAAGGATTAATTCGATGAAATGCTAAAAGCTATTGTATCAAAATTCAGACCAATATTTGATAATACAGCGCAAGCGGCATTTGAGCGTTTCTAACAATCGTTTTGAAACTTTTGCGACATGAAGTCGAGCGTTGTCATGCAAAAGAATAACTTAATCACGTCTGCCTTTGTATTCCGGCCATTTTTCTCATAATGCATGGTTCATACGAAGTTATTGCAGTCTACTTTAGCAGCCTTTAGTACACAACGCCTCCTTGATCCGCCCAAGAGTGCAAAATTGTATTCTAAATACTAAAACAACGTAATTTTACTCAAAAATATAGTCGAATTGAGCGAAATTAGGAAGAAGTTATAAAACCCAAAAAAAAACATCAAAAAACATAATGAAACCAGGTTGGTTGGATTTTTTTTTAAGCCTTGCTCTGATAGGTTGCAGCAGGCGATGCTTTTGACTTTCGCACACATTTGGAGCTGTGTATTTCGGCAATAACTGGACGAATGTTGGCTTTCAAATGCTTTGACGACATCGCGTCTTTGATGTGGCCCCACGAAATCTGAAGTTGTCAAATAGAATAGTTTTGGTGGGTGTCCAATAGGAAAATTATGCAGCCGGGAAATTTCTTATGAAAAAGCCAAAATCGGTCATATTTTGTAGCTTATGGCAGCTTCTTGTTAAAACCACATATGGTCCAGTTAATAAGAGTATTCCGTAGATTCTAATGATAATGCGCACCAAACAGTTACTTTTTTGCGGATGCCACAATCACTTACGGGTTCTCTGCGTCCAATATGGGGCAATTTCGCATAGAAATGGGCTTCACCGCAGAAGAAAATTTTGTTCGAAAAATTAGCATTGAAAGTCTATATACGGTGTTTTAAGTCGGTCAGCCGGCTTTTATTAGTGCTTGAGTTGAATTTTATATGAAGAGAATTTCAAATCCAAATGCAAAATAATGTGCTGTAAGATAGGCCCAATTGCTGAGAACGCTGTGGAATCAACAAATTCAGCTTATCCGTCACACTTTCACTAACAGAAGCGATATTTTTGACAGTGAGTATATTGCGATGATGTACAGGCCTTACCACACCTGTAACACATCCAGTCTCCTCAAATTTCTTTACAACACTAAGTACACCTTATGCAACCAAAAAACTATATTGAATATCAAAGGTATTTTTGCTTGTTGCATAGTGTAATCATACCAATTCCTCGCAGAATAGGTCGATTATAACGACCTTATGGTCAACCCTGTAGTGCTTGAAAAGTTGCCACGTTTGAATCATCACTTTTGTATTAAGTTTTGACTATTTTTACGCATTCTTCGGTTATTAACAGATTCATATTCGCAAATGGCCAAACTTTCACTAAAGAAAGATGACAGATATTTAACAGTCTTTGCCAGACTGGCGGTTTTGAAACCTACATTGCTAGTGTGTTTACCATATCGGTACTGGTACGGGAATGTTGAGTTTTGCTTGTCTTGACATTGGAGTAAAGAGATGGAGTGTAATATATCGATGCACTTTTCTCACGCTGTATTCATCCTTATCTAAGAACAACACTCACTTCTTAGGAATGAATACCAGATTTTGAATTAATTAGTAATTTTTGCCACCACCAGCAACTATTGCTCTTGTGGAATGAAATTTTATTTTTATTCGCTTCTAAATGGATTTTTTTTTTTCTTGTTTTTTCTCTGTCACTCCTCTAAAGCATTTATTTGCTTTGTTTCAGTTTCATTATTGATGTTTTTCAAGCTAAATGATGATTAATCTATCATAGCTCGCCTCCATATGATTATACAGTGGTGAAGATCCTTGCTAAGTGGTAGAGGGGATCATTACTTAGCATTGTAATTTTTTCAAGAAGGTGGCGTTTTTTCGTGATCATTCGACGGTTGTTTGTCAAATAAAGCTTCTTTCAGATGAATTTATGTGGAGGGAGTTATGAAGAATCTTTATTAAGCACTCGGAATCGAAATTAAATTTTTGCATCATGTCCTTTACTAGGTAATCGAATCTATCCCGCTTGTGTTGTATGGGTGCGTTTAACCACTACGCCACCACCAAATGGAATATTATTTTCTTAACTTCGTTTTAAGAGAACAGAATACAGAATTATTTCTGTTGTGCAAAATAATTTAATAAAATTTATTGCAAAATCTTATAAAAAGTATTTATTCCTTCTGTTTGTAATTCTTTTTTTTCACTCAAATTACAGTTTTTCCTTCTCTCAAAATAAAAAAGGAGCTGCTGCCATGACAAGATTTAATTTTTTTAAGAACTTCCATCATGTTTGTGCAGTTAATTCTGAGTTTTTTTCTTACTTCTCATCTATATGATATGGTCAGCTTGGGTCAGGTTTTTATTTATTTTTTTCCCTGTGTGTTCATGCTGTAAATTTTAATTTATTTTATTTAAAAACAACTTCTGAAAAAACAGAGAAAATAGAGTAGCACACCATAAAATTCTGTTGCTGTCCACATGAATAACGAGCCAAGTGGTTCTCATCTAATACAGCCACTTCATATGCTGCATCACTTTACACGTACAAGTGTACTCGTATTGAAATTCATTTCTTGCTCTTGTTTTTCTCTCTCTGTTTACAAGGAAATGGACATATTTTCCACAACAACAACAAACAAACAAAATTGTGTATGAATTTATCTTTTTAGCACATATCCTCCTGGTCGGTTGCCAACATATGAATGGTGGACGGATGGTTGGTTGGATGAATGGTGTGTCCAGTACAACATCTAAAAATTCATGTTTTTAAAAGCCAATTACATGCGTTTTGAGTGTGTAAAATTGTTGTAATATGATTTGAGCATCCAAACAAGAAAGAAAAAAAGGAAAAGAATCCTTTTATTATTTTATTATATTTTTATTTAATTCGCTCACATTTTTTCCTTTTTTTAATTTTCGTTTATAAGATCAGAGTGTTTTGTTTTCTCAATAGTGTCCGTTTTGCTGTCTCTGAAGGTGCAGTAAAATTGTATGTCTCTTGGCACTAGAATAGAGTTAAATTGCATGTTTCTTTTGTTTTTTTGTTGAGTGTTCATTTACAATATTGTTGGTTGTTGCCAGGTTACAACATATACAGGCTATTATAAGCAAAATAGTTTAAGTCTTAGATATAAAAATGAATGCCTGTTTATATGTATGTTTGTTGGTTAGTTAGTTTGTATCTTATAGACAGCTAGGCGGCTGCACCGATATATAGGTTATATCGGCCAAGTCCATACAAATTGTATGTCTTCAAAATGACAACAGAAAAATTCTCTAAATTTAGCCCAAATAGATACATGGTTAATGAAAATTTCAGTCAAAAAGTAGGCGGAAGAGGACAAGTAGGCGTGGTACCTCCCATACCAAGTAAATTTTAATTTAAGCGGTTACAGCTAAAGTTTCAGAATTTGGTCTGAATAACTTTAAACTTAACTCAAATTATCAGGCAAAAAGTGGACGGAAATGGACAAGCGGGCGTCATAACTCCTATACAACTTAAATATTTAATTCTGTATATCTTAAGAACGGTTAAAGCAAAATCTTCTGCATTTGGTCTAAATAATTTCGTAGTCAATAAAAATCATAAGCCTAAAATGGGCTAATTGAACAAGCGGGCGTGGGCATTTTTCCTCCCATATAAAGTAAATTTAATTTTTGTAAATATTGAGAACAGCACTAGCAGAAGTTTCTAAATTAGGTTCAAACAACGTTATTAACAATACATATCATCAGTCAGTAACTGGACGAGATTGGATAAGTGGGCGTGGCACCTTCCATTCGTACTAAATATTTTATTTTGTATATGTGATTAACGATAACTATTAAAGCTTCGTTATCTATCCCCATTAGCCAAAAAGACGTTCAGGTAATTCCGCAGATAAATAAATGGATACGGAGAAAACATAGCAAAATAACCTATGGGCTGACAAGTCCCGGGCCAAACAAAGAAAAAACTTTGTTGTTGTTGTTAAAAATTAGCTTTATTCATCAACGTATTCTTCATCAAGAGCAATGCAATCATTCCAGCGCCGCTCTAACGTTTTAATACCACTTTTGTATAATGATTTATCTTTTGTCTCAAGATAGGTCAGTTTCAGCGATAACCTCTGCATTCGTGCGAAATTTCTTACCGGCGAGTATTTTATTGAGGATTGCAAACAGCCAGAATAGCCAAATCTAGCGAATACGGTTCCGGTTTTCCACGTTGAAATATGGCCAAACACGTTCTTGTTTTTGCTCAACGCGTCACCCACTTTGAACTGTGCTTTCCCATAGTCAAATGCTTATGTAATGTAATGCCAACATGTTTATTTTGATATCTCTACGAAGTCAGCTAACTCTCGCAACTTCACTTTTCGATTACTCAAAACGATTTTGTGGATATTTTTGATGTTTTCATATGAACGCCCACTGCTTTCTGCGTTATCGATGTCTCTACGATCACGCTTACAGTCAGTTAACCCACGTCTCATTGTTGTTTCTGGTGTAGCGGAATCCCTATAACACTTTTCAAGCCATTGCTTCGCTTGAACGGTATTATTTCCTGTCAAGAAGCAGTGTAGAATTAAAGCACGAAATTGTTTTTGATCTTTTGTTCTGAAAATAACAAAAGTATCGTCACTCTTAGCACAATAACTCACAACCGCAATAACAGAATATGAATTTTAGCAGATGTGCTTTGAAGGTCAGCTTTAGCTGAAAAAGAGATAAATGCAGTACAACTAGCACCAGCTATGCCTTAGGTCCGGGACTTTTCAGCCCATGTGTTAAACTATAATCTTGCCAATTCCTAACAGGCCATAAAAAGTATTTATACTAATGTGGACATGACGACTTTCCAAGGTGTCCGATCTGTCCACTGCTTACTTTTTACCAGGCACGGCTGCCTTGTCGATATATGCATGGGTGAAAGTGTACACGTGGAGAATATCGTCGATATTATGCTTCAATACGAGGTAAACTTGGTATAGGATGAATCAATTTATAGGGAGACTGAACCAAACACTAAAGCCGAAGCACAGCGAAAATCTGCTCAAATTAACAGTTAAAATAGTACAGAAAGCGGCCATAAAAGGCTTACCGCCTCTATGAGTCCGTAGGCGTTTAGAGGGTGTGTTTTAGTACATAAGAATCCTGCATGCTCTACCGTACGGAATGTAAGTATCTTATCAAGATTCTACACTTTATTTGTGACAAAGAAAAAAAGGAAACAAGGTGTCTATTTCTGCCTAAACTTCTCATCTTAACATTATGTTATCTATTCAAAAAATCTCTTACACTCTTAATCTCAAAAATAGAATCTCTTCTAATATTATTAATTCCTATAAATTTATAATTAAAACACAACCGCCTTTAGGCCACATATTTGGTTAAATATTTGTTGCATCAACATGCGTGCAGATATTAAATTCGTTTCAGCTTTAAACCATTTGTTTATTTTTACTCACACTATATGCACGTAAGGCATTATGTTATTAAAAGACCTATGACCTTCCATTAGAACTCATAATTTCGAATTTAAAAAGATTGACTCATAATCTGTTAAAAATAAAAATAAAAAAAAAGTTGATTTATATACAGACATAAACAATCCACATTATGTTTCAATGTTTCTTCTTTTTTGTTTCGCTAACTTTTTAATAGAGACGTAAAGAAGTCCCGCCTCAGGGCTACTCTTATGTGTGTTTCCGTACTCGCTTGCATACAGGCAGCTTTATTTTCTAAATAATTCCTACCTTTTTTCTATACACCCGAGATAGGGTAACAAAGTATCAATATACGATGACGAGTATTTATAGATCATTTGTTAAAATCGAAAAAATGTTTTATTACGTTGTCGCCACTACATACATGAGGGCATTTGGGGGATGTAAATACTCATCGTAATAGGGCGTTAGTGCTGAAACGCTCTACACTTTGTATATGCACATTATGCTGTTGAAACAAACCTTTGGGCTAAACATCAGCATCATCATCATCATAGTCATCACTATATGTGAAAATCTCTTTAGAAAAAATTAAATACAAAATAAAAAGTACTTCAATAAAGTGCACAAAACGAAAAACACATGGGACTCGCACATTAGTAATACTATTTGACGGGCTTTAAAAGTATGTTTTCATTCAATATAAAACACACAGACTGAAATATGTTTTCAATGAAAAAATAGTTTAAAAATGTAATGAAATTGTCCGTTCTTTTGTCCTTCTATTCATTATCTCCAAGCTGTCAAAACACAGAACGCAAGTATACTCGCTTATTGTGGGCATGATTTAAGTGCTAAGACAAATATGAGCAGCCTACCTGGTGCCAAAATAACAGAAAAGAAAAAATATTCTATTATGCTTACTGAAGAACGTTCCAGTTAAACTTTACTCGGCGGTTTTTAAGCCAAGAGAACCATCACGGAGCACACAAAATAACTGAGCATAGAATTTAAATTGTATATAGAACAGATTCTGGCAGAGTGCTGCGCTTCTTTCCTATCTTCACACAAACGTAGTCACACGCATAGGCAAAAACTAAGCAAAAAACAAACAAAGAGAAGTAAAGAGAAACTGAGTAGAAAATTACAGCGCAAAGTGGCCTGAGTGAGAGATTCTCAAATTACTATTAGCTTGCCGAACGCTGATAACAATAAAATATAATGAGCAAAGACTATTACCACATCAAATACCTGAAAGGTATTGCTCCTAATCAACAACAGATGAAAGCACTATCATTCATCCACGACCTGTCAGAGTAGACCGATCACCTGCTTAGCAAGCTAGTTAAAATGGGTAGCCCGACCAGCATATTTCGGTCCAATATTGATCCAATTACCGATTCTGATGAGATACTCATAGAGAAAAGTTATATACTGTAACGAAAATTGAAATGCTTAAGAAGAAAACACCCCACATCGGTGTCTTTGGTCTGTATTGTGGGATTTAGGTCTATTAGTTTTGGTCATAGATGTTAATGTGTTACCCTGGCAATGCCGGCATTGCTAATTCGACCATCTTTGAGTAACAAAATCTTCCGTTTTGAAATTAACGAACTTAAAATAGATGATTTGATTTTAACTGTAGGCAGTTAGGTATATAAGAAGGCTGCTTTGCCTACGTCGATATAGTTATCGTTTTGCAGTCATAAAGTAAAGTCATGTTTAGGCGTAAGCAAAAGCTTTATATATATAAGCGAATATTAAGTGTAGGATAAATAAGTTGCTGTATTAAGATAAAGGGAATAAAGTAAAAGTGAGGAAATAAAAACTGTAAAATAACGACGACGTGATATTTATTTTATTTTGACGCAATTAAAAAGAACTTAAACGTTTTAAAATGGTTAAAACGTAACAATACTAATGATTATAAAAAAACTGAAACAAGGCAAAAAGATGTCTTGTGGAAGCCATATGCTCCATTTAGTCGATATAGACTAATTCTATCTGTTTTACGGTGAAATGTCAGATTGTCCTCAACTATAGACAAAGTTTGTCTATTAAAATATCGAAGCCGGTGAACACGTAGAATTTACTTTTTCTCTCACAGCAAATACTAACGGAATGGTCCCCACACATGCAGTACTTTGTCTTGAAATTAGAAACTAATTGGAGAGATAGAAATATCTGCTCTAATAGAAATACAAGTATTACGAAGGTATGATTTGGTTATATGGGTCTCCCGCGGTAAGCAAGTATGCTTGGAGCTCCTATTACACATTGTGATAACCTCAAAAGGCCTTAAAATTAACCAAATCAGTCAATAACACATTCTTGAAAAAGTCTAGATCTTGGAAGAAACATGCATCGAGATACTTTAGTCTATGCTGTCATATACCGAGGTAGTTACAAAGGTGCGGAGAAGTCCATAACATAGATGACTCATACGTTGCTATATGTATATATTAATGAGATTCTCTTGCAAAATTTAGGAAAGTCCAGGCTTTTTCCATTGAATGAGTGGTAATAAAGGACAACCTGTGTTGCACCCCATATATCGCCCATCTATCTATCAATTTTTAGAACGGCCCAAGTGACGATCCTTCACCTACCAGCAAAATCATTCTCTCGAAAGCCACCTGAGTAAATTATTACGTAAAAAGCTACGATTTTAATTAACAAGACTGAACTCAAATGGTTTTAAATATTAGAGCTGTGGTGTCCAAACCAAGCCCCGATTGCTTTACATGGGTCAAAGCAACATTTTCATAAATAACGAAAAGTTTTTCGGCCAGTTCTTCTCACATCAAATAGTTAGCAAATAATCACTGCTATTATTTTCCCTCAATTTACCCTAACAAATCCACCGCTAGAGAGTAGTAACTTAGCGTAAACACTTAATTCCTTTAAAGTCCTGCAAAGCCAACTTTTTTCTGTACTTGTTAATGTTGTACGATTATGTTGAATGAATATGAGTAAATAAACACTTTTTAACGAGCAAACCATGTTTCACATACGGAAGAAGCAAAAGGTTTTCACTTTTTTCTTCTACATTTGTATTTGGAAATGCTTTTAGGTCTACTCTCTATACTCGTGTATGGTCCGAAAAGCTTGAGGCTATAAATAATTTTGCTAATTCTCTATATTGTCTGAAAACAATATATATCCGCTTAATATCTTTTCCATCACAACTCCCCCCAAATGCTTGAAAGAAGAAAACTGAAAAAGAAGCCTGAACCCTTAACTTTTTTTGTTTTTGTTTTAATAAGCAAACAATACAAAAACTGTTGTTCAAAAAAACCTCCAAACAATATCCTTTTTTAAGGAATTACAGGATTTTTTAAGGTTTTACTTTATAAACTTTTTAAATTTTGTTAAGTACTCGGAAGCTCATGCGGTATGGCCTTAAGGAAATTAAGGCAAAGCGAAAACTTCAATAAACCAAAAGTTGTTACTTTTTCCAAGAAACTGAATTAAATGTTCTTATGTTTTGTCTTAAACGTCTTTTGCTACAGCGTGCTGTTTTGGTTAAGATGTCATTTATTCACCAGTTACATACACATTCATATAAGCAATTAAAAATACTTTAACTTGCAACACATGTCATTAACACTTCATCGTCAACAATAACCATTTTTTTGTCCTTTTTTTTGTAATAATTTTTAACTGTACGTGTGAAAACGAGTGTTTAATGTGCCATTGACACCATCAAACGCAATGTTACATCATCATTATTAAGATTAAGAAAAGTATTTACAAAAGCATACTTCAAGGCTAAAAGACTGACTTTTAATACACTCTAAAAAAATGTAGTAGAAAATCTCAGAATTGAATACCTTCACGATGAATTTCTCAACTAAATACCGATTCTGAAGCCAAATACGAGCTTCCAATATTTCATATATTGAACTTTTGATGACAGTTTAATGATTACGTGAGTGTTTGTATAAAACATAGGTCGATCTCGCCGAAAGAAGCCTTTATTTCTCTTCTAAGTGCTCAACACATCTAGTTCAGAGTTTTTGTCTGCTATGTAATAAGAATATTGAAGACCGTTAAATCAAGCATTAGTTTCAATGAGACCAAAATCCCTAACTATTCTTCAAATTTGTAAAATCACAAACGTTGAAGTGTGGAGATTGTGCAGTATGTTATAGCAGTTTGTGGTCTAACTCACTTGCATTGCCTTGGTAAAACAGTAATCATGTTTGCTTTTCAACAATATATCCAAAATCTCTGAGCAATATTCACTAGTAATCGATGACATAATCTTTTTCTCTTCTTTGGTTCACACTTACCCATTGTTTTGATTATTCTCCGAATTTTGGGGTTCATTTAGCTTTTTATTTTTCCGTTAACATTTATAAAAACAAACTACAACTAGTTCGGATTACTCACCTCATGCACTTCTTGGAATGACTCACCGGTGACCAGTCCGGGCCCGTTGTAGGGCCGAAACTAAAGGCAGCGAGTTTTTGTATTTACACTCACATATCATTAAGCCTTATCAGAGGTATTCTTGTGCCACGGGAATCGGGAGCCCCAGAGATTCTGATCTCTGCCCGATTGTTGGGTAGACCCCCTTGTGGGAGCTTCGTGGTGGCTGTGGTTTAGAACTAAAGCGTAGGCAGATCGCGAGCTCGGTATGGTGTTGCATCACCTCAATCAGGTGTTGTAACCCATATCTTGGCAGGAGTTTAGATAGTCTCCGACTCCCCACCAAGGTGTGAAGGTTGTGAGTATCCTAACAACACGCCTTCGAATTGGTATCACAGGTGGGGGCGTTGGTGAACGCATCGTATTTACTCGTGCCATTTGGATACCGTGAGGTATGCCGCACGGCGAACACTCACGTACACCCAGATGACACCTGACACTCCTTAGAATGAATCACTTGATTGTGACTGTGGTTGAGTGTGAGCAATCACAGTATAATATCCAAATGTCAGCGCACTTTCGTTTTCTGGTCGTGGTTGTCAAAAACGAACTAAGTTAACGAACTAAGCTAAGAGTTGAAGAGTCACACGTGGGCTGAAAAGCCCCGTGACTAGCAAAAACACATTTTTTTTGTTTTATTCATCAACATAATCTCCATCAAGAGCTATGCAACCACTCTAATTCCGCCGTAACATTTCAATACCACTTTTATACAACGAAATATGTTTTATCTCAAAATAGGCCTTAGTTTCAGCGATAATCTCCTTATTTGTGCGAAATTTCTTACCACGAGTATATTTTGGAGATCTGCAAACAGCCAGTAGTCGCTGGAAGCCAAATCTGGCATATACGGTGGATGTGGGTGGAATTCGAAGTTCAACTCATGCAATTATGCCATTGTTTTGATTGATTTGTGACAAAAAATTTTTTTCTTTACTTCAAAAACTACAATAACGCTTTATAATATTCAGTGTTGAATATTATAATATATTATAATTCCGGGGGATTTACCAAAATTAAATTATTTGATAAGAAAGTTTAAAAAACACAATAATAATAGAGTTTCCATTCCATTTTTTGAATGGAAGTTAAATTATTTTTTGTTATTTCTCTTCTCAAGTTAGTCGATGACTATTACACCACGCACATTTCAAAACACCGGGGCCATAGC
Source organism: Wohlfahrtia magnifica (assembly GCA_023159175.1). Taxonomy (NCBI): domain Eukaryota; kingdom Metazoa; phylum Arthropoda; class Insecta; order Diptera; family Sarcophagidae; genus Wohlfahrtia; species Wohlfahrtia magnifica. Next base: position 5,028,291 of record JAKWBJ010000223.1, read on the forward strand.
CTTTCCAGCCGAGTGTTGTGCTTTCGGGCGCTTCGGTCGAGGTTCAATAGTTTCTATTCACTCAGATAACAATCTTTTTGATTCCTAAATGAAGAATGGATCCATTATCCATTATCATCCATTATCACATGATCTAAAAATTCCAGTTTGTTACGTAGCAAAATGGCCAAATACTGCTCAGAGTAGTCAACACGTTCTTGTTTTTGGTCAAAAGTGAGCAAAGTCGGCACCAGCTTTGAATAGAGATTTCCTAGATTCAAATGCTCATGCAATATAACGCCAACATTTTTTTTGGTATTTTTTCGATGTCAGGTAGCTCACGCAACTTACCTTTTCGATCATTCAAAAGGATTTTGTGGATTCTTTTTGTGTTTTCTTGTGTTACTGGCTCATTTGCACTTCTACTGCGTTCTGTATAATCGGTGTCTTCACGACCACGTTTGAAGTCAGCAAACAAACGTTTTATTGTTGGTTCTGATGAAGCAGGGTTTGCTTGACACTTTTCAAAGCGTTGAAGTTGTTGTTCATTTAATGCTTCGTTTGAACGATATTTTCTTCCCATCAAGATACAGTATAGAATTAAAACACGAAATTGTTTTTGCTCGATTGGTCTAAAAAAAACAAAAGTAGTGTCACTCTTAGCACAATAACTCACAAACCAATTAGTAGAATATTTTGAAATTTTAACAGCTGTCTTTTAAAAATTTGCACGAACTGCAAAAGAGGCGAATGCAATAAAACTAGCGCTATCTATGTATTAGGCCCGGGTCTTTTCAGCCCATGATACTTACTGTAACTTTGATACTTACTGTTTAATAAAAAATGCTGAAAATCATTTAGTGAACGAACTATCTTGCCATTCTCTAACATTAAATTTTGAACTTAACCTTAACTGCTTACTTAGGTGACCGTCACAGAGCGTCTGCTCCAGAGATATCTTCCACTACTTGAGCCTTCCATCGGAGTTTCGATCTCTCCCGAACCGGTCAACAAAGAAATATCACCAGGTGCATAGTCAAATGACTTTTTAGCTGGAGCATGTTCATTCATTCTCACAACCTGACCTAGCCAGCGTATTCATTGCAATTTAATACGTTTTGTGAATGTTGGCATATAATTCATATAGCTCATGGTTTATACGACGTCGATGTTTGCCGTCAACGCAGATGAGTCCATAAGTCTTACAATGAATTATTTACACCAAGCACTGCCTCGTCTGCTTTCGCAAGCACTCTTACTTTCTTTTCAAACTGTTGTAGTTCCCAACATCCAATGTATATCCGAGTCTACTGGACGTTTTGTGAGTTAGTACCATCTTCTCTGCAGCTGTGATATGGTAGGTTAGACACCCGCCAACTAACTAATAAGTCCTCGATTCAATTCCAGGCCATACCAACTGATAAATTTCAACAGCGGTATCACATCATAGCACTGCTAGCTAATGGTTCGGAGCCGGCGTTAAATTGTAGGTCCCTTTCAATGAGTTTAAAAATCCAATCGGGTGAGAGTGGTCACCTTTGTTCCACTTGGAATTCGCGGGAATTATTTATATATATGAAGGTACCGTCAACTTTGTGTTATCTCCGTTTACTGCCACACCCTATATTCACACCTGCGTCTCGCTTAACCTTTTCTAGCAGGATGCTAAAAGGATGCCTGTCTGACACCTCACTAAATATTGAGCGTCTCGGAAACATTTTTACCTATTTTGCCTCAATATCACGTTTCAGTCAATGTTGTCCTATAAAGTTGTTTTAGTTTTTCAGGGATATCGAGTTTAGACATGGATTGAATGTGTAGAGGTGTCAAAAGTAAACCTGTAGTCGACAAATAGATGTTAGGTGTGAATTTGTTTTTCTTGGGTCTTTTCACGGATTTGGCGTGACTTGAATATTTGTTAAATGAAGGACTTGTCACTTCTAAAGCCGCACCGCCAACTGACCCAACTATCTTGTCGACTTTAAGTATAAATCTTTCACAGAGTACACTCGATATATGATGGGAAAAAACTGTACTAAGCTTAGTTGATCGCAAAAGATATTATTTTTAATTACTCCCAGTGTATATGCTGTAAAAGTATTTATAAATGGTACCCTAAAAGTATGTGTCATAATTGTAACACTTGTTTCCACAAGCGCTCAAACACACACACCTTCACTCATTTACGTTTGAATATTCAAACAATTTTTAACACTTTTTCTCCTACATAATGTCAGCGTGAAGAGTGATACTCATTCTCATACAAAATCAAACGGACTGGCTTAATAAGCTCTTTAATAATAAATAAATAAATACAACAAAAACAACAACAAGAGCATATACAACAATAACAATAACATAAAAAATAAAAGACGGCTTAAGTTAATTGTTAAAAAGTTACAACAAAAATGAGACATTAAACAAAATGATTTTAATTTTTTGTTAAATATCCTTAAGAAATGCCTTCCACTTGCAGTACTTCTATGCATATGGGCATTTCCATAAAAGTATTGGTAACATTATATACAAGCGTTGGTAAATATATAATATAGAGAAATTAACATACTAAAGAGCACACATACATACTTATTAAAAATTATTGAAAGCAGGACCAATAAAATCTGTTTTTACTTACTTTCAGTTCTTGATAGAAATTTGCAATGGATGTGCCCATATCTGTTTCTACAAGATAATTTATATACAAGTTCATATGTTATTGTTATTGTTGTTATATTCTTTTGTTGTTGTCTTTATGAATATGGCAACGTTTAATTTTCCACATCGTTTCTTGGTTTTAATGAGCCACAAAAATGTGTAGTCGTAACTGTCTTCAGAATGGCACAATTCAAATTAAAAAGAAATTTTAAATTAACGGAAGGAGGGCATACAATTTAAATTAATAAAATACTCTTAGGATTCTGAAAAACGAAGAATATTTTTAAAAAGGTTTTAAAGGTGGTATTCTATACCAGTAAAGGTGAAGACTTTGTGGTTTATTTAAAGCCCAAATCCGTTGAATATTGATTTCGAGGCATGATTGAGTGGTATTGTCTTTAGCCAAAGAATCAAGCAAAATTATAAATAATCAGTTGCATTACTTTCATTCTACAAATTTAAATTGTTTTTCCACAGTTATGGACGTTCTTAAAACTGAAATTTTGTAATAACGCTGGTCTACAGAAAAAAAAAAAAAAATTTGTTCGCTAATTTTGGTCAAAGTTAGGTACCTGCATTTAATTTTCAATAAAATCAGGCATAGCCGACCGATTTTCATGATTTATAGCTTATTTTATTCTCAACATTTTATGGCCTTATTTGTCGTCCACTGCGTTCTATATCATCGGTGTCTCCGCGACTAAGTTGGAAGTTAGCAAGCCAAAGTTTTAGTGTTGTTTCTGATGAAGCAGACTTTGCTTAACACTTTTCCGGTGTGAAAGTTGTTGTTCATTTAATGCTTCGTTTGAACGCTAGTTTTTTCCGATCATGATGCAGTGTAGAATTGAAACACGAAATTGTTTTTGCTCCATTGCTCTGAAAATAACAAAAGTAGTGTCATTCTTAGCACAATAACTCATAAACCAATTAATAGAATATGTTGAAGTTTTAACAGCTGTCTTTTGAAGGTTAGCACGAACTGCAAATGAGGCAAATGTAATAAAACCAGCGCCATTTATGTATTAGGCCCGGGTCTTTTCAGCCCATGGCTTAGCTATGCATCTTTGACACTCACTGTTTAATAAAAAAACTTTCTTGCTTACTTACGTGACCGTCACACAGTGTTCTAAGAATTTTTTTCTAACTTTTTGGAATTTAAGGAAAAAAAATGTCCATAAATTTTGCAAGAAAAAATTTATTCGCTAATTTTGGTCAAAGTTAGGTAACTGCATTTAATTTTCAATAAAATCAGCAATAGCCTACCGATTTTCATGATTTATAGCTTATTTTACTCTCAACAGTTTAAGCTTTAATCTAAACATGCTTAAGATGTGAAATTTTTATTCTGAAAAGTTTTTATAACTTTTTGAAAAAAAAAAAAAAAATAACAATAATATTTGCTCTAATTTTACTCAACTAAATTACGAATAACTCCGAAACTGTTGAAAACACAAAAAAAATTTATTCAGTGGATTTATAGGAAATTGTTACCTAAACATTTGGTGGCACCTGCACCAAAATCCGTCAAGTTGCTTTCGAGTTATGATGAAATATATTGACATATCTACCATATCTTGGTTGAAAAATTTGCAATGCCCATAAAAAAAGTTTGAGCCCGATGGAAAACAAGGCGAGAAAATTTTTTGTTTTTGTAGACCAGTGTAATATTTTCATTATCATGGATCTTTCTAGCAGATTCAGGAACAGTTTCTGTCATTAATAAACTAACAATTTTGAAATGCACTTCAGACTTATTCGCCTAAAACATTCAAAAAATTGCACTACAACATAATTACTAGATACGTACAGTTCGCTCATCACGGATTTTGATAAAATAAAGGGTCAGCCAAATAAATTTATTTTTTTATTTTTTTAATGCCATAAAAAAATACTACTGAATATTTTCTCAAATTTCTTTTCTATTTGAAAGTACAATCCTTCCGGTTAATAATTGAAAATAATTTCATTCAAATGGCTGCCTCGGCTGGCCAAGCAGTAGTCTACACGATCGCTCCAATTTTTAAGCACATTATCGATTGTGTGCAGCTGTATTTCACCAATCGCTTCACGAATATTGTCCTTTGAAGCGTCAATTATCTCTGGTTTGTTGGCGTAACACTTATCTTTGACGACACCCTACAAATAATAGTCCAATGGTGTCAAATCGCAGCTCCGAGATGGCCAAACGACATCAGCTCTGCGGGTGATAATGCGATCTTCAAAAACAGGGCGCAAAATATCGAGTGCAGCTTCGGCTGTGTGGCACGTAGCGCCGTCCTGTTGAACCCAAATGTTGCTAATATCCTCCTCTTCAATTTTTGTGAACAAAAATTCATTCAACATGGCCCGACAACGGTCACCATTGACTGTAACGGCCACTCCTTGCTCATTTTTGAAGAAAAATGGCCCAATTATGCCTCTGGACCAAAATACGCACCAAACAGTTACTCGTGTTAGGTGTATCGGCTTTTTAATGTCTGCGTGCGGGTTTTCTGTGCCCCAAGTTGTACCTTATGTATTTCAGAAAAATAGCTGCAAAAACTATTTTTAACGAAAATTTTAAAGTTTAGAGAAATCTATGAAAAAATTACAATGCTAAGTAAAGATCACCACCGATAATACACAATTGTATGGAGTGGATTAATCATTCACTTAACTTGAAAAATCAACTTGAATGAATGAAGTGAAACAAGGCAATGGATGCTTTGTGGACAGCCAGAAAGCTGACGAAATAAAAAAATCATGCGCATATTAGTACTGCCTATTACTCAGTAAAATGAAAATCGAAGGAGAAGGCTTTCGAAATATGGTGAGAGACTTAACTTTGCACTAGGAGTTAAGAGAATTTGGTGACCTGCCCAGTGATGAGATTAGATTACAGCTTAAACTAAACTGCTGGAGTAGCATTGCAGCCAATAATGTAGCAAATTATTAGAGAATAATCAACCCCTAAACAAAAAGATAATTCTTCACTCAGATAGTACAGACCTAAACTGCAATTCGTATATCTCATGTAGTGGCAACACTAGAGCGTTAGCGCTTTGTATTTTTAAGAAGCTTCAAAAACATCTAGGCTTTCTAATTCTTACCTAACTGTGTCCATGCTGCTGCGAAACTCAGCTATATTTTACAGTTAAGGCTCTGCAGCATTGAGCTTTAAAGTCATCATCGTTAAGCACGTAAAACACTTAGAATATATCGATTCTCATTGTGTGTGCTATCTTCTTTAATAAAAAGTGGCCTCATAATACTTTGTGGTTATACGTTTATATTCCACTAATCTCAGGTCACTTCTTCGTTCCTAAAAAACTGGTCGATAATGCCGCTAGAAAGTACTATATGGGTTTGATATGATTCAGTATTTACCATTGGTGTGTTGGTTTGAACGTATACTAAGTGACATAAAGGATCTGGCGGAAATATTTTATTATTGATTGCGCAGGACCTAAATGAAAATCACTCCTTAAAACAGACCGCAAAAAGGTGCCACTGATACCAAAATAATTGCTATAAGATAGGTTTGGATTCTTCACAGTACTTTTAACTAATTTGTTGAAACATTTTATTGACTTCGTTCTCAACAAAGTTCGACAACAACTGTCAAAACGCTGCTTGCTTACTTATTTACTTAGGTGGCCATTTGGATACGTAGTACAAAAGTTCGTAGCACCTGTGATGACCACATAAGTTAGTTTAATTCAAACTTTAATGTTGAATGGCGGGATAGTTTTAAAGTTACGTAGGTACTCATCAATGGTCAGCTTTTATAGGCATACTGTAAAAATTTAAGTACAATGCTGTCTCAAGCTAGGATCACACGATTGTCGCAAATATAACAATATGACACAATTTATATTATGCTTTATTGACGTAAAGTATTAAAATTATCCCAATTTATCCTGCAAAAATAAATTTCATAATTTAACTATTGGTACGTATTGTCAACTTCGATTGACGCACAAGAACAAAATAAATATCGGCGCATTTTAAATATTTTTGTTGCCGCATTATTACTTATTGGCTAGTCAAACGATTGCCGTACCAATAATTAATGCGTTGCTTCAATCGTGTGATCCAAGCTTTAGTGCGTTTTTGATAACCACGAACCGAAAACGAAAGTTTAGAGAAATGTATGATAGAGCTTAAAGATAATTTCATGTAAAAGTTATCCGCGGCTACGCTTCAAATGTTTCATACGATGTGTCCTTATTATGGCGTACTCTCTTTTGTTATGGCCGGTAAGTCACGAATAAAGTCTTCATTATTGGCTTCCAGTGCCTCAACCTTTGCGGCTTTATCCCTATAGACGTGAGCCTTAACATAGCCTCGCAGGAAATAGTCTAAAGGCGTTCGATTTCACGATCTCGGCGGTCAATTGACCGGCCCCAAATGTGAAATAAACTGTTCGCCGAACTGGGCTATATATTGGGCCATTATTTCGCATGCTGTATGGAATGTCACACCGTCTTGTTGAAACCACATGTGAGCCAAGTCCAGCTCTTCTTTTTTCGCCAAAAAAAAAGAAAAATTGTATTATCGGACGGTAGCGCTCGCCATTCACAGTAACGTAAACTAAACATATTTGAGAGGAAACAGAATTGTGGCTTAACAATTTTTTCCATATTAAATGATATAAGTAAACGACGGCAAAAGCAGTCGTGAGATAAAATTTATTTTATTTTGACAGCGTTTTTGCTTACTCTCTCAATTGTGCTCACACAATCTGTATGTAGTGTTGCCGCACTTTCACTGAATTTTATGCATTTTGTAAACAAAAAACATATGTTTTTGGTTTGAAGCGAAAAAAATAAAAACAAAAAGCAAAACAAACATAAAAAAGGGCAATTGACAGTATTTGAAGTTGCGGCTGTCGATTTTATTTTGGAACATCTTTTATTTGACAGCGCTTTTTCTTGAATTTGCGGACGTATTTTGTTTCATCACTTTGACAGCGAAATGTTACACGAAAACAGCTGATTTTTCATCAGTATCTAGATATGAAAAGCTATTCGCATCGTAAGCAACATGTTCGCTAAAACTCGAACAGAAGCATAAGTGAGTAATCACTTCAAAGAAGTAGCTTGCGATGGCGGGATTTTAACTCGGCTTGTAACATTCGTCGAGATAAGGATTTTTCACAATACCAAGTGACCAAAGAACAATGAAAACAGTGAATTTCTTTAAAGTAGTTCTAGAAGCTAATAAGAACCCACTGGCTCTTTTGTCTTTATTCATATCAATTAGCTTGAAAAGAGTAAAATAATTATCGGTAAAGACTGCTCACAGCTTTTAAAGAGATGTGACATTATGTAGCAATTGTGTAACCACTATGTTAAAAGTTCATGATTTAGGCTACGAATTGCTATCGCATAAGGGAGAAAGTCAACAAATATCATATAATGTACGCTTTGTAATTTTGATCAGTTATTGTAAAAAATGTAAAATGATTCGATATCGATTTAAAGCACAAATAACCTCATCTATCGAAGACAAATTACAGTTTTTTCGAGAATACGCGTTGGTGCATAAGTGTGTAGTCATAATGGCCAATATAATTGTTTTGGAAAGACAAACATACGCCCTATGCGTTCTCTTATAACAGTACGTATATATTATTTTATTTTTAAATTAAATTATTTTTCTTGACCATATTATTCGATTTCCTAGACAATTAATCAATAATTCCAAATGCATTTTCATTTGAAATTAAATTTTGAAATTCTCCCCTTTAAGTCTGGCAGTTTTTTTACGATTCAAACTTATAAAACGCAATATAAACACTCCACAATTTTTATGGTGACCACATCTTTTCCCCCCTCCTCCTCTCCACTTTTTTATAGAATATTATGGGGTTGTTTTCACATTATTGTTAAAACTCCACTGCCCTTACTTATATGGTAATTTCATAAACAAACTGATTTTACTTCTTCTTCACTATAAAGCTATTGGGCATTGTTAGTGTATTAAATTTTTTAAACCGCAACGGAATATGCATAGAAAACCGTTAACAAAAAGTTTAAAAAAAGAATTGTAATGGAAACGAAATAAAAATTGCAACCAAAAGAAAAAAAAACTAGAAAGAGAACAATAGCAATGGCATTGGCAATGGTAATAACCATCAATGTTTGTAGAGTCTACTTCCGTTTTGATAGATGACGTGTAATATGATGTGTATGTATGTGTCTGTGTGTGCGTTAATAAATGATGGGTAAATGTCGTTGGCGGCAGCACTGACTAACAGCCACTCGTACAAGCAAATGAAAAATAATGGACTGAGTCTCGGGTCAAGTCGAGTAGAGTTGAGTTGTTTTGTTCGGTATAAAGTGGTATTAGTGCAAAAAGGCTAAAATGATGGCCAACAGCAGTCAGTTAGCGTAGCCTTTTGTTTAACAAATAATACAACAATTGCAACAAAAAATTAAAATGTTGACGTAAAGATTACAAAAAAAAAAATAAATAAATAACCGCCGTGCCTCCTATGACCAACAATAAATGATGACGCGTGTCTATATTTGCAGTGATATGAAAATTCAGTCTAAAAACACATACCGCTTGAACTCTTAATGTTTTTTAAGGGTACAGGGTAAGCCATCCACCATTTTCATAGACGAAACTTCAGAGACTTACTGGCCAAAGTAGAATGTAGCCTTTATGCTTGGGCGGTGCAGCAAATATATCATTTCGAATGCTATGCCTAAAACTTATTATTATCGTACTTCTTGAGTTGCAATAAACCCCACAGAAGTAGGTCTAGGGTTTCCATATGGTTATCTGGCTGCGATTTTTTATACCACACGCACAAGAAATCAGCTTTCAAAGAACATATTTAAGTTTGATGTGCTGCAACTTTTGTGACCAAACATATTACGCGAACACCCACCTAAGTGGCATTTTAAGCATCCTACCGGTTCACTCAGGCTTTAAAAAAAGCCCTAAAACACATCCCATGTCACTGTCAGCCCTTTAGGAACGATAAGATTTCGGACACCTTATCTTAGAAGTTTCGAATGAAAGGCACTAAAAGAATATTTCAATAGTACGATGGTTATCGGGAACTAAAAGAAGTTTCCTTTTTATATAATTGCATAGCGAGTTCCCAAGAGGCCTATGTTTTTAATATCTTCTATCTTTTAATCAGCCAAGTCAATATTCACGGATAACGATTTTCAGCCAATTCGCATTAACAGAAATAAAATAACTTTCGGGGCCCGATGAGACACTTTATTTTGACAGTTTTGCGAACTTCGTGTCTTGCCCAATGATTGGGAAACATCCTTGGTGGTTGTAGTTAAGATCTAAAACACAGTAGTGGAGTTTCAACAAATATTACTAATAGTCCAGAAAAGTGTATAATAGTCCTAAATTTTAAAGCAAGTAAAGAGCTCTGCACTTAGTCAGAGTAGTTCTAAACTGCAACTCGATTTCCTCAGGTTGTCGTGTCTTCGGGAACGTTGTCATACGCTTAGTATTAGCGCCTGGTATAAAAACAGAAATACTTTTAAGGTCTGACCAGGAACTTAATTTTGGTACAGCAGGTATTAAAAGCTTCGAGAATAACAGAACTCTTTAATTCTGCGTGAATGGTGCAGCGAAGGCTTAGATAGTCATAAATTGCAACTCAAATATCTTTTATAGTTAAGGCTCTGCAAATCTAAGATACATACATATAAGGAAACATAATACCCGCGACATCCCAGCTGGAACACAAACAATGAGCTGCACCCCATTTTATTCTCAGATTCATTGAAGGGGGCCCACAGTATAACGCCGGCTATGAACAGCGAATGCATTAACTAGAGATGACACCGCTATTAAAAATTATCAATTGGTCTGGCCTAAGATTGAACGGAGGACCTCTTGGTGTTTTACCAACCCTCCTTTAGAGGCATATACCAGCTATACCGGTGTGAAGTGAGCGTCAAGGTACAAATATCTCCATAGGGAACATTTATTGGTAATGACATCTGCCAAACATATTCAGTATACATCAAGTCAGTGAACAAGCAACATCATATTTTTTCACCCTGTTAAAGATGACAAATTTGGTACCAGAAATTTTTTTTTTTTTTTTGTTAATTCGAAGAAAAGTGCTGCAGGGTCGCATCGAATGCTTGTCGAGACATATGGTGATTAATGCTAAACGGAAAATATCATGGGTCAGGCCGGGACAACCATCAACTTCGGCTGCAAAACTAGATTGATTCGGGAGAAAGACAATGCTGTGTGTCTGGTGGGCACCACAACTTCTACGACAACCTACAACAAATGATCAATTTGAGCCATGCATTGATCGAAAAATGACCAACATAAGCTACAAGACACGGCAAGGTAATTTTACAACATGACGATGCACCTGCACACAAGGTAAACCCGATTCAGGATACAATCAAAGCATTAAGCTATTGTCGATTGTCGCAACTGTACCAATATGACACAATTTCTATTGCGCTTTATTGTCATAAAATATCTAAAATATTCCAAATTATTCTGCGAAAATAAATTTCAAAATTTAAATATTAACACGTATTGTCAACTTCGATTGTCGTGTAATAAGTCAATAAATATTGGCGCATTTTTGATATTTTTGTTGGCGTACTATTACTTTTTGGGCGGTCACACGATTGCCGTACCAATAATTGATGCTTTGCGACAATCGTGTGATCCCAGCTTTAGGCTAGAGAAGCTGCTACCCCAGTCGCCGTATTTACTAGACCTGGCTTCTTCAGACTACTATTTGTTTTTATTGGCTGAGCAGCACTTCGATTTCTACCAGGATCTAGAAAATTGGGTGGCGACGGATAGTTTTAGTGACGTGGAAACCTCAAATTGCCTGATAGATGGGAAAAATATGTAGCCAGCAATGGCCAATACTTTGAATAAAATGTTTTTTACATTCCCATTAATAATTAGTGTTTTATTCTCACCGAAAAACGCTAATTTCATACCGTTACATCCGGTGTGTTAGATACAGTTGGTATTAATGCCCGGTGTTAAGTTCGGATAAAAAAAGGCCTTCGGGATCCGACGAGTGGCTTAATTGTGGTGCAGCGAAGGCATAGAGGCATTGGCAAACTCATTGTATTAATACCTGGTGTTAAGAGTACCGAGCTATAAAGCCGTTAAGCTTGTAAAACACGTGCCTCCTATCAATATTCATTGTCTGTTGGGTTCTTCGATTAAAATTTGCCCCAGAGATATTCTGTGTTATGCAATGGTGTTCTGTTGATCTCATGTGAACTCTTTAATCTGAAAATTAGGCAATGATAGAGGGTTCGCCGGTAATATTTTCTTTTAATCTGGTTTAGTATTAACCATTCGAGTAACTGTTTAATTGTAAGCCAAGTAGACCAGACGCTCCGGTAGCAATATTTTATTAAATTCCTTCATTTTTTTTTCCCGAAAGCAACTGAAAGTCACTTTTTAAAAAGCACTGCAAAAGGTCTCACTGAAATCAAAATACTGAGCAGAATATCCATACCGCACTTGTGGATTCTTGTCAATAATATGGTAAATTCGTTGACGGCTATTTTCAACTGACTCCCTACTCAAGAAAATTCTATAACGAATCTGCTAGTGTTCATTAGGAGGGCAGCAGATCTGCCGAACAAACTATAGACGGGAAATGGCAATAGTGTCTGTTCGATATTATAATAAAGAGAAGGCTTACCCTATATCTTATGTGTGCATGTGTGAGTATGGTCTGTCTTCTATATGATAAAAATGAACTCTGATGAATTGAGAATTCAAAACCAAACCAAACCAAACCAAGCCAACCAACAACAAACCATTGAAACACCCTCATCATTCTCTTATTAAATCGCTTCTATTTTTTACTATTATTATGGGTCCAAAAAAATATATTTTTAAATCGGAAAAAAGCGGTACCATTTTATCAATTTTTTTGCTGCACTTTAAGTGCAACTTTATTTTAACGTGTCCATCCATATTCGTCTTTTTTGCTGTCTTTTTGGCCTTTATGTTACCAACATTGTTATGATTTTTTGTTGTTCTATTTCTATGGTTTAAATATGACTGTTTCTGTGTCTGTAATTGTGTGCGTGTGTTTGTATTTTTCATGTATATTTTTGTAGTTGTGTTAACTCTGTGGTGGACTTTTTATCTTTTGTAAATTTTAATGTGTATTTGTGTCTATAGATATGTGTGTGTGTGTGCTTGTGTGTGTTGAGCTTGTTTGTGTTGAGCTTGGGTATAGCTTTGTGTGTTTATTTATATGGTTTTCCACTAAAAGCTTATGGTTGTAGTTGTATGCCACCATCGTATGCGCTTTACTATATAATTGCATATGTATGTATGCGTATGTGTGGGTGGGTGTGTGTGTGTTTATTTTATGTTTTAAGCAAATTTGCAACTTGTTAGAGCCAACAAATGGACTTGCAATCAAAAATGAAAAGTAATGCATTCAGTTTTTTTTATTATTTTGTTTTTGTTTTTTTTTTGTTTTTCAATTTGTTTGATTTTTAAGTATATTTCGTTTCGTTTTTCAGCATTTTTTTATGATTTTTCGATGTATGTGTGTATTTGTGTAAATGTATTTTTATGTCCAAAATTTGCAAATCTTTTTTATCAAGTGTGTAAATGTATGTTCTGTGTTATTTTAGTAAAACATTTTTAATTTTTTTGTTATAATTTTGAACAGTGGCTACAAATTGCTTTCAACAAGAAATAAAAAATTCCAAAACTGCATATTATTAGATGCTTCCGTAGGGCGTGTTTTTTACAGAGGTATAGAACTTTAAGTTGGCATTACTTTTCAAGATGGCGACCGATTTAATAGCTGTCAAGCGATTTATTCTCAGTTTGGTTTGGCGAATTCATGAATAGACTCACGCCTGAACAATGCTTGCAAATAGTGCAATTTTCGTTCTTCATAAGTGAATTTTTTTTTTCAATTTTCATAAGCGAGTTTTGTGTAGCAATAAAGCGCACTTCTGATTGAATGGCTACGTCAACAAACAAAACTGCCGCATTTGGATGAAGGTAATCCTCAAGTGTATGTGGAAAAACCGTTACATCCAGAAAAACTGACTGTTTAGTGCGCTTTATTAGCTGGTGGAATCATTGTTCCGTACTTTTTCAAAAACGATGGTGGCCAGAACGTTACAGTCAATGGTGATCGGTATAGAGCCATGATTACTAACTTTTTCATTCCTGAATTGAATAACCATGATGTCCAGGAGATGTAGTTTCGACAAGACGGCGCAACATACTCATACCACAATAGATTTATTGAAAGACACGTTTGGTGACCGCTTAATTTCACCTTTTAGAACTGTGAATTGGCCTCCAAGATCTTGTGATTTAACACTGCTAGACTACTTTCTGTGGGGCTATGTAAAGTCATTGGTCTATGCGATAAAGCCACAAACGCTTGACCATTTGGAAGACAACACACGCCGTGTTATTGCCGCTATACCGCCACAAATGTTGGAAAAAGTCATCGAAAATTGGACGTCCAGATTGGACTACATCCGCGCCAGCCGTGGCGGTCATATGCCAGAAATCATATTTAAAATGTAATGCCAGAAGATTATCTTTCAGATAAATAAAATTCATGTCAATCGAATAATCCATCGTTGTTCGTTGTCGTTCTAAACATTTATAAAAAACACCCATTATATGCAGTTTCTGTAGGTCCATTGGTTCACGAGTTATTGACACTAGGGTGAACTGCTTCGTATTGTATAAGTTCAGATGCTCGTCATTTTATAACTCGAGAACCACTATACGAATTTACAAACTGATACATTCACTGATGGTTTTGGTTCCATTGAGCGGTGCCACGCCTACATAAAATTTTAATTTATATGTCTATGTCTTTAAAACCATAATAGTAAGAGTTTCTAAATAACTTTGTGGTCAATAAATGAGTAGTAAAAATGTGGGCGGCATGGAAAAGTGGGAGTGGCATCTCCCATACAAAGTAAATACAGAATTTTGTATATCCAGAGATAGTAAAAGTTTCAAAATTTGTTCAAAATTACATTGTGATCAATATAAATGATGACTCCAAAGGCGGATGGAATTGGATACGTGAGGGTGGAATTGGATAATGGTGGAAGGCTCTGAATTTAGGTAAAGTAACTTCGTAGCCAATACACATCATCAGTCAAAATATGGGCAAAATTTAATAAGTGGGCGTGGCACTTCCAACACAAAGTAAATATTAATTTTTGTGTATCTTGAAAACAGTTAGAATGGCATTCTGAACTTGGTCTATATGACATGGTAGTTAGTCAATACAAATCATTAATTTTAATGCATTCCTTTAAATTTTTCTTATGAGGAATACATTTTATTGGTAAACAACGCAAAGGCTTTCAGCAACGTGGGGAGGGTTAATCTAGTTCAATATATAGTAAAGCCTTGAGACTCTTCATAAGCAAAACATGAATTGACTGCAAACAAGACTTTGATGAGTGTTTTGTGGTATTTAAATGAAATAGACCATTTTGTGTACAGTTTCCTCATTTGAGTCAACCGGTGCCCTTGGTGAAGTTAATCAACTTCGACAGTGACACATTCTTAAGACATGCAGCCAAGTGCCTTAGTCTAAACTTCCATAGAGCCTGATAGTCACAAACAAGGTATTACACCGATTACTTCCCCTCTTCATCTTGACAGCTCCTACCATAGCCATAATTACGGCGTCCCATGCGTTCTGATATGCGGTTTATAATGCAGTGCCCGGTAATTAGTTCCGATAGAAGTCCGATCGATCCACTTTCAAACCTAAGAAATAGAAATAGTAGGCCAAATCACTCTGGATATTCTACAAGTGGATCTGAAATTTTTGAATCTTTAAGCGGGGATTTTTTTTCGACTTTCCCATGTCAGGCCTTTTTAATGGATCAAGGGGGAAAGAGTATCACAATGGCTCATAGGGTCTCCGAGTGAACTCGTAAATCGCGAGCGACCAGCATAAAATAACCCTTCTGTGGTATGGTAAGTGAGACACTGCTTACCAATCAAGAGGTAGTCGGTTCAATCCCAGGGTTTGTTAAGAAAAACATCTCTAACTAATGCATATGCCGTTTGGAACCGGCGATAAACTGTAACTCTCTTTCAATGGGTACAAAAATAAAATCGAGGGCAGCTTATTGATTAAGAGAATTTCGCCTTATATCACTTGAGATAGGTAAGGTTATGCTTAAGGACGGGTGGCAACACGATAATAATAAAAACATTGAGAGACGCTGAGACTCAGACACCATATAGACAATTGTGGTTGCTCTATGTAAAGAAACAAAAATAAGAAGATTCCATTTGGGCTGTCGCGGAAAAAGTTTTGAACTCTAAAGAATAGAAACCGAGAGAATGAGCACCCTACAGTCAATGACAATGAACCCAGCAAATACACAACAGTTCTTATTACGGAGACAGATCGAATACTTTCAGTGTTTTTATTAATTAGACAGTATAGCAACATATAATCGGATACTCATAAGAAGGCGCTTCGAACTGTATAAATAAAGGCAGACAAGGATTCGTTCAGCTTAACACATGCTTATTAATCTGCCCACATCTCCAAACGAACTAAGGTGAACATCTTCAACTGCTGTGTTAAATCTGTTGCAGAATATGTTTGCGTATCGTGAAACCCTTTAGGTATTTGTTAACAGATGCCTACATCGCGTTCAAGAAATATTCAGCCCAAACTCCAACTTGGATGAATGACTACGGAATGATACTTGACAGTCAACAATAGAGTCCAAAATTGTAATTCACAACTGGCGATAAATCGGGCATGCCATGAGGAGACCTCCAGAACACATCACTTGAAATGCAATAAACCAACAGCGGATAAACAACAGCTAACAGCTTATGCTTATGATGTTTATCTTCATACAATATTTATATAACCTTTCCGATCGTGTTTTCTTAAATGCTTCGTTCGCTGTGAGAAGTAGCGACCGATACCGACAAGTTACCTGGACCCTGCACCGTCTGACTATCAGTAGCCTTGGTGTCTGCAAACCTTTTTAATCGTAAAAAATTGGCCAAACAAAATGTTGCTGAAAATCACTTGCCAAAGTTTTTCGCCGAGAAGTTGCAGAAGTTCTACAGCGAAATCACTATGAAAAAATTGGTAAAAAGTCTTGGATAATGATTAGAAATACTTTGCCAATCTGTTGGACTTCAAGCAGAAATCTGCTGAGAGCTGTACTGTGGCTACAGTGGATTAATCCTCTACTTAGTTTGAAAAAACAACTTGATTAATGAAACTTAAGCAAAGCAATAAATGCTTTGTGGAAAGCAAATATACTCGCTAGAGGAGTGACGGAGAAAAAAAATTACTTTTCCATTTTACCTTCCTATCCAAACAGCTACCGTCGGTATGAGTTTGTAGTTCCATCTTCTTTTCCAAAAGGTACTACAATCATGTCGTCATCTTTCCATACCATTATCTTCAAATTGACCGAGATACGCTGACCCCATTTTTATCGCGACATGCTTTTTCTTTTCAATATTCGCCAATAGCTGCAATTGCATCAGTCCTGCAGCAACCAAAGTCTGTGGAAATTGTGCAGAAGGCAGAATTGACCCTGAGAGCACATCTTCTATAGGCTGCATCAATTCTAGCCTTAGCGCAAATGGGTACTGCATATAAGTAAATCGATCACACTAGTCAGCAAGAGCTTCCTCTCCTGCCTGGGATATCAGATGCTCCTTAAAGGTGAATCTGTTGTCGATCATTATTAACAAGTATAAAATTGTATGCTTAGAGGCTATTCGCTTGTCAACAACAGTTATCGTAATAAACTCCATTATCTTTCTACTGCTCACAAGTAGGGCCTCTATTTTATAATCAACGACCGCATCATTGCATGCTCTTTAAAGTTTATTGAGGTATTTGCTTTTAATACGAGGGCAATGTCATCTATGAAGCCAATAACCTGCGTACCCTTTGGGAGCTCGAATCTTAGTACACTATCATACGAAGTGTTCCAAATCCAAGTGGTGCCAAACTAAGCTCTGTAGCACCCCTTCCGAAGCTACATATTCCCTGTCATCAACCGTGTCGTACAAAAGGACTCTGTTCTTAAAATATTCCGCGATCAGCTTAGTCAGATATTTCGGCACGTTTTCCTCATTGAGAACAGCTACTTAAACGCATTTTTGACGTTCAGGGCAATGATGGTGCAGTATTCCTTGTCACTTTCAAGTCAGCGGTCGCCTCTGATGGCATCTTTCCATATGTTTATGGCTTTCTCTATGGCATCAACTGTAGCGCGTGCTTTCGGTAGCCAAATTGACGATCCGATAAAACTATCCCATCCAAGGGCATTTCCAGTCTTATGCCGATTATCTTCTCCACTAACAGTGCAGTTAGTAATAAGTCAATTATACAGAGTGGAATATATTCAGATGCATCTTGACTGTTTTTGCCCTTCGGTATGAGTACTAACTAGCCTTTGCCTTTTCCAGATCTAAAGAAATGTTTTCTGCTTCAAACAAGCATCAAATATAGAGTGGGCCATTTAGATATACAGTTAGAAGTTTGCAATTATGCCCAATTTATTTTTTTGTTATGAAGTACAATGTTCCGGTTAGACATGAGATATTATTTCATTCACTTGGCTGCCGTAGCTGGCCTTACAGTACCCCATTCGATCGAACCAATTTTCGAGAACATTTGCAAGTGTATGGGATCGTATCTCGGCAGTGGCATCACGAGTGTTGGCTTTCAAATGCCAGATTGTCTCTGGTTTGTCGGCATAATACTTGTGTTTGGCGGCGCCCCACAGAAAATAGTCCAACGGTGTCAAGTCTCAGCTTCTTGGTGAGCAACTGACATCAATATTTCGGCTAATTAATCGGCCATCGAATATTTAACGCAATAAATTGATAGTGGCATGAGATGTGTGGCAAGTTGCATCCTCCTGTTGAAACCAAACATCGTTCACATCAATACCATAAAGATCGGGCACAAAAAATCGGTTACCATAGTGCGATAGGTGTCTCCATTGACCGTCCTCTTTTTTAAAGAAATATGGGCTCCGCTCACAAGCCTCGCTAAACAGTCACTCGTATTGGGTGCATTGGCTTCCGTAAGACGACGTTTGGGTTTTCTGAGCCCCAAATACGGCAACTTTTTTTTTATTTTTTGATTTTTTTGTAATTTCAGACGAATTGTCTTTGTTTGGGAAAAAAATTTTCAATAAATCCCAACGTTGTTCAAACGTAAATCGATTCATTCGTTCAGTGGAGATAATATACTGAATTTTGTGACAGAACGGAATGATACAAGTATTGCCAGATTCAAATTTAAGCCGCATGTTCAAACCGATGTAAACCGATGGCCCAGTCGATATTTTCCTCAATAACCCCGTATTGCTCTCGACAGCCGTCTTTTGCGATTTCATCAACTCTCACTCTAAAAGTTTTTTCCAATGTTGTTCCCACTGTTACATATTGTATGTGTGCGTGTGTGTGTTTGTTGTTGATTATAATTTTCGTTTTTTAAAAATTTTCACATTTTTTATGCACAAGAATCTATGTGTGTGTATGAGAAAGTAAGTGTTTGTGTGTGTGTGTGTGTGTTGGTGTCATTTTTATTGAAATGCTTTTTGCTGTTGCTAAAAAATTCAATTGCATTTGGTATGTACTGGTATATAGGTGTGTATGTGTGTGTTTGTGTGTATGAATATATGTTTGCAACATGTTGTCCTTTGTGCATACATTTGCCAAAAACATTATACTTTTGCCCTTTTCCTTTTTTATTACTTGGAGTGTGTGTTAATTGTGTATATTGCACGTTAAAAGTTCACTTTGTTTTCTCCTTTTTTTTTGTAATATTTTGGCCTCCATCAAGCAACTTTATTTTTAATAATAAACAAACACACACACGATCTGTTTAAAAAAAGCAACCAACGACCAACAAATTTGAGAAAGTGTTGTTAAGAGCCTGCATTATGAACACGTTGTGCTGGTTTGTTCCTAATAATTGCGGCCAGACTAACAAAAAAAAAAATGATGCAAAAATATTTGGTCAGTAACCATCAGCGGAAAATAAAAAGAAAATTAAAAAAAAAAACAAAAAATTATTAATAACTGTGAACAAAATAATGTAAATAGAACACGAGGAAAAAAATTAAAACCTAAAATGATTAAATCAAAGGTAATGCATTTCCTTTTTTTAATTTTAATTTTAATTTTTTTTTTTCAACTTATATATGTATGTAACATATGTGTAGCCATGAATTCTGATCAGCATATTAATGTGATAAAAATTTGAAATATTTTTTTCTCCCAACTTACATCAATTGCATTTGTATGTTGCATTAGTTGAAAGTACATTTTCATAAAGTAGTTGTTGTTATTAAATTTAAATTAATTTTATTACACATATGGCCAACCATAAAATTAAATTTTGTTTCTTGTTTTTGAACAAGAAATTTACTTTGATGTGAAATGTAAAAGGTTTTTTTTTAAAAAAAAGTAAAAAATGACAAGAAAAAGTTAAAGTGAAAAATAGTCGCTAAATTTAATAATTTTTATTGGCATTTCACGTTCAGTGCTTACTTTATAAAAATGGCTGTAAAAGTGCAATTTATTCCCGTGACTTAAGAATTATACTCAGAAAATATGGGTAAAGAGATAAGAGCAGTAAGAAATTCTTGAATTGATTCTGTATGGAATAGCACACCAATGGTTCATACGTAAGCATATATTTAGCACTTATGCATAACATCTCTCTCACCTCTTGAGTTACGCGTAAAAAACCGACTTATAAGCAAATAACTTAACAAAATATTTTGCAATTTAGAGTTCCTTTTCGGATTTGGAAAGAAAAGATACCTTTTAAATGATATAAAGTATGGGCAAATATGAGTTTGGGAAGTAAATTGGCTCTCCAATGATGAAATGTTAAGAATAGAGCTGTCGACTATAACTCTGAAACGCTACACTCTTGAACAAAAAATTTTAATTGTGAAAATTTCCTGTATTTCTTCGTAATATTTGAGCAGCCATTCCTTGTAATCCGCTGTGCTTACTTTAATTGCTAAATTCGAGCCGCACACTACTTTTACTGACAATAGATCAAAACAATACGCTCGTAGTAGCCGCAGTGATGCAAACATAACCGCTGTACAGCAAAGTGTTGAGAATGAGCCTGGAACATCAAGTCGTCGATGTTCACAACAATTGAGCATCACCAGGGGAACTTTGCTCAACATTTTGCATAAAGATCGTCATGTGAATCGGCGGTTTGAAAACCTACACGTAAACAACGCATTTTTCAACAAAACCATCTTTTTTCAATTAGGCGGGCTCACAAATTTCACAAACAGTCCCCGAAAAACCATTACATGTAAAGAAAGTGACCGCATGGTGCGGTTTGTGGTTAGGCAACTTTCTCTGTAAACACTCAATCTACTGGCAAGATTTTGGTTTATTTTTTCGCCACTTTTGATATTAATACGTATGTATATACTTGCAACTGATTACTTGTATGTGTAAATTCACGGATTAGGTTATTCTCAAACTCGTACTTTCCGCATATACAATGAACACATATATCACAACCGGTCTGACCATTCTGGTATACATCCAGTACAGTGTTTTTGGTTTATTTTTTTTTCTCCGTCACTCCTCTAGGGAGCATATTGGCTTTCGACAAAGCATCTAATGCTTTGTTTCAGTTTCTTTAATCAATTTGATATTTTCAAGTTAAGTAGATGATTAATCCTCTGTAGGTTCTTCCATATATCTTTTTTGTGTAGTGGTGAAGATCCTTGCTAATTGGTGGTGATCTTTACTTTAGCATTGTAATATTTTTGCAGTAGGTGGGGTGTTTTTTCTATTCATTCGTCTGATGTTTGTCATGATCGCCAGAGGTATGCTGGAAGATCTTTTCTTTATTTTTTAGATGGAGTAGTCTGAAGTTGAAGCCTTTTTTTATTATTAAACATTCGAAACCACAATTACATTTTTTTTTAGTCATATCCTCTGCTGGGGCTCGAACCTGGATCGTTTGTGTTGTTATGTTGCGCTCTAACCACTACACCACGCCAGCCCCATTTTTGAATTATAGCCCCAAGATTTACCGGCAAGCCCTTCCCGCCATTAGCGTGTGCGTGACTTTTTTTTGTCTCCACATTAGCTTCTCCAGATACTTTGAATATTCCTCAATTTATGGATTTTCCTTTTTTCATAACTAGAATTAGTTAATTACCCTTAATCAGAGCATTACAGAATTAACCACCTTTTTAAAGTTAAACTATTGCCCGCCATATACGTGCGTGTATATTTACATTAAATTAGTGACTCGTAGCAGCCACCATGACAATGGTTACTTATGACAACCATGAAACCATCATTATCACTTGCAACCATCCACAAAACTATTTTGCTAGCCCCGCTCCTCTTGCTCCCAACCGTAACACTTTATCTCCACCAAATCCGTCTACACTAACAAAACCAGTAAAAAAAACATGAAATTGTTTGCTAATGTCTGGGAAAATATGCTGGTAATATGGCTGACCAACAATAATACAAAAACAATTTTTAGCTTTTTTCAATATTTATTGTACAAGGACGCATGTGTTCCACCATAAATGGTGGCAAGTAACATGGTTGCAACTATAGTGGTTATTTTGAATTGGGGGGTGGGTACACAGATTTTGTTATAAAAACTATAGAAATACCAAAAACTATAGCCAAAGGTAGTCAAAGAGCATCGATGTAAAGGAGAAATTTGTAAGACAAGTAAAAGTGGTTGCATATACTCGTATACTGGCCAGCCAAAAAATAATAGCAAACAAAACATTGATTGCAAAAAAATGTTGGCAAAGACATAGAAAGCAAGTTGAAGGGAGAGTAAGTGTCTGTAGCCTGTCAATCAAGCGGTAAAATAACGGTTTTTTGCAACAACATTAATGTTGCATACATACAAGAACGGCAAGAAAAAGAAATAAACCGTTATTGCCAAAAAACAAAAATGAAAAACGGAAATGAAAATATAAACAATCTGTAAAGCATTTAAATGTTGTTGCGAACATCAAGCGACATGTGCATTTTATGGTGGCATAAAACATGTATTACCATAACGTCTACACCTCCCCACCCTGTCTTTATACTGTCAATTATTACCCCTCTCCACACATAATGTTATTCTCTATAACGCTTTGTTATCATAATGGTTAATAGTTGGAGTTGGTGGTGGTGCGTTTAAATTTTGTATGACACGAAATGAAACGAAACGAAAACACTTGCAATTGCAAGTGATTTCAGTTCACTTGACACTTTTGTGCAAAATTGCATCAAAAAAAAAAAGAGAGTAAAGCACGTCAATAACATAAGTTGGCAAAAAAAAAAAAAAATGAAATAAAAATTAAAATAACAACCAAACAATGAGTACATGAGTACTCAGCTTTGGTCTAAAGCCACGCAGACAGAGCTATGCAGTTTGACGATCGGTCATTTGTTCAGTGTCCATTGGAAGCACATTTTATGCGTCTACGTGTATGTGTAAGCGCGCCTTCCAAACGTTATTTGCATTGTTTGTTAAGGTTTTGCTAGCCACGGCTGTATTTTATTTGAGGCTAAATGAACACAAAAAAAAACTAAAAAAAAGTTGAAACTCTGAAAAAATGTTTGCCAGTAATGCGGTTAAGATTTTACCAAAAAAAAAAAAAATATTAAAGTGGATTTGACTTTTCCTAAACAATATTTTTATTAAAGATACAGTGCAAGTATATACGAGTCATGTGTCCATTAAAAAGCTTTTACTTTTTCTTAGTTCTTCTTCTGATTAACTTGTCGTCTCTGTCAACTGGCTTTTTATTGTTCTTGACACTAATTATTGGCCAAAATCTGTTAGAAACTGTATATGACTTTTTGTTGCTACCACTCGTTTCTTTTAGATCTTGTACAACAACAAACCTGCTGTACAGTGAAATCTTTTTGTAGCATAAATGAAAAAAAATGAATATCTTACACATTAATACTCTCTAGGAGCTCAACGTGTATTTAAAAAAAAAACGTTCTGTTTGCTACTTCATTCGTTATGTGCCTTTGAAGTCATCATCTTTAGTGTAAGCCATTTGCACAGTAGGTCTTACTTGCACCGGAATTAGAAGGAAAGGAATGTCAAGTTCATTCATAGTCTTAATTTCTTAATAATGGGCAGTATAAAATTCAATTTATTGTCCCTTTCCTTTCCTCCTCTTAAGCATCTCATTTTTACTCGCCTTGCAGGAATTTTTTTAGAAACTTTCCAAATATGGTTACACTATACTATTTGGGAAGGTTCGTAGGTCCCTGTATCGTGCATCTCCAGGTGTTTCTTAGAAAACTGCGAGTTCCGAGGATTCCACTCAAACAACTGCTGAATAAGGTACCGTTTTAAAGCAAATCTTAGAACATAATCCGAATATGGAGTGAAAACCATATAAAATAAGTTAAGTCACCTTTACCAGCACAATTAATGACTATTAAGTGTGGCAAGAACACTTTATAGATCTTCTCAATGCTAAAGATAATATACCATCCACAGATAAACAATAAGCCCCTAAACTTGAGAATTCAAGACAATATATCTGAAGACGAGTTTGATAACACTCTTGAAAAAAGGAAGATTTGAAATGTAGCTGGACACGTTAACATAGCTCCCGAACTCTTTCGACACATGGGCAACGATAGTAAAAAAACTGCTGCTCAAATCATACTCGTGGGGCATGAGGTAGTGGTTAGAGTGCGGGTTCCAGTCTCGAAAAAATTAAATTACGGTTTCAAGTATTTGATTAAAGAGACTTCAAGCTCTCCCCAAACAGTTCTATCAAAAGAAGCCCCTCTGACCTTCCAGATTACCTCTGCACCAGGAAAACACGCCATCTGCAGCGAAAATATTACAATAATAAGCAAGTATCACCACCACCACTTAGCAAAGATTTTCACCACTACACAATCATACGGAGGAGTGTTAGAGTAGATTAATCATCTTCGTAGCAGGCAAATCAATTTGATTAATGAAACTAAAACAAGGCTATTAATGCTTTGTGAAAAGTCAATATGCCCTCTAGAGGAGTGACGGAAAAACAAATCACATTACTAGCATAAACAGGCAATATCATTATTCTGCTAAAAAGCTTCATCGAAACTTGAATATTTTGGTTCAGGAAATTATTGTAGGCATTAACACAAAAAAGACGGAAGTTGTGATAATAAGCCGTAACAAAAGCAGCACCAAATGAATGTGCGACGAAACAAGTAGAAAAATGTCGATACCTGGGCACAATAACAAGTAAAGATGGAAAATGGGATAAAGATCTAATAGCCAGAATATCGGCTGCAGCCAGCTTTTACCAATCTCTAAAGCAGAATTTCATCA
Source organism: Wohlfahrtia magnifica (assembly GCA_023159175.1). Taxonomy (NCBI): domain Eukaryota; kingdom Metazoa; phylum Arthropoda; class Insecta; order Diptera; family Sarcophagidae; genus Wohlfahrtia; species Wohlfahrtia magnifica. The sequence continues at coordinate 5,053,279 of JAKWBJ010000223.1, forward strand.
GTAAAAGAGAACTTCACAAACATACCAAATCTAACATATGGATGTGAATCATGGAGGCTTACAACTAAAAATAAACGGATGACAGAATGACAGGATACGCTATGTTACATTTAGTCGCGATGATTATTTATGAGGTCGAATTTTGTTTCCTTCTTTAATTCAAACTATCATGAGGACGGCCCTGGGCGAGGTGTCAAATTGGTGCACTTAGGAATGATTCACGGTAAGTCCCTCAAAAACGGTTGTTGTACTTTTTACAAGGAGAGACAAGTTATCATGTGACTGTATTTCTTTTATGGGTATCAACGTCAACTTTTCTAAGGAGGTTAAATATCTAAGTGTTATTATTAATAGGAAATTTAGTTAAAACTGGCACACCGATTCAGTCCTCCTACGGTAAAGCATAAGGTCTTTCGCCGAGAATGGCGCTGTGGATATATATTGCTATTTTTCAGCTTTTTATTTAGAAATAGCTTGGTGCAAATTAGGCAGAGTACAGACCCTCGCCTGCCTAGGTATAGCTGAGGCAATAGCGGCCTTGGATGCCTTGATTGGTTTAACACCGCTTCACATCTATGTAAAGAGGATGCCTGCATGTTCGACAAAAAAGTTTTCCGTTAAGGGGACCCGAAATGCGTCGGGATGTCTCTGCATCTACGCAGGGTGGTCGGAGAACCATCTTCGGTCATAGATGTCATGCCTATGGATCTGTGCTTTGGCATGAGATTCAGAGTTGAATTCTCGGACCGAGATTGTTGGTCTAATGGAGCACTAGTTCGAAATGAATTTGATCTAAACTAGTGCTGATTTTCATGGACCCAACCCATCCCCACTGGGGAGAACGCTGAGTGTATTCCAGGCTGAGCTCATGGCCATTGCCATATGTGCGGAGGCCAACCTGAGCAATAGACCCACGTATAAGACCATTAATATATTCCCTGACAGTCAAGCGTATGACATCTAGGCTGGTCAAATATTGCTACAATGCGCTTGGAAATAAATTCCAGTTGTTTTGGATACCTGGACACTGTGGAAAAGATGGTAATGAAACAGCGTACTCACTGGCTACAAAAGGTTCAGTGACATCCTATATTTGTCCAGAACCTTACTGCTATCCTCAATCTAGTCAAGGATTGGGAAAGTGCGAGATACTTGGAACACTAGAATGCTTAAAGGGGACTTCGCCGTTCAGAGTTTTTCAAGTACGGCAGGCGGGACTTGAAACTCCTAACGAAGTTCTTTCTGTACACTGTAGACTAAGAGCGCATCTGAAGCGGTCGGCGGTCACAGATGTGGATGTTTGGAGACTGTGCTTCGCAGGTATCAGAGAGTGCGGGACATACATTGGATTTTGGATAGGTTTAGGTGAGCATAGGATCTCACTAGGTGACGTATCTACTATTATGGCTTAAGACCTGCTAGCGTTCATTGGGAAGGCAGTAGATCTGCTGAAAAAACTATAGATCGGAAAGTGCACAATAGATCCCATGGGTGGCAGTGTCCGGCAATAGTGCCTGGTCGATATAATGATAACGACAATGTTATTACCCCAAAAACAAAATGTGAACTATCACCATAGTGAACAGCAGCATATAATTGGTCACTTTTGCAAATCAATCCCTGTAACTACTAAGCTTGACGTTGATTTCACGAATAATTCTCTAACATTTTAGATTTTTTTTTAAATTTACTGCAAGTATTTGTGGTTGTTATGGCATTTTTTTCGTTGTTGTTGTTTTGTTGTTGGTTTTTTGGATTGTGGTTGATTATGCGATTCTTGTTGCACTCATCTCGTTGACAGTTGGTAAATTGCTGCTATTAGTCGAAAAATTTTTCTCAAAAAAAAGTGTTTAAAACATTTTCACATGCCCAGAAAATACAAAAAAAAAAAAAACTGAATTTGAAAGCTACAAACAGATACTGCCTGCTTGCAATTATAGAGAGATGACAAGAGAGAAAAAAAAAGTTTTTTTGATTTGTTCTAAATCTGATTTTAATTGATGACGCAAAGTAAGAGTGATGGTTTTTTATTAAAAACATTAAACAAAATTTTTAACTAAAATTGTGACAAAAAAAAGTGGCAAAAAAGCAACAAAAATTAAAGTGAAATTATGCTGCAGATGAAAAATCCATAGCGTTGCTTTAGTAACTGAAAATCTGAACAATTATGCAGACTTTGGCCAAATATTATGACCACAATTCTACGTACAAAATACATAAAAGAGGATAAAAAAAATTATGCTTTTTTTCTCTGATGTTTTTGTTGTTTGGTTTTGTTGTTGTTGCTGCAACTGTTGCTGGTAAACATGTCGTAACAAAGTGAACTCATTAATCATTTTCATAAATCCTTAATAATTCCCAACTTCATATCAATCCAGATGTTGACATATACCAAAAAAACAACAACAACTACTACTACTACTACAACAAAATGAAAATCAGCGAAAAGAATATAAAACTCCTTTCCCTCCCATTCGACCTTTTTGACTACATTGGTGGCAGTGCAACCAAATAAAATGTAGTTGTCACAATGGTTGCCCATAAAAAAAGACAAACAAAAACAAAAAGGAAACCTGCAACAGAAAGTCGTGTATATTGGCAACGCGAGATATGAAATCTGAAACATTCAAATATATAATCCCCAAAAAATCCATACACTTTATCATGGTGATTATCATCAATAAATGGACAGGCAGCAGCAGCAGCAACAGCAGCAGGCAACATACTCTTACAACAATGACAAGTATATTGATCCACTTTTTTTCGACCCCTTTACTCATCACACAAAAAACACAATTCTACGCCAGCTGACCATTGTATGACCATACGCGTACATGGAATATTACTTTTGGTGTGCCCGCAAAAAAGAAAAATCAAAAGAAAACAAATGAAATCCTTCCACAATAAACATCGAAAACAGTTCAATACTTCATAACCAAAAAACAACAATAACAATAACAATGATAACCAACATTGCAAGAAGAAAACACCGAAAATTTCTCTATATCCCACTCGAGCATGCTAGGGCTGTTCGAGGACAATAAACTGCATAATTCGTTGCTGTATTGGCTGCACTGTGGCATAAAGAATGAAAAAAGAAAAACGAATAAAATATAACATGAAATCACAAACAAAAAAAAAGAAAAAAATAAAACAAAAATCGTACAAAAAAAACAAAAAATTAAAAATATAAAAATGAATTGCAATATGGCGACCGCAATACATACGCACCCAAAGTCCCGTAAAGAAAATACAGAAAAACCGCGAGACATTGTACAAACACATCCCATCCATCTATTGATTCATTCGTTCGTATGTGCGTGCATTCTGCGTTGGTTACAAAAATTAAAAGAAAACATTGAAGAGCCTTTTATACACAAATTGGAATGATTTCAATGCGAATTTAAATAAGTTTTTTTCCTACATTTTTGGGTAAAATTATGTCAAAAGATAGAAAAATGAAGCATGACTTTAAACAAATTCTCATCCGTGTTTTAACTAAAAACAACAAAAATTTAAGTTTTGAAAAGTATTCACATGACCAACAGTGCGTAATCGATTAAAAAATTTGTTTTAATCAAATATGTCATGCATCCATCCAGGTTAGGAATTTGACTGAAACACCTTTTTCTTGCAAAATTGCATACTAATGACATACTAAACCGTATGTGCCGCCATACATCGGTCCGGAAACTTGCTACCACTCACTACCATTCACAATCCAATCAAGGATTGGAAAATTGCTAGATGCTTAGAACAATGGAATGCTCCAGGGGTGCTTCGTCACTCTAGAGCGGCGATCAGTCCGCTGGTCGTAAGAGCGCATCTAAAGAAAATGGCTGTCACAGATGTGGATGTTTGTAGGCTATGCTCACAGTCATCAGAGACAGCGGAACAAATGTGGGGCTCTTTAGAGGTTTAGGCGAAAATGTTTAAGTGGACATAGAGTCTCACTGAGTGACATATCAATTACTATGGTTAGGAAGGCAGCAGATCTGCTGAACACTTTATAGACCGGATAATAGAAAATAGATGCTATGAGTCGCAATAGTGGTCGATATGATAATAATAATGAAACAATATGTGTATGTCTGCCATTATTCCATCAGTTGTCCACTTCCTGATTATCTAAACGAAAACTGATCCAATTGCATTTTAATGGCCTCTATAGAACTCAAATTTTCAGAGGTCAAACCAAATGCTAATCTGAAACCTTTCCAGGTACACTCTCTGAGATTGTGCTAGGTCATCAAAGTTGTCTGTGGTCTGACATTGTCTGTAGTAAGACACAACACCTTTTTTGTTAATCAATCCTGGTCGTTTCAATAGAATTGCTTGCTTCAAGCTTGTCAGCTGTTGATAGTGGAGATCAGGTTGTACAAGCCCATAATGTAAAATTTCTTTCCAATACCACCAGACACAGTTCTGCAAAGCTTCACCTTAGTTTATCATCTTTTTCGCAAAATATTGCCGCATGTAATCCACTTTTCATCGCCCGCTTCAGAAATGATTCGATTTAATTTCGTATTAGCAGCGAATTAATTGCAAATAGAAATTCGGTCCATTAAATTTTTTACTGTTAATTCATTCATCGAACTTCTTTATTCATCCAGTTTTGTTCAAATGGTTGTTAACTGTTTGATGATGAATGTCTGTTTAACTCTCTAGTAAGGTACTTGCTGTCTATGGACCGGTCTTTCGCACTTATTTCTATGATTTCATTGACTTTTTTTAAACGATTTTTCGATCAGAGCGAAGTGCATATTTAAATCAAACTTATTAGCGTGAATTTTTAGCCACTTTCTTTTTGACAGCTAAGGTGTTTTCGTGTCACACGTTGCTGTCAAACAAGTTCAGTTTGGTCTATAATTTAATCATAAATCGACTTTCACACGAACGAAAATAACTGAATTTTATTATCAAAATTCGTGCCCTGTTAAGTAAGTGCATTATGCACAATAGTCTTTAGCGACGAAGCTCATTTCTGGCTTAATAGATACGTGACGAGCAAAATTGCCGTATTTGGTGTGAAAAGCAGCCTGAAGCATTACAAGAACTACTAATTCATCCTGAAAAATGTACTCGTTGGTGAAGATTATAAACAGGTGGCATCGTTGGACCGTATTTTTCCAAAGGCGACGAAGGCAGAAATGTTGGTGTGAATGACGATTAAAAAATTTGTTTATGCCCAAAATGGAAGAGCTAGACTTGGCTTACATGTGGCTTCAACAAGACGGTGCCACATGCCACACAGCACACGAAACAATGGCCCAATTGAGTGGTGAGTTCGGTGAACAGTTGATTTTACGCGATTTAACGTCTTAAGACTATTTTTTGATGGGCTATGTTAAGGCTCACGTATGTAAGGACAAGCCCGCAACGGTTGACGCACTCGACGTCAATATTAAAGAATTTATTCTTAAGATTACGGCCGATATATTGGGGAGAGTATGCCAAAATTGCATCCAGCGTATGGACCATTTGAGGCATAGCAGCGATCAAAATTTACATGAAATCGTCCTTAAACATTGAATTACATAGATCGTTCAACGACTCCAATAAAGATTTCATACATTTCGCTAAATTGTATGTGTTTTTTTAAATCAAATCCGAAAGCTCTAAAAAAATCACCCGATAATACAGGCGTGGCGTGGTCAATACCACAACAGCGACTCCAGCAAAGGACATGACGAAAAAATTTAATTGTCCTTTCGAGTGCTTAGTAACTAGACTGCAACCACCCAAATCTAAGTAAGGGTCACCTCCACCACTTAGCAAGGATCTTCACTACTACATTATCATATGGAGATGAGCTAGAGTAGATTAATTATTGTAGTTTGAAACACAACTTGATTAATGAAGCTGAAATAAGTCACCGAATGCTTTTTGAAAAGTCAATATATACCGTAGAGGAGTGACGAAGAAATATATTAAATTGTGCAGCCTTGATGGGATTAAGACGGCATTGTGTGCTTTGAGATGCTAAAACACGGTGATCGGAGCAGACTGCAATTACTTTGATTAAATCGTGCACTATGCGCAAAACGGCCGGAATATTAAGACAGATATGATTAAGATATTCTTTTGCCTGACAACGCTCGGCCACACGGCGCAAAAATTGCCAAACAATTGTTAGAAACGGTCGAATGCCGCACAAGCTATATTCTCCGAACCTTGCATCATCTAACGAATTACATCCTTTAAAGATATACAAAATCGGCTGTGAGGTTGAATTGGCTCTCTACTAAACCCAATCGGGTTTTATTGGGTTACCCAGTAGGTTGCCAGCCCTGATTAACGTTCTACGTGAATATACATAAATAATTTATCGTTTTCTGCTCTTTTTGATAAATATTTAGATATGATAGAGAGGAGAATCAGCTGAAGGAAAATGGCTGATAATAACAGCCCACAAAATTCAATATATTTTTCTTAAATGAAGATAACGGAAATCTGCATGAATATTTGTCTAATACTGATGAAGAAACGTAATTTGTTACAACGAACCAAGGAAATATTTTATAAGTAAAAATGGTATTGAGTAGACAGAGGAAAATTCTCCTAAACTTTTAAATTATTCTGTGCCATCTCATCACTGACAGCTGCTTAAAGTCAATGAACTGATGCACCATTTCACCAGGCTTCTAGTGCGGGCTGGTTGTAATATTTTATTTGTTTCTTGAATTTTCAAATTATTTGTTATTTCTTTTAAATTTTAAATACAATAATAATTATAGATTTATAGTAGAAGAAGGTCAGGTATCATTGATGCCTGATGTTATGTTTGTAGTTATTGCTGCTGCCTACAACTGCTGCTGCTGCTGACTACTGATGATGATGATGCCGGGTAAAAAATTAACTTAAAATAAAGAGTAAAACCGCATCGAGTGCGGTTATTGCGGTTAACAAAAAGGATTAAAAATGACAATATGAGCGGCAATAGTATAACAACAATAGCAGCAGCAGCATTAACGGTTGTGGCAGCCACAACTACAACAACAATAATAAAAACATCAACAGCAACTATAATAAACGAATACAAATTGAAAAGAAGAAAAAAAAACAAAAAATTTAAATAAAACGCGAGTTAAAGGATACAACAAATAACAGCAATGACAACAACAACAACAACAATGACAGTTATAATAATAATAAAAGGTTTGTGCATTGACAACTTTTTAATCACTTAATCAATATAATCAAATTGAATGTGGTCAAAAGGATTTATAAACCCCATACAGCAGTGTAAAGTGTCATTAAAATACAACACAACACCGCAATACTCTCTATGGGCAAGACAATACGACAACACAACGCCATAAAACGCAACACAATGAAAGGCAATGAATTTGAAAAAGGTATGAAGAGAGTAAATGAATGGAATGAACGAAATACATGAATCAGTGAATGAATGAATGGCTTATACACATATATTAATTCGTATATACATACATATTTATAAGAGTAAGTAATTATTAAAAATAAATTTAATACTACAATGGCATGAATAACTACTACAAGAGTATGGAAGAGAAAAAAAAAACAACATCATGACAGATAAACAAATCGAATTCAATTCATTAAACGAAATTATTATTAAACGACACTGTGAATAGTTAAATTGCGAAAATTAAGAAATCAAATCAAATAAATAGACAGGAATTAGAAAAAATGGTTTACAATTTAATATGGGTACCTGTCAATTGTGCCAAAAAAAAAAAAATTAATCAAAATTTAATAAATTAAAAGCAATGGGTTAAGTAAAAAGAAAAAGAAAAAAGTGAAAAATTAAAGGGCAAGCAGGGAAATTGTTTCCAAATATTAAAAAACGATATCAACTAGACCACTATCTGCATAAGTATGTAAACCCTGGGATGATAAATCTCATTTCATGAATATCATTATGAATAATTACTATATCGCACACTAAATCATGAACAGTTACAACTCAAAATTTTAAATGCTCAGCAGACGCAAAAAACTGTTTTTTTTAACATTGTTGCGAAATTCAATTGATCGGTTATGAAGTTATCATATGTCACCAGTAATCGATCGCTGTGTTGCTCATAAAGTAAGTTTGTTACGTTGCTGTTATGGCTTTTCAATGAGTCAAATCTGACTGAACATTTAGTTGATTCAAGCGACACAAGTAACATAATATATGGTCCGCCAAATAATTTTTTTTTTTTTTTTTTTTTGAAAACAGGGCGCAAAACATCGAGTGTAGCTTCGACTGTGTGGCACGTAGCGCCGTCCTGTTGAAACCAAACTTTGCTAATATCTTCCTCTTCAATTTTTGTGAACAGAAATTCGTTCAACATTGCCCAATAACGATTGCCATTGACTGTAACGGCCACTCCTTGCTCATTTTCGAATTATGCCTCTGGACCAAAATCCGCACCAAACAGTGATTCGTCTTGGGTGTATTGGCTTTTCAATGTATGCGTGCGGTTTTCTGCGCCCCAAATGCGACAATTTTGCTTGTTTACATACCGGCCAAGATCAAAATGAGCTTCATCTGAAAAGATGATTTTTTTTTTTTGGCAAAATCGGCATCTTCTGTAAGTCGATTGCAGGCCCACTTAGCGTAGCGAAGTTCAAGCGTATACACAACCATATTCGTTCAGCGAAAGGATAAAACTAATTATCTGTCTAATCAGACAAGAGCTAAGTGTTACCATTCACGAAATAAGCACTAGTTGAAAAAAAAACGTTAGATGGCGGACCCGATAGTATTCTACAAGTTGAAGAAGACAGACATCATTAGAAATTTGGTATGTGAATTGATTTATGGAAAAAAATCTATTTTGACAAATTTTAAGTTGTGACTGTTCATGATTTAGTGTGCGATATGATATTGCGCTTGAGGAATGGTTTTTCAATAATTCAAATTTGTCTTCCAGTATAGACTTGTGACAATTGATAGCGGCCAGTTTGTTGAAGCTACACTATGCCAAATCACCATTTTAAGTCACCATGGCATTGTTGTAAATGAAAAAATTGTTCTGCTCTGCTCGCTTTCTCCATTTTATACTCGCCAAAATCGTCCTCGTCCATGAATGCCACAAGGTTTTCATGGAAATCTATTCTCATTCGAAGGTAACTCTCTAACTGGGTTCCGGGACGCAGGGATGTCGTTGGTAATTGCGTATCTTTGGTGTCCCAATTGTCTCGGATAGGCTGGCGATCGATGTATAGTGACGCTTAATCTCGTTGGCGGTATGAGAGCATGTGCCGTATTACTCGGCTCTGCTGTACTGACCTCGATAAAAAGAGGACTAAATATCTTCTTGCCCTAAATTGCATGGCCATCCATCACACTATTACGGTCTTCACGGCCTGATTGGGAGTTAAGCCGATAGACTCGTCAACGCCATGCAAAATTTTTGCAGCAGTTGTCGTTGTCCAGCCAATGTAATCACGCGACGAAAATTGTTATCATCCTATTTCTTGTCCTCTTTGACTGAACTTTCCAAAATGAAGGTCACCGTAATTGCGAGATTTATTTTGAAGTCAAAATTGTTTCCCATAGAGACTGTTTGATCCTCGAGTTAGCTTCTATGCTTATGGTATTACAATGTTCCAAATATCTGGCCTACCTAACCTAACCTAAGTCGACGTCATGAGACTTTTAGAAGCGTCTAATACATCGCTAAAAAGTGGCTTCGATCTTGCTCCGTTATTGGTCCATAGTTCTTTCAGAATGACATTGGCCAGATCATCAACCGTAAAGGAGAGCGTTATTATTCGATGATAACCAACATTTAATAACCTAAATTTAATAATACGGATACTAACAATATATAGTTTCAACAGGCCCTTTAACAGCGGCCTCCAAGTTAATATTACTACGCCATCGATAAAATTCTTCACTGCTGAACCGCGATGAAACTTGATTACATAATGGCATCGATATACCTTTCAAGCAAAAATTCCCATAATATTACAGAATGGCCCTTGAATAGAACCCCCAATTATCCAAGGACTAGGGCAAAACAATCTTACAAGAGAAGAGACAAAGAGAACGACAGCAAACCGTGTAAGATCGATATGCTTTGTAAAAGCCTTATACTCTCAAGAGGAGTAATGGAAAAAAATTGGGCAATAAGCTATCGTTCTTGGTAATTATTATTCTTACACATGAAAACTTTTGCAGCGAACGTTGCAGCATCGGTTATTCGTACGTTTGGTAATTGGTCTTATGAATAATTGAAGACAAACCTAAGTCAACAAGTGTTCTTCCCTTAGATCCGTATCTAATCACACAGTATGAGCCCCAATTAAGTCTTTGGTTGGACCTTGAAAATCCATTTCATTTTATTCGTTTACAAAACTACTTAGACACAGTTTGTACCCATGTCCCCGACAGCTTAAACCCAAGATATTACTCTCGTATCTTATGAAACGAAAAAAGGTGAGCATTTATCGATTGACAATCTACAGACACAGCTATCAAATATTAAATATTTAAATAGACTCAGCACAAAACGAATTGATATCTGCAATAAGTATTGCAGAAAGTCATTAAAAAATTCCTCTTTAAAAATATTGTTCTTTTACCCCTTTCATCACCCATTTCGTGACAACTCCTAGCAAATAATTTTTGTTCTTTTCTAGAAATTTAAGCTTTTGTTTGAAATTTTATACGATTCGTTTAATTCTGTTGATACTGTAAATTAAAAATTGTGTTGTTTTTACTTAAACATTTGCACTCCTCTGACGCCCCAACCACACCTGTAGCCAAACATTTCAAATGCCAAATGCCAGTCAGTAACTGGAGAAGCAAATCAACCAACCAACTGATTTTGTACAATTCAAGTACCAACTTTGTCATAACATTCACTTTATTTAGCCATTCATGGATCTGGCCATTCATCCATAGCATTCATCTATTTCATTCATTTGTAATATTTATTCATTTATCTTAACATAGGACTTGTAGGCGAGCAGTAGGGGGAAGTCAAGTGTTGTGTTGACTTTCCATTTAAGCGCCAACCAGAATTATTATCTTCATTGAAAATTTCTACGTACATGACTAACAAGAGAATACTGCTCATGTTGCAACATAATGATGATGATGATGCAACATATACTCGTACATACAATTACACAGATTACTATAACGAATTGTGTATCAACGTTTAGTTAATAATTGTTTGAATATTTACTTCCTTGTAATACTACTACTGCTACTGCTTCTACGACTTACCATCAGTCAATGTCTCTTCCTAATGAACACTCCAGGAATACATTCTGAGTAACTATACAACACTCAGTCAGTCATCTTCATTCATACATACATTCATTCATTCATTCATAGATATTGTCATTTTTTGGCTTGTTAACACATCATATGTCTCCGGTTTTGCAGTTGTTGTAACTAAATTTTTGCAACAACATACAAAGAAAAAACCAACAGAATGAAATAAAAAAAAACATATTTTTTAAGAGAATCAGTTTTAAAATTTTACTTGATTTTAGGAGTTACTTACTCAATAAGTTGACAACATATTCGTTGTAGATGTTGTTATTTCACTTTAATTGCTAATTGGTATTGCAAACATTGTACAGTTACAACATGGTTAAGAGTTCTTATTAAAGACTTAAAAAATTATATTTTAAGTTAAAGTGTTATGAACAGATAGACTTTGAATAATGGCAGCGTTTTCTTAAACAATATCAGAGTTGTTTCAGTAAAATATTATCAAAAAGAAGACGATAATCGCAGAATCTCTAGTCAAGCGAATAAGGCGACAAAATCGACTCCAATCCCATTCCTTTCAGCCCATCGACTCTTTTGCAGATGACAGCAACTTTTGTCATTCATATTCTTTTGATCGTAGGCCTAGCGTTTTGGAAAATATAAAGGACAGGCTAACAAGCAACCTTGCAAAAATCTCCGAGTGGGGTAGTGCAAACAGAATCAACTTTGATGCGCGCACGTCCCAATGTTGTTTGCTAACACACAGACGTGGTGGTGTGTTGTTATCTGTGTCTATGGGTAATGTAGATATTCAAGAGTCAGATGCTCTTGACGTTCTGGGCATGAAAATTCATTGTAACCGCATATTTCGAGTGTCGAAACATCATTCATGTGCCTCGGTTTCTTAAGACGATGTAAGAAATACTTCACTCCATCTTATCTCCTTAATATTTACAAGACGTATATCCAACCCATAACGAACACAACTCTCTTGTATGGGAAGGTGCTTCAAAGTCTATTTTAGAGCTTCTCGACCGCGTATTAAAGGTGGCGATAATATTTATTAATGACGGTGTGGTAGCCAATTCTATATATCGCTATCGTGCGTTTCATTGTTCTATCGGTACTATAATGGACCATGTTTTGATTAAATAAACGAGTTAAACCCTAATAGTAACACATTCTTTTGTAATACCCGTAACTCTAGTAAATCGCATCCCTTTGTAGTTGATTGTCCAGCGAAGCGAACAACGCATTATAGGGAGAATTCGTTGTATAGTCGTACAGTTCATTTATGGAACAGTCTTCCCTGTCACTTACAACGTGTGTAAATTTAAATCGAACGATCATAAACACTGCTCCTTCCTTTTCCTTTCCTTCAACCTCTAACCAGCACAATCCACTGCATGATAAGGGGTCATCACCAGAGTACTGGTCTTAGATATAAAAAAATAGGGCAGCGTGTGACTTTACCATCGAATGCTCCAAACCAGATTTTCTACATTTGACAAGTTGAATGTACGAAGAAATATTAACATTCCTACGATTAGACCTTCGAGCAAGATTGTTTGAGAGATTCTCAAAAGTGGAGAAAGGCAATGTCTTACTCTTACCACCTGCATTGTTTGAATATTCTTGTGAGCAGTGCACAATAGGCAGTGGTTTGTATATAAGGAGCTCACTAGCGTTCCACGAACGTGTAAACTCGCATTTTACCTTTTCTACTAACAGTACAATTTTAGTAGGTTTTTGTCAATGTCTGTAGAGGAGTTTTGAGTTGGCTACACTGTTTTATATGACCACTGATTTAACAGCTGATAGTTGCTTTTTGTTTAGTTAGGTTTGACATTTCATTATGAATAGACTAACAGTAGAGCGACGCTTTCAAGTTGGGTCGATGCATGAATTCATATCGAATTTCCATTCAAAATTTTGTTCTCCAATAAAGTAAGTAAATAAGCAGAATTATTAAGCTTTTGTCGAAACACCCATACATCCACAGAAAATTACTGCTTGGTGCGCTTTATGAGCTGGCGGACTCATTAGTCCATATGTCTTCAAAAACTGTGATGGTCAGAATGTTACTCTGAATGATGAACGGTATAGGGACATGATTAGATATTTTTTCGTACCCTAATTAGCTTGTATATGCCATAAGGGCATTGGGCTCGAATCGTAAGACGTCTAGACCGGTCAAATATTGGTATGATACGTTGCAAAAGCTTTCGCATGGAAATAAGGTCCAGTTGTTTTGTGTACCTGGACACTGTGGGATAAATGGTAATGAAATAGCGGATGTATTGGTTAGAAAAGGTTCTATGACAACCTATATCGGGCCGAAACCTTACTGTTTAGCACCGTTTACTAGTATCCTCAATCTAGTCAAAGATTGGGAAATTACCAGATGCTTGGAACAATAAAATGCTCAAAAGAAACATCGCCAGCTTAAGGCGTTGATCAGAACGCAATTTAGCCGTCGCTCTAGGGTTCTTAAGTATGACAAGGCATACTTAAAAATTCTAAATAAGGCTCTTACAGGCCATTGTAGGCTAAGAATGCATCTAAAGAAAATGGCGGCCACAGATATAGATATTTGTATACTGTGCTCACAAGCATCAGAGATAGCGGAATACATACTGTGTGAATGTGGGGTTCTCGATAGGTTTAGGTGGAAATTTGTAGGCAATTGTCTCACTGGGTGACATATCCACCATTATGACTTAAGATCTGCTAAAGTTAGATAAAAGAGTAATTTCACGTAATGGTCCAAACAATTGGTCACCATGATCGTATGATTTAACCCCATTGGAATATTTTCTTTGGAGTTATATAAAGTCACTTGTATACTTTGTACTAACAAACTGCGGATTATTTTTATTAAAATTTGCAATTTTAAAGACGTCCAAGAAAAAGTTCTTCAAAATATTGGTTATACAAGTTTATAATGTCGATTTGGACAACATATAGCATAACAAATATAACATATGGTTTGTGTCAATAATAACAAATATATTATTTTGGAGGGTAAGCATCTGCCATTATAGTTCAGTATTCGATAGACGCCAAAGTGTAAACACATTTTCTCAAACGCTTTATTAATGTCGAATTTTTTGCCTATAAAAGATGTTTGATAACCTTCTTCCATTTGAAGAAAACGGCTGCTAAAAGCTATCGATGCACCAACTCAAAAAAAAACTTGAATTTCAGAATTGGTGATTACGACACAGAAGACAAGGAGAGGCCTTGTCAGCCGAAAAAGTTTGAAGATGAGGAATTAGAAGCATTACTCGACGAAGATTCTTGCCAAACGCAAGAATAACTTGCATTATCATTGAGAGTCACACAACAAGCCATTCGACAGCAAGAAAATTGGGTCCCATATAAACATTGATGAAAAATGGATAAATTACGATAACTCCAAATGCAAAAAGTCATATGTAAAGCCCGGCCAACCAGCACCGAAACCGAATATCTATGACTCCAAGGCAATACTCTGTATTTGGTGGGATCATAAGTGTGTTTTGTATTATGAGCTGTTGAAATCGAATCCGACAATCGCAGGGGACCTGTGCCGAACACAATTGATTTGTTCGAAGAGAGCAATCAACGAAAAACGCCCAGGATAGTCGACCGGACACGAGACCATAATCTTCCATCAGGACAACGATCGGACACATGTTGCAAGACCGGCCAAAAACTATATGGAAAACAGTTTTGGCTCAACCGACTTATAGCTCAGATCTTGACCCTTCTGACACTATTTGTTTTGATCAATGCAGAACGCTCTTACTGGAATGAACAATACTTGGAATAATGTATCAATTCATTTTGTTATTATAATCGATATTATTAACTTGTATATCCAATATAAAAGCAGGTTATCCTTCTCACCAAAATACCCCTGTAAATAAGTCATAAAGAAATGCCGAAAATTAAGTAAAAAGTTCCTTTTCATGCATTCTGTTACGAGAATAAATTAAGTTCAGCCCAATATATGGTCTCCCCTCCATACATGTGTAATAAGTAATGCAACATTGTTTTCCCCAAAAACAAAAAAAAAACGAAAAACGCAGTGTACTTGAGTTCTGTTTAACGTACGTATTTAACTATAGAATGGGTAATAAGGGGTCTATTGTTTTCTTCCGATTTTGGTGGTCATCGTGCTTTTTTATGTTTCTTTTCGTTGGATTTTGCCTTTAGTTCGTTAATATTGTTTTTGTTATTGGGTGTGTGTGTGTGTGTTTTTAAGTTTTTCGTTTTCACTATTTTATGTTGAATAGGGTTCCAATTACTTTTATTTTGGAAATTTGTGTGCGTTTTCTGTGGTGCCACTATGATTTCGTTGTTATTGGAGTTTCTCTACCTGTTTTTCTTTCTTGTGTGTGTGTTTTTTTGTTTTGTTACATTCATTCATTTCCATCATTTAATTGCAAAGTGCATTGCCAATGCATTACATTTCATTTAGTTAAGGGATATGCACATGCACTGAAATCTAAACGAGGGTAGTGTTAAATTTTATAATAAAATCAAGGAAGTTTTATACAGTCCAAGATTATAATGTTTCATGAAAATGTGTCCATGAAGTGAATTTATAAAATCGAAAAATTCAGAATTTTAACTGAAAATTATTTGTAGATTTTTTTTTAAGTTTTCCTCGGAAAGATTTCAGCAGACATCGTTTGTATAAAAAAACAAAAAATTGCAATCGATTTTGTCAGACCATACCTTGTTGTCTCTGTTGTTTTGGTAACCAAACATACCGATAATTTTTTCTTTTTCTGCATTTTCTATTCATTTTTTAATGGACTTTTAAGAGCTTGTGTGAGAAGTATATGTTTTTTTAATATATAATATTCAATAAGCAGTTGGTAACCCATCTGAAAAGTCTGTCATAAAAATTCTCATTTCATTTTCTCATTCTCACACCACTTTTCTTTAGTTTTTCGCAGCCTTAATTCGTTTTTGACTTTAAAATGCATTCAAATAGACCTGTATTTGAAAGGCTTAAAAGCACCACATTCTTAACTGACGTTATGCCCTCGAATTTCATTTCAGGGCTACACTGTCAGGGTGTAATAAAATCGTCTTTATCAGCTTCTAAGAATTATCTACACCATTGAAAGCACTCACTTAAAAGCTTTTTTATTAGATTAAGCTTTGAACCACAGCCATCAAGCGCACGAAACTCCGCAACTAATCAGCAAGTAGAAAGCTAAGTGCCCCGGTGTTCTAGTGTCAGAATTTTATTTTTAGTCAGACCTTATTTTTATGCAGTCATCTGACTATGAGTCAGTAGTATATATCTGTACCCATATATTAAGTCAAAGCTTTTCACTTAGGGAACTACTAAGGTCTACCTTACTCTTGAAAGGGCTTAGGGCTTAGGTTAGGTAGACTGGTGGACCACCTAGAGGAAAGATGTCCCACTTAGGCCAGAGATTTGCCCCATTGCGATAACAAAAGCATAAAAGTTCCTCGGTTTAGCTTTTTTCAAATAGTCTTCATAGGAAACCATTTTGACTCCAAAATAAAACTCGCAATTGCGCTGACTTTCATTCTGTAAAGTTCAGTCAAAGATGACAAGAAAAAGGACAACAACAACTTTCGTCGTCTAATATCAAGGGCTGAACACTGACACTTGAGGTGAAGAACAGTCTTTTCCTCTTCTCCAGAACCACAATTCCTGCAAAAATCGTGCGAAGGAATGCCGAGACTATCGGCAATGAGCCGTGAGGACCGCAATTGTGCGATGAATGGCCATGCGACTTAGGGAAAGAAGACATTTAGTCCTCATTTTATGGAGATCAGTCCAGCAGGGATTATAAGGAATTAATTCCTAAAAATCATATATTCTTACATATTACTCGTAGTTGATTGTCCAGTGAATCGCACAACGCATTATAGGAAGAATTCGTTCTTTAGTCGCACTATTCGGTTGTGAAACAATCTTTCAGCGAAAGTATTCCCCGTCACTTATGATATAAGCAAATTTAAGTCTAACGTCCATAAACACTGCTCCCTCCCACAACCTATTTTCCTAGTACATATCAGCACCATGCGCTGCATGAGTAGGGGCTATCCTCTGGGTCTGGTCTTATATAGAAAAAAAAATAGAGCCTAGTGATACCGCACTTGCCTCCCTACAGCTCATTAGATTGAGCCTCGCTATACACTGACTGGAGAATATCCAATCTTACCGAGGCAATGGAAACACCAATGTAGGCTCTCGTTCGCCCTAGCCATTTAGTCAGCAACGGAATTCTTGTGGTATTTCTGTATCCCAGAACTCATTTGAGAGTTGCCTTCGAATGAGCCGAAATTTTCATGATAGACGTCGAGGTGACGCTCGAAAGGGACTTGATCGCAGCTTGACAGTCCAAGAAAATCTGAAGATTTTTAGAGATAATCCCACCAACCAATAAGCTGTGCACAGCCCTCAGTATAGCCATAACCTGCGTCTGAAATACACTGCAGTGGTCAGGCAAACTATAAGAGAGTTTAGTGTCTGTGTATATACCATAACCCACTCTAAACAGCATATTGGATCAATCGGTGTAGACCTCGAGAGCAAAATCCTGTTTGCTAGACGAGAAATATATCATGGGTATGTTGAAGTCAAACCTCGTATCGCGGAAAAGGGCTTAAACTACCTAAAAATATTTGTCTTACTAAAGTGTTTTAAAGAACTTTAAGACTTGCCATCTGAGGTATAGCATGTCTTTTGAATCGTTAATGCCTACTCTCATTCCCACTACTTATTTAACTTTGAACGCATCATCTATGCAACATGCATTCATTATGCAACACTTTTTCGTAATTTTGTATTTATACTCCACATATTAAAGGTCCTCTCACATACGCATGTACCCCCTTGTACTGCTCATCAACCCCTTCACCTTTATTATCAGCAAGAATTCTTTTATTTTTTATTTTTTCTTTCTTTTTTGTAATTCACTGTATAACACCAAATAATAGCAGAGAGTGTATATAGAGAAAACTGCGTTTTCGGTAAAATTTTTTGGCAACGCGTTTCTATGGAACACGTTGCATTGCGTTCATTGTGGTCGCGGTTTTTATTGGAATAACAACCAGCATCTACAATGAGGTGAAGAGGTAAGGAGTAGGAGTAGGAGTACCAACAACTTTGATGCTGACAATGAGTGCACTGATATTGATGATGATGCTGCTGATGCATTTGCAACAAAAGCGTTTTTTTTTTATTCACTTTGTGAAAATTCACTTTTTTTAAGTAAAAATGCATTTCGTTTTAACCAATTGATGGATGGTTTGGCTGGCTGACTGACTGCATGCATGAATGGCTCTTGAATGTAAAATTTGTAAAATATATTTGATTTCCTTTCCATTTTCTTTTTTTACATTTCTTCTCTTTCTGTTTTTATTTTGTTTAGAGTGTCATGCCAAATGGCTTTTTTTAATAAAAAATAAAATAAAAATAAATGATTCACTGTAATTATATTTTAAATTCTTTAGTTGATAAACCAATTGAATTTCTATTTCGCCCGTCTTATTAGACACGCAATGGAAGTTAATTTGTCGTTAAAAGTTAAAAAGTCTACCTTCTAATAGGTGCCTTACATCGGGAAACGCCAACACATAAAATTGCATGTTTGCGGCGTAAACTAATAAGAAGAAGAATTAATTACTTTGTAAGTCCTTGCTGAGCTGACTGACACATCACCCCAACTGGCTTTCAACTTGTCATTCAACCACCATATCCATTCATCTAAAATACTACAAAGCTTTTCCTCTGTTGTGTAGTTTTATTAAGAGCCTTAAGCAATTCTTAGCGGGATTATTTTCTTTTCTGCGTTACGTAGTTGGATTTTTTTTATATTTTTAACCCGCCACTAGTGCGGTGGTCGTATGTGGTTACGTGTTTTAATACTTTTAAGTACCGACAGTGGGTTTCAGCGTTGTCCGAAGCTTGTAAAGTAATGATAGATATAAGAATAATGTATAAACTCGTTGTTTTTTTCGTAGTGAACCGAGCAGTGATCAGTCTCGTGCTACACCTTAAGAGAAATATGGAAGTGATATAAGCAGCGTTGCCATATGTGCAGATTTATCTGTATTTTGCAGTTTTTTTAAGCGTTAAGCAGTCTTCAACGTTTGGAGTTAAAAAATAAACTTTTCTGTAAATTGTACAGATTTTGCAGATGTAAACATCACGTTTTCTGAAGAATTTCATTCGTTTAATATAACTGTGGTAAGGATTACTCGTGCGACCATGTAATTTTTCCATTTTTTGAAAACTGATCACAAAGAAACTGAAAATTTACAAGAGGGAATTTAGACAGTGTGTGATACTCACATTTATATTGAGGTAAGTTGCGTTTTTCTGTGCAGTCGTTTTAGAAAAATATTTTCTTTTTTCAGAAGGATAGTGGTATCACATAACATGCTACCTAAATAAGTACGTATGAGTTTATTCAATGTTATTGTGTATATCTCGAAAACCTGAGCAAACACTGAAACGTGGTTAGTACCACTGAATTCAGCGTACTCGAATCCGAATTACCTCCGGGTGCCACGCTTGTCGGAAAAAGTTTCAAATTCGAAAACATTGTCATTATATTATATTATTTAAGTATATGTGATATATTCGGATTCGGATTCGGATTCGACATTTCTTCTTCTAAATTTTCAGTTATTCCAAAAAAAAATATGGCCCACTTAGTATGGGCTATATGTACGATTTGTTGCTTTTCGCTGAACTCTAATCTATGGCCCATAAAAAACAATGGAAAAGTAAAGGAAGTAAAAATCGCGCACAAATTATTTTTGTAAGTTAAGTGGCCAGAAATAACCTCTTTTATGATTGGAATATCAAGAAAAAACACCAATTTCGATGAAATTTCGCAAAATCATTCAGTATTGGGAATAAACATCGTAATAATGTCCATTGTCTCTTGTCCTTGCATTCTCCTCAAAGAATTAAATATACTCTTGTTAAGACATCACAACACAGGCTTGGATTATTGCAATAGCTGGAGGCTACCTACCCCTTAATTGTCAAACACTTGGACGAATGTTATTTGAGATTTAATCAGAGACTTAATTTTGGTATCATAGATACTGCAAATCCGGATAAATTTTTATCTTAGCCAGTGATTAGGATCAGATTTCAGGAGTATATGTTGTGGCTGGTATTTACGCCTTTATCGCAGAGTGAGACTGTTGATTCAATGGGGAGTTACACTCCAAATATTGAAGCCAATAGTTCAACAAACTCTCAGACACTCTACCCAGACAATAAGTCATACGTTTTAATGTTAGTATTCTCCCTACTAGAGGACCTCACGGTGCTCGAGATTTGTGTGCATACATAGCGAAGACCAGCCCTTAACTTATGGTGTACATCACATGTAAGTTACCAACTTCAAAGTTATGAATTTGAACATGACTTGCACTTTGATTAAGTCTCGATGGTGGAGTGGTGTAGTTGCAAAAGCGCAAGCATACAGCACAAGCGGCTCAGGTTCGAATTCTATCAGAGCAAAACATTAAAAAATTTAATTACGATTTTGAGTGTTTAATAAAGCGACTTTAAGCTCCCTCCAAACAAATCTGCTTAAGAAGCCTCCTAAACCTTCCAGCTTGCCTCTGGCGATGATGACAAACATCGGACGAACGATCAGGAGAAAATGCCACCTACCGGGGAAAAATGTGGCGGACAAAAAAGGTCGGTGTCTATCTAACCATCTGAGGATCTATGGATAACAGAACTCGGCTTAAAGTATGAGACTCCCCATAAGATCACTTCACAACAGTCAGCCAGACCCAGGTCGCTAAAGTTTCTTACACACGAGCAATCAGAAATAAGCATACGGTAGCAAACTAGAGTATTTTACTTGACTATTTTTGATATAGTCTTGAGCTTCTGTTTATGAAGCGGGTTTTTCAGGAATCTCTTCAGTATTAGGAATGAGTAAAAGTCACATAAGGTTTAATACGGTGAAAAAATCAGATGGTGGATTATTTTTGACTAAGAGTGTAAACCAAGTCAATATGCTTTCCGTATGACTAAGGTTCAAATTATATACCGCCGAGATGACATACATAGGTGACCTTATCATTTTGAAGAACATCTTATATGTTGTGCAACTTCCCCCATTTTTAAATAACGGTTTATTTCAAAAACAAGAGCCAACCTAACAAAGAGGTTAAAACACTGAATTCAGCGTACTTTAGACCATTTTACCCGCTATATGTCGAGTCTGTCGAGTTAAGGGTAAAAAACCGGTTTTTCGGATCTTCATGCTTTTATAAGCTAATAACTTAGCTAAATATTATCCGATTTTAAGTTTCTTTCCGAATTTGGAATTAAGAGAAACAGAACTTTCAATTCATACATATGTCGTTTAAGTAGCCTTGAAAAATCTTGGTGTATTTCTCAATCAAGTTGGAAATTGACGGACATGCGCTTCTTAAGCGCCCTGCATTAAAAGTACCGGTTTATACCATTTTTCTACAATTTGCTCTACTGTCACCTATAATATCTGTTGCCATTTGTTGTTTAGTTTTGATGGCTCTCATTATTGTTAATGTACTCGTATGTGTAATGTGTGTTTGCTTGTTTGGTATATGGCATGGCATTAAGCTGCTTTTTTGTTATAGACAAACCGTATTAGACATTAGAAATGTCATAGATGTTACCCATTAATCCCTCTTAGTTGGGGTTTCGCATTAAATCTGTGTTGTAAACATTTAATTTTTAATTTAATTGTTACTAGAAGACATGGTCTAGGAAATGTATTTTCCATTTGCTATTTCGTGATTTTCTTTTTCTATTTTTTCTTTGGCTACATTTTCTTTTTTAAAAAGGGTAAATCAGTGAAACTATTGGTTTTTTTTTTTTTTTTTGTTAAAAGTGTTTACTTTTTTAATGTTTATTTTACAAAACAAAAATGTGCTTAAAGTGGCATAAATAAGAGCCAACAAATAACAACAACTCTTGAAAAACTTCTCTTTTCGAAATATTGTATCTCAATGACCATAGAAATTTACCAACTGATGTGGAAATTGATGATGATGGTCATATTTATTGATGCATCATCATCATGATCATCATCCAATAAACTTGATACGTTTGATACGTAAAATAATTAAAAAAAAATGCAAAAAAGTAATTCGCAGAATCAGCCATTTTAACCTTCAACTGTGAAACTTAAAATTAAAACGTTAACTAGCCAACCAGCTCGTGTTTGCGAATTTGAGAAACACGACAAACATGTTATTATACGAGCTGGTTTATCTTGCCATCAAGCCGTGCTGACAAGCTGCGCTAGATTCGTTTTGAGGATTTTTGGCTCGGTTTGCGTACCGAATTTTATTTTTAAATTCTTTTGTTTTTGATTTTTTCACGAGTCGTTTTTTAAATTCTTATAAAGTTCGGCTCTCAAAAAGAATCGATCTTTACGAACGAATTCAATCGAGCACTCTTCCTAATCTGATCAAAACACTACACTGGAATAACATAAATTTTTTTCAATTAGTCCTTTTGGGCAATAGGGCTTCCACAAAGCATTTCCATCTTACAAGGTTTGCGGCCGTTGTCTTTGCCTTTTCCCATGTAAGGTTGTTTTGCCTTAGTTTTTGGATAATGGCGCGTCGTCAAGTATTCCTTGATCGACCGCAATTCCTTGATTCTTCAGAATTCCACTCAAGTGTCATCATTGTAATACTATGGAGCTTATTCAGTATGGGCTCTTCATTTGTCAAGTTCTATTTGTATAGTTCTATGTTGCTTATTTACAGCTGAATACCTGTAGCTTTTGCGTGATGGTGGTAGACTCCAGCTAGGTTTCAGTGCCTACAACAGTCACCCGAATGCCACTCTTGCTTTGTTGATCCTATTGTTAAGGTCTGTTTCGGCACCGCCGTTTGTTGCCATTGTGCTTCCTGGTTGGCCTTGTAGCATACTGTTTTCTCTGCTATTTTTGTTAATTCTCATGGCTGTGGTTGTCTTAATATTTATCTCAACACTGCGATTCAGTTTTTCTAGATCTTCTAATTTTGACTGCATGTTGGAAATCTTATGTGAGGATAGACAAATATGATCCGCATATTCCAATTCCTCGAGTTATCGTGAGGGGCTCCATGTTATACCTTTTCTCTGTGAACAGACTTCGTTCATGACCCAGTACGATAGTGAATAGCTGAAGTGAAATTGCGCATCTTTGCTTAACTCCAGCGGTAGTATAAAATGGTTGACTGATGCTTCCGTTGTGAAAAACATAGAGTTTTGAACCCTTGTACCTCTTATTATTCGGATTATTGTTTGGCTACTCATTTTTTCTCAATGCTTTCCGTATGGCAGCCCGTTTGATAGTATCGAAAGCTATTTTGATTTCGACGAACAGTAGGAATATGAGAATATGCTATTCTACAGATTGTCCTATTATGTGTAGAGTGTTGACTTGGTCTGCGAAGATTTTACTTGGTCGGAATTTTGCCAGTTAGTCTGCAATATTTTCTCCAAAGCCTTACCTGTATTATGACTGCTAGTATCTTGTATATGGTGTTAAGCAGAGTGACTCTTCTCCAGTTGTTACTATCATTCAAGTCGGCACTTTTTTGTGGCTTCACAAGAATACGTTGCTGCCAAGTTGAAGGCAGCCTCTCTTTCTGCCATGCTAATATAATATGAGAATCTAGTAGAATATCATTCTTAAAAAAATACTTGGAAATTAAATGTAACTCCACAAACAAATGTCACATTATGACAAGCCACTTGAAACTTAAACAAGGATGAGCTTTGAAATCTTTACTAATCTCTCAATATCATCTGTGATCATCAACACCTTTCCAATGACATGTCCTAAATTTAATCACCGTAAGCGTCCACACTTGCATTACAAGGTTAAGCATAAATAAACTTCCTTCCTTACCATATCACAACCAACCACTGTTTACCAACGCGGTAAAAAAAAAATTGTTACGGGGCAATCGACAAAAATTTCAAATACTCCTACTTGTAGTCTTCTAGTCCTTTTTTGTTTTTGTGTAAATAAAAAAATAACACGAAAAAAAACCGATTCAAAATCATAAAAAATCGGTTGGAAAAAAAACGCTAAAATTGGAAAAAAATAAATTTTGCAACAAACACTGACAATTTACGTTTAGCACCCGTGAATTTTTCAAGTGGAACTGGAAACGTAAGATAAACTCTCTAGCCATACGAGTAGAAATTATTTGTTGTAGTTGTTATTACAATATTGCCAGCAATAGGAATTGTTGATGTTGCTATTGTTATGCAAACATACACATGCAATAACAACAAAAATCAACAAATCAATGATGATACTCAGTCGACGCTGATGACGATGATGATACGACTACTAAACAAGGAAACAGGGAAATTAAAAAAAATATATAAATATAGTGGGAGTAGGATTCTTTAAGTTTTACCAAATCGAGTTATTTTTAAGAAAATTCAATTAAATTTTTCGAAAAGATACAGGAACCGATCACAGCATCTTCGCTATAGTCTAACACACAAAGTGATAATAGCTTGTACTGGCATGTAAACGCATTCCTGAAAGGCTTAGAAACATAATCGAAACTCAACAAAAAAGCCAACTGTCGACAGCAAACAAGATAAACAGTCTTTCATATTTTTTCCGGATTATTCGACAGTTACGCCAGTAATAGTGTACTTCTTTGAGTTATCTGGGTCTAAACTTAACATACTACTGAGATATTAGTTTACATTACGGTGTAAATGGCAGTACATCAGGCAAGAGGTATGATCTTGACACAACGGAGCACTTTCCACTCTACTGCCCAATAGCAGTTTGTTCCTCACTCTCTAAATTTATGGAGAGTATGTTTTATCACCACCTTAGGAGTTATATGGAATCCAACGATTTGCTAAGCCATCGTCAATAGGGTTCCGCAAGAGCTGTTCTACTGGAAGGGTTCTCATATCGAAACTTATTGCTTTCTGTGTCGGTACACACTTTTCCCGGAATTTATTCAGAAAAGCAAAAATGTTTTCATGTAAATCTGTACTTTGTCCTTCAAAGTAATCCACATCGATTGAAACACACTAATGCTAGTGCTTGATCCAATCCTCGAACCATTTTTGTATTCAGTTTTCGGTAAGTTCATCAGTACTTCCTGCGAAATTTCCATTAAAGGTAAAGGTTTTTAGCTCGATTGAACAAAAAGAAGTCACAGGGAGCCAAATCACATTAATTCGGTGGCTGTTGGTGGTATTTGTTGCATTTTACGTCATAAAATTTCAAATAATAATGGCACTGTGTGTCAGTTTTCTGACCACAATTTTGATCACATTCAGTGAATTGCTTCACATAAACGTCTCATAATGCCCAAATAATACTTTTTGTTTACTGTCTGGCCTTCTGGCAAAAATTCATGATGCACTACACCGTTGTAATCCATAAAAACCGTGAGCAATGCTTTCTTTTTTGAATAAAAATTACGTTGTTTTTTGGTCTCGGCTCATTTGGTGAACGTCATTCACGCCATGACTGGATTGTGTGCCGTACTCATAAACTCATGTCTCGTCTCCAGTAATGATCGGTTTGATGAATGCGGGATCGGATTCAGCATCGCAAATCATATATTTTGCGACCCCAACACGGTCTCTTTTTTGCATGAAATTGAGGTCTTTTGGCACCAACTCTGCCGCTACACAACGGCAACTCAAATCAATAACCCAAATATCTTGGACAGATCCATAGGCAATGTTCAAGTCATTCGCTATCACTCTGATGGTTAATTCGCGGCTTTTCCTTGGTTTCCGATACCAATGGTCTGCCACTGCGTTCATCATCTTCGCTTGACTTACGACTACTTTTGAACCACTCGTGCTCAGTTGTCTTTACATATGAAAAATTTATTTATTTTGGATTTTTAATCGAATAAACTGCATTGATGATTTCTAATATTGGGTGTTTTTAAGAGATTCATAACTTTGAGTTGGCAACACTGCTTTATTTTACAACCGACCTAACAGCTGATAGTAACTTTTGTTTAGTTTGGTTTGACATTTGGTTATGGATAGACTTACACCAGAGTAACAGATAATGGTTCTTATCATGCACTTCGTCCATTTTATGCCGTGAATAATTGTGCTTTGGAACGGCTAATTACAATAACAATTGATCGTTTTCGGAAAACAGTTACTCCCCTAGCTAATGTGCATCGAGTGAAACGTCGAACAGTGCACAGTGCGCAATGAGTACTGTAACAGATATATACAGAAAAGCATTGAAGAAGGTCCAAATTAATCACTTCTTCGACGTTCTTAGAAAAAATCTTGGCTTAAAAGCTTCAAAAATTCAACTTTTGTTCTCCGATGAAGTCTATTTTTTTGTTAAACGGGTGAGTAAATAAACAGAATTATCGTATTTGGAGTGAGAATAGTCCAGAAGCTGTTGTCGAAACACCATTACAGAAAATTACCATTTGGTGCGCTTTATGAGCTGGCGATGTTATTAATGCATATGTCTTCAAAAACGGTGGTTGTCAAAATTATATCGTCATTGATGAACAGGATTAGAAATGTTTTCTTACCTCAATCAGCTGACCTCCCGCTACGGCGGCCAAAATCATATTCAGTCATTAATGTCACAAAATTTTCAATCCAACAAGGCCCGTTTCATTGATATTAGAAATTATATTTCTTTGTTTCATTATGATTTTTGCTTGTGTAACTGTAAAAGAATACTCGATACATATTCGATTATAAGATAATGGCTGATCACAATTATTTCTTATTCATACCGCTTCTAATATGATAACTTTAACTCTGAAATATTAAAGAATATAAAAGCAATGTTGCTGCAATCTCAGATACATACACATATCACATATGTATACACGGTATGTAGTAAAAGATATAAGCGAAACGCTAAAAATAATACTACAAAAAGTTGGAGTCTGGAGTTTTATAAATTGACAACCCATATATAGCCAATATTGACCTCAGTATGTTGGCCAGAGAGTTGATGACTATAATGCCTGTTTTTGTATAGAAAAATTGCGAAAAAAAACCAACAAATTTGCCGGCAACAAAAAAAAAATAAAGCAAAACGAAGCATCCTGTAAACGTACTCGTAAATTGTAATGAATCAATCATTGACTGATTTAAGCCTGCTGCCATCAAACGATTTAACGGTTGTTGGTTACCAAAGTTTTAATGCGATTTTTTTTAAGTCTTTTTTTTGTCATTTGACAGTTTCCAGTTTATTTTCTCAACAATTTTCATGCGATTGATGCCAACAGCATAAGAGTCGTATACTTAGAATAGAAATAATAAAAATCGTTTATATAAAAATTTTAAAATAAGCGTTTATAGAGTTGGAAATTTTGTAATTTTAAACAAACTGTAATCTATAGGGTCCGCCAAATAATTTTTTTTTTTTTTTTTTTTTTGAAAATGCTATAAAAAACTACTGAATATTTTCTCAAATTTCTTTTTTTATTTGAAAGTACAATCCTTCCGGATAATAATGGAAAATAATTTCATTTAAATGGCTACCTCGGCTGGCCATGCAGTAGCCTACACGATCGGTCCAATTTTTAAGCACATTATCGATTGTGTGCAGCTGTATTTCACCAATGGCTTCACGAATATTGTCCTTTAAAGCGTCAATTGTCTCTAGCTTGTTGGCGTAACACTTATCTTTGACGGCACCCCACAAATAATAGTCCAACGGTGTCAAATCGCAGCTCCGAGTTGGCCAAAAGACATCAGCTCCGCGGCGGATAATGCGATCTTCAAAAACAGGGCGTAAAACATCGAGTGTAGCTGCGGCTGTGTGGCACGTAGCGCCGTCCTGTTGAAACCAAATGTTGCTAATATACTCCTCTTCAATTTTTGTGAACAAAAATTCGTTCAACATGGCCCGATAACGATCGCAATTTAATGTAACGGCCACTCCTTGCTCATTTTCGAAGAAAAATGGCCCAATTATACCTCCGCACCAAACAGTGACTCGACTTGGGTGTATCGGCTTTTCAATATATGCATGCGGGTTTTCTGTGCCCCAAATGCGATAATTTTGCTTGCTTCCAAACCCGCCAAGATCAAAATGAGCTTCATCTGAAAAGATGATTTTTTTTTGGCAAAATCGGGCAGGCCCACTTAGCTAAGCGTATACACAACCATATGCATTCAGCGGCGGGATAAAACTAATTATCTGTCAAATCAGACCTGAGCTAAGTGTTACTTACCATTCAGTAAATAAGCACTAGTTCAAAAAAAACGTTAGATGGCGGACCCTTTATTAGAAATAAGAAAAATATTTTGAAATATAAACTTAATATCAATAATTCTATTGGGTTATTTAAAAATAATCTGCGTTTTCTTGTTAAATTTTTGATTAAAGTTTTCTTAATTAAAAACTAATTTTACCCAAGTTCATAGCTGCCATTATTATCGTAGAATTTTCGACATTCTTGGTTGGTGTCGTTGTTCTTTTGTTAGAGAAATGCTGTGTTTTATCGGTAAAAACCTTAGCCAAGTGATTTTTTGCGGCTCTTCGATTGGCGAATTTTTTACCTTCTGATTTATGAAAAGGGCAAGGCCAAGGCTATATACAATTAGGGTTGGCAACCTACTGAGGTTAAACCAAACCGGATTTTATTGGGTATCATATTAAAAAAAAACCGGGTGCGTTTTTTTATTTAAAATTTTCTTTAATTATTTACAACAAAAATTAGTGTAATTTACGTATTGGCACCATACATTTGTTTGTTCCTTTTTTGAGCTCAAAAAGGATAATGAAATAACAAATTAATCAAATGACTGCTTACATCTTTTCCCCACCTCTGAGCCAAATTCTAAGTCCCGTCTCCAATTTTGAAGCCTATTTTGTATTTAAGAGATAAACACATACCTCTTTATACAGGCTTTTTTCTCTTTAAGCGAAATTTATCACGTTCAACGGCTAAAAAGCTGTAGATTCTCCATTTTTTAACAAAAAGTTTAAGTGAAACAAGCGTAACACATATTCATTTCGTTTAAAGGCATTTCGACTTTTGAACTACATTTTCAGAAACTATCTAGGCCCTATAAGGAAGTTTGAGCAATGTTCGAAGAATACGGTGGATGCAATGTTTGATCGTTTCTAATAATTGTCGGGTGTTGTCATGCAAAAGAATAAATTTATCATGTCTGACTTTATATTCCGGCCGTTTTTCTCATAATGCATGATTTAAACGAAGTAATTGCATTATGCTTCACTGACCGATCTTTAGCAATTCATAGTACACAATGTTGCCTTAATCACACCAAGAGTGCAAGGTTGCTCTCTAAAACAACGTGATTAAACAAACAACAAATATTGTCGACTTCAACGAAATTTGGAAGCAGTTATAAAACCCAAAAAAACCAATCAAAACACACAACAAACCCGGGTTTTCGCCAACTCTGTATAAAATACAGTCACTTTTTGACTGATCATAAAAAAGTGCGACCTAGCGCTGTGGTGGACGTAATTTTAGAATGTCTTGTGAATTTACTTAACAATTGAGAGCAATTAAATGAAAAGCCCTGAAAATCACAAAAATTAACTATTTGGTGTTGATATTCACTCAGAGGCAAATCGTATTTATTCTTACAAAATGGAGACAGAGTTGCTGAATAATGTGTGTTAACGATATACATGGCCAATAAATAAAGGTTTTCTGCTGAGGGAAAAATAAAACTTTAACAAAAACAAAAATTGTCTTAAACTTAAGGAAAGCAGTTATAGAATATTTCAATGAAATTAAAAGAATTTTATAAATAAAATATTTTGGCGATTTCCTGGCGAGGTGGAACAAGTGTATTCATGGTTCTGACGAGGGCAAAGGTGTATATCTGAATATTTTTAAATCGTTTGATTGAGTTTGGCATGAAGCGTTCGTGTCGAAATATATTGCTTTTAGCTAATTCTCTCGAAGAAGGCATCTATAATAGCCTTCTCATCCAACGAGTTCAAGGTAAATTCAGGGGTATAGCAAGACTCTGTTTATTCTTCCACCCTATTTCTAGTATTTCTTAACGAATTTCTTGCAGATCACAGCAATATTTGTTATTCATATTGTTACGAAAATAAAAATGCCTAAAAAGAAAACACACATCAGCGCCCTTGAAACTGTATGGGAGGGATTTTGGTATATTTGGTAATTATGTGTCATCCTGTCCATCCCGTACTTATTTGTGTTATCTGGCAGCATTACCAATTCGATCATCTTTACGTTACATTTGAATTAACGGATATAAAATAGAGAATATAAGACATTTCCGGAACCTTCCAAACTGTAGGCAATTAGGTATATAAAGAGGCTGCTTTACCTAAACGTCAGTTAGTTATCGTTTTGCTGTCATAAGATAAATAGGTATTTAAGCGGAAATAAAAGTATTGTATAAGCGAATATTAAGTTGTTATATTAAGATAAACGGTATAAAAGGTGTAGTGCAGTAAATAAAAAAACTGTAACAACAACAATGAGCAGTTTATTTTATTTCAACGCAATTTAAACGAACTCAAACGTTTTAAAAATGTTAAAACGTAACAATATTCTTTTGATAGCAGACGGAATATGAATGACCCACTCACAAGTGACTTGACGAAAATCTCCTAATGGGATCGGGCGAATAGGATCGATTTTAATGCGCACAAAACTGAGTGTTGTTTTCTAAGACACAATCTTGGTGGTGTGGTGGTTTCCTCTGTGACCATAGGTTATCTAGGTATTGAACAGTCTTGATGTTCTGTGCATGATAATTCACTTTGACGTTCGTTGGAACAAACACAAACGAAGCTTTTATGTGCCTCGGTTTTTTAAACTGGTGTAGGAAATACTCCACTCCATCTGAACTTACCAATATTTACAAAGCCTTTATCCGACTTAGGATGAAACAGAACTTTATGTATGGACCGGTACTTCAAAGTCTATTTTGTGCCTTCTCGACCACTTACAGAAGAAGGTGAAGATGCTTATTATTGACGGTATGTTAGCCAACTCTACCGATTCATTAGAGTGTGTTACGTTGTTCTATCGGTACCATAATGGAATGCGCTCACACCTTTTAATCACGTAGTACTTGACGTAGTACTCTTTTATCTCGTATATAGCATCCCTTTGTAGTTGATTGTGCTATAAATCGCCCAAGGCATTATAGAGAGAATTCATTTTTCTGCCGCACCGTTCGTCTGTGGAACAATCCTCCTACAAAAACTTTGCCTGCCACTTAAGACATAAAAGAATTCAAATCAAACGTCCATAAACGGTAATCTCTCTATCCTCCTTACCACAACCAATTTTTCTAGCATTCTAGTGCTGGTACGGTTACTTCACGAAATGGATTTGCGTCTTAGCTTCCAAGATCGTGCGATATGGCGTCTCTTGACTATTTATTTTAAGTTCAACATAACTGGTACCATTACTGAAATATTTCTTTTAATTGGAACACAATTACAATCGGCGTGACAAAGACCATATGTTTGGTATGATGACCAGTCGGACACTTTGTCAAACTAGCCAACCGTAGCACATATTACTAAACTAATGGTAAAGTGTTTAGGAAAAATGTCAAAAATTGGTGCAACAGAATGTTTCCCACGTAGCTGATAGTAGTGATTTTAAATATCGCTCGAAAACAATTTTTTTTTATTTCATAATTGTTTTTATTGTTTTGTTTCAAGTTAAAATTCGGACACTGTTATAAAAGCACCCTTTATTTATGTTAATAAATTCTCCAAGGTTACCTTCATTCAGCTGTAATATATAATGAAATGTTCACCTACAGCAGTGTAGATACCAACATCCCATGAGCATTTAACTCAACTGACCAGAACAGGTCACATTAATCGAAAGACCACCACAATAGACGACCACATTATAATGAGCGTGACTGAAAAAATAAAAAAGAATCTATGCAACAGCAACATATTGAAAACAATTAATAGAGATAATCAGCCATTATGGATGATGAGAAAAAAGAAGTTTTTTCTTCTGTTCTTCCAGCATATTCAGTGGTGACAATAAAACTAATTTGCAATCAAAGCCAGAAAAAAATACACAAAAATCACCTACAGTGTGATATAATCATGAAGCCAGGGTCACTACCACGTACTTTTATGGCAACACCAAGCCTGTAACTATAGCTATACCATGATTAAACCTTAAAAAAGATAATGAACCATAGATGGACTCAAATTCATAAAGTGACAATATGGTATGTAACAGACAGACAGACAGTGATGGTTAAAAATCCATTATTGGCTACAAAAAAAAATAATAAAAAAAATATATTGTAACTCTGCAGTAGATAATTAGTTAAACAATGGTCAGCATTAATTAGTATAACGACCTCAATTAACTATGGTAATAATCGATACACATACAACCATACATACAGGCCAACCATAGGGATAGAATAGTTAATACTGGTTCCAGAGCTAAAAAGTTCTATTTTAAAACAATTTTTATTAATTTGTTTTTCTTTTCAATTTCAAACCAATTTCAAAAACAAAGTCATAAACCACACAACATGACACATCACAAGAGCATTATAACTCAAAAACTTTAAGTGTAAAGACATGATGAAACAGTTGTCTTTGAAAGCCTGACCTTGAGTGCGTGGGTGTTCTTTTAACAGAGTAATCAGCTGTTAAACTGTAAAACGTTTAAGATTTGTTTCACCATTCAAAGAGGGAAGGAAAAAACGAAAGAAAAACAAAATTTTATTTTTTAGTGCCTTGTGGTTCACCCCACACAATTAAGAAATTTGTTTACAAAAAAATTTAGCCTTGAAGCCTTTTTAAAAAGGATTTTTTTTTTCAAACGTCATGTGTCAATAATTTGCTTGTAATGTGTTAAAATGTTATTCGAAAATACTTGTACCCCTACACCATTGTTTATGATTATTTCTCCGGGTTGACTTTCCACAAAGCATTCATTAGCTTGTTTCAGTTTCCGTAATCAAGTTGATTTTCAAACTAAGTAGATGATTAATCTACTGTAGCTCGCCTCTAAATTATTGTGTACAGTGGTGAAGATCCTTGCTAAGTGGTGATGATCCTTAGCATTGTAATTTTTTTTCCAGTGGGTGGCATTTTCTAATAATCATCCATTTGTTGTCTGTCATCATGGCCGAGTTAAGCTGAAAGGTCAGAGGGGCTTCTTTAGATGGATTTATCTAGAGGGAGGTTGAAGTCTCTTTATTATACAATCGAATTCGAAAAACCTGGGCCGTTTGTGTTGTATGCCTGCGCTTTAACCACTACTCCACGCCACCCCCACTGCTTATTATACTGTTAGAAAAACCTTAAAATCGTTTAACTGCGATCACTTTTTAATATAAAAATTGGCATATTGCCGTCTCATTGGTGCAGAATTTGTTTTACATTTTGCCTCTCGTCTGCAATTTTCCATCTGCACTTGATAACTGAAATCGACCTTTAGTGTCTTATCATACCTTCAATCTGAGCCACCGGAGGAGTGATTACAGCCTTATACTTCTGTGTAGGCAAAAGTAGTCTTTGACGTCTGACCAGAGACTTATATCTGGTACCGTAGGCTCTTACAGGCATTATCAGTGGTTGACATGGGCATTCGGGCAATAAGTGTGGCATTAGCTCGTTATGCGATTGGATTTTAATCAATACAGCAGTATATGTTTAGATAGGGCCTGTCTGTCACTGCGTCACTGCACTGCACCTTGACATTTAACGCTTTAAAACCACTTATGTTAACTTGACTATTTCACTCAAAAATTTGTTGCGCAAATAATAAACAGTGCTGCCGCAAATTCATATCCATAACGCAGAATTTTTTTTTATTATCGGTTTGTGTTGTGTTGCAGCGTAGGGATGTGTTTACGAACAGGCTATAGTTTTCAAATCGACCACAAACATTAAATAAACTGTTCACCGAACTCGCCTTTCAATTGGGCCGTTGTTTGGAGTGATGTGTCTGTGCACTGTCTTGTTGAAACCATATGTCAGCCAATAACAACTCTTCCATTTTTGGGGAAAAAAATTGCAGTCATCGCACGGTATCGCTCACCATTCATAATACCGTTCGAGTCTACGTCGTCTTTGAAATAGTACCAAATCCATCAAACAGTACATTTTTTGGAGTGCATTGGCAGTTTTTGTAATGCTTCTGACTGCTTTTCACACCAAATACGGAAATTCAGATTGTTCACCTATCGATTTAACCAGAAATAAGCTTCGTCGCTAAACACAATTTTACGATAAAAAACCATGAATCTTGATAACAAATTTCAATAATCTGTTAGCGTTTGACAGGAACATGTTACACGAAAACAGCTGAGCTGCCAAAAATAAAGTTGACAAAAAATCACCTGATAATAGAGGAATTGTAGGCATTCATATACGCTGTGAAGTGCTTTGTTAATGTTATGGCTCAACTTCATAACTTTTGCTGCAACGCATTTATTTCACCTTGTGATCTTAAGCAGAACTCTGCATATATCGAATGTTTCTTTTAGAGGTCGATGATTTTGAGTTGGTAACACTGCTTTATTTGACAACCAATTTAATAACTGATAGTTGCTTTCTGTTTAGTTTGGCTTGTAAATTCATTATGGATAGACTTACAACAGAGCAAGGCTTGCAAATTTTTGAAATATTTATACTGAATTTATATTCAAAACTTTACTCTCCGATGAAGCCCATTTTTAGTCGACGTAGATGTCGCATTAGGAGTGAAGCACAAGCTTTTGTCGAAACACCATTACGCATTGATGCACTTTATGAGCTAGCGGAGTCATTGATCCGTATGTTTTGGAAAACGTTGATAATCAGAATATTACTGTCAATGGTGAACGGTATAGGGACATGATTATAAATTTTTTTCGTACCTTAATTAGCTGGCATTAGTCTTGCTGTTATGTGGTTCCAATAGCACGGAGTAGTAAGAGAGTAAATTGTGTAATTTAAGCCCATTCGATTATTTTCTTTGGGGTTATGTAAAGTCACTTGCCTACGTCGACAAGCCAGAGACAATTGAATACCTGAAATAAATTGGTGTTCCAGACTGCTCCTTGTACGCGTTATCCATGGCAACAACATGGTCGAAATCATATTCAAACATTACATACATCTTTTTAATTCTATTACTTCCAAGATAAAATTACACGTTTACGTTATTCAGACAGTAATTTGTTGTTATAATATTGATAGTGAAAAACCCCTTTGCGTTACTAAATTAATTATTAAATTTTTTGGGTGATAGTATTGGTTCCAATGACAGTGCTTTTAATATGCTTCGAGTCTTAGCTAGAGGGTTGATTATTGTGCATTTGAATGCACAGAGTTTGCACTGCAAGATGAATGAATTTAGATATCTTTTTGCCTCATCCTGTGTTGATGTCATTGCGTATCTTAAACCTGGTTTCGAATGGACATTAACGACTCTTTTTATGAGTTAAATGGCTTCAAGTTGTATCGTTATGATAGGTTAATTATAGCTAATGGAATGGAAACTCAGGCGAGAGGAGGCGACATCCAAAGTAGAACAAGGGTAACTAATCTCAATCAATGAGCTGCAACCGTTCCCTCTTTAGACTTACTGAAAGGGAACTACAACTTAACGCCGGCTCCGAACGCCAGATGCACTAGTTCGAGAAGTCTTTTATAACGTAAATACTCATAAGCAGTCGCTAGCAATGCTATGAGGTTAAAACCTCTGTAGAATATTGTCAGGTGGTCTAGCCTGTTATTGAACCGAGAGCCTTTTGATTAATATGCGGTTGTGTAACATATTATACCACAGCAACACACTATTTACCCCTTTCATAGATACGCAAAATATTTTATTTGTTTTGTTATGATTTAAACTTGTGTAACTGTAAAAAACTCACCCTATAATATGTATATATTAATAGGGAGTCGCGATATTTTGAGCATCTACTAGATTTAAGCAAAATTCTTACACTGAAACTGCTGAATTTGTTAAAAACTGTTGATTGACATCGAAGATGATGCAGATTCACCTTGCAAAGTCATAATTGGTGACCGATCATCATATTAGAGGAGACATTAGAAGCCGAGGTAGCAAAAACCACAAGTTCACTAAGTTTTCAAAGTTTTGCTTACTGTTGTCTCCCTTTTCCGTAGATCAGTTGCTATGAAGTTCTTAGTCTGAGGTTGTACTTCTCATAAGGGATATAACTCTACAGTTACGTGCTTTTCGCAAGAAGCCTAGAAATGGGCAAATATTACCAGTGGTGCCAGCAGTGCTATCTAACTCGGAGTTATCACCCAGTAAGCCTTAAGTAAACCGCTGAGAGTACAAAGACTTGTAAAATATATTGGAATGCTTAAGGTATTAATCTTCTGATGCACATGGCCGTGTTTTAGCGAGCTTTGGTTTTTTCTCTTAAATATAATGATCCATTATTAAGAGAGCGATCTCTTACATTATACAGATTTGCTACATACTAATTTGTATAATCCATTTGGTTTTGTACTACAACAACACTCCAATAATGTTAAAATAGGAAAAACCCTTATTTTTTGCTTGTAAATAGTCGAACTAAAAGTATGCAATTTCATTATTGTAGACAGCTTCTGCTTAAAATTATAAAAAGAAAATATTTGTTCGTTTGAAATACATTTTCCCATAAGTTGCTTGCTATGGTATGCAAATTGCTTAAGCATACACTGTCATTTAAAAATAAAACCATAAACCAATATTTATTTGAGTCCTCTTTTCCTTTCTCTTTCCTGAATTTTTTCTTTTTTTTTTTTTTTGTTTGGAAAAAAATCACTTTCCCAAGCTTTAAACATTTTTTTAGATCCTTGACATATGATATCGTCGCCAATTTACAGGATAATGACGCCATTTTGAATATTTTATAGTCTGTAATAAATATAAACCAAACGTGTGCATCACATACAGCGGCTGCTGTCATTTTGTATGACTTTAAATGTCATCCCTTTGATCACATCTACACACACACACACACACACACACTAACACACACAAACACTCTCTCTTGATAACAGCCACAGCAGAAATATTACAATCGCCTGCCAAATATTCTTTCTTTCATCATTTTTTGTGGATATATTTGGTGGCAAATACAGTCAGTGGTGCATTGCACATACTCGTACACATGCTTTTTGAAAAACGACTTATACGATTACTCCATATATAAGGACATGATTAAACCAAAATATTTTATTGGATTTTAATCTTACTTTCAAGGGTTATTTCAAATATGAACATACTTATGTATATTTACTACCTGGCTTACAAATATCCAGGGGGAACCTGAATTCTGTACAGCTCTCGGATTGCAAATGATTTTGTGAAACCAAAAATTATGTAAAACAAAGCAAATAAAACTGAAAGCCCTTAACTTGTCACTAACATTTGGAGGAAGTTTCATCCTTTGGCATCCCAGCATTATTCTTACAGCGTTCAGTGGTTACAGTGCTGGCATCCGAGTCAAAATGAACTTAAGCAGCCAATCTTTTGATTGACAAACCCCAAACAGTTATTTTCTAACGTCTTTTCCAACACGACAATTCACTTCCTTAACTTGTCTCTAAGATCTGTACTTTTGAATAACAGCAGTTAGAAATGTCAATTCCCACCAAGCATCGTTACTAACCACTGCCTAAGGCGCTTCTAAAAGTATTTCGCCTAGAAACTGCATCAAATGAAAAGTGTGCGAAAAAATTGGACATACTCTACAATAACGAATGGCGACATAAAGAAGGTTGGCTCTATAAAGAAATACACTTGGATGTTTGCTTGGCCTAAAGGCAGGAGGAATATATTCATACCTCTGCAGACAAAAATTAGGCCCGAATTGATTCGGTTGCTAAAGTAAATCCTACATTGAAGAAAATACTATGCCTTCTATTCAAGATTCCTAAGGTGAGAAAAATCCAAAATCGTGTCGCTTCCACGGAAACCCGGTTAACTTCTGGCAAAGTCCAGGCAGTGGCATGGGAAGGTAGCGGTATAAAAAAATCCATATGAATGCATGATTAGGAGGAGATAGTATAGTCTTATATTCGCAGACATACGTACACCTAGATCAGAATTGGCTCATTCTGCGCTCGGTAATACAAAATCTACAGTTGAGAAAAAGTACCAGTTTAGTTCCTGATAAACTCCGTTCTGTTGACATACTCTCTTAGTGTATTTTTTTCTATAAAAACCTCTAAGGTGAGAAAAGTCCGCAGTCGTTTAGCTTCCTTCCGCTACAAATATG
This sequence comes from Wohlfahrtia magnifica, assembly GCA_023159175.1. NCBI lineage: Eukaryota > Metazoa > Arthropoda > Insecta > Diptera > Sarcophagidae > Wohlfahrtia > Wohlfahrtia magnifica. The sequence goes on from JAKWBJ010000223.1 coordinate 5,091,723, forward strand.
TAGTTCAAGTGAGTTCACAAGCTTGAGTACCCCATTAGGGCCAGATTAGACAGATTAGGTTATATCGCTCGACCGTGATCTACAAGTTCTTTAGAGGACAGACACATGAACGAGGCCGAAAACACCAAACATGGGAGACATCCAAATATCCACACCTAAAACCTAAAAATTAGTTCATAAGTCCCTCACGTGAGCTAACCGGTACCTCTGACGAGGTCCAATTAAGTTCAACAGTGACACAGTCCAGATCATGCATTCTAATGCCCTAGTTTAAGGTCCCATATAGCATGACATAAATCGTTTTACTTCCCTCCGCTACGCGTATGTAGTTCAAGTAAGCTTGTACACTGGAGTACCACGAGTTAATCTATTTTAGATTTAATCGGTTCACTCACCCACTGTGTTATTCATTAAAGGACAGACCCATAAAAGATTTCAATTAATTAATAAATTATTAAGTTCGACAATGACACATCCCTGTAATGAAAGTGTCATGCATCCTAGTGCCGTAGTCAAAACTCTCATATAGCGCGGCAGCAATCATTTCTCTCCCCACCGCTACGCGTTTGTAGTTCAAGCGAGCCCGCAAACTTGAGTACCTCATCATGTTAATCACTCAGAGACCCTATGACCCATTGTGTTATTCTTTGGAGGACAAACCAATGAACAAGCCAAATGTGGGAGAGTCCCGAAAATCAGTTCATAAATGGCTCATGTAAGCTAACCAGTATCCCTGACGAAATTATTTAAGTTCAACAGTGACACATCCCTGGCACAGTCTATATCATGGAAGTATCATGCATTCTAATGCCTTAGTCTAAGCTCCCATATAGCGTGGAAGAAATCGTTCTCTGCCCTTCGCTACGCGTATGTAGTACAAGTGAGTCCGTGCACTTGAGTACAACGTTAGGTTAATCTAGGTTAGCTTATATCGGTTCACTCAGAGGCTCTATGACTCATTGTGTTATTCTTTAAAGGACAGACCCATAAAAGAGTTCGAACAAGCCTGACAATGGAGAGTCCCAAAGATCACCACCTAAAACTCGAAAATCAGTTCAAAAGTCTCTCACGTGAGTCATCGGATACCCTAACAAAATTTATTAAGTTCGACAATGACACATCCCTGTAATGAAAGTGTCATGCATCCTAGTGCCGTAGTCAAAGCTCCCTTATAGCGTGACATAAATCGTTTCACTTCAATCCGCTACGCGTTTGTAGTTCAAGCGAGCCTGCACACTTGAGTACCCCGTTATGTTATATCGGTTCACTCAGAGACCCTATGACCCATTGTGTTATTTTTTAGAGGACAGACCCATAAAAGAGTTCGAACAAGTCTGACAATGGAGAGTCCCAAAGATCACCACCTAAAACTCGAAAATCAGTTCAAAAGTCCCTTTCGTGAGCCATCGGGTACCCCAGTCCAGATCATGGAAGTATTATACATCCTTGTGCCTTAGTCTAAGCTACTATAGGACACGTCAGTCGCAGAGAAGATATTGTACCGATTTCTCATCCTCCTCATCCTTACAGCTCCTGTAGTAGATAGTCATAACCAGGTCACCCTATGCGCTCTATCATACAGTACCCCGTTGGGATGTCCGAAATGTCCCTCGTCCTTTCCCAGCCCGAATTTTTTCAAAGTATAATTGCAATTCTTCCCACTGGGTTGGTTTTAGAAAGTAAAAGACATGGGAATTACAGCTCACTTTTCCAACACGGAACTTACTGTCCCGAGGAGCTTAGAGGCCCCCAAGTTTACCGTCGACGAATCCATTCGTCCTTTCGTTACCTATTACCCCATGGTGCCTTAACTGTCATACGAATTTCACCGTATCCAGCACCGTGAAGGCATTTATAGCTATTTTGCAGTCCAGCAACGTCCAAGACTTTGTCTAATTGAGCATAATAACTTGTGTTGTATTTTGGCTATTCGTGAGCATGTTAACGGTTGTTGTCTTCCTGTTTACCACAATAAATTTTTTCTCTGCTTAGTTAAAGACTGTATAGCGTTACACATAGAACTAGAGGCTGCTTCCCATAGTACCACTTACAGCCCGATAAAAATCTATTAATGTATTGAAAAACGTTCACTATTTTCAAATGTATTGTTTGAGTTCAAAGTAATGGATTTCAGCACTGCGTGAGTCCAGCTCTTCGTAGTAAAACTTGATATATCAGTTTGTTTTGATTTTTATTTTATCCTGGAAAAATTATTTTCTTTTTTTTTATTTAAAAGTCTTTTAAAGAATTTTCTTTTTTTGTAAAAATAAATTTTATTTAATTTTTTATAATTTTCAACTATTTTTTCGCTTCATTTTAAAACTTAACTTCTAGTTTACAATTTACATAAATTTTTAAAATTCGAAAATAATTTTATAAAAAAATTTAAAAAAATAAAAATATTTACAAAAAATAAAAATAAATAATAATTAATAAAGGATTTATAAGGATATAATACTTGGAAAACAAATCTTTAATTTTTGAGCAAAAACTTGAAACAATTTTTGTAAAAAAATAAAATTGTTTTATTGCTTATTTTTATATAGAAAAAAAAACAAAAAATTATTTAAATAAATTTCTTTGTTTTTGTTTTTCAGTTTTAAATACTAATCAACGTCGTAAATTTTATGGTTTTCCTACAAAAGGTTTTATTGCTACGAACTCTGCGTACGATTTTATGAGTCGAGCATAAAAATTCGACGGAATCCATAGACTTTGAGGGCGCGATACATAATCCATTTAGAGAATCTCAGAGGGAGAGAGAGAGAGAGAGAGAGAGATAGGATGTTAAGCGTGCTGGTTCATATGTTAAGGTGAATTGTTATGTATTTTTTTCAAATTAATAGCCAATTAAAACTTAATCACTATATCACAAGATTATTTTTTTAATATTTGTTTAGTTTTTATTTTATTTTTTTTTGTGGGCGTGGCTTAGGGGAATTTTTAGGCTGCTACTCCTTGCTGTTGTCCATATCACATTTTAATTTTGTTTTGTTTTTTTTTTGGTTGTTTTGCATTTCACTTGGTGCCCTCAATTAGAAATTGCAGTTTTGTTTTGCCGACGGCATTTGAACACTGACAATATCCTTTTTGATTGCTGCACCGCGTCGTTGCCAGCGTACTGAGGTCAGAGGCTTTAGTTTTTTGGTTTTAAAAACCATTTGCATGACCGCTTTCACTGGCTTGTAAAATACGTTTCCATGCCAATTCCTTGGCAAGCCGTAAGAGAAGAAAAGCAATGACGACTTCAGGCGCCATTTGAACTTCTCAGTACGGACGCCAAACGGTTTTTTGCGTATTGGTGGCACTCTTTAGCTTAGTAGCAGCTGGCAAGGTGGTTTCCGGCGACGAATGTCGTAGTTGTTGTGACGACTCATGGTAATAAGGTTTCATGGAAGAGGGTGCCTTTAATTCACATCTCGTTTTAGTGGCTACACTTAAAGGCTGGCTGGGTGATGAGCGGGTAGAATCTAAAGATTTATCCAAATCCTCAGTGGAACCATTAACGCTGGGTACTTGTGGACGTAGAATGGGTACAAAAGCCGACTTCACCACATCGATGTGCTCTTCGTCAGAATCGTTATCGGAGGCGGATTGTTCAGGTATGGAATTGGTTTCCGTCGAAGTATTGAATTTATTGTTTAAAGTGTTATGGCTCGGCGATGAGGAAGAGGGCCGTGAAGAGGCGGGACTTATATGAGCCGGGCTTATGTGTTCTGCGGAAGGATGAGTATTCAGAGTGGTATTATGCAAAGGTGCAGGACGTCCTCTTAAGGCGGCCAAGTTGTAGGGATGGAAGGCATGAGGATGGCTGGCTTTCTGATGGGGATGTAAAAGATCCGGATGAACCTGGGCGGCAGCAGCAGCAGCCGCAGCAGCTACAGGATTAAAAGGGAACTGAGGTATACCGTAGGTAGAACCAGGTGGCGAAGGTATCATACTGGCTGCTGCCACGGCCGGAGCACCTGTTGGTGGCGGTGTTATTTGACTGGGATGATGGTAATCACTAGGCGAGCCAGCCGCTGGTACAGGAGGCACTACCGTTTGGCCAGCAGGCAAGGGCGAGGTTTTGGCTAAAGCAGGATGGTGTACAGCAGCGGCGGCTGCTTGATGGCGAAAATAATCAGCATAACCATAGGTCATATAGGCAGCATCTAACCAAGCGGGATTTAACATAAAAGGATTAAAAGCTCCCGGATGGGGATAGCCATAACCTAAAAAGAAATACAAAATAAACAAAAAATCGTGAGTAATCGTGGTTCTACAAAAAATGTCTTTCAAAATCATAATTTTTTTTATAAATGAACGAAACCAAAGAAGGGGGTTTTCATAAAAAACTCAAAATTCAAAACAAACTAAAAACTTACTTTGCTTACTTCTTGGCTCCCGTGGACCATCAACGGTCACTTTTATGGCTTTGGTATAGGATGCTGTCTGCACTGGATATGTGGCAATGGTTATGGTCAGAGTAAACGATTTGCCACGACCCGAACGACCCACAAAACGTAAATCATTAAACTTGGCTACTTGATTTTTCATAATAGCGGTGCTATTGCGCAATTCGCCGCAATAGTTTTCATCATTGCCGCACTTTATGGTCACCAGCGTGCCATCGGGCACATCATCTAAAGCAATGACTTTAAAAGCACCCGGCAAAGATTTATTGGAACGCCAGTGGTTAGGTAAAGCACTGCAGAGTATAGAAGGTGAACCGGTTTGTACCAGTTCACCATGATATTCCTGCAGCATTTCATGTAGACTGGCAAACATATCGGTCATGGAACTGGGCATTTTGGCCGCATTTGAAGTGTTATCGGGTGTTGAAGAACCCGTTGAACTGGCTGAATTTGTATTGTTATTGTTATGTGAATTGTTTGTTGTATTGTTGCTATTGCTGTTGTTTGTGGTATTGGATGAAGGCATGATTTGGGCGGGAGTAGCAACCATAGTAGGACCAGCAGGCAAATGCATATTTAAATTCGTTGTTTATACTTTAGAGCCTTAAAGACGTTAATCCAAAAACTGCAAGCGTTATAAGAGATAATCCTTGTGCGTTATGTTACGACCACACGATCTTTACACTTTAACGTTTAAGTCCCAACTGTTTGAAAACAATTTTTTTCAATTTTTTCTTTTTTTGAAGGGAGAAATTTCTTTATTTTCGTTTTTTCACTTAAAATTTTCTTTTTTGGTAAATTTAGTTTAATTCGTTAAATTTTCTTTTTTCACTCGTTTACGTTCTTTTCTTATGCATGTGTTTGTAATTTCCTTTTTTTTCCACCAAAAAAAGGAAAACGTTTTTCTTTTAAATTTTCTTTCTCGATATTCTGTGTACGGTCTGTGTTGTGTTCTTAACACGTTCAAGTCGCTAAGTGAACTGACTCTCTGCAACGATCATCACCAGTATTTGAAGAAAAATTGTGAATCGCTTTATGGGTCGTACGTTTTTTGTTGTTGGTTGGTTAAGAGTATAAATATTATATATGTACGACCCCTTGTAAACATACACACACATACAGGCTTAAGGCAAAAAAACAATAAAACAAAAAACAAAACAAAAAATTAAGGGTGCACAGTGAGGCATTCAAGCATATTATGGAAAGACTCAATAACACTCACACACACACACACACACACACTCGCACACAATACAACATAAAACAGGCCAAACCAAAACGGCATGCTAGCGAGCAAGTAAGTAAGCGAGCGAGCAGGTATCAAGCAACCACCAATGCCGCAACAACAACCACACGAAAAAAAATTTCCCATTTTTCCATTGTGGTATATATACGACACCAACAACTACTACAACAACACAATGCACACAAACACACGCACACACAAAAACAAAGGGAGAATTTTATAAAAAAAATGTATTTTTTAAACTCAATATTCATGCAACAACACACAAACTTGCCACAATCAACAGCAACATTTCATTTTATTATAGTAGATTGGAGATGATGAAGGAAAATATTAAAAAAAATACAAAAAAAAGCAAAACAATAATGGAAATTCTTGTAAAACAGAGAGAAAGTAAGCAAAAGAGAGAGAGAGCAGTTAAAGAGAGCGTATGTTTTGGAAAGAAAATACAAAAAAAAATCCTACAAACATCACAACACAACATGGGGTTGGTGATGGTAAGTCAGCCATCAAGAAACCCAAGCAATTTCATTTGTTTTGGAATAATTTTCGTAGCGTTTGCTTTTCTTTTTTTTTTAATTTTTCGTAAAAGAAAAGTAAGTAAAACGTAAAGAGCAGGTCATTTTTAAATGCTCTACGCTCAGCAGTAGGCCTAGATATCTTATAGAATTTTTTTTTAACAAAATTTAATGCCATTTAAGCGTTACATTCAAAACAGTGGCACCTCACTGAGGATCCTTTAAGGCTAGCTAGCTGTTGGCCTCCCTCGTCTATAAACAAGATAAGCTTAAACGTTATGGAATATATTCTTCAAGTCGCATGTCACAAATTATGGTTCTTAATAATGATAGTGCAACAGTTTTTTTAAAGGTCATTTAAGCAGGCTTACAAATCATCATCTCTCTTTTTAAATGCTTATGCTAAATAATGAGTTAATAAGGCTTATAATATAAGGAAGAAGCCTTAGCATGTCAATATTTGAGTGATTTATATTTTTAATATTTTCAGTTCATAGAAATGAACTAGTTCATAATTCTAGTTCAGCTATTTGTGTTGCACTTGCGTATTAAAATTTTTTAAGTGAAATATTTTTCTGCTATTCTACCAAAAAAGTCCTACATCTGAATTTGCTATATGAACCAGTTCAATTTTTAGTTCTATTCCTTACTTTTAAAATGAATGCTTTTTATTTTAAATTTTTTACATATTTTTTTATATTTTTAATTTTTTCAGTTCATAGAAATGAACTAGTTCATAATTCTAGTTCAGGTATTTGTGTTGCACTTGCGTATTTAAATTTTTTAAGTGAAATATTTTTCTGTTATTCTACCAAAAAAGTCATACATCTGAATTTGCTATATGAACCAGTTCAATTTTTAGTTCTATTCCTTACTTTTAAAATGAGGCTTACAAATCATCATCTCTATCTTTTAAATGCTTATGCTAAATAATGAGTTAATAAGGCTTATAATATAAGGAAGAAGCCTTAGCATGTCAATATTTGAATGATTTTTATATTTGTAATATTTTCAGGTCATAGAAATGAACTAGTCCATAATTCTAGTTCAGCTATTTGTGTTGCACTTGCGTATTTAAATTTTTTAAGTGGAATATTTTTCTGCTATTCTACCAAAAAAGTCCTACATCTGAATTTGCTATATGAACCAGTTCAATTTTTAGTTCTATTCCTTACTTTTAAAATGATCGCTTTTTATTTTAAATTTTTTACATATTTTTTTATATTTTTAATTTTTTCAGTTCATAGAAATGAACTAGTTCATAATTCTAGTTCAGGTATTTGTGTTGCACTTGCGTATTTAAATTTTTTAAGTGAAATATTTTTCTGCTATTCTACCAAAAAAGTCCTACATCTGAATTTACTATATGAACCAGTTCAATTTTTAGTTCTATTCCTTACTTTTAAAATGAACGCTTTTTATTTTAAATTTTTTTATATTTTTAATATTTTCAGTTCATAGAAAGGAACTAGTTCGTAATTCTAGTTCAGATATTTGTCTTGCACTTGCGTACTTAAATTTTTTAAGTTGAATATTTGCTGCTATTCTGACAAAAAAGTCCTACATCTGAATTTGCTATATGAACCAGTTCAATTTTTAGTTCCATTCCTTAATTTCAAATGAGCGCTTTTTATTTTAAATTTTTTACAATATTTCATTATGGGCATATTTTATTTTTATTTTTATTTATTTTCTTGCTTTCAACCTGATTCCATAAACTGAACTAGTTCACACTTTTGCTTTTTATCATTTATTTTTCGTAGGAATCCCTTACTAAACTTTATTTTAAAATTGATTTTGTTTATTTTGTCCTTCAATTGTTAATTTTTTTTAACATTTAACACATTTCAAATGAGCTAGTTCATAAACTGAACCAATTCACACATTTTCTTCTCATCATTTATTTTTCGTGGGAATTCCTTACAAAACTTTATTTTAAATTGATTTTGTTTAATTTGTCCTTCAATTGTTAACTTTTTTAACACTTAACGGATTTCAAATGAGCTAGTTCATTTAGGAGCTACTCAACTTTATAGCGTTTTCCTTAAATAAACACAAATACAAATGAGAATTTTGTGTTGAAAAGGATTAAAATAAATCTCAGTTTAACCTAAGATTGCAAGGTGGATTAATTTTATGTCGCTTGAAGTCAGAATTACACACGTAAATTTAAATCTCCGTTAATCCCCGGTTTAAGATAACGAACGTTAAAATGTTATAATGACAGAGGAAAATATTGCAACGGTTATGGATTAAAACTTGTAAACAGATTAAATGCTCTGATCTATAGTTTAAGGAAAATGAGGTTAAATAAACAATTAGTCCTTGAGTGAAGACACGTTAAAGCTAAGATAAAATGATTTAATCGGAGGATTGTAATTAACCTTAAAATATTAGACTGCGCTGATGAAATATTTACCACAAGCCATGGACTAAATTATTTAAGCCATGTATATACCCGTATTAGAGGTAAAGGATTAAATTATTTAAACCATGGATTACAGGTGGAGTTAAAAAAATTACTGAGCTAGTAAAGAGAACTAGATAAGCGTAAACTAATTGATTGTAGAATTTTAATTGATATGAATTAAGAAAATGTCAAATAAATTGTGTAGAGATAAGCTAAAGCTAAGCTTAAACTTATTAATCATTGGCTTGTAATTAACTTACAAATATACATTAATATTCAGCACAAGATAGCTATTCATAGACTTAAGCTTTGAATTTCAGCAATTTAGCAATGATATACAAGTTTAAGCTTAGATTAAGCTAAGATTAGTTAAGGCTTAAATTAAATTCAAAAAAATGATTACTGGCTTAAGGAAAATTAGTTAAAACATTGACTTATTTAGCAGTGAGCTATAGACAAGTTTAAACTAAGATTACGATTCAATTTTTTAGCCAATTTATACCAGGATTTAAGTCGTTAATTTGTGTATAGGAATTAGTTTTTAAGCCTACACTGAGATATTAAGCACACGTAAGGGATTTGAGGAACGAGGGTTAAAATATTTACTAAGCTAACAAAGAGCTGTTGACTAAGCTTAGATTAAATTAATTCACTAATCAGTAGAGCGAATAGATTTGTAGGGATGCAAAAAAACCACTCAAGTGACAAGGAAAATCGTATTCTGTGGATCAAAATAAGAAGGAATCATATCTATAAATTATTTCTGATGTTTCTGATGTTTGACCCAAAGGTCAAATATTGAAAAATCTCATTTTGACCCATTGAAAGTGCCCCAATCGAGTCTAAATGTATGACATACCCCCACTAACTTTAGAGGGCCGACCCACTCATGGTAGAGGCACATCCCCTGGGGGGTCCACATACAAAAAACACCATAATTAAAAAAAACAACTTAATAATAGAAAAGAAACTAAAAAAATTATTGTTTAAAATCTTTTTTACTCTCCAGTGTGGGTAATTTCGCACGGCTCTCTGATATCGTCGCCATAACAGCGCCCACATTTTATGGTAGAATACGATTTTCCTTGTCACTTGGGCGATTTTTAAATCGACCCGCCCCATGAATCAGTGTTATGGACTTTAAAATTATACTACCTTTTAATCTCAAGGATAAGATTAACTGCCTTAGATCTATGGTTTAATAAAAGTTAGTTAGTTAAACATTAGTGAGTTAGTTAGTTAAGATATATAAGGATATATAGAATCACTTAAACTTGAATTAAATTCATTCATCGTTTTAAATTCATTGGAAAATAAGGAGATTAAAAGCTCTAATCTATAGCTTAAACGAAACGAATTAAAATCATTCTTTAGCTGACAACGATCTTAATTACGTTTATATATTTATTGACATTAAGCGCAAGAAAGGATGGAAATTCCATTATGTCATCTAAGATAAAATTCATACACTTAAGATTATTTATAATTAAAAAAAACTGAATATTGGCGCCCAGGTAGGCCCTTATGACGGTTGTAGATTTGATTCCATATATATAATTACATATTTATAAAAATCTAAATTGACATGGTGACATAATTAAAAAAATCTATTATTAAATAAATATTATGAAATTAATTTTATGACTCAATTTAAAAACAACAAACAAGGAACACAATTCAACTGCATTATTCGGCTACCTGTTCAAGTAATTACAGTTTCATTTTAAGTAATTGCTTATTGTTGTTTTTATATTCAAAATTTGTTTACTAATTTTTAATGAGTACAATAAACAAACTTATTTTCATCAAGTCTCAGATAAATCGACCCTGTTTGTATAAATCGAAGAAAATATCTCATATGTTATGTTAAAAGGAATCTGTGTTTGTATGTATGCATGTGTGTATGTATTTTTTGTCAGAAATTGTCTCTAATTTTGGCCAAATAAATTCAAAGGCCATAAAAACCATCATTAAAAAGGAGCGGAATTGAACAAGTGGGCGTGGCAACACAATAAAAAGTATATATTGATTTAAATATGCATATCTTGAGAACGGTTACAGTTAAAATTTCAGTATCTGATCCAAATAGATTAATAGCCAATACAAGTAGTTATTCACAAAGTGGGTTGAATTCAAAAAGTGGGCGTGGTACCTCCTATACAAAGTAAATATTGCTTTTAGTATATCTAGAGAACAATTAAAGCTAAATTACTCGATTTGGTCTGAATGACTACATAGCAAATACAAATCATTAGTCAAAAACTGAGAGAAATTGGGCAAGTGGATGTGGTGTCTTCCATACAAAGTATATATTGATTTAAGTATATCTGAAAGACTGTTAAAATTAAATTTTTGGAATTTTAACTAATTGACTTCAAAGCTCATGCAAATTATCAATTAAAAACAGGGAGAAATTGAAAAAGTGAACATGGTCCCAAAGAAACTATATATTAAATTTTGTATATCTTGAGTGCGGTTTAAGCTTAAGCTTCTGAATTTGGTCTTAATGACTTCTTAGTCAATGCTTCTTATCTGACTAACTATAGAATTTTTTATAAATGGAGAACAACAGTTAAAGCTTCGCTATCTATCCACATCAGTCAAAAAAAGAAAAGATTGGATAAACGGCTATTGAACATACCACATCGTGTGAAAGGTATCCATATATGTACATATACTATATTAAAATTAATGCGTAGTTATTTGAAGACTGTATACAGCTAAACAGCAGATTCTAGACTGTCAGTTTGGAAGGATCTATAGGCTACCTTAAATGTGTGGACTTGAATCGGAAGGGAATAATATGGGGAAAAACGATAAGAATTGATAACTGAGGTAGTAGTAAGATAATAACTAGTATAGCGGTAGCGAGGCTCAGCGGGTTTCAGCTAGTAAATAAATACAATTCTTTAGTAAGGCTTTTAATTTAGTCGTTTGTTTAGAAAGGCGGAATGTATCTCTATTTCAAGGAAAACATGGCCATCATATGATGGATGGGTGGACACTAGAGCTGCAAAGCTATCGATAGTCGGCCCATTCTTTCAAGTGTAACTTGTGGCAACAATATTGGAATTTAAATGAAAGGGAAAGAGTGATAACAAATATACAGTGTTTAAACATATAATAGGGACACTATATTTCTCCAGTATGTCACAAAATTTGATGAATTAAAATCCTTTGATAGAAGAGTAATCCTTATATATGGCGAAAATTGTTCAGACCATGAAGTGCTGCAAAACTAAAGTAATTAATAAAATCCAGTGGAAAAAAACTGCGAAGGCTATGGGAAGAAAGCGTAGAACAACTCTCAGTTTTGAAAAACTTTTAATTCGTACTTCAAAGATTAATACCTTCAAGTCATTAAAAAGCCTCCAAAATGAACTTATTCTCCTGTTTCAAGTCGCACAATATGAAAAAAAACGTATAGAAGGTAGATCTATGGGTAAAAGTCCTCGAAATGTATTATTTCTCAGCAAACGGAAGTAACACCTGCACCATAATAGTTAGAACAACATACTATGATCTGACGAAATGAAGATTAATTTGTTTGGGTCAAAAGCAAAATAAAAGGTCCGCCATCTAACGTTTTTTTTCCGACTAGTGCTTATTTCGTGAATGATAACACTTAGCTCATGTCTGATTTGACAGATAATTAATTTAATCCTTCCGCTGAACGAATATGGTTGTGTAAACGATTGAAGAACGCTTCGCTAAGTGGGCCTGTGGTCGACTTACAGCAGATGCCGATTTTGCCAAAAAAAAATCATCATTTCAGATAACGCTCATTTTGATCTTGGCGGATATGTAGACAAGCAAAATTGTCGTATTTGGGGCACAGAAAACCCGCACGCATACATTGGAAAGCCGATACAGCCAAGACGAGTCACTGTTTGGTGCGGATTTTGGTCCAGAGGCATAATTGGGCCATTTTTCTTCGAAAATGAGCAAGGAGTAACCGTTACAGTCAGTGGCGATCGTTATCGGGCCATATTGAATGAATTTTTGTTCACAAAAATTGAATAGGACGATATTAGCAACATTTGGTTTCAACAGGACGGCGCTACGTGCCACACAGCCGAAGCTACACTCGATGTTTTGCGCCCTGTTTTTGAAGATCGCATTATCAGCCGCAGACCTGATGTCGTTTGGCCTCCTCGGAGCTGCGATTTGACACCGTTGGACTATTATTTGTGGGGTGCCGTCAAAGATAAGTGTTACGCCAACAAGCCAGAGACAATTGACACTTTAAAGGACAATATTCGTGAAGCCAATGGTGAAATACATCTGCACACAATCGATAATGTGCTTAAAAATTGGACTGATCGTGTAGGCTACTGCATGGCCAGCCGAGGCAGCCATTTGAACGAAATTGTTTTCCATTATTAACCGGAAGGATTGTACTTTCAAATAAAAAACGAAATTTGAGAAAATATTCAGTAGTTTTTTTATAGCATTTTCAAAAAAAAAATTATTTGGCGGACCCTATAGTATGTACGAACATATTTTAGTTACAATTCATACTTCATTTGAGTTTAATAAATAGAAATTTAAGAGGCTGTTAAACTGTGTACCTATGTAACTATAAAAGTTTAAAGACGGCCAACAACCTAATGTGACTTTAACTACATTTAGTGGCCTCCGTATTTACTCTTAGAATTTGACGATGGTATCGATGGTCTGCCGAAAACAAAACTATCGATATTATCGATTGTTTTGCACCTCTAGTGGACATCGACCATTTAGAAAATATGCCAGCTATCTCATAACAGCCAACAACATTATATGTAGAAGCTATTGCATGAACTTCAATGAAGAATCGTTGGTTTATCTGCAGTGAGTATGTCTGACTCTGAGCAGGAGCAGGATTAGAATAATGGCCGCTTTAAAATTTTGATGCCGTAGGCAGCATGGCAGAATTGTGCAATTTCCGTACAGCTCCATCAGACACACTTATCCATAGTTCCTAGCCTCAGTCTCATGTATTTTATTAATGCAAACTTATAGTAACAAAACAACACGCTGGAACTAACCCAGCAGACCTTTAATTAGATCGAATCAATTTGGTAATATAAGATTTTAGTTATCTTTAGTTCTGAGCAATTGTGGGAAAGATCGGTATATAGTGAAACCATATTTATCATCAATGTTTCTATGCAAAAAAAAAAATAATCAGTAATTATTTGAGTAGGCAAGTTAGTTTTTTGAAAAAGTTATTTTAAGTCTTCCTATGCTTTTGTTATTATTATCCCCTAAGATTCTGCATATGGAAGTTTTCTTCTTCAACTGTCGTCGCCATTCGCCTGTGGCCTTGTGTATTCCACTCTTTTTCTGTGCTGGTGATATCTCCATCGCCATTTCTTAGTGTATTTCTCACCCAAATTCATTTTTATCTACACATCTGTACTATATTGTATCGGAAACAGCTGTTAGAATCTGTAGCTGTCAGAAATATGCGTAAAATTCTTCGCAATCATCGTTTAGTACATATCTAAACTGGGATTATATCTTACCTTGCTGAGTTCAATGTTTTGCATCTGAATAGATGTGTAAATTTTACGTACATTACTTTTTCTAATTGCGCTTTGCGATTAGACTATTTTTTCTAAGTGTGGCTTCTAACATAATCTTGTAATACCAATTTTACGACGTATGATGTTAGAACAGGACAATGATAAAAAAGGAAATGACATTGAAAAAACGTGATCATAGAACTCTGGCGGAAATTCAATATGCACAACGCAAAGAACTCTGATGATGACTTCCGTAGCTGGTTCCTTTACGGTTGTCAAATCTCCTGTTTAAAGAATCATTTTCATAAACAATTTTTTATTTACTTTAAAAAATCGTCCGCTTTCTAGGCGAACTAAAGACTAATAGGGACTAGAACTCAGAAGTCTGGTAAAAAAATAAAATAATCTTTATATTTAATTTGTTACTAGCAGGAGTTTCTAAAGATAAAATTCAGACGTGAATCACCAGTTGAGCTTTGAAAATAGCAGAATGATTTCACGTTTTTCAGAAATTGCTTATTAATGTGAAACCTATTGGTGTTTCTAGTGATCAATTGTATGATTTCCGTTTTGGCGTTATTTATCTTCAGTGTTTGGGTACTACTAATGGAAATTAGTTACGTATGAACGAATCTATGTACTTGTCACTTATCACACTTATGTCATCTGCATATAATCCAATGACCTTTTCTTTAATGCCCTTCTCAATACTTTGTAGGCGAATACAGCTCTTTGCTCCACTCAATCAAGGAAAATACGAAAAGTGCTATCGAGAGTACACATCCTTATATTACTTCATATTTGATAATCACCCCTATTCTGCATTTCGAGTCAAGTCGAAATTTTTCTGTTTGGCAACTTTGGCATCCTGCCTTAGGATTCTGTTTAGTTTCTTTCGATTGTATATATTTCCTATTACAGAATAGGAAAGTTGCCAAGCGAAGAAAATTTCTATTCAAATAAAAATGCGGAATAGGGGTGATCTTCATCAATAAGCAAAAACAGCTCCTAGTTCATAAATTTTTTGAATCAAACACACAAATATCATGCAGTAAACGACAATCAATCTTAGAAAAGATAAAAACCAAATAATTAAACTGATTTTTTTGAGTTCCATCTTAAGAAATTAGAACAAATGAGTTTAATATTTTGGAAGTAAACTTGGCGTTCACATTAAATTTATAAAAATCATATTTCCTCAGTGCTCACTAAAACATTAAAAAATAATTTAAAAAAAAACCTTTTAAATTTCAAATGTTTAATAAAAAAAATAAATAATTTACGGTAAAAATTAAGACTTTGTCTTTATAGTGCG
Source organism: Wohlfahrtia magnifica (assembly GCA_023159175.1). Taxonomy (NCBI): domain Eukaryota; kingdom Metazoa; phylum Arthropoda; class Insecta; order Diptera; family Sarcophagidae; genus Wohlfahrtia; species Wohlfahrtia magnifica. Next base: position 5,107,119 of record JAKWBJ010000223.1, read on the forward strand.
TACGCCATTATATTTTTTTTCTTTTGGCCAACAGCAGCCGTTTAAAGCGTTTTGAAGGCCATGGCTTAACAGAGTCAAAAAACGATATACTTTAGCATTATTTGACATCCATCAAAAGGATACTATTCTATCGTTGTAGGCGCGCGAGCAATGTCGCGTGACGTTTTCAATGCACAGTAGGGAATATCGAATGAAAATATTTTCGTATTTAAAAGGTGGCATATATCATAGCAAACTGTGTGTTTTAAAATACTCTCGTGAAATGATTTTGAGAATTTTTTCTTTCTCTCTCGTCTTTGACACAAATCTATATTACACACAGCAAGCCCAGGATTTAAAATCTTTATTAGCAAATAGAGATCCTACTCTTGTCCTATCCTTTTCTTACTACATACGAAAGACTTTTCTGTCATTGAAATAAACCTTAAAGGAGCTAATTTTTCTAAGAAAATCTACTATTGTTTTGAGCAAAAATTCTTTCTTTTACGTTTTCTTGCTGAATACTGTATCAAAAAAATATATTTTTGTTTTTAATGTTGTTATTGTGTGTGATGGTATTGTTTCTGGACGTAAAAAGAGAAAATATTCTATAGTTGCTCTTGCTGTTGTCTGTTGCATAGTATACGGGAGCAATTTTCACGCTTCATCTTCATATTCATTCATCGCCTGCTGGTTAATGTTAACATGCTGTGTGTATGCGTAGCTTCAATCTAAGCCCGCTCAAATTCAGTTATCGCCGAGCATTTGTTGGGTACGGATCATGTTTGAAACTGCTGCTGTGATCGGCATACGTCGCTGATACTGACCCTGACAAGCATTTAGCTGGCGTAAGTGCTTGGCCAAAGTGAAAATGTATGAAAACTGTTTTTGCAAAAATACAAACGAGTACGTACGTACGAGTATTTTTGTTTTGGTAATTATCGACCAGTTAAATGGTGAAATGAGCGTGTAATCAGACAATGATTGAGAGTGTTTGTAATGCAGAGAGAGAGGAGTTGAAGTTTTATAAAAATTAGCAAAAAATAAATAAAAGCAGAGATTTCTAGACTCTTTTATGCTTTCTCTGAGATACAAAATTGAGGCCCAAAAAAATTAAAATATAAAAACGTGCTTGAGAGTTGAAAACAAACGCAAAAGATCATTAAAAATTGAGTTTAGAAATTGACATGAAATTGATGAAAAATTTAGTTTTTTTAACATTTCAATTTATAAACTAAAATTTGTAAAAGTCAGTTACAGAATTCGATTTTTTAAATTTCAACAATTTCTTCACAACTTTTGCAAATAGGCCTTCAGTGATCAAAATGCATGCTACGCATCAATTTTGAGGATTCAACCATGATCTTAAATTTAACAGTTTTATCTCCATTACGGTATTTTTAGAATATACGAGATATTGTAATAACATAAGTGATAAGCATGGAAAGCAAAAATATGCAATTGCATGTTTTTTCCCATGCAACCAATCAAGTAGAATGTAAAGCGGCGATTAGACGATACAGCGCGGGTTGTTAGCACAGCTTGATGGCAAGCCAACCAGATCGTGTAAAAGGGGTGATACATTGGCAAACATTTGTTTGCAAACATCGCAAATAGTCGATCGCATTCAAGGAAAAGTTATCTCTGTATGCGATTGACTATTTGCGATGTTTGCAAACAAATGTTTGCCAATGTATCACCCATTTAAGAGCACGTTTGTCGTGTTTGTCAAATTTGCAAACACGAGCTGATTGGCTGGTTGGCTTACCATCAAACCATGCTGACAAGCCGCGCTATATCATCTAATAGCCGCTTAAGATATTTATCCGTTTCACAAATCTTTATGAATTTTGGCACCGATTTGTTAGTGCATATTTTCGCATATTTTGCTTATATAACAGTATTTTTTAGCATATTTCAGTTTTTACGACATTTTTTCGTATCTAAAGAGCATTTTAAACTTTTCAGCGCATATTTGGATTTTTTAATGGGTTTAAAGAAGCATCAAGCCAATGATTCTTAATTAACAGTTGCTTTGAACAAAACCAAGCAATGCACGACTTTTTGGAAATCCTTTAAAGATATTGGACGTAGGTTTGAATAAAAACTTTTTTTTTTTTTTTGTTATTTGTGACAGTCGCTGCGCCGTATAGAGAAGCTAGTAGAAGCTGCCAAAGCCATAAAGGTGTTTTACCTTAAACTAACGCGTGTAACATGTTAGTCATGAACTGTATCACTAACGCGAACGTATAGAAATCAATACGAAAATGTTGAAAAGTCAAATGTAAGCAAAGTGTCATTAAAAACGCCAAATAGAGTCGAAATTTTAAATGAAATGTATCCAGATCTACACAGCCGTCCGATGCAACTATTATTTGTTGGGGAATTTGCAATTGTGAAAAGATTTTAGAAGTTCTTAGCTCAGTAAATAATGGGCAAATGGCAATAGATGAACTAAATATGTAAATACAAAAAGTGAACTGATTTTTAATGCTGTAAACTTCTGTTTCATTGAAACTTAGGTGGTTCAAAATATTAGCAAGTCGAAAGCTTGTAATACAAAACTGAATATTAAAACGAAGCTAAGAGAGACTATAGCAAAAATTGAAGGACTTGATATAGTAAAATTTATACATCAATATCTAACAAAAGACCTTCAGGCTTTTTTTTCAAATCAAGTTCTAAAGTATGATTTTAAGTAATTGCTATCCTTTAAATATGGCCCCATTACATCAGTAGACTTCAAAATGACTTTTATACATTGAAAATTACAAAGGCTTACGCAGATGTAATAGATAGCGATTTACATTTAAAAATTTAATTTATTTTTTATTGTTTATTCTTTATTGCAACAACAAATATATACAAATAAAAAATTTTGCTTTATTTTGCCTAAAATTTAAACTCTGTATTCAGATCTCTTTAGGTATTCAGCCGCATTATTTTTTGTATTATTAAAAATGTATTTGTTGAAGAAAACTTTTTTACAAGAAAAGAAAGTTTTATGTTTTTAAAGCATATTTTTGAATTTTCCGATCATATTTTTGGATTTTTAGGGCATATTTTATGCGCATAAAACATTTTTTAAAGCATATTTTTAGTTTCTCTGGTGATAAGCTCGATTCTTTCGCTCACTTCTCATGAAGTTGTAAATTCGATTTGCTCTTAAAAAATATTTTTATAATTTTGCCTTTTTTCAATAAAAATCTTGACCCATTTTAAGGCAAACATAATACAAATGACTTTTTGTTTTCGTTTTACGAATGCAAATCATTGCAAATCATTTTCCAATCAAGGACTTATTTGATTTTGGTAACAGAAATAAATAGCGCATAGCAAAATTTTGTGATTATGGTGGCTACTGAAAATAATGGTGTTGTTCAAGGATTCGTCTTGGATCAAGAAAAAGCTTTAAAACTCGGAACATATCCTTATTAGTATTGTTGCTTGCATAACGAGACATAACTTCATCAATTTAGTCTTAAGTAAGTGTTCAATCATACAAAAGGAAATCTTACGCTTTTTCGATAGGTTTTATTTAGGAAGTCTTATCACTTTTTATAATTCTTTTGAAGTAATTGAGATGTATTTACTGAACTAATATTGCTAAATTACATGTCGTACATTATTATTAATTGCCTTAACATTCCATTAAGGAACATGGGGACTTCTCTCAGTCAATGAGCTGCACCCGATTCTATTTCTAAGCTCATTGAAAGGGACCTACAGTTCAACGCCGGCTCCAAACGGCAAATGCATTTAGAGAAGTTTTCAATAGTATTTTATACTCATAACCAGTTACTAGCTAATGTTATGAGGTGATACCGCAGTCGAAAGACTTTTTCTTTTTTTTAAGATGGTCTGGCCTGGTACATGCGGCACATGTCATGCATAAAACATCTAAAATATTTTCAATATATTAAAGAAACGATATGCCAACGTGGTCAACAATTTCTTTAATCCTGATCAAAAAATTTTCTTCTCTTCACCAATTGACCCCATTAGCTGCGTCATAGATGAATACTTGTTTTTGGTTTTTTAAGAACCATGCGGTTTTAAGTATTTGAACTTTTTGAAAACCCTATTTTAATATTTAACCTAATTTTAATATTTATTTCTCATGATTTTTTAATATCGTATAATTTGTTAATCGTTTGGCTTAAGAGAATTGAAAGGATTGTGGCTTCCTTGCCAGAAAAAATAGTCTGATGAAGTCAAATTACATGATCTTTGCGGTCAATGAAATGCTCAAAAATATAAGATTAATTGCTGACTAATGTTGCTTAAACATGGCAAATTGTTAAGTAGAGCGGTGAAAGTCGTAACTCTTGTTCGGCAAGGTTGTGTTCTGTAATCACTGCCATTTAATATATTTTAGAACACATAGTAGATATTGATTTCATTATATCTTGAGAACGGTTAAAGTAAAACCATTGACCAAAGTTTATTGAAAAACGCGATTAATTATTTTGATAAAAGATTGCCGAGCCAGTAAGAGGGGTGACTTGATCGACATAATTTTTAATTTTTAACCGGAACCTAACTAGAAATGTGGGCGATATTGAATAAATTGGTGTGGCACCACCAATACAAAATACTCTTTTTTGTTTAGCAGTTTTTGAACTTGGTCTGTATGACTTGATAATCAATAAAAATCATTAATTTTAATTCATTCCTTTAAATTCTTTTTGTGAGGAATACATTTTATGGGTCTCCCATCAACGCGGAAAAGGTTACGTCAGTTAGTAAATAAAAATAAATAGCCCACCTACCGGCTAAAATATTTTTAATCTAGGATTGTATTCTATACTCTTTTTAAATAACCTAGAATTTGTTAAGTAAATAAAGGATCCGCCATCTAACACTTTTTTCAACTAATGCTTATTTCGTGAATGGTAACACTTAGCTCATGTCTGATTTGACAGATAATTAGTTTTATCCTTCCGCTGAACGAATATGGTTGTTTATACGCTCGAACAACGCTGGGAAGTATTGCGACATTACTTTGAAAATCATGGCAATGTTGCAGAATCAAAAATCATCCTTTCAGCTGAAGCTCATTTTGATCTTGGCGCGTATGTAAACAAGCAAAATTGTCGCATTTGAGGCACAGAAAACCCGCACGCATACATTGAAAAGCCGATACACCCAAGACGAGTCACTGTTTGGTGCGGATTTTGGTCCAGAGGCATAACTGGGCCATTTTTCTTCGAAAATGAGCAAGGAGTGGCCGTTACAGTCAATAGCGATCATTATCTGGCCATGTTGAACGATTTTTTTTCACAAACATTGAAGAGGAGTACATTAGCAACATTTGGTTTCAACAGGACGGAGCTACGTGCCACACAGCCGAGGCTACACAGCCGCAGAATTGATGTCGTTTGGCCACCTCGGAGCTGCGATTTGACACCGTTGGGCTACTATTTGTGGGGTGCCGTCAAAGATAAGTGTTACGCCAACAAGCCAGAGACAATTGACGCTTTAAAGGTCAATATGCGTGAAGCCATTGGTGAAATACAGCTGCACACAATCGATAAAGTGCTTAAAAATTGGACCTATCGTGTAAGCTACTGCATGGCCAGCGAGGCAGCCATTTGAATGAAATTATTTTCCATTATTAACCGGAAGGATTGTACTTTCAAATAAAAAAAGAAATTTGAGAAAATATTCAATATTTTTTTTTCTCAAATTTCGTTTTATTTCACAGCCCTTGGAATCAACACCTGCCTCATATTAATTATTTAAAAACAATTTTTAATTAAATAAATTACAAGTATCGTTACTAATTAAGATTTTTTTTTGCATATACGAGTATTTTACCATTCTCGAGATTTTCCCATTAAACACAACATCTGCAATTTTCTTAATTGTAAATCATTTTTTAATTAAATTTAAAATTAAAAAAAAACAAGGCAATAAAATAAAAAACTTAATCGCATCTGCTAAAACGCATACGCAGTTTTTACCTGCTCTAATTGATGTATGTTTTAAGTGCTACAAAACATAATAAAGCAGGTAGATGTAAGCGACACTTGTCATTTTTTAAAATCTGGACTTAAACCTTTGTAAACGCTAATCCTCTGGATTTGTGGACTTTTTGACAAACTTTTTTATGAGTAATTTACCTAAGCCCCTGGCTTATGGACGCTAAGGCATGCATATAAATTTTTTTCCACTCACAAACAAAACCAGTCGCTTAATTGCCCGCTGTAAACATTAATTCAACGTTTTTAGTGAAAGAATAGCGGTTTTTTGGCTGGCCATGAAGTACCTGGTGTAGCCTTTTTCTGTAAAGAAATCATAAAATTTTGGTTTATTTTATGGCTGTACTGTTACTGTAATGTACTAAACCAGGATTTAAGATATCGTAGCCTTTAAGGACTTTTGTTTTTATTTTGGGTTCGATAACAGATTTTGTCATTAAATATTTTGATGTTTAAAACGGATCATGGACAGATGATCTGAGGATTAATAAAATTAATATTCGAAATTGAATTAAAAAAATTCCTGGTTAATAATATTCAGTCATATGACTTTCCACGAAACTGTAATGCCGTCGCAAGTCATCGAGTCATTTCATGATCATATCACTTCTAAGAAGTGGGGGTTGATTTATCGTATTTTTTTCTTTTTTTATTGTTGTTGATCATCCATCTTTCTGTTCTCTTTGTTGTTGATATTACACCCCTTGCAATTAGGGCGTTTTATTAGCAGCAACCGTCGTTTTGTGTTCATGTTGTGTTTGTTTTTCTAGACTCCGCCTTATTTGAAAACACACAACATTCAAGAACAAATTTTGGCTGACTGGCTGGCTGGTTTTGTTGAAAAATATGCACCATCGATCGATCGTTGGATATTCTAGTGACGGAGTAATGCGTTGCGTTCATTTCATAGCACGTTCTATTTTGGAAATCTGCCAGATGCTTTTAAATATTCATTGTTTTTCTTCACTTTTTTTTGTTTATTAAAAGGAATTTATTGATTGTTTTTAAAAAAAAATTGTTTTTATTTTTACAATTTCAAGATCAATATTTTGTAATTGAAACAAAAACAAAAAACACAAATTTTAAGATCAATCAAGTTCGTTTGATGTGAAATTTTAGTACCTCTAATAAAAGTAAATACCTATGTATCAGCGTTAAAAAATGCTTGACTATTTTTGATGCAATTAAAATTGCTTAACTAAGCTTAAAGAAGACTATACAGCAAAAGCAAAAGCAAAAAGATAACATATTGCTTTGTTTCAGTGTTTAGCTCCAAATTAAATAACTGTGTTGCTGAATGCTTACTGAAGAGTCTAAAAAATAATAAGCAAAAGCAAAAGCATTATGAACGATCGCTCTCCATAACCTTGGAGAGTGCAGAACAAATTGATATTGGACGGTAGTTCTCAGGGTTATTAGCCTCGCCCTTTTTGGCAATTGGCGTTATTTTGGCAACCTTCCCGCAAGATGAAAAAATACTGGCTCGATATGGCGCAATGAAAAGGTTAGCTAATGGACGCGTAAGCGTCGAAGAGCACTACATCAGGACCAGTGCTGGTATGCCATCCGGCCCAAAAGACTTGTAAGCGTTGAGATTTGCAAGGACCCCTTTTACAGCATGGGCTCGAAAGAATATACTAGGCATACTCGTAGTTACTGATACTCCTTCAAGCAAGTAAGAATTACTTGCAAACATTTCGGCCAAAAGGTTTGCCTTTTCAACCGGGTCCGTGAATGTGTGGTCATTCTTTATGACAGCAGGAACCGAACAAGCGTTGTTCCTCAGCCTTTTAGCGAATGACCAAAAGTTTTTACTTCCCCGCGGAAAAGTAAAAACTTTAGCACGAAGGCGCTGCTTGTAAAGGGTGTTTTTTTTATAGAGGTATAGAACTTTAAGTTGCAATAAAGCAACGATGAATTATTAGATTGACATGAATTTTATTTATCCGAAAGATAATCTTGTGGCATTACATTTTAAATATGACTTCTGGCATATGACCGCCACGGCTGGCGCGGATGTAGTCCAATCTGGACGTCCAATTTTCGATGACTTTTTCCAACATTTGTGGCCGTATATCGGCAATAACACGGCGAATGTTGTCTTCCAAATGGTCAAGCGTTTGTGGCTTTACCGCATAGACCAATGACTTTACATAGCCCCACAGAAAGTAGTCTAGCGGTGTTAAATCACAGGATCTTGGGGGCCAATTTACAGGTCCAAAGCGTGAAATTAGGCGGTCACCAAACGTGTCTTTCAATAAATCTTTTGTGGCACGAGCTGTGTGACATGTTGCGCCGTCTTGTTGAAACCACCTTTCCTGGACATCATGGTTATTCAATTCAGGAATGAAAAAGTTAGTAATCATGGCTCTATGCCGATCACCATTGACTGTAACGTTCTGGCTAATATCGTTTTTGAAAAAATACGGACTAATGATTCCACCAGCCCATAAAGCGCACCAAACAGTCAGTTCTTCTGGATATAACGGTGTTTCCGCATACACTTGAGGACTATCTTCACTCCAAATGCGGCAGTTTTGTTTGTTGACGTAGCCATTCAACCAGAAGTGCGCTTCATCGCTAAACAAAATTCGCTTATAAAAATCGGGAACAACGGCGTGAGTTTATTCATGATGAATGGCCAAACCGAACTGAGAATAAATCACTTGACAGCTGTTAAATCGGTCGCCATCTTGAAAAGTAATGTCAACTTAAAGTTCTATACCTCTATATAAAACACGCTTTATAAAGCCTTTTCGCGTCTAAGTACTGCGACACATGAAGATATCGCCTGTTTGCAAAGCAAAGCAGTGTGGGTACATTTTTTATTGCGCCAATTCCTGAACGCTTCCTCTCTAGACCGAACTGTCAGTTTACACGTCAAATTAACCCAAGATTTTTTTCTAGGTTTATTCGAAAGCTATTTTGATGGGATGGAAATATGCATTCCTAGCCTTATTATAATCGCTACCATTTCTGCCATGGCATCGACGTTTGAGTCAAGGAAACAAAGTTTCCAATTAAAATGCCAAAAAAAGTCGTTGAGCTCAGCCCAACGAGCATACTCGTAGTTAAAAATAGAGCGTTTCGTAGCCATGGGTAGAACCTCGCAAAGAGCGGTGGACGAGAATGAGGCCAAAACTATGCAATGATCCGAATTTCCGAGAGGTGCAAGAACCTCAACTACAAACTTTTCAGGGTGTGTAATGAGTTGCAGCCCCATATGTTCACCACAGTTATAATACTCAGTAGGAGAATAAATGCCTTCTTTTGAGCATCCCCCAGAGACCCCTACCTCTAGCAGAGCACTCACAAGCTAAGTGTTCAAATGTCTCGATAGGCATTGTGTAGAATCCACACCTATTATCCTTAACATTTCTCAAAATATCCTGATGTTATCTAAGACCACGGTGACAGTTAAAAAAGCCCGTTAGTAATTTAAATACGCTCCTGTTGAGCAGTAACAGGCTTCTGGATCTAACAGATAAAGCGAGACCTACACTACCTGCCGAAACGAGTCTTTTCACACGCTATGGTATAACTGCAGTATCGGTAGGTTTCGTTTTAATGCCGATCAAATTCTCCCGCAACCGAATTGTCAGTCTACATCCATATATCCTTCATTTAAGAACAGATATTAAAAGCCTTCATATGCTCAACGTCTCGATATATGAATCGTTTTGAGATCTGAAGGCATTAATGGGCAATTATTTGGCTTTTTATTGATGATATGGATTTTTTAAGCATGCGGTCTCACCATTTCAAGTAGCCAATTAAACAATGCGTGCATTGCAAACCAAAATCCTATTGCTCTTGGATTTCGTATGGCGCCATTCATCCAATCATGAGCTTAATCGCTAAAGATAATTTTTTGATGAAATTTCGGACACCAACTTCTTTAGGATTCATTGAGCGTATACACGTTGTTGTCTATGGTCTTTAAGCTTCGGCTCCTAGGTCAGTTGAATTTTACAATGCTGCAATCTCAGGTTACAACACAAACTTTGTCAAGTTATGGTCTGCTACAGTTTCTTCTGCATACTCTTAAGCGGCGATAAGACGATCCAGCGGGGTTTGATAGCAAGCCAATCAGATCGCATTTGCGAATTTGACAAACGCGAAAAACATGCTATTACATGACCTGGTTGGCTTTCCGTCACGCCGTGTTGACAAACCGCGCTGGATCGTCTAATCGCCGCTTTACGAATGCCATTGTTCTAGACAGACTTCACGTCTTATAGTCATACGGGTATTGGTTCATTACATACGAAGCCAGTAAAATTAAATTTATCCACCAAGCTGAGAATAGTTTCCTCGGTACGTCGTGAAAAATATACACATTTTGCATGACAGATAAAGCTTAAACAATATAATCACTATCAACTGTCACAGTTAAGAAGTTTCTATTAAAAGATACGTTACTATATGTTTTCAGTGTAAGAAAAAGATTCGTGACATGTGGTAATGTCAAAAATACTCAGTAAGGTTTCTCATTTTACCGTGAATAGAATTTTATTATCAAAATATGCGCTACGTGAAAAATGTGTTTCGTATCGAAAAACTACGTTCAGCGTCGAAGCTAATTTTAAGCTCAATGGATACGTCGAAAAACGGAAAGGCCCAATTTGTTGTTAAGAACAGCTAGAGGTAGATCAAGAGCTGCCAATGCACTCTGAAAGAAGTACAGTTTGGTGAGGTTTGTGGACCGTGGCGTCACAAGGCCGTATTTCAAGAGCGATGAAAACCTTAACGTTATAGTGACATGATATATGATGATCACTGACTTTGTGTAGCCAAACTGGAAAAATTGATTGAGTTGACATAAGACACGAGAGATAAATTTTGTGAAAAATAATCTTACGTTTGGGAACAGCTCATCTGCCGCCAAGATTATGCGATTAGACACCACTGTACTATTTTTTATGAGGATACATGAATTCTCGCATGTACAGGGTTAAGCAAGCGACAATTCTAGCCCTAAAAAACAACATTATAGTTGCCATCGTTGAAAACCGATCGAAATGCTGGAAAAAGTATTCCAAAATTGGAGCTGACTGATTTATCACCTACGGCGTAGCCGAGGGCAACATCTACATGCAATAACCTTTAAAAAGTAAATGGCCGGCATCCATTTATCGCTTCAAATAAATATTTCATTCACTTTTGCAAATTTTCTGCGTTCGTTTGCAATTTTTAAAACCAAAACTGTTAAAAAATCACCCGTTATAAAATAAAGCCAAAAAAATCGTCAAATATTAAGGAAAATATTTCCTTACTGGCCACTATGGACTGAGAGCGCATTTGAAGAGGACGGTGGTCACAGATGTGGATGATTGTACTCACAGGCATCAGAGACAGTGGAATACATATTGGGTGAGTGTGGGGTTCTTGATAGTTTTAGATGGAAGTGCTTAGGGAGACACAGAGTTTCATTAGGTGCATATCCACCATTATGGTTCCAGATTTGCTAGTGTTCATAGGAGGCCAGAAGATCTGCTGAACAAAATATAGATTGGAAGGGAAACAATAGGTCTCATAGGTCGCAGAGTTCTGCAATAGTGCCAATCGTCAAAATCGTCTAAGCGGTTCATTAAAATTGTCATATAATCGTTAAAAAAATAAATAAAAAAATGACTCCTTCCAAAATAGGTTATGTTATGGTGTGGGGTTCAACGTGGTTCGATGGAGTCGAAAATCTTGAGAGAAGTAATACGATTATTCAAAGACAGTTATATATGTAAGGATTATTGCTTGTTTCAGAGTAATGGCCAGAAACATTCTTACCTAATGGAAAAAGAACGACTGATTATTTTAATTTTAAATAGAGCTGCCTTCCCTTAACTTTATAGAAATACTTTTAGTTACCGATTTGGAAGCATAAATGATCTCAAAGCTAGATATATGTCAAATATACTACTTATTGCGTATACAAGTTAATATTGGCGGTTTGGACAACATATGACATAACTATTACATATGGTTCGTGTCAGTAATAATAAATATGGTATTTTGGAGGGTAAACATCATTCTAATTCAGACATAGACGCCAAAGTGTAAACACATATTTTTTTCAGCCGCTATAATAATGTCGAATTTTGTGCCTAAAAATTAAGTTTTGTGGAGAAGTCGGATAACCTTCTTTCATTTGAAGAAAAAGGCTGTTGAAAGTTATCGATTGTTGATAGAAGCTAACGGCCAATATGCACCAACTCGAAAAACTTGTAAACGATGGTTTGCGTGATTCAAAAGTGGTGATTTTGGCACAGAAGACAAGGAAAGGCCTGATCAGCCGAAAAAGTTTGAAGATGAGAATTATTATTGTCATACGCAAGAAGAACTTGCATTGTCATTGGGAATCACACACATTCAAAAGGAAGAAAATTGGGTCCCATATCCAAGCCGAAAGATGTTAAAAGGCGATTTTGCATGTCGGAAATGAAGCTTGAACGCTGCAAAAAGAAGTCATTTTTGCATGGTGTTATTACCGGTGATAAAAAATGGATACAACACGATAATCCCAAGGGCAAAAAGTCATATGTAAAGCACGGCCAAACAGCCATATCAACGCCGAAGCCGAATATCTATGGTGACAAGGTTATGCCCTGTATTTGGTGGGACCAGTATTGTGAGCTGCTGAAATCGGGTCAGGCGATCACAGAGAACCTGTATTGAACCCAACTGATTCGGTTGAAGAGAGCAATCAACGAAAAACTACCAGAATATTCTACCAGACACGAGGCCAAAATCTTCCTTCATGACAATACTCGCCACATATTAGAAGACCAGTCAAAAACTATTTGGAAAACAGTAGATGGAACATTTTGGCTTTCCCGCCTTATAGTCCAGACCTTGCCTCTTCTAACTACCATTTGTTTCGATCAATGCAGAACGTTCTCACTGGAATGTGAAGCGTATTTCAGAACATTTCATTCTTTACCTCAAAACCGGAACAGTTCTTTTGACACGGAATCCAAATGCTTCCAGAAAGATGGGCAAAAGTTGTGGTAATGATGGACAATACTTTGAATAATGTATCAAGTCATTTTGTTATTACAATAAACGCATTTCTCAAGCAAAAAATCGACATTATTAACTTGTATAGTTCATTCGTTATATAAGAAGAAGATTTCAAGCTGTTATAGGAGCTAAGGATTGCAGAAACATTAATTTTGATTCATAAAAATCGCCAAAATAAGAACAAAAATCGTCAAATCATCTATATGTTAATTTTGGGTCACAAAATCTTCAAATCTGGCAGCTATGGATACAGATCACACAAACGTTTTAGCGCTGCATACATACTTGGGTGCAATTCAGGAAACATGCATTATTTTCTGTCAACTGAGAAATTGCTTACAAGTCCGTAAATAGGTTTTATTTTAGATATATCCTCTGTTAACCTATTCCGTATAGAGTGTTTCATTATTTTACTCTCATTCAATTAACACAACATGCTCTTTTCTTTGTAAAAATTTTTAGCGTAAAATTTCGCTCTCGTAGTCTTTCTCTTTTCCAAACGAAAAAAAATCACAATATTTCTAGCAACTACTGGGTTACTGGACCTTAAAATAAAATAAAAATAAATACCAAGTAAATATAATAAAAACATAAAAATACGAGTAATTTTATACTACACACACACACACAAAATAGAAATTCTCGCACTCATTTACTCTCTTTGCAGTTAAAATATAATTTCAAGTCCCTTCAACAACATGACGTTTCCCACCATTAATTGCATAAAAAATAGCGTTAATAAAAAAATTTCCCCCTCTTTTCTTGCTTCATAAAAATTGAAAAAAAAATCCGGTGGAAAATTTCCCTTTTGCAAGCAGGAGTAGTAATATGCAATGTCTACTTTAAACAATTTCCCACATTTGTTATTTCCTGTCAATGTTGTCACAATTATTTTTCTTGTTTTAAATGAAACTGCTGCTGTTTTTGTTGTTGATTTCAATATATGCAAGAATTGTGGTTTGTTGGTATTGGTTTCGCTGGCTGCCATAGTAGCCGTATTGCACTGAAAGTGAAAGAATAAAAACAGACAAACCACCACCATTTAAACAACCACACAAAAAAATAACAACAACGTGAAGTAGGAGAAATTTTTTAAAGGGAACAAAGGGAAATTTAAAAAAGTACTTTTTATACATTTTTTAAAAAATTTCCCTTTTTCCAATGGAAGGCATGAGTGATAAATTTTTTCTTGCGGTAAATATTACTCATTCTTGGCGATTATTTAACCGGGGGTTGGTTTGTTTGTTACATTATCTCTCTCTTCTCTCCCCTACCATATTCCAACAAAAAACATTTGTTTGTTTACATTTTACAAAAACACATGACTGATTTAAAAGCACGTATAAATGAATGAATGAATTAATGTGTTTGGGAAATATTTTCTTCTTCTACTTGTGTTGTTGTTTCGTTTTGTTGCCATTACTTGGTGTTTATTTGGTTTTTGAGTGACATCTTGCGCTCGCCTTTTGCTAAATTAAAGAGAGAACAACTATTGCTGTCCTTATTACACCATAGAGTATTTGATTTGTATTTGCAAGTGTGTATAAGTGTATGTGAATCCTTAGCATTTGGTAAATGTCTTTTGAGTTTTACCAACATTTAATGTTGTTGTTGCTGTTGCTTTTATGCATTCATAAACGTTTGTTAAACCATATTATAATTGCTCGGTTGTGGATACACAACAACAACAAAACAATTTTCTTATTCTCTCTCTCTCTCTCTCTCTCTATCTCTTACGCCATTGAATTGTTTTGCACTCATTTTGGTGTTTGTCAGTGTGGCCACTATGAAAAATTGACGTATGGCAGTGGTTTTGGCTGTGTTTTGAGTATTTTGTGGGCATGTGTGTGGGAGAGTATTTATTATACTAACTTGGCCTAGGTATTTTGGTTTATGCTTGTTCTTCTTTTGGTTTTTCTTTTTTTTCTTTGAGGAAAACTGTCTTTGCCTCACTTCTATGTGTGGGGGTATATCATACACCCACACCAATACTTGCTTATGCTGTTTTTTTAACATAAAAGCCACCGCTCGTCAACTATGTGGAGTTCCGCAAAATACACCAACATTCTTCCTGGTTTATATTTTATTGCTGGAAAATTGTGCTCGTACATCATCATCTTAACTTTTCTGTTTTCTTGTAAGTGGCTCCCTAATTTTAGATTGTGGCCAATAGTTTGGTTTGGTTGGGTTGCTGCCAATGTAGGTGGCAAGAGTTTTTGGTGGAACAAATGGCTATAATTTGAAGGATTTGCTGTGAGTGTATATATGCAGTTAGAAAAGGTTAGGAAAAATTAATATTTTTTTCAAATTCTCTTCTGGGAACTTTCATGGCTACGGTTCTTATTATTTTTAACAAGGTGGAGCCCAACCAATCTTTTAACAAAAGCGTTTAAAATTTAATTTAAAATAAACCTGCAAATAACCGGTCTTATTGCTTTTTAAAAACCGTTTGGTTTCGTATATAATATATTACCGAATTATTCGCTGTTTAATACACAAATTGTGGTAAGAGCGCATACATACAACACAAGCATCCGAGATTCGAATCCCCAGCAGAGAACATGGCGAACAGATTAACCCATCGAAAGCACGGTGACAATTTCTGCTTATCCCTGGCGATGATGACAAACATCAGACAAATGATCAGGAGAAACGCCACCTATTGCAAAAACGGCAATGCTAAGTAAGAATTACCACCACCACTTAGCAATGATCTTTTTTCCTCCTTCACTCCTCTAGGGAGCATATTAGCTTTCCACAAAGCTCCCATTGCTTTGTTTCAGTTTCTTTAATTTTTCAAGCAAAGTAGATGATTAATTCACTGTAGCTTTCTCCATATCATACTGCGTAGAGGTGAAGATCCTTGCTAGTTGGTGGTTGATCTTAACTTTAGCATTGTAATTTTTCCCAGTAAGTGGCGTGTTTTCCTGATCATTCGTCTGATATTTGCCGTCATCGCCAGAGATATGCGAAGAAAGTCAAGGAAGCTCCTTCTTTATTATTTAAATGGAGTTGTCTGGAGGGAAGTTGATGCTTCTTTGTTAAACATTCGAAACCACAATTAAATTTTAACCACTGCACCACACCAACCCAACAATGTACTACTATATAATCACCTGGAGACGAGCTTCAATAGACCTTGATTGAAAATCAAGTTGATTAATGAAACTGAAACAAGGCATTGAATGCTTTGTGCTCACTAGAGGAATGACGGAGAAAGAATATACAGGTTAAGTGCTGATTATTTTTCTCGGTTAACCTTGTTTTAGCCAAATCGACTGCTTTCATGTTTCTGCTGAGAATCAGGGAATGTGGTATCAATATATCGGACGTCACGCTTGGTTTGCTTGTCTCTCGTGGGGATGGACTTCTACATCACGTACCTATTAACAGTGGCTTTTGAATAGGAATAGAAAAAGTTTTTGTAGGTGGACACACGAGGTATCTGATTCTACGTGGTTAGTATCCTCAGATTGTCTCTGGACATTCTTATGCAGAATTCAAATCTTCCCCTGTCATAGTTACCCAACAAAATTTTGGACTGTCTCAGACCCGCCTCATTATCCTCATTTCCGTTGAGTATTCCCCCTCACAAATCCACAAAAGGGTTCTGGCCCCACAAGTAGAGCGAAAGCTCCATTTGTGGCCAGTTCATTGGCTCTTTTCATTCTTTAGAACGTAACCATGCACTTGAATGACAGCTGCTTTCTAATTATTTCAAAAGAAAGATGAACCGATGATACAGTTAGAGAACAATCAACGAAAAATTGCCTGGCAACTTATAGTCACAATTTTGTATTGCAAATAGGTTGCAAAAGATTTTTAATTATTTTAGTTCATCTTTAACTTCTTTACTGGGTATGACGAAATATTTCGTCATTCATGCATTGGGCATGACGATATTTTTCGTCATAGAAATTTGTCGTCAGATTTTGAAGTCAAAATGTTGATCAATCCTTACTAAACGCATGTCTCCTTGGGTTCCATGAAAACTATTTAAGGAATCCTATGATTTATTTTTCATACTGCCACCTATAACGTAATTTAAAAATTTTGCGTAGAAGACCATCCGTGCTATGTGGTCTATAAAAATGTCTTGTCTTGTTTTTAATTTCTTTTGAAATTTTTAAATATTTTTGAATATTTGTTGTTTTGAAATATGCCGTTAAAATGTAAATTTGCGTCCAATTATGGAAAGAAAATTTAATTTCCGCCTTTGAAATGCGATATTTTTTACTGAACTAAAGTGACACGCCCATTTTCTTATCAGTAGAAAAACCAAAAAATGTAATCAAATAGCTTAGAGAACAAGTTTATAGTGCTTGCAACATGCCACATAATATTCAATATGGTTGTACGCTGAAACCACCAATAGTGGTGGAAATTTTTTGAAAAATAGAAAAAAAACAAACGAAATTATGTTGGAGAATAAACTTGTATTTATTCGCGTATGTGTATATATGTGCAACAAATGCATATGGACTTGCAACATTGACGAAAAAAATTATAGAATTAAAAATATAAAATGGGTATCAGAGTTATTGTTATGAATTGACACTAATCCAGGTGTGTTAACAAGCCTCACTTTTTCAAGTAGAGTGCAGACTATGGCGATGAAGAAAGCAAGCGTTGACATACATTTTTTTTTTTTTTATTTTATGCCTTTATATGCCGAAACAATTAAAAAAAAATTTTTTAACACAATAAAGTGCTGGCGAAAGACATTTTAGATAAAAATAAAAAACATTTCTAAACTGAAATACAAAAATGATTTTTTAAAGTGACAAAACAAAGATCAGGCCTTTAATTTCATGATAAAGAATAAAAGCAATGTTGAAAGGCATTTAAGGAATAATCGTAACAGTTTTTGTTTTATTTTTTTATTGTTTAACATCTTATAGAAACACTATAATAAGTTACACGTTTCTATTAAACAGCAGATGGTCATAAATAAATATTAAAAGACTATTTGGAATTGTATATGAAGGCAGTACATGTGCTATAACAGCGTATGCCAGATTATTTCAGACACGAACAATATAGTTAAAGAGTTTGACTTACAATTTAAAAAAATTGTATCAGATCTTGGTCATTAGAAGGCTTCCTTTTTTAAGAGAAACATCGGCAATTCCATAAAAGTAATTGTAAAGACTTAAGCTCCTTTTAGCTTGCATAC
Source organism: Wohlfahrtia magnifica (assembly GCA_023159175.1). Lineage (NCBI taxonomy): Eukaryota > Metazoa > Arthropoda > Insecta > Diptera > Sarcophagidae > Wohlfahrtia > Wohlfahrtia magnifica. Next base: position 5,125,275 of record JAKWBJ010000223.1, read on the forward strand.
GTTAGCATAAGAGCTAAGTCTCTGCTGATGTTAAGCAAATGCAATGTGAAACTGCTTATTGAACACATTTCAGAATAATGCATCTGAAAAATATTATAACTGATTATGCATATTTTTCAAGAAAAATTATCATGAAGGCGGTCTGAACGCCGACGAAGTAGGTGCTCTAACTTACTCAATTTAATTTGAAAGCCTAATATCATTGCATTCATAATTAAACGTACTTCTTAAATTAATTCATAAGCGGTGCCGTCTCTATATAAAATAGCGTTTAAAAACAGCTATAAACTTGAACAATTTGGAATAAATTGGATGACATATGCGCTTGATAAGCAATTCACACATATTCTACAAGTTTACTTAAGTAATGCATATACCATATCAAGGTCTGTTCTAATTCTTTCCACATCTTCTAAGAATCTTAAAATCGTAAAATATTTAGCAAACTTACTAGTTTATAAGTGTTTGGATGTACAAAAGCCGAGTTTTTAATCATTAAGTTATTTTAAAAGCAGATTCTTATTCTATTCGACATTATCCTTAAAAGAAATAGTATCACTTGCAGGGTATTTTTACTTCGTTCTTTCTTACATACGACGTTTTCTTTTCTAACAAAAAATCATGCACCTCTTTTGCTCTTTGCCAAAAAACGTCGCCAAAATTTAAGAAGTATCAAAGATTTTTTAAGCCAATATTGTTATGGATAAGCACAGCACCCTTTCCTTGTATTGCAACAACATAAAAAAGTAAGGGCACACATTTTTCGTTAGAAAAAAAAAACGGCAATAGTTTTTGTCACTTTTTTTTGACGCGTAGAACATCGTGTAGCTTTCGTTTTTGTTGTATTACTTAAGTTATACTAGGAATTTTGTAGTTTTTTTTAAAGGAATTTATAAAGAATTATGTGTAAAACATAAAATATTTAAATTCATCGCATTTTTAAAGACTGAAATAAGAACTTAATTTTAGAGAATGATAGTGTACACTTTTTTTTGACGCTTACTGTTGGATTTGCAGCATATTTTATGAAGTTAGTTGGCTTTAGAGGGTCGGTAAATTCTTTAGAACTTTTCAAATATTGGCAACGCCAGCATTCCAGTCGTATCGTCAACAGTAGTTGAGAAGATCAACGAAATAATGTAATAATTAGCCGATCGGGTACATCGGTTTTTTGTATTAATAATTCGGTATAATGTAGCTGTCCTTACAATGGAAATTGCAATTGTTCACACTCGAAAACAGTAAAGAATACTGTGGTTAAGAAGTGTTATATTTAGGAAAAACCCCAGGGATGTATAAAAATTGCACAATTCTAGTGGGAGTTATGCCCGCCATGGAAAATCTGCTCCTGCACAGTTCCTTACTGACGTCTTTGCAACAGTTTCTACATATAATGTCGCTGTTTATTCCGAGATATTTGGCATGTGTTCTCAATGGCTAGTACTCAGTGCTGACTGCTACAACTAGGAACATGTTTCACCTCGAAAGACTTATAAGAAAGTCGTATTTCGTCTATCATAGAATAGACGTTTTCCTTGAAATGGTGCACGCAGAAACGACAGTAATAAACACCGCTTGATCTTGTGCGTTGAAGTAAGAACCTGGGATGAATTATTCGTCTTTCGAGCCAGCATGTCGGCTCGAAGTCCAAAGCAGAGACACATGACCATTTATGCGTCCCATAGTCTCGACCAGCCATGAGGCTCTCAATCTCGATATCAAGCTACGTAATGCTACCTTGTTGTGAATAAGAAACTTTATCTTGTCTCCTTAACTCCTCCGCTTTACTATCAGTAATATGGACCTATATGCTACAAGGCAATAATAATGGCCATAACTTTGGCCTTAGAACACTGCTGTAGTCTAAAAGCATTTTATGCAATTGGATCCTCAACCGCTATGTGAAAACTCCATGACTAATATTTCCTTATATGTTCGACCCGTCAGTATATGTATGTTAGGAAAGGACAGACCATTTTCATACTATGGCCTTCAGCGAAAATTCGAGCCAAAAAAGCATAGTGAAAGTGGACAGTTCGCCTTTACTGGTATAATTCGCATACCTCGTAAAACAGAAGAACCACGTATATCGAAGATAATAATCATCACCACATAACTACTGAAACTTCCGCAAAAAAAATGAGTCTGAGGTACGGAACGATTTTTTTTCCATCTCACTTCTTGGGAGCATCTAGCTTTCCGAAAAGCATACATAGCTTTGTTTCAGTTTCGTTAATCAGTTAACATTTGTGTGCCACTGGTAAGAAATCCGTACTAGAGCACGCCATCTTAAAAAAGAAAACGTTTTTCGACAGTGGTATCACCTCATAACATTAGCTAGTAACTGGTTATGAGTATTACTAGTATTGAAAACTTCTCTAATGCATTTACCTTTCAAAGCCGGCGTTAAACTTTAGGTTCCTTTCAATGAGTTTAAAAATAGAATCGGGTGCAGCTCATTGACTGAGAGATCTTCTCATGTTCTTTTATGCAATGTTATGGGAGTTAATTATAATAATAAGCAGTTAACATTTAGTTATCCACTGTAGCTCGCCTCCATGTCATTGTGAAGTGATGAAGATCCTTTCTAAGTGATGGTGGTGATCCTGACTTGGCATTGTCTTTTTTTCCCAGTAGGTGACTTTTTCTTCATTATCGCCAAAGGTAAGCTGGAATATCTGGAGGAGATTCTTTTATATGGACTTGTCTGAAGACAGGTTGAAATCTCTCTATTAAACACTCGAAACCGCAATTAAGTTTTTTCATTATTTTCTCTAGTGGGGATTCGAACCTAGGTCGCTTGTACTGTATGCATACACTGTAACTACTATATCACGCCACCCACGTCAAGAAGTAATAGCTTAGTGATAAGAGTTTCAAGTCAAACGAAAAGGTGGTCATCATTGGAATAAACGTCTGTTAGCTTTGAAGAAACTCTGTTGAGATATAGAAAAACTTTTTTGCCGATGAATAATTATTTATCAAAAATGCTGCATGACCACTGTCTGACTTAATTATATCTGACAGATTAAAACCTTTAAAATTATATATATTTTTTACCAAAACCCTTTTATTTCCCACTTATTTTACTTCTTGTTTCACTACATAAATTTGTCTCAGTGTACTGTAATAAATATTTTTTTTCTTTAACCGCCATATTTATTTTATTTTAATATTTTTCATTCATTGTCCTCTACAAATCCTCCTCAAAATATTAAATGCAACAACAACAATAGCAAAGGCAACAACATTAGTGGCAAGAGAGTACGAGTATATCATTAAAATTCATAAATTAAAAATCAAGTTTATCAAAAAATCACACGGGACTAAATTACGCAAAAATATTGTTTGTACTCGAACCCTTAAAATAAGTACATACACACACACACACACACACACATTTGCATAAAAGAAAATATCAATGTTACCATATAAACGCTAAAAAAGAAGAAAAAATAGAATTGAAATCAAATATAACCCTTAATAAATGTAAACATTAATACCATACATACATACATACATACATACATACATACATACATACATGCATACACTTGCACAATCATACAAACAAAATACGTTATAACGCACACATACACACTCGCAGGCAAACAAACTCTTTCCCTCTGCACATACCTTCGCCTTGTACTCATATACTCGTAATTATTTAAACAAAAATCTCTTACCAAACCTCTGGAACCAAATGAAATTTGTTACTGTGGCAAATGCAAGTGTGTATGTGCGTGTGTTTATTCCTTTTATTTCATTTTTGCTTTGCGTTGTTCCTTATATGGCCCCTGTTTTAATAAAGCCAGAGTATTGATAATTTTCTATTGCAAATACTTTTCGACGAGTGTAATACGAAAAAATAAATTTTTGTGAATGAAGTATTGCTGTCATAAGCACCCTTTTGATTTTATTATTATTTTATGTTGTTGTTCCTTTTGTTGTTGCTTTTATTTCTATGATTCGATAGTCGGGTGAAAACACCATAGTATAGTAAACAAAAAATAAAAAAAAAATAGGAAAAAAGGGGTGTTCATGTCGGTTGCATATTTGCCCAGTACTGGGGTTGTCGTTTGGTGGTGGTGGTTGTGTAGCTGTGGTTCTTCATTTTCAAGTTGTGAGTTTTCGGTTTTTATTTCCTCTTTTTAATCGTTCTATTCCTGGTTTAAAGCTTTCAGTTCCCGCTTTGCTTGAAATGTAACCAGCGTAGAGGCAAATAAAAGAGGAATTGCATTGTGTTTGACGCGTGCAACGTACACATTTTATTTCGTAGGCAAAAGATGTGTCTTCTGTATATTCAGAGCTTTAACGTAACTATAGCTACGATGGGCCATTGTGGAAACGTGTTCTATTTTTTTCCTATAACATTGTTATTTCCTGCTGCTGCTGCTGCTGCTGCTGTTTATTGTTGTTGTCCGCATTGTTAAAGGTTTTATTTTGGCATTGCAAAACATAAAAAAATGAAGTGTGTGATGCACTGTCAGAAAAGAATTAATATCTATTGATAAATTTGACCTTGAGAGGTTAAGAGTATCCCAATTGTCTGGTATGAATGCAGTCTATTGATCGCCCAGTCACCAGGTTCACGCAGATGTCAATATGTTTTTACTACACCCTAAGTATAACTGTCTTAGCAAAGAGACGTCCCGCTCTGTACAGCACACAAAAATATTTATTAGGCTTTTTAAAGTATTTGCGGCAAGATTGTAAATCGTTGGTCCGCAAAGCTCCTAATGGTAATCGAACATTTTTGACATCTCCACACATATTCATAGGAATGTCAGCAAAATACATAACAAGCATAGTTGCCAGACTTGACGATTTTTTAACAATATTTTGGCGAAATGACGATTGACTTTTTTGTCTCTAAAATGACGATTTTTAATATGTATACGAACAATTGGCAGCTCTAAAATCATTATGTATTACTTTTTCTGATATTTGCTTGAGCTCAATGTTAATAAAGAACAAGACCTGGAACAGAACACCACTAATGATGACGTCATAAGCTTTCTATACGGTTGCCAAATAACCTCAACAAAAACTAAGAGAATTTTCCAAGAATAATATGTGATTTTTAACAAAAATAAGCACCAAATTATGTAAGAAATGCATACTAAACTACATAGTTCACCTTATTATCTAATAAATTTCTAAAACTGGAGTTAATTGTTTTGGCAAATAAAGTATTCTTCTGTACGTAGCTTCAAGCACACACTAAAAGTATGTCATTTATAATACAGTATGCAAAATAGAGCTGCAAAACAATCGATAGTACTATCGATAGTATCGATAGTTTTGTTTTTGGCTGACCATCGACAGTTTCTTTTCACTATCGCTGCTATCGTCAAATTCTAAAAGTAAATACGGAGGCAACTACATGTAGTCCAGGTCACACTTACAAAAAGTTTTTCGCGCTGGTTGTTAGCCGCCTGTAAACTTTTATAGTTACATAGGGACACAGTTTCACAGTTTTTGAAATTTCTATTTAAAATATGTTTGTACATACGTACGAATTTGCATTTGAGCTAAGAAAATGAATCATAGTTTTGTGAGACCATAGCATTTTGTTTTAACTATTATGGTGCAGGTTTGGATTCCATTTGCTGAGAAACGATTCATTTCGAGGACTAGACCCATAAGTCTAGCTTCTGTAAGTTTTTTTTTCTTATTGTGCGACTTGAAACAGGAGAATATGTTCATTTTTGAGGCTTTTTGATGACTTGAAGCGATTAATATTTGAAGTATGAATTAAAATTTTATCAAAACTCTGCAGTTTTCTTTCACTGGAGCTTGTTATTTATTTTAGTTTTGGAGTACTTCATAGTGTGAACAGGTTTCGCTATATATAAGCATTACTCTTCCATCAAAAATCTTCAATACATCGAATTTTATGACATACTGAAAAACAGTGTTCCTGTTATTTGTTTCGATACTGAATATTTATTATTATTCTTCCATTTTAACTTGAATTCTAATATTATTGCCACAAGTAGCACTTAAAAGAATCCGTTAGTATCAATACTATCGATAGTTTTATTGCAAACTATCGAAACTATAGAGTGGGCCGACTATCGATAGTTTTGCAGCTCTAATGCAAAAACCATATTCGTACACCCGATAAAAATAAGAAAATTTATGAAATATTTAACGCACAAAATTTTTTTATGACAAAATACATATAAATCGATCGCCAGATGGCGAAGTATTCAATTAATGGATAATAAAACCGTATTCGTACAGAGTAACAATATCAATAAAATAAAGAATATTATGCATAAGGATTAAAATTAATATTTTGTTGGATATCTTTTTTGCTTTATGACAGCATTGAGACGTCTTGGCATCGATTCCACTAGTTTGGAAATTAATTTTTCTAATGATGCATGGTTTACAGTCATAGCACACCGTAGCATACTTAAAGCGAAGCCCCTGTACTCGCCGCCAAGTCCTAATTAACCAGTCTTGACAGCACAATCCCGTTAATCAAGTCGGAGTCTAATGAACTTGGCTATTAACCTGATATCACTGATCGATAGTTTCGACAAGCTATTGAGAAGGAGCGAACCAAGTGTAAGCAATCTACGTCTAACTGGAGGCGTAAGCCACACTAAAATTGTGTACTTTAATCCATTTCGTCCTCAATGCTACTTTCAGGTCGTTTGGAATTGTCCACAAATTCTCAATAGGATTGAGATCTGGACTTTGAGGTCGCGTTTTGAGACAATTGTACAGAATCAAAAGTCGTGAATCCGGCGCTGTATGTTTGGGATCATTGTCCTGTTGAAGGATAAAATCCCTGGAAATCCCTGCCATAATTCCATCAATAAAATGTAGATTCCCGACTCCTGATGCTGAAAAGAAACTCCAAACCAAACTCCAAACCATTCTCTCGCTTCTGTTGAAGGATAAAATCCCTGGAAATCCCTGTCATAATTCCATCAATAAAATGTAGATTCCCAACTCCTGATGCTGAAAATCAACTCCAAACCATTTCCGAGCCTCCACCATGTTTGAATGTGGGAATTCGCTTTTTGCGAAATAAGCTCGTGTTCTTCTCTCGCCAAATTTAAATTTTAGTTGAAATCCTTATTTTGGTAGTTTTTAGCAAACGCAATCCGTTTTTGCTTATTAATCATGCTAAGAAATGGTTTTCTGACAGTATACCGACTTTTAAAACAAATTTTTTTTCGAACTGTTTGAGGTGTAACGTGAATTCCAAAGTTCTGTTCCAAACTTACAGCCAGTGTAACGCTGTGTTATAGAAGGATCGTTGCGAATTTGGCGATGTAGGAATGAGCACTGTCTTCTTGTTAACTTGCGCTGGGTCTACATTTCGCTGTGATTTTTTAAATTGTCCGGTTTTTTTATAACTTGACACCACCTATTGAATAGTAGAAGCACTTCGCTTTATTATTTTGTCAATTTGCCGTAAAGATTTTCCAACAATGTGTGGATCTATTACTATTTTTCGTTGTTCAGCAGAAAGCTTGCCTGATTTTTTGCCCACGTTGAATTCTCCCAACTTTTTATAATAATTCAACTGACTATGATATTTTATAAAACCGGGGAACCACACAAATCAAATCAGAGTTTAAAACTCGCGTTAACAACAAGAAAAATATGGCATTACCATCTGTACGAATACAGTTTTTGTTATCCATTATGTGAAAACTCCGCTATATAGCGATCGATTTATAAGATACCTACATATTACTTGTATTTTGTCATAGAAACAATAAATAGACACGAATTTTTCAAAAATTTGCTTATGCGTTGAATATTTTGTAAATTTTCTTATTTTCATCGGGTGTACGAATGTTGGTTTTGCATACGGAAGTACTATATAGGAACTGTAAATTAAAATTGGAAACGCTAAAAACTTGATTGTTTTTTGTTACGATTTCTTGAACGATTTTTCGAAACTATTTTTTTTTTTTTTTTAATTTATCAGAAAAATTACAATTTTCTGCAAATTTCATCTGGCAGCCCTGATAATAAGATCAAACAGGAAATTAAAAATTTCGTTTAGCTGCTTGACAGCTTTCATTGTAGCAGGCTTATGTCGTTTGTTTATTTAAGAAATATATGTATATTCACCCATATTACGGTTCTCTAAATTAAAGCGAGTTTTTCCTATTTTTCTTCTCAACTGGAAAGCCCTGATATTGGTTATTTTTCTATACATTTTTGAATCACCACTGCATTCACATTTTTAGCATTTTGTCTCTTCCGATTGATGATCTAAAGCACTGATGTGCAAAAGTAGAGACGTAGTTGTGTTAGTGAGAACATAGAAATTGCTTTCTCAGAGAGAGTAAAGTTGATGTTAAAAAAAATAAATCAACATACATCCACTGCACATGTACACTTGTCGCTTGTTCAGTGACAACTAAAAGCAAGAGCGTAAGAAACTTTTTTAAGTTATTTTTCTGTCCCTAAACATACTCTGCACGTGTGCATTCGTCGCTGTCTCATTGACGACTAAGAGCAAGAGCGTAAGAATACGTGTGAGTTGATCATGGGAAAGCTAATGACTGATCTAAAGGTTGAGGAATGAATACTCCTCTATACGACTCTATTTTTGCATCTATCATCCTCGCCTTGCAGAATTACGCAAATATCGGCGATCTTAATCCCAGTAATGTTTTGGTGTCCGAACTATATTTACTCTGATTTCAACTTCACTTTTGGAACATGAGTAGACTTTCTATTTTTAAGGTAAAATTGTAATAACCCGCTTGACCTGAGACCCGAAACAAGCCATTGCAAAGAATTTTAGAAATATAAATATTTGCTTTAGTTCTCTTGTTTCTAGCATTGAAAGGAAAAATAACGACAAAAAGAGAAGAGAACAAAGCAAGGTTATTGGTTATTGATAAAAATTTGCTGTTGATATCACAGGCAAACCTTCCAGACTGGAAGATTTGCTGCCACAAACTGAGCGATGGGTGCACTCTATGAGTTCTTTTTTATTTCGCTTTCAATAATCGTTTTCGAATGTTTTATCAGAAAAATATATGCCAAACGTTCGAAGGTGATATTGTTATCGAATTTCGTGGTCCAGCGCAAACATGTCATTAGAGGAGAGAAGTTACATTCTCCGATATCCACATCAAGATTAATGCGTTATACAACTTCTAGAACATAGAAAGTCGAAGGATCTGGTGCACTGTCGAGTTGGGAACTGTATTATCTTAATGGACGATGTTCTGGAACATAATTGTCATCTCCTCAGAGGATATTTGAAGATACCGTTCTTGCCGCATACGGATGTGGAGTATATTTTTGAACACAGAATTATTTGTTTTCAGAGATTTTTGTAACGTTTTTAAGCAACTGTTAGTGAAGCAGCTATTTAGACACTGGATCAGTTTATATTTTTGTTTGTGTGAGGTGGCTCACCCACAATTTAGGTTTGTGATGAGAGGTATTAGCTATTACACAGTAGTTTAGTACCAAAAAACAATTACTGCGTTGTCTTTGATTCTTGCCTAGAGATTGGATATGGTAAGTACATGTGGTGATTGTTATTTAAACTTTAATTACAGGGAGAAGCTATTAAAGGCAAATAAAGCTACGCAGCTGAGTTTTAACCTACTGAGCTAAGAAAAGGTATCACATATATGATGATATTCATAGTATATCATTTTCATTATTATCATATCGACTGCCTTCCTAACGAACAGCAGCAGATCTGAAACCATAATGGTGGATATGTCTGCCAATGGTGAGACCGTACGTCTATCTAAACATATCCATCTAAATCTATCAAGATCCCTCAAATTCACACAATATATTCATATTCTACAAATATTTACATCTGTAAACGCCATTCTCTCTTAGTCTGCAGTAACGGTGTATCTAGTCCGGCCCGCCATACTTGAAAACTTCAATAAGTACGTAAACCACATAAAGCATGGTGATGATGGAAGTTAGTTATTAGCAGTGGTTTTGTCTTAACTGCGATGTCTGACTGCAGGCTTTTTATTGGATGTCAGCAGCTCTAAAATATTAGTTTTTTTTGTCGAAAAGTGCTTTTCTTCTTTTGAAGTTGCGGTGATAGGCTGAGCTCGCCAAGATACTCACATTAAACTCTCGAACTTAACATTGCTTAGTGATTTTTCAACAGTAAACCAGTTTTTCTCAGTGTAAATTCTTTAAATTAGCGACTTTTGGCGTATTTTTTCTCGTTTTTTTTTTTTTTTTGGAAACGGGTGTCCTTATAACTTGGTTTATTGGGTTAATAACAGGGTTGGAATTGCCTGCATGTACTCGTATCATTTTTTTTTTTTTTTAATTTAAAATCTTCTTATATTTCTTCTCTGAATACTCATTAGCAGTGGGAAAAAGTTTTTGAAGTTTTTTCAACATTTGGTTACAAAAAAAAAAAAAAAAAAAAAAAAAAAAAAAAAAAAAACGAAAAGAAAAAATTGGAACTGAAATAAAATAATTGTAATGCTTTTGCAATGGGTTACCAAAACTACTCTCAAGGGATATTCCTTTCTTTGTTGCTACTACTTTGCCAGAAATGGGAATTTGTACAGCACAGAGAAGAGAAACTAAAACGCCATTATAATAACAGAGACAAAAATCAAAGAGTAAACCAAGCATTTGTTTCACAGACACACACATACATACTTTTGTAAAATAGTGAAAATAAAGAGTAAGAGAGTGGTTGTTCTTTGGTTAAATTTAAACATACACACATACTCATGCTTATGTATTCGTATATGAGATATGATTTAAGTGTTAAGAGAAGTTATTGAATTATTTTCTGTCGAAAAGGGGGAGGGGAGTAATTTTTGAAGTACTTGTGTGCATGTATATACACACAATAAACCTTTATATGCGGTATTGGTTTATAATTTATACGCACACACACGCACACGCACAGTAGTAGTCAAATGACATGATTAAAATTGTAATCGTGGTAGATGTAGTTTTTGAAGTATATTTTTGGTTTTTATTTTGACAAGGGGGTTGCAAAAAAAAGGGGGTTCCAAAAAAGTGAAGCATAGCACAGTGGGATTGAAGGAGTATTTTTGTAATAAACATAAGCTCTACATTTTAAAAATTTTTTGCTTAAAACTAAAGAAAAATGAATAAATGAAATAGATTAAACCTGTAGAGCAGATTTAGGCAAAGAGCTGCTTATCTCTTTTATTTTCACAAGTACGTACTCACATGCATAGGCCAGGGTTGTCAGATCTGGCGATTTTAAAAGTTATTTGATGACCTAATTTTCAGTTTGGCGACTTGGCGATTTTTAAATTAGTTGGCGATTTACTTGGCTATTTTTAATAAAAAATAAGTAAAATTAAAATTACAAGCCAATGCTTCTGTAAGATCACGTTTTTTGTTTTCTGAGCCCCAAATACAGCAATTTTGCTTATTAACGTACCCACCAAGATGACAATGATGATGTATTTTTTGATTTTTGTGCAATCTCCGACCAATTGTCTTTATTTTTGAAATAAATCAAAGATGCTTAACATAACCAAACAATATGGCTCTATGCTGTAGTCTTTCTAATAAATTCTTAATAGACGAACTAGATTGCACTCTTAAGATTATGATAGTAAAGGAATTAATATTGTCTTCTTAAGGGTCCGCCAAATACATTTTCCATTATTAACCTTCCGGTTATATAAAATAATGTCATTCAAATGGCTGCCTCTGGTGGCCATGCAGTAGCCTACACGATCGGTCCGATTTTTAAGCACATTATCGATTGTGTGCAGCTGTGTTTCACCAATGGCTTCACGAATATTGTCCTTTAAAGCGTCAATTGTCTCTGGCTTGTTGGTCTAACACTTATCTTTGACGGCACCCCACAAATAATAGTCCAATGGTGTCAAATCGCAGCTCCGACGTGGCCAAACGACATCAGCTCTGCGACTGATAATGCGATCTTCAAAAACAGGGCGCAAAACATCGAGTGTGGCACGTAGCGGCGCCCTGTTGAAACCAAATGTTGCTAATATCCTCCTCTTCTATTTTTGTGAATAAAAATTCGTTCAACATGGCCCGATAACGATCGCCATTGACTGTAACAGCCACTCCTTACTCATTTTCGAAGAAAAATATCCCAATTATGCCTCTGGACCAAAATCCGCACCAAACAGTGACTCGTCTTGGGTGTATCGGCTTTCCAGTGTATGCGTGCGGGTTTTCTGTGCCCCAAATGCAACAATTTTACTTGTTTACATACCCGCCAAGTTCAAAATGAGCTTCATCAGAAAAGATGATATTTTTGGCAAAATCGGCATCTCCTGTAAGTCGATCGCAGTCCCAGATTCCCAGAGTTGTTCAAGCATGTACACAACCATATTCGTTCAGTGGAGGGATAAAACTAATTATCTGTCAAATCAGACATGAGCTAAGTGTTACCATTCACGAAATAAGCAGTAGTTGAAAAAAAAAAAACGTTAGATGGTGGACCCTATATATAATTTGGTGTAAAAGTTTATTGCAGTTATTTTTTTATAGCACTTTTTGGTCCCACTGTGTACTGCTTCATATGTAGTGTGTACGTGTTTGTGCCTAAGTGTCTGTACAATTGTTGAGTTTTTGGTTTCACTTACGGTTTGTTTTGTTGGTTGGCATTTATTTTGGTGGCTGTTATTCAGTCTTTTTTTTTCTTTTTTTGCTATGGTTAGCCGTTATTATTCAAAGGATAATATAACTTATACTCCTCCCACTCCGGATATTGGGACATTTTTTCCACCCCAAAATACGAGACATTTTTTTCAATGAAATTCAAATTAAAATAAAAAATTCAAATTCAAATGATTTTTTAACAGTGAAATTGCGTGTGTTACGACTACTAGCTCTCTCTCTCTCTCTCTTGTTAAACTTTTACTCTCGATAACAATAATAACAATAACAGAAAAAGAAAGCTTTCATTATAGCATATCCTGTTTTAAATAGTTTTTACATTTCATTCCAACTCAATTTCAATTGATGGTTTTTATAAAAAAAAAAACTTTTATTGGCAAAGCAAAGGAAGTGTCTGGGGACTGGTGAAGGCTGTTAATCATCATTTAGTTGTAATTTTTATTTTATTTTATAAATTGTCTATAGATTGTATTTAATTTTTTTCTTTTTGTGATTATTGCTGCTGTATTTGTTTTTATTATTGTTTTTGTTGTTTTAGTTTTTTTTGTTTCATTATTATTTTATTCTTTTTCGTGGCATTTTTGTGGCCTTTACTCTGGTTAACCGTTGTTGGTTATGAAAGCATATACAATTTACGCATACATTTACACAATATCGCCTTCAATATTTTTACACCTATACATTGACATATGTACGTACAAACACACACATATACAGGTTGTCTATATTGTTACTGATTAAAAAAAAAAACTCAAAAATGGCAAAAAGACACAAACTTTGTCAACATTAAACCGCTATAAAAATATTGACTCGACCAAAATGCTTGAAAAACTGTTTGGCTCTATTAAAATGCAAAAATAAAAAATAAAAAACAAAATTAAAAGCTGGTTCAACACAAATAATATTTTATTCATTTGTCATTAAGTTTAATTACAATTAAAACAGAGAAAATATTAAACAGTATTCCCAGGGCTTGTACGTGTATTTGTTTTATACAAATCAGTTTATTTCAAGAAAGTAATTACAATAGCAAATGCAATAGGAAGATAAAAGATGTTTTAATAAAAGCCTTCAAAATTTAATGTGAAGTCAAAGAACGAGGCATCATTGAAACAAATGTGTGACTTTAAGTTACTTGAAGGAAAATAATCAAGAAGAATTGCAAACTTGCTTACCAATGTAGTTTATATTCCCTACGATGTTATAAACACATTCAAGTCTACCGACCATCGACGACACGACTACAAAAGACGCTGGCTACAAAAGTAGCCAAGTAACCAGCTACTTAATTATTTTAACGACTACAGCATATGATTATTCTTATTTATGTTTTTTTGCGCTTTTAATGTATATAATTCGTGAATTGCGTTTTTATAGCACTAAACTGTCTGTTGACGCTAAGAAAAGTAGAAATTAGCCTAAGTTGGCTGCAGGCAAAATCAGTAGTCGTGTAGTTGGTAGCCGTGTTGCCATTAAAATAATTATTCTCATATGCTCACATGTATTCAATTTTTGACAGCTTGTAGTCGGTGGTCGGAAGTTTTGAATGTGTTTATATCATTAAGTTATTTTTTAATTTTATATTTTAATTTTCTCAAAATAAATTAAGTTCTTATGGCCCTTGAAATGCGTTTTTTAATGATGACTTTTTCTTGTTCAGCTAAATTTCGTGCCACATATACACTGCTGCATGTTAAACAACAGGAATAGAGCGCTTGATATTTTTCAAGTTGATCCCTGTGAGTGATACCGCGATAATCCATAGAAACTGTAGCTATGACGCACGTTTACATCTCTACTGTGTTGTGATAAATCCAAGTTTCGTTCATATGGTAGGTATATAATGACAAAAAAAAAAAAAATAGAAACTATTCGCTGTATGCTTAAGTAACGTGAGCCAATCCCAGGCCTAACAAAGTAAACATTTTTTGTTTGTTCAAAATTAGTTTTATTCATCAACATAATGTCCATCAAGAGCAATGCAATCATTTCAGAGCCGCTCTTTTGCTTCAAAATAGGGCTCTTTTAGCGATAACTTCTTAACACGTGCGAAATTTTACCGATAAGCATTTTTTTGAGGTCTGCGAACAGCCAGTAGTCACTGGAAGCCAAATCTGGCTAACAAGCTGGATGTGGGAGCAACTTGCACTCTTGTTTGTGGTCAATACTGAGCTAAACGTGGCACTCACTTTGAATAGAGCTTTCTCATAGTCGAATGCCAATGCAACATAAAGCTTTTGATATCTTTACGTTGTCAGCTAACTCACGCAACTTCACTTCTCGATCATTCAAAAAGATTTTATGAATTTTTTTAATGTTTTCTGGTGATACAGCCACTGCGTTTTGCAGCATCGGTCTCTTTACGACCACGTTTGAAGTCAGTAAACCAACGTCTTATTGTTGTTTCTGATTGAGCCGAGTCTCCATAAGACTTTTGAAGCCTTTACTTGGCTTGAACGGTATTTTTCCCATCAAGAAGCAGTGTAAAATGAAAACACGAAATTGTTTTTGATTTCAAACTATTTAATAGAACATCATGACATTTTAACAAGTTAGCACTGACCGAAAGGTAAATGCAATAAAACTAGGCCCTGGACTTTTCAGTCCAACTCTTTCTTTAATTATCGATTATGAGCAATCGCTTTTTTTATTCAATTATTAATACAAAATGCGGTGTAATAGCTCGGTTGAGATGCCTATAGCTTAGCCAATGTCATATGGATTTCAGCGACAATCTCTAGAGCAATACCATGTTGCAGGCAACGTAATCGTTTTTTTTTTTTTAACTATTGATCTTGATAAAATATTGGCTTGGGGAATAAGTTCGTATCTTTCTTATTTTGTAGTAGCCAAAACCTAGCATGCTTCGCTACCCCTATCTTAATTCACATATATTTCCAATCCCTACATGTTTTTGCTGATGTAAATAGATAACAAAGCTTCTACTGATACTGTTCTCTAGATATAAAAAATTTCATATTGAGTTTAAATAGGAGGTACTACACCAACTATTCGATTCGCACCTAGTTACGGACTGATAGTTGTTTACGAAATTGTTCAATGTAGCGTCCAGAAGGTGCAATACCGGAACAGATTGCCTCAACGTCGACAACGCCAGTTACCACCTCATCCTCACGGCAATAACTGCACAACATTAATCCACTACTCTATACTAATGATCAATGTTCTGAAGAACACTTTCTTTTGCCGTGCCACGTCCAGCCAATTTATTTGCCATAGTGTTTACCGAAATATCACTGTGTCCCAGTACTCATATGAATCTAATGTTGAAATATTTCGCTATCACCATAAGTGATGATGCGGTATACCACCATATTTTTCACTTTAAAATCTTCGGTGTTAATGGCAAACTATCCTTTTCCAGTAAATTTTGCCTTCTCCTAGAAATATGTATTCCATATCCAGCGACTGGTGGTGGAGATGGGGTTAATAATCCGTTCTGCTTGGAATTGCATAGTGAGAGATATAAAGTCCCAATTCTTTTACCCTCAACATGGCAGCACAGCACATATGTTTCGCCGTGATATTTGGCGGCCAGGAATTGAGGAACACATTGAAAACCTTGATGGACGTTGTCCGCAATGCCGCAGAGACCCTAACCAAAGCTGATTACTGCTTCTTCAGCACTTAACCTCCTTCCAACGACCTCTGCCATACAATGATTTCATAGCAAAGTATAGATACAACTATCGTTACATGACGAGAAGAGGCCACAGAGCTTGCCAATTGAGTCCTATTGCTTACAAACATTTTGACATTTCTGCCTGAGTAGCTCGGGATAAGTTTCGATGAGCAATTGTTGTACTTCAATTGCTGTTAAATGCAAATAAAAAAAATTCAACATAATCGAAGCAAAAAAAAACCCCTGCTCTTCTCACAAACTGTCTTTCAATAACTAAATGAGAATATATGACAGATATTTACCCTAAAAAATACCATATATCAGCAGGATTATGCTTTATCATGTGCAAACATCGCTGTGAAGCGATCTGTCGAACTCGTCTTTGTTCAACACAGAGCAAACGCGGCACCCATCTTGCCGATAGCTTTTTCATATGCAAATGTTCATGCAACATGTTGAGCACACGTTCATATGATATGTTTACCATTTCAGCAATTTCACGTATTTTGGCCCGGCGATCATTCATAACGATATCGAGGATTTTCTTGATATTTTCTTCAGTGACCACCTCTTTTGGCCTTCCTATTGATGGTATTGTTGCAGTGCTTGTTCGGCCCCGTTTAAGTTCAGCAATCCAATATTTTATCATATAATCTGACGGAGCAGATTCGCTGTAATGTTTATCAAGCTTTTCTTTTGTCTCTTTCGCCGTTTTGCCTTTCAAATAGTGTTTAATCACTACACGAAATTCACTTTTTCCCATTTTCCAACAAACGCAAAAGTTGCTTACTTCAAACGACTACAACAAATAAATTAATCGATGAATTTGGCTAAAATTTTCACAGCTGACGTTTGACAGATCATAATTTCTAAGAAAGAAAAGGTTTTTGTGTTTGTGCTGCCATCTAACGCTAGGTAGCTTCAATGTCAATCCGCCCTCGTAAGTTATTAAAAATAAAAACCATGTGTAAGAGATACACCAAAAGTATGTCATGAATTTCTCATTTTTAAGTTATACAAACAATACTATTCAGTTTTTGGTGCTTAGAATTTATTTTTCACCCTACCCAATACCAATTACAACATATAAACATCTATTACGATACGATAGATTAAATTGAGTGCCTCTTGTTGACATCATCACTTCAAATTGTTTTTTTTTTGGAAAAACATTGAGAAAAACACAACAACAAATCAATAGCTGGACTTTGAATTTTCAACCAAACAGGGGATTAAATGTTTATGCCAAAATATCATTATTTCGATACCATTTGACCAATTTTTTCCATTTTCTACTGTTAAGCGATACTTTTTGCACATTTACTTCAGCTGCCGTATAGCAAACGCAATAACAGTTAGAGGAACATTATGCAAGGATTTTACAAATACACACATACACACAAAATTAAAGAATCTCTTTTTGGTTTGACGAGGGTGTTTCGAAATGATGACAGTTTCTCAAATTGAACTGCGAAAGGTCACAAGAATGAAATAAAGCTGCCAGTAAAGAACTGTCAAAACTATTGAAATTCATCACATTTTATATCCGTTAGTTAGTCAAAAAAAAAAAAAACAATCATAACAAAAAAATTATTATCTTCCTGGAAAATTGTAATTTTTTTATTTCTTGGCTGTTATGTTTTTATGCAACATTTTCAAGTTCTTTGAAAAAACGTTGCTGTAAAAAAATGCACTAAAAAACCTAAAACTAAAACAACCAAATTAGAAGGTTACTTTCTTTTAAAGCGAAAAACTATGTTATACGAAGAAATTCAGTTCTAAGCAGCCGTAAAAAAAGCAAATTTTTCTTCATATTTTTGTCCTTAAAACAATCGAATCATAAAAAATATCCTAGAAAAACTATGTTAAAAAAATTATAATTTTTTTCTAGTATTTTTTACAACCATCTTACGTCATATCCTTTTGTTTATCCTTTTCATAACTTCGCCACGGTGTGATTAACTGGCCATGTATAACCGTTTGGCGTAAGATTACATTCTTTTTTTATTAAAAAAATTCTTAAGAAATGTATAGACTTGCGTCTCAGGCCAACCACTTTAACCTTTTTTTAATGCCATGGCTAGTTTATGATCTTTTGTCGTTGGTTTCGTGTTCCTTTATTTAACGCAATTTTTTTAAACAACGCTTGCCCTCATATTGCGCAGGCGCGTGTTTTGCATTCTGCTATACTAGAACTTCTAGTTGCGTGTTTTTTCAAGGCGACTGACTACTTTTTACAACATTATGAGTTTTTTTTCTTCGATTTAAGCAAAAAAAAAAAAAACTTTTTATTTTAAAAAATAATATATTTTTTGGGTTAAATTTCTTTGAATTTCTTGAAATTTTTCGTTGATGCCATTCTTTGTTATATTTTTTTGAGATTCTCAAAGATGCCAAAAAAATCATGTTTATGGCTTAAATGTAATATATTTTGTTGAATTTAGAAGAAATAGAAGAGGTCATCTTATACACCAAAAATTGCTTTTCAATGTAAACCTGAGAATCGAAAATTTAACAACAACAAGAAAAATATACACATATCCTATAAAGTCTGCGTTCACCTTCATTTTTTTTTAAATTTGGTAAATACTCGAAAAGAGATCAGATCGAAATATGGTAGTAAATCTCTAAACAGAAAATAAATCAAATGAAAAAAATTGCTAAAACAACAAAATTCAGTCAAGCGAATGTACAGACGATCTAATGATCGAATATTACCGAAAATAAACTACGATCTGGCAGACCTAAGAAACTTTCGAGCCGTAATGCTATTAGTATTGTGAAATAAGTCCAGTAGAATTCGACAATAAATTGCCCAAAATTGCCGAAACACATCGAAAAATGTTCCAATTAAATTGTTGTTCCACGAACAATAATCAAAATTTTCAATGACAATGGATTTCATATCGGAATAGCACTCAAGAAGCCAATTTCGTTAAAAAATTTTGAACTTCGTCTCGAGTTCGCTAAAGCACTGTAGACGAAGGTATGGATTTTTAATTTATGGTATATTTACCGACGAAGGTATTTATAACGTTTTCGGAATAGTTGGCCGTTGCAAAGTTAAGAGAAAACCAAACATTGCACTTGATCCAAATAATATTATACCTACAGTCAAGCATAGTGGAGTCGCCATGGCCTCAAATAAACAGGCTCGTTTGGCTATCATTATAAAACCATATTGGAACAACTTCTGAGGCATCTGTTAATAGCATGGGCCTGGGATACCACTAGAGTTTCTAGTAAGATAACAGTACAAAACATACTACGCACTTTTTTTGGGACTGGCTTTTTTGCTATGCTTCAAAACAACTTAATTCACCACCCTAGCTACCAGACCTAAACCTAATACATCACATATGGGACCTTTTCACGAGGATATGGCATTAGTAACCGTAAAACATTAAAAACTGCTTTTATTCGTCTATGGGCCGAAATAATACCGTCAGAGAATTTAGTAACATTAATGCCAAGTCGTTTTCAAGCGGTTAATGATGCCTAAGGTTAATCTTCCAAATATTAAAAGTAAAATTTTTATTTCTTATATATAACAATTTTTAAAATAATTATTTTTTTGTAAGCACTATAGACGTTTTCCCTATGAATTTTGAATATTTTTGTTATTGTTGTTTTTATTATGTAAAAGAAATAGTGTTTTATTCTATAAATAAACTTATTCATTTATGACTTAAATATTAATATAAATTTTTTTTTATTTTCTTCACAAACTCCCTAAAACTTCTAAAACAAAGGGTGTATGTAGACTTTTTTCCTTGACTGTATGTTTTATTAAAAGTATATACTTAAAATAGCCGATTGCCGATTGCCGATTGCTATAGCAATAATAAGTGCATTGCCATCACTGTCACGATTGACGCAATGCACCAATAATTGGTACGGCAATCGCAAATCTCCATAATTGCCGTACCAGTAATAAGTGCATTGCCGTCACTGTCACGTGCATTCCGTCAATCGTATGATCCCAGCTTAACAATGAAAGAATTACAT
The DNA here is from genome assembly GCA_023159175.1 of Wohlfahrtia magnifica. Taxonomy (NCBI): domain Eukaryota; kingdom Metazoa; phylum Arthropoda; class Insecta; order Diptera; family Sarcophagidae; genus Wohlfahrtia; species Wohlfahrtia magnifica. Next base: position 5,145,553 of record JAKWBJ010000223.1, read on the forward strand.
TTACCTAAATTGGTTGAAATAATCACACAAGAAATCAGAAAGTATGACACCACCTTTCGAAAAGCTATTCCAGTATGTCAGCGTTTAGCTTGTACCCTTCGCTATTTAGTCACTGGTAATAGCTACAAAAGCCTCTCAATTATTTTCCGCATTGCTCTAAACACACTGTCAATGTTTATTTCTGAAGTTTGTGGCGCAATTTTTGTAGTACTCAAAGATAATTACCTTAAAGTACGGTATTTATCTATCGCGAGGGCCATTTAAAAGTTTCAATTTAAAAATGCATTAAAAGAAAAATGGTTGCAAATGTTGCCTTTTTTTGTTGTGAAGCACAATTGTTCCGGTTAGAAATGAAACAAATTTGGAACCGTTTTTGTTTTATTGCATTTTTAAATTTAAACTTTTAAATTGCCCACCCTACAGCTTCTCAAGAGATTTTACTATACAAGTGGACAAGAAGTTCAGTACAAATTCAGCAATAATGCAAAAGTCTGACCATCTCCTACTTTATAGTATTTCTTATGGTTCTTAATGGCCTCTCGAAAGTGAAGATGAAATAGGGTATCCGACATCACTAATTGATTCATTTAATGCATTTATATTTGTAGTTTTTCTTGTAATATTAGTCTTTTTCTCAGATCAAATGTTTTCTATAATTCACTTAACGTATGTGTGTATAAAATGGATTAAAAAAATTTGAAATATTTTTGAAGCCTTCTTTTAGAGAAATAAAGTGTCCGCCATCTAACGTTTCTTTTTACAACCAGTGCTTATTTCGTGAATGGTAACACTTAGCTCATGTCTGATTTGACAGATAATTAGTTTTATCCTTCCGCTGAATGTATATTGTTGTATATACGCGTTAACAATGCTGGGAAATTTTGCTACATTACTTTGAAAATCATGGTAATGTTGCAGAATCAAAAATCATCTTTTCAGATGAAGCTAATTTTGATATTGGCGGGTACGTAAACAAGCAAAATTGTCGCATTTGGGGCACAGAAAACCCCAAGGAGTGGCCGTTACAGTCATTGGCGATCATTATCGGGCCATGTTGAACGAATTTTTGTTCACAAAAATTGTAGAGGAGGATATTAACAACATTTGGTTTCAACAGGACGGCGCTACGTGCCACACAGCCGAAGCTACACTCGATGTTTTGCGCCCTGTTTTTGAAGATCGCATTATCAGCCGCAGAGCTGATGTAGTTTGGCCACCTCGGAGCTGCGATTTGACACCGTTGGACTATTATTTGTGGGGTGCCGTCAAAGATAAGTGTTACGCTAACAAGCCAGAGACAATTGACGCTTTAAAGGACAATATTCGCGAAGCCATTGGTGAAATACAGCCGCACACAATCGATAAGGTGCTTAAAAATTAGACCGAAAGTGTAGGCTACTGCATGGCCAGCCGAGGCAGACATTTGAATGAAATTATTTTCCATTATAAACCGGAAGGATTGTACTTCCAAATAAAGAAAGAAATTTGAGAAAATATTCAGTAGTTTTTTTCTATAACATTTTCAAAAAAAAAAATTTATTTGGCGGACCCTTTAAAAGGCGTCTTTCGAAAATTATTTTTTTTTTTTTGTTGTGTTCACAAAGTCAAGGATTTACCAATATTTACTCATATTCGAAACTTGTTAACATTTTTTTTCTGCAATTTCTGTGAATTTCTTAAGATTCTGAAAAATTTCATTAAAAAAGGCAATAATTTTGTAAGATTAAGTAATCCTTTAACCTTAAGTCGGGGTTAAAAAAATATGGTTTTTAGTTCCCGGAACTATGTAATAAAAATTAAAAATCCCTTTACAAAAAAACGTAACTCTTTATAACTCTTCCCTTAGTTTTTTCCCTTGAAATACCTTGACAATTATCCTTTCTTTCAAGCTAACAAGAATCCTTTCCTTTTGGCTTTGTAAACACAAAAAAATAAAAATAAAATAAAAAAATGCAAAATCCTTTCTCATGGAAATTCTGCGAAATTAAAATTTTTCACTTCTTAGCTCATCATAATGCAGCATTATATGAGTTTTTGCGTTTGTCTATTGCATGCCTATATGATGTTGCTGCAACATCAGCTAAAAAACGTAATCGTTTATAATGTTGCGTTTTGTTAAACAAACCATAAAAATTTTCTTTTTTTTAATAATTTTTTTATCTCTTTTCTGGCAAATTACTTAACTCTACACCTTTCTGTACAGTAACGAGTAATAATACCAACAATGGCAGTGCCACCTTTATGGTTTTAGGTTGCAATGTCCTTGCAAGCAACTCTTTAATGTCTGGCACATAAGAACTGTTACCGTCGTTGTAAATTTTAACGTTGCCGTTGCTGTTGCCATCTTTTTTTTCAAAAGAACAATGAGGCAACACTTTATACATGAGTGAGTGAATCCTTTCATTTTACCACTTTCTCTGGGATTTTTTTCTCATTTTCTTAATTTTCTTTTATTGGTTGGCAAGAAATATAAAAAAAATAAATATTTATTATGAATTATTTTTTTGTGTGCTTTTGTTCAAGAACCTGGTTGGTTGTCCTTTTTGTAAATTTTTTATTGTAAAAAAAAAACAACAGAGAAAAGCTGTTGAACAATAGCGAAGGAGTTGTTGCATAAATACACGGCCATAAAATCCTGTCACAATAATTTTATTTTTTAACGTCAGCGGAATTTGCAATTACTTTGTGTTACAACAACAAGTCTATTGTTCTTTTTGGTGTTGTGTTTTTGTTCTGTTGTTGTTGTGTAATTTTACACAACGCAACGTGATGCTTTTTCGTGTAAACAAAAAACGTCTACAAAGAGATAATAAAGGACAATAGGAGTGAGGAAAAGGATTTAAATTTACATTTTGTATATACACAAACATACTAAATACACATACGCAAGTACATTTTGAAGGCTTTTACCTAAAAAGGGTTTGGGAAAATTCTAATTTACAAAACAGTTATCTAAAGCAGTTTTTAACATTATTTGTTGTGAACTTTTCAAATCATTGGTACTGAATTTACTACATAGCCATACTGACTTGATATTTTTAATTAGAAATACATTTTGCCTTCAAAAATCACTTTTATATCTTTTCGTTTTTCCATGAGGAAGTCCAAGTTTAGGTTTAATTTGAGACAAAATATAAAGATCGCACAGTTGAGTCAAAAAAGTTAAAAGGTATTAAATTGAGGCCATACTCCATCAATCAGCAATTTTAAAAAAGAAATCATCCGAAAACAAATAACGTTTAGAGATAATTTTGCAAGTCCAAAATGTTGCTTGTACACCATACGTAGAACTAATTTTTACATCGAATATGTATTTGCGATGAAAAATGGCTTCAAGTTCAAGCCCCTTATTACCATGGTGCCAAGACAGTGATCTGTGTTTGGTGGGAGTCAAAGGGTTCCATCCATTATAAACTGCCGAAATCGGCGAAACTATATCAAGCACAACTATTTTGTTTGAAGCTAGCACTGGACGAAAAACACGGGTAACATGCCACCAAACAGCACATCATGACAAGCAATGGTTTTCAAAAATCAAAGATGAGCAACCCACAAGACCAAATGCTATTCTACGAATATTTCCTCTGCTCAAGTCCTGTTGTATCTTCTTAGACACTACGGAGGAAAGAGATAAATTATTCCCTTAGTGTGAGTCTTTCATGTCATTATAATGGGTGGGCCATCTATCGGCTTAAATTCGAACGAAAATGTCGTACACAAATTGGAACCAACAATGCCCGGTACACGCAAATTTATTGCTAAAGTTCATGAAACTGGTTTCACAGTTGATGTGCAAAGACGTGAGCGTGCTCGTACAGCGCGTACACCCGGTTATATCGAAGCTGTGGCTGAGAGTATGTGTAAGAATCCGGTGGCTTGTGGATAGAAGTCATCATTGACCCATATATTCAATGGAGACACCTATCGCACCATGATAGCTGGTTTTTTTGGCCCGCTCTTCATGGTATTGATGTGAATGATGTTTGGTATCAACAGGCTTGCGCAACTTGCCACACATCTCATGCCACAATCTATTTATTGCGTCAAACGTTTGATGTCCGTTTAAATAGCTGGAATGGAAATGTCAGAATTTTAAATTTAAACTTTTAAATGGCCCGCCCGATAGAATAGGAGGGAGTGACAGCCTCACTAACGCGGCACACTTGAGTAGGCATAGCGGCCCGTTGTGATACCACATAACGCGTTTTCCCTGTTCTATTCAACAGGGCCCTAGTGATCTAACAGAGGCACCACCCAGAAGCACTTCTCTAGATTAGACCGAAAATCAGCCAGCCATTCTAATGAACCTGACCATTGACTTGATGTCAAGGGTCGATAGCTCCGACAAGTCATCGAGTAAGGGAGAGTTCAGTGTGAGAAGTCTCCGCCATGCGAGAAACGAATACTGGCAGAGTAAGTGTACTACGATCTCCTCCTCGTCACCCATCCACAGCCCCGATAAAGCAGAGAAAGTGACCGCCAAAAAACTGCGATTTGACAAGGTTGGAATATTTTCTGTACATCGCCGTTAAGGACAAGTATTAAGCCGACAGTGATAATTGAGCATTTAAAGGCCAACATTCGTGAAGCTATTGCCGAGATACGACCTAATACATTCGAAAAAGTTCTCGAAAATTGGTTCGATCGAATGAGTTACTGTGAGGCCAGCAGCGGCAGCCATATGAATGAAATAATATTTCAACAGCAACAAAATAAATTTAAATATAAACTTTTAAATGGCCTACCCGATATTATAGCAAAGCACTCACAAGCCCTCACCATGTTCGATCAGCTTTTATTGTTTTAATGAAAGTGCGGATTTTGTCTTAATTGCAAGCTACAAAACGGTTCTTGTCGCAAAATCTTTTTCGATTAAGCTCTTTACGTTAAGATTAAGAGTCAAATGCCTGGCAATGGCAGAGAAGACATTCTGTGGATTACTGCTCTTTTTTATTATTAAAGCTTTTGCATAGTCGCTGTTATATTATGACATTCACAGCCTTTAGGTGTGTTTTCTAGAGGTCAATAGTCGATCATAACCCTTAATCGATTCCTTACATACTATCAGGTCAGTTTTTGTACGTTTTTCATTATTCGCTCATTCAAATGTGACCAAGCTTTCTTGAAAGTTTATTTCACTTGTCCATCATTCGATGTATAGCGTGTTTTTTATAGAGGTATAGAACTTTAACTTGGCATTACTTTTCAAGATGGCGACCGATTGAACAGCTCTCAAGTGATTTATTCTCAGTTTGGTTTGGCAATTCATCATGAATAGACTCACGCCCGACGTAGATTTGTCGAAACGAGATTACCAAAACGAGATTACCGTTTTTCCCGATTTTCATAAGCGAATTTTGTTTAGCGATGAGGCGTACTTCTGGTTGAATGGCTACGTCAACAAACAAAACTGCCGCATTTGGAATGAAGGTAATCCTCAAGTGTACGTGGAAACACCGTTATATTCAGAAAACTGACTGTTTGGTGCGCTTTATGGGCTGCTGGAATCATTGGTCCGTATTTTTTAAAAAACGATGGTGGCCAGAATGTTACAGTCAATGGTGATCGGTATAGAGCCATGATTATTAACTTTTTCACTCCTGAATTGAATAATCACGATGTCCAGGAGATGTGGTTTCAACAAGACGGCGCAACATGTCACACAGCTCGTGCCACAATAGATTTATTGAAAGACACGTTTGGTAACCGTCTAATTTCTCGTTTTGAACCTGTGAATTGGCGTCCAAGATCTTGTGACTTAACACCGCTAGACTACTTTCTGTGGGGCTATGTAAAGTCATAGGTCTATGCGATAAAGCCACAAACGCTTGACCATTTGGAAGACAACATTAGCTATGTTATTGCCGATATACGGCCACAAATGTTGGAAAAAGTCATCGAAAATTGGACATCCAGATTGGACTACATCCGCGCCAGCCGTGGCGGTCATATGCCAGAAGTCATATTTAAAATGTAATGCCACAAGATTATCTTTCGGATAAATAAAATTCATGTCAATCGAATAATCCGTCGTTATTTTTTTGCAACTTAAAGTTCTATACCAGTATAAAAACACCCCTTAATTACAAGCTGATCCGATATTCCCAATAAATCCGAAAAATCTAAAGTGATACTGGAGTGCTTAAGTATTATTACAATTTTAAAGTTCAATCATTTTTTTTAATAAAAGTGTTGCCTTTTTTTAATAAAACTTCTAATGAATTTATCATTAGATGATGAAGATGAAACGTTCAACTTTGTTTGTTTCTGTCTAGATAACGGGCGAGAGAGCAACATTTTAAAAATTTTCGCTTTTTTAAAGGCATTTTTTTTATTTTAGAAAAGTTAACGTCATTAATGGAACATGCCTTTTTACTTTTTGTGTCTTTAAATTTAAGAAAATGAGTCCCATTCTTTAAACCAGCAGCAGAAAAAACTGACTGAACAAAACATAAAACGGAAAGTGTTTTTTCTTCTAAACCGAAGCGTATATATGACTGGGAAAGAAAAATGCTACATAGTGGTATGGCTAAAAAAATAAACAGACTCTAAAACACTGATCTAGTTTTTTGACCAATTTTTAGTGCAGTTTTTTTGTTCCATGACCTTGCATTTATTTTTTGGCCACTTTAAGAAAAAGACGGTTACCTTGAAAGTAAGTAAAGTATGACACGGCTATTATTAAATATGATGTGACATGACTTAATTATATAGAAACTGTGTCATTTCAAACAGCACTAAAGATTTATTTGGAAAAACAATTAAAACTAAACATTAACTTGCTCTCTATGCTAAAAAGAAAGTCCATTTCGCAGAAACGAAAAAACTCATAAGAATTTATATAAAAATGCGTTTTAAGAATATTTTGAAAATATGCTGGTCCAAGACAATAGAAAAATAAAAACTGTGTTTTATTAGCTTAACTAATATCATGCAAAAAAAACAAGAAACAAATTTTTTGTTGTTTTTGAAAAATGTTCACGTAAAACACAGCAGGACGAGCATTAGCTGCAACAGCATAAGTGATAATGAAATTGGCAGCAAATTTTAGGTAAAGCACAGTGTAGCGATTTTATTATGGCCTAACATTACGTAACAGTGTCATATATTTTTATGCAAAAAAAAAAAAAAACAAAAACAAAAAATGCAAACGTTATTTGCTGGTCATAAAAATCTTGTGAGTTTGGTGTAAAACAAAAAGACGGTTTGAGGTTCGTTTAACTACGAAAAAGGTATGGAAAATGGAAATTCTTTAAAACTAGGTCTTGTACTAATTTTTTGCTACAGTTTTTAAAGGACATTTTTAGTTTTCTTTTTATTTAGCGTTCACTATGGATACACAGATGCCTTTTCCCAAAAAAAAAAAAAAAAAAAATTACCATTTTTAACAAAACTTTTTTCGCGTTAAATTTGTTTTATGCAATAGACAGACATTTGACCTGCATTACATTCGCCACATGATTTTTATGATTTCTTTAGAGTTTTTTTTTTCTTCCAATTTTTTTATGCGAAAATTTTCAACGAAAATTTAAAACAGTTTCCTTATAATTATGTCATCCTGATGACCGTTGAAATGCCATTATTTAACACTTCCTTGGAAGCCTGCTTTTGTTTGGAATGGCAAAAAATAAATGCAAGGTCGCTGAACAAAAAACTGCACTAAAAATTGGTCAAAAAACTAGTTCAGTGTTTTATATTTAGCAGGAGAAGAGCGGCTTTGTTGGGTTTCTTTGTCGGTAATAAAAATCGATGTTAACGGCAAAACCACGATTTTTTGTGTGTTAAAAAATATTTTTTTAGCGTTTTTTTTTTTTTTTTAGTGGGTTTACGGATAAGTAATAAGCTTTTTGAACTAATTGAGAAACTTATTTTACGATATGATGCATTAAATAGCAATTTTATTTAATTTTAAAAACGTTTCATTTTAAAGCATTGAACACATAACCAACAGCTAGCGACAGACAGCAAAATGTTAAAATTGGAATATGTAAGCTTATGTCAGGGTTGGCAACCCACCGCTTAACTCATTTAAGCCCACCCGGGTTTTATTGGGCGGGTTTTTTTATTTAAAGGTTTTCGTAGTTTATTTACATCAAAAACAATTACATTTTACATATTTCGAGTATAATTAAATTCTGTCCGTTTTTTCAGTTCAAAAAGATAATGAATTAAAAATTTAACAGAGTAAAATTTATCGAATCACTGCTTACTTCATTTCCTCACCTCTGAGCCAATATCCGAAAACTTCTCGTCTTTTTAATCGATATACTTTGAAGATAATTTTATATTTCTTTGAAATAAGTGCTTCGGTGACATGCTAAAAGATATTTTATCCGTCGAAGCAGATAATTTCCAGAAGGATCAATATTTGGAGACAACGACAGGTGTGGCATTTGATGGTTTCTAACACTTGCTTAGCAACTTTGGCGACGTGCGTTGTCAGGCAAAAGGCACACTTTCTGCCTGTCTCTTTTTCTCTAGTATTACGGCCGTTTTCTCATAATGCACAGTTTAAACGAAAGAATTACAGTTTGTTCTGATCACCGAGGTTTAGTAGCCCGGTGGGTTGGGTTTTATTTAAAAAACCCGGGTTTTTGCCAACCCTGGTTTTTATGAAAACAATTATTCTAAAAGCAGCACATCAAAAGCTTAGACAACAACCCCTGCTGCTGTTGCTAAACATAAAATAACTTTTATTTTTTTAGGCAGAAAAATAAAAATTAGTAATACCAATACAATATAAAAATTTGAATAAAAAAAAACAAAAAATAGTTTTTTTACTTATCAGAAAACAACAGTATGTAATTAAAATATTGTATGAAACAATATTTATGTTTATAAATCAAAATTTTTAAACACATACCTTTATTAATAATTTATATTTCAGAGTAATATTTAAAAAAAAAAACGATTTTGTTTTTGGTGGAAATAAAAGGCTTGAGTGTCAAAACTGAAAAATACTTTTCTATAAAGCTGGGATCACACGATTGACTCAAATACACCAATCTGCTAAAAATTTTATTGTGACAACTTAGCGCACAATAATAAAATTGCCCAAATAAAAATTCTGTAATAAAATTAATTAACAAAAATATTTATTTATTTAAATTGGAATATAATTACAAATTACATTTACTCGTAATCCTCTAAAATGAAGATGATTTATTTTCTAAAAAATAAAAATTGCATCGACTTCGATTATCAGGGTTCTGCCTGATAAAAAAAAATAAAAATAATAAAAAAAAGAAATGGTGGAAGTTTGTGATGCAATTCACATATAAATAATTTTCAAAATTCATATTTTGAGGGATGACAATTATAAATACTGTATAAACACGTGTTTTTTCAGAAAAAATTCGATTAAAAAATAAAAATCGGTTATTATTGTCTTCTTCAATTGCCACACAAGAATACAATAAATTTTGGTGTATTTTTGAAATTTAAATGGATGTATGATTGCCAATAAAGCTATCACACGATTGTCGAACCAGGGTTGCATTTGATTGGAATAAATAGGCACAATAATATTGTGAGTTGCCGTATGAGGCAATAAATTGTATAATCACACGATTGGCATACAAAAAACACTAAAAATTGGTACATTACGACAATCGTGTGATCCTACCTTAACAAATATAAACAGATGGCAATGAATGAAACCTAATTTGCTGCTGCTGCTTTCAAAATATTTATGAAGTCGATAGCATAGCAACAAATGCTTCAAACAAGATATTGCTGCTTGCTGTCAGTTATGTGTTTAATGCTTAAGAAATAAAAATTTAAGCCAAAAAGTAGAAAAAAAACATATCAAAAAAAGAGTGATTTGTTTAAACTAAATTTCAAACTGTTTTCTATTATTTGAAGGTGAAATGAAAGCATGTAAGACCTGTGTAATCAAAACCAACACTTCGAAATGACAACTCATAACAAACAATGATCACCAAGGACATTCGGTATTTATATCGCTATCAAATAGTGTAATTGTGGGAGTTTAATCCTTTCAGTTTGAAAATTTTACGCCTGTATTGGCAGCATTACTGCAATATAACGTTGTTTGTTTAACTTCAAAACTTACCTAGAAATCTCATACATTAAAGATAAGTCTGCTTAAAATAATGTCTTAAACAAGCCTGTATTCACTCCTACAACTCAATTAAGGTAATTGATGTCTGGGTACATTCCTAGTTTAGATCCCTTTTATTTGTTTATTTTGACAACAAACGAACACCTCTTTTCGTTTGCTTAAATTCGAATTTAACACGATTGGTTTATCTGCAATCATAGGGATAATCCTTTCGACTTTTAAGGTTTTCTAAGCAAAAACTCTTCTTAATTCCTTTAATTAATGGAAAAAGTCAAAAGAGGCGTATAAACATTTATATTTCAAATAAAAAGTAAAAAATTTAAGAAAAAAATGTAAAGAAAAATTACTTGAAATCTTGTTGTTGTACGAGGGCGGATTGACATTGAAGTTACCTAGCGCTAGATGGTAGCACAAACACAAAAACTTTTTCTTTCTTAGAAATTACGATCTGTCAAACGTTAGCTCTTAAAATTTTAGTTTACTTGTTGTAGTCGTTTGAAGTAAGCAACTTTTGTCCTTCTTGGAAAATGGGAAAAAGTGAATTTCGTGTAGTGATTAAACACTATTACGAGTATTTGGAAAGCAAAACGGCGAAAGAGACAAAAGAAAAGCTTGATAAACATTACGGCGAATCTGCTCCGTCAGATTATATGGTAAAATATAGGATTGCTGAATTTAAACGGGGCCGAACAAGCACTGCAACAATACCATCGACAGGAAGGCCAGAAGAGGTGGTTACTAAAGAAAATATCAAGAAAATCTTCGATATCGTTATGAATGATCGCCGGGTCAAAATCCGTGGGATTGCTGAAATGGTGAACATATCATATAAACGTGTGTTCAACATTTTGCATGAACATTTGCATATGAAAAAGCTATCGGCAAGATGGGTGCCGAGTTTGTTCAGTGTTGAACAAAAACGAGTTTGACAGATCACTTCACAGCGGTGTTTGGACATGATAAAGCATAATCCTGCTGATTTTCGGCGTAGATTAATAACTGTTGATGAAACGTGGGTCCACCACTACACACCTGAAACCAAAAATCAATTGAAGCAATGAGTGGAAGCTGGTGGAAGTGCTCCGAAGAAGGCGAAGACAGCGAAATCGGCTGGCTCGTATATGCTATTCATGCCAACTTTCTTCTGAAGATGTCGTTGTATTGAATAGATTGCTGGTTTGCAATACAAAACATCAAAACAACATTTTTGTTTTTTTTTAAGAAAACAGTTTTCAGTCTAAAATACATATTTGTTTTCTCCGTCACTCCTCTAGAGAGCATGTTGGCTTTCCACAAAGCATTCATTGCTTTTATTTCAGTTTCTTTAATCAATTTGATCTTTCAAGCAAAGAAGATGATTAATCCACTGTAGCTTTCTCCATATCATACTGCGTAGAGGTGAAGAGCCATTCTAGTTGGTGGTTGATCTTTACTTTAGCATTGTAATTTTTTCCCAGTAGGTGGCGTGTTTTCCTGATCATTCGTCTGATGTTAGTCATCATAGCCAGAGGTATGCGGGAAAGGTCAGGCGGCTTCTTCCTTATTCTTTAGATGGAGTTGTCTGAAGGGAAGTTAAAGCCTGCTTATTAAATATTCGGAACCACCGTAAAATATTTCTTTGTCATGTCCTCTGCTCTATTATGCGTGCGCTCTAACGACTAGACCATGCCATTAAAACATTTTATTCTAGTTTTTTGACCAATTTCTAGAGCAAAGTTTTTGTTCAAAGAAAAATTGACTAACATTTTATTCATTACAAACGAAGTTCTAAGCGAATTCCAAATTTTACAATATTTACCAAATAGTACCGCTAAGCGCTGTTTTATAAAGTTTCCGATGAAGGCAATGTTTTTATTTTTCTCCTAAATACAACCTGTCCAGTTTTTTTTGTAAGATTATCAAAAAAAAGCGATGAGTAAAGAAATACTTGATTTCAAAAGGGCATTTTTCAGAGGCCGGCAGTAAATACCCAAAGCTAGCAAATTAAAAAAAATTCTTTTTCGACTGTTTGGCTTAAAAGCAATCACTAAATAGTGTACACGTTAAAGCCTCAACTTTTTGGTCTTGTAATATATGTATCATAGATCCCTGTAATATATTATAACCAAAATTTGTATTTTAAAAGAAAGTACTTTCATTGCTGGGCAGCTTTTATTTACTCAGAAAAAGTCTACGTTCACATAAAATATTAACTCGTTAATCGATGTTTTTTATTTTTATCTGTTAATATCGTTGAGTTTTAAGTCAAATTTGTGTATTCGCTCTAACAAAATTAATTTCAATTGGTGATACAAGTTTTTTTTTCCGATGGATTCCAAAAGAAAATCTTTTATCCTGCCGAAAGAAAACTTACTATTTTTCTCCGAAAGCAAGAAAAAACCTTCAAAGAATTTGCGAAAAGGGTAGAAAAAATACTTTTACAAAGTAATTGGAGGCTTTATATCAAAGTCTCGTTCTTGCCATCCTTCAAAATCAATTTCGAGAGCACATATAAAGCGTGTTTTTTACAGAGGTATAGAACTTTAAGTTGGCATTAGTTTTCAAGATGGCGACCGATTTAATAGCTGTCAAGTGATTTATTCTCAATTTGGTTTGGCATTCATCATAAAATAGACTCACGCCCAGTGTAGATTCGTCGAATGGGCCCAAAACGAGATTACCGTTGTTCCCGATTTTCATAAGCAAATTTTGTTTAGCGATGAAGCGTAATTCTGCTTGAATGGCTACGTCAACAAACAAAACTGCCGCGTTTGGAATGAATGTAATCCCCAAGTGTATATGGAAACACCGTTACATCCAGAAAACTGACTGTTTGGTGCGCTTTATGGGCTGGTGGGATCATTGGTCCGTACTTTTTCAAAAACGATGCTGGCCAGAACGTTACAGTCAATGGTGATCGGTATAGAGCTTTGATTACTAACTTTTTCATTCCCGAATTGAATAACCATGATGTCCAGGAGATGTGGTTTCAACAAGACGGAAAGAAAGACACGTTTGGTGACCGCCTAATTTCACGTTTTGAACCTGTGAATTGGCCTACAAGATTTTGTGATTTAACACCGCTAGACTACTTTCTGTGGGGCTATGTAAAGCCATTGGTCTATGCGGTAAAGCCACAAACGCTTGACCATTTGGAAGACAACATTCGCTGTGTTATTGCCGATATACGGCCACAAATGTTGGAAAAAGTCATCGAAAATTGGACGTCCAGATTGGACTACATCCGCGCCAGCCGTGGCGGTCATATACCAGAAGTCATATTTAAGATGTAAAGCCACAAGATTATCTTTCGGATAAATAAAATTCACGACAATCGAATAATCTATCGTTGTTTTATTGCAACTTAAAGTTCTATACCTCTATAAAAAACACCCTTTACATCTCATCAACTCTGTGCACACAGATCCCAAAATAATATCCTCAAAAGTGGCTGAAAACAATAATTTAAAATTTAACATGAGTATATGTGATGATAATTTCAGAAATAGATTAAAAAGCGTCAAAGAAGTATGTTGTTCAGTAGAGAGCTGTTAAATAAACCATTCGAATTCTGAGAAAGGGTTATATATTTGGATGAGCGTAAGTAATGCATTTTTATAATAAAAAGTCGTCAATTGGTGGAACGCTACACTCTTGCACAAAGTGGCCACAATTGGCTAATGTTGACATCAATGGCCTTTAGTTTGAGCAAGACGGCGCCACAAGCCACACAGCGAGCCAAACAATTTAGTTATTACATGAGAAATTTCCCGGTCGCGTAATTTCTTGATTTGGCAATGTCAATTGGCCGCCCCGTGCTTGTGATTTAACGCCGCTTGATTATTTCATCTGGGGTTATTTCAAAAACCGAGCTTACGTGAACAAATCACAAACAACTGATAATCTGAAAGATGAAATTCGGCGCTGCGTTGACGAGATAAGTAAAGCTTTGTTGCAAAATGTGTTTAAAAATTTTCTGAAAAGAGCAGACGTCTGCCGACGTTTTAGAGGTGGACATTTGCCCGACATCATATTCCATTATTAGTTCCCATGTTTCTATTTTATATTGGTATGAATAGAACTGAATTTGTCGAAAAAAATGTGTTTTTAAGCCAATTTGCTTCCTAACCTCAAATTTGCCCACCCTTTACTTTATATAATTCTACAAAGGCAAAGAAAGGTTTGAAAAAAATAATCTTCATTTAATGGGATTTGCGGAAAACTTTGGAGTCTGGGTGCCTTAAAATTATTCTTGCAGATCACTGAGCAACACGCAGTCATTAAAGTCGGCACGGAGTATAAGAAATATGAATATGAAATAAAAAAGGAAGGCAAAGTCAATGGCCAAACATAACTTCTAAAGACCTTGGTTTGCTTATATAAGGTCCGCCAAATAAATTTTTTTTTTATGTTATAAAAAAAAACTACTGAATATTTTCTCAAATTTCTTTTTTTATTTGAAAGTACAATCCTTCCGGTTAATAATGGAAAATAATTTCATTCAAATGGCTGCCTCGGCTGGCCATGCAGTAGTCTACACTACACAATTTTAAGCACACAATTTTTAAGCGCATTATTGATTGTGTGCATCTGTATTTCACCAATGGCTTCACGAATATTATCCTTTAAAGCGTCAATTGTCTCTGGCTTGTTGGTGTAACACTTATCTTTGACGGCACCCCACAAATAATAGTCCAACGGTGTCAAATCGCAGCTCAGAGGTAGCCAAACGACATCAGCTCTGCGGCTGATAATGCGATCTTCAAAATCAGGGCGCAGAACATCGAGTGTAGCTTCGGCTGTATGGCACGTAGCGCCGTCCTGTTGAAACCAAATGTTGCTAATATCCTCCTCTTCAATTTTTGTGAACAAAAATTCGTTCAACATGGCCCGATAACGATCGCCATTGACTGTAACGGCCACTCCTGGCTCATTTTCGAAGAAGAATGGCCCAACTATGCCTCTGGATCAAAATCCGCAACAAATAGTGACTCGTCTTGGGTGTATCGGCTTTTCAATGTATGCGTGCGTGTTTTCTGTGCCCCAAATGCGACAATTTTGCTTGTTTACATACCCGCCAATATTAAAATGAGCTTCGTCTGAAAAGATGAGTTTTGATTCTCCAACATTACCATGATGTTCAAAGTAATGTCGCAATATTTCCCAGCGTTGTTTAAGCGTATACACAAACATATCCTTTCAGCGGAAGGATAAAACTAATTATCTGTTAAATCAGACATAAACTGAGTGTTGCCATTCACGAAATAAGCACTAGTTGCAAAAAAAAAAAAAAACGTCAGATGGCGGACCCGATAGATGAACTGGTAGGGCATGATGAACGATCAACAAGAAATTTTACATGGCATGAAAAGGGCAACATGACAATGGGCTCTTTTAGGCTAATTAGGCCAATCTTACGTTCCGTGGCTGGCTTTTACCTAACCAAGCTTGGTTCAGAATTCATACATGTGTTCCGAGAAAGATATGAAAGAATCACGGCTATCAATGACCAATACTTTGTTTTTAATTTATATTAAATCAGCGTTTCAAAATAAAAGCATAAGTTCAGAAATTGGAAAGTAGTGGTGGTGTGAAATAAAAAAAAAATCGTCTTTTTTTTAAGTCGCCATAACTGATTTCACACAATATCGAAATCGTATAAATATACGAAAAATCACATAAAAATTCGATAAGGATCATTTGTGAAAATCGCTAAACAAAAATCCTAAGGCAATCACAAGTGCAATCCCACCATAAAAAAAAAAAACAATTTAACCCGTTCACAGCGATGACAATAAAAAAGAAAAACGCGTAACACGTGCAAAAAAATATTTATCAAATGCAACAAATCCTTTAGATCAACTGGATAGAGAAATTGTTTTTCTTATACTTTAAACAATCCTTTGATAAACTGTGACTGAATTACATACATACATACATACATACATACATACATACATACTCCACCCAGAAAAAATTCTCAACAAATAAATTGCCAAGACTGACGAGCACAATAAATGATTGGCTTCAATAATACCAAAAGCATAGAAGAGTAAAACGAAAAAAAAATGATTTTGACAAAGCGTTTATGATTAAGCGTTTTATGAGGCAATTTTCAAGGCAAATACTTTACGCACACAGGCATAGACAGCAAACGCCTTTACTCTCACCGGAATAAATGTAATGTGGGAAAGGATTTAACCTTGAAATTCTATTAAAACCCTTTCCTTTGTGTAAATGTTAAAGACAAAGCAAAACTTTTTTTCTTTTTTTTTGGGAACTGAAAACATCCCCAAAAATTTTCTTGCTGGCGCTACTTTATGTTTATTTGTAGGAGGTTTCATATGGAAATGGGATAAAGAAAAGAAAAAGTTTTTTAGTCTTCTTTTACAAATTATTTTAATTCCTGGTTGTGAATTAATTATGAGGTAATAACGCTTCGCTAATATATTATAGAGTGCCAAGTAATGGTGTTGATGATGGTAACCCAGCCATATGCCATTATTTGACATGGTGTCGCGAATAATTTATAAGATTTCACTAAGAATTGAATACAAAAGCAAAGGGTAGATATTTATTTAAAGGATTTAATTTAAGAAGATATTTTAGTGGAAAGTAAATAATTAAAGAGTCGAGAAATATGTGGGAAAAAACAATAAAAAAAAAATTATTAAAAAAAAACAGTTGAATGGGTTTTCTTAAATAACAGTGAATAATATTCTCGGCCAGGCTGGTTATCATATATTTAATTATTACAAATTTAACAGTCTTTGAGAAATAATGGCAATTGCCTTAGAAGTTCCCAAAATAATATCTTAAATATAAAAATGAATGTGTGTTTGTACGTTTATTCGTATGAAGTCTATAGACAGTAGGCAGATCGGACGGTCATTATTCGACCGATTTAAGCCGGTTTTTTGGTTTTGTTGAATACGGTTTTTTCAAAATCTTAATTTTTCGAATACCGAATAAACCGATTTATTTAACACGTATAACCGGTTGATTTAAATAAGTGTAATAGTGAAAAGCCAATGTAAGCGGCATGCGGCAACTGGCAGCAAAAATATTACCAGTTCACAAAAAAATTGTTTTTTTATAAAAATATTCATACAAAAAGTTTGACACATTAAATTTTATTTCATTTGGCAATGCTCTTAAAAGAGGCCGAGCGGCAAAGTTAAATTTAGTTTAACTTTTTTTTGCCGCTTGAATGTGTCGGATTTTAAAAAAATATGTATTAAAAAATGGGAAAAATAAACAGCGAAAAATTTATTAGAATATTTTTTTTATTTTATATTTTCGATACAAACAATTTCAATTTAAGCGGCAAACAGAACATCTGATTGCCGCCCGCTGCCGCATGCCGCGTACATTGGCCTTTCACTATACGTTCTATATGTTTGTATATTTTTTATTGACAATATGCTCATCGTTTCACTATTTGTATAAATTTAATTATTTTTGTATATATGACAACCTTGAACGTTTCACAAAGAACGTGAAACACAAAGTAGATCGAAAAAGATACGCGCACTTGAGCAACCTTAACTTTTTCTCATCTTCTTTAAGTAAATAATGATTTTTATATAGGGTCCGCCATCTAACGTTTTTTTTCAACCAGTGTTTATTTCCTGAATGGTAACACTTAGCTCATGTCTGATTTGACAGATAATTAGTTTTATCCTTCCTCTGAACGAATATGGCTGTGTTATCGCTTGAACAAAGCTGGGAATCTGGGCCTGCAATCGACTTAGAGAAGATGCCGATTTTGCCAAAAAATCATCTTTTGAGATAAAGCTCATTTTGATCTTGGCGGGTATGTAAACAAGCAAAATTGTCGCATTTGGGGCACAGAAAACTCGCACGCGTACATTGAAAAGCCGATACGCCTAAGACAAGTCACTGTTTGGCGCGGATTTTGGTCCAGAGGAGGATATTAGCAACATTTGGTTTCAATAGGACGGCGCTACGTGCCACACAGCCGAAGCTACACTCGAGGTTTTGTGCTCTGTTTTTGAAGATCGCATTATCAGCCGCAGAGCTGATGTCGTTTGGCCACCTCGGAGCTGCGATTTGACACCGTTGGACTATTATTTATGGAGTGCCATCAAAGATAAGTGTTACGCCAACAAGAGACAATTGACGCTTTAAAGGACAATATTCGTGAAGCCATTGGTGAAATACAGCTGCACACAATCGATAAAGCACTTTGGATCGATCGTGTAAGCTACTGCACGGCCAGCCGAGGCAGCCATTTGAATGAAATTATTTTCCATTATTAACCGGAAGGATTGTACTTTCAAATAAAAAAAGAAATTTGAGAAAATATTCAGTTTTTTTTTTATAGCATTTTCAAAAAAAAAATTTATTTAGCGGACCCTATATATGGAGAATGATCAATTAGTCTCATTGGAAGCTACCCACAAACGCTGGCTCCGAACGGCAGATATATTAGTTAGTTAAGTTTTTCACAGCGTAAGTAAACATAGCCATACTCATTTTCTAAAATTAAGGTTTTACATTCTACTATAAAGATTTCAGTACTTTCTGGAATAAAAATTGGTTTTTATGGCATCCGCACACCGTTTTGACATAGTTTTTATGAGGTTTGTTAGAATTGATTGTTAGTGTTGGTTGCCACTTTAATTTTGAGTTATCCGTCAGGTTCAGTTTATTTTTAAAATAACGTGGTCCAAGGAAGTGGTTCAAGAGTCAAGAACAATTTTATTTATTATTTATTTATAAAAATTATTTATTTATAAAAAAATTTATTTATTTATAAAAATTTTATACAATTTTATTTTATTTATAAAAGGACCGGTTAACCTGTTATTTAAAAAATTATTAACCGAAAACCGGTTTTTTAAAAATCGCTGCTTTTCGAATTATTCGAAAACCGATTTTTGATAAAAGCCGAATAATCGATCTTCCCAAGAGACAGCTAAACGGCTGAATCGATTGTCTTGAAATTTGTATGGTATCCCTTTGTATGTCTGGAAGGCCATATAAATTTCAATAATTGCAACTGGGCGGTGCCATGTCCTTACAAATTAAATATTTATTTGTCTATATCTTCAAAATGGTAATAGAAGGTCTCAAAATTTGGCACAAATAGACTCATAGTCCATACAATCGATCAAACAATAAGTGGGCGGAATTGGTCAAGTGAGCGTGTTTCCTTCCATAAAAAGTAAATATCGATTTTTGTGTATCTCGGGAATGATTAAGGATAAAGTTTATGAATTTGGTCTGAATGACTTCGTAATCAATAAAACTAGCATTCGAAAAGTGGGCGCAATACGACAAGTGGGCGTGGTACCTCCAATACAAACTAACTACTAATTTTTGTATATCTTGAAAATGGTTAAAGCCAAAGTTTCAAAATTTAGTCTGAATGACTTCATAGTCAATAAAAATCACCAGTCGAAAAGTGGGCGGAATACGACAAGTTGGTGTGGTACCTCCAATACAAACTAACTACGGATTTTTGAATATCTTGAAGATGGTTTAGTCTAAAGTTTCAAAATTTTGTCTGAATGACTTCATAGTCAATACAAATCATCAGTCAGAGAGCAGGCGGAACTAGTCAAGTGGGCGTGGTCGTCGCATACAAACTAATTACGGATTTTTGTATATCTTGAAGATGGTTTATGCTAAAGTTTAAGAATTTAGTCTGACTTCGTAGTCAATACAAATCATCAGTCACAATGCGGGCGGAGTTAGTCAGTGGGCGTGGTCTTCCCATACAAACAAGATATTGATTTCTGAAAAATCCTGAATTGATATCCTGAAAAAGGTTAAAGAAAAAAATTCAAAATTTTGTCTAAGTGACTTCATGGTCAATACAAATGATCAGTCATAAAGTCGGAGGAATTGGACAAGTGGGAGTGGTACCTTCCACACAAACTAAGTATTTATTTCATTATATCTTCAGAAGGGTTAAAGCTAAAGTATCAGTATTTAGTTTGAATGACTTCCTAGTCAATACAAATCATCAGGTACAATGTAAGCTAAAAAGCAGAACCTTTAGTGTCTTTCTGAAAGAAACAAATGATTGGATTTTGACCGTAAGGGGACAAAATAAGGAAAAAGAGTAAAAAATGTAACTGAGATAGCATTTAAGATAATAATCAAGAAACTGATAGCGAATTCCATCAAGTTGGAGCTTGTCTCCTATAGGCTTCGCGCTGGTGTTAAAATTTTTATGGAAAAACTTTGTATGTATGTGTGTATTTTCCTACTTGCAAAGAGTACTTGATTTCTATGTGTTTTAATCATACTTGAGAAATTAATTAAATTGTCAGCAAAATATGGTACAAACGTCATCATTCTAAAGTAATAAACAATACCATTCACTATAGTACCACCAGTTAAATATCACTACCAGCTTAAAAATCACCAAAAATAATTGTATACCTCCCCTACCCTCAAAAAAAGTAATTGTATATTTTCTATTGTCATAATTTCACCCTCACTCTCCACCACCAACAGCAAATCATCCGTCATACTGTCCAGTATTAAAATAATTTCTTTTATTATATTTTGTTTGAAGATTTTCATGAAATTTTGGACATTAATACTCTCATTAAGGGACTTATCTAAGAAGTGCTTTTCAAATAAAAAAAAAAAAAATCAACACCCGCAAAATTTCTATGACAGTTGTCAAGGAGTGTTATGGATGACTTTTGACGTTATTTTTTTTATAATAATGGTTAATATGATGCATTTTTAAAGATAATTTTTTTATTTTTCAATTGATGCTTTTTTTATTAAAAATTATTATTTTTGTTTTTTGTTTTTTAATAAATTATGAAGGTTGTTAGGATATAACATTGTTTTTAAAAAGTTTTAATTGATGGTTCTTAATTATTATGTTCAAAACAGCACAAGTTGAATTAATGAATTAGGAATTTTTTTGTACCTCCATTACAGTAACATAAAGGGTGGGCAAATTTGAGGTTAAGAAGTTAATTGGCTTAGAAACACATTTTTTGACAAATTCAGTTTTATTCATACCAATATAAAATAGAAACATGGGAACTAATAATGGAATATGATGTCGGGCAAATGTCCACCTCTAAAACGTCGGCAGACGTCTGATCTTTTCACAAAATTTTTTAACACATTTTGCAACAATGCTTCGCTTATCTCGCCAATGCAGCGCCCAATTTCATCTTTTAGAGTATCAGTTGTTTGTGGTTTGTTCACGTAAACCAGGTCTTTCAAATGACCCCAGAGAAAATATTCGAGCAGCGATAAATCACAAGAACGAAGACAGAACTGACGAAGAAGAATTGACATCGCCAAATCGAGAAATTACGCGACCGGAAAATTTCTCATGCAATAACTACATTTTTTGGCTGGCATGTGGCGCCAACTGCTGAAACCAAAGTTCACTGAAGTCAACATTAACCAATTGTGGCCACAAAAAATTGGTTATCATGGCTTAGCAGCGCAGAGAATACACGGTGATGGCATGTATTTGCTAATTTTCGAAAATATATGGGCCGATGATGCCACCTAACCACAAACCGCACCATACGATCACTTTCTTTGGATGTAATGGTTTTTCGGTTTTGCGGTTTTTCGAGGACTGTCTGATTTTGTGGGCCTCATCGCTAAAGATGATTTTATTGAAAAATGCGTTGTTTTCGTTCAGTTTTTCAAACAGCTATAGTTTAAATTACCCAATTTCTTACTAAATAAGTGACAAAGGTCGACAGCTCAATTCTTGATATTTCATTTGACTGGCAATTTGATTCGTAACCTTAAATTTGCCCACCCTGAATAAAAAGAAAGTGATTAATTTTTGTTAATGTGTTTAAGAGAACTTATTCGTTCACCTATTAATTACTATAGACATACAATACTATACTCTCTATGCTTGAAAAACAATCAAAATGTACTTTTGCAAGCAGTAATTCTCAATGAGTTGATATTATTATTTGTATACATAAGTTATATGACCTTAGCAGTTTCTTGTATTATTAGCTTTAAGCTTTAAGGAAGAGCTCTCGAAATCTTTTTGCAATCAGATGATATTAACAGTAGCTGGCTACAAAGGTTTTCGAATTCTTCTTGATCTTATAGTTAATCTAGTTTTGCTAAATTGTATCAGCTCTCGAACTCTTCTTAAATTTTGTACTTTGAACTTTTGTAAGTTATAAATACCGACACACTTGATCACTTTGCGTTTAGGCTTGGCGGTTGTGTGCACTCCCCGTTTCATAAAACAAAAGATCATAACTTTTCTAGATATTGCAACACCAATATTCAGATCCTGAATATTTTAGCTTTATAGTCTAAGTACATAGATAGTAAGATAGACTAAGGTTTCGTCAATAAGGATTGGTTTAGAGAAAAGAGGCCTTTATTTCGTACCTGGACATTACAAAGCAAACATTGATCGAATCAATAAAGTAATGGCAACATTTACATGGATATCTTGCACAGATCTTAAAATGGGTTTTTGTTACAAACGACTTAATCTGGAGAAGAAACAAGGAAAGCTTTAACCAAACAGGTCTTAGACTAACTGAAGTCAAAAACTTTTAAAATATTATTGGGTTTACAAGTTAATAATGTCGATTTTCTTGCTTGAGAGAACAATAACAAAATGAATTAATACATTATTCAAAATATTGTCCATCATTAGCCACTATATTTTCCCATCTTTCAGCTCCGGTTTTGAGGTAAAGAATAAATCGAGCCAATTTCTGATAGCCTGTTCCGAAGTGAAGCGTATTCTAGCAAGGGCGTTCTGTATCGATCGAAATAAAAGGTAGTCAGAAAAGCCAAGATCTGAACTATAAGGCGGGTGAGCCAAAACTTCCCACCCACAGTTTTTCAAATATTTTTGACCGGTCTTGTAACATGTGGCCGAGCCCCGTGTCTGGTCTAATATTCTGGTCGTTTTCCATTCGTTACTCTTTTCAAACGAATCAATTGTGTTTGGTACATGTCACTTGTGATCGTCTGACCCGATTTAAACAGCTCATAATATAAAACACCATTCTGATCTCACCAAATACAGGGCATTACCTTGGAGTCTTGGTTATTCGGCATCGGCGTTACTTTGGCGGGTTGGCCGGGCTTTACATATAACTTTTTGCGCCTGGTTATCGTAGTGTATCTATTATTCATTACCAGTAACAATATGATGGAAAAATTACTTCTTTTTGTAGCCTTCAAGCATCATTTCCGACATGCAAAATCGCCTTTCAACGTCTCTCGGCTTCAATTTATATGGGGCCCGATTTCCTTGCTTTTGAATGAATGCAAATGCTTTTAAACGTAGGGAAATGGCTTGTTGTGTGACTCCCAAAGATAATGCAAAATATTTTATTAAAAAAAATTGTTTTTAAGGTTTTATAGCCTCGTAAATAAAAGAAGCTTTCCGTGCGTACAACCATGACTCTGTTCAAGAATCCCCTTCTTTAGCAATTGTTGCATAGCTTGTTGCTTTAGGGATTAATTTTTTGTTTTTTATAAAAGTTTGCTTAAAGTAAAAGTAAATGTTCCCTGAATTCTAATCAATTTACCACAAGTTGGCAAAACATGGAAAAATATCAACCTGTTCTAAGGAAAGCAGCTGTCATTCTGTTCCATTGAATGAATAAATCGTTTTTGGCTTTTTGTCAGTCATTATTAAGATGACACAACATGACTTAATTAAGTGCTCTCGAGATGATTAAAATTATTGACACAAGGATTGTAATAGAAAATCAAAATCGTAAAACAAATGAACTGCAAGACACTTGAATAATCAAGAGTAGGAGAGAAGGTTAAACAAAACAAAAAACGCCACAGGAAAACGACAACGTAAGACTACAAAAGAGCCAAAAGAGCTGTTGGATCATTATTTTTTTGTTTCTTCTTAATTTTGCGACAAATTTTTCTCGAAAAAAAAATGTTTAAATAAATATTCTCTTTTTGTTAACAGGGTTACCAGGATATGTTCACCACTTCCTTTGTGCAAAATGTAGAGCATGTGCTGGTTAAACAAAAAACTAATACACGGATAAAAAGGACACAGCTTGACTACACTTCAGGCTAAAAATGGCAATAATGGATATGAGGCGAATAAAAAATAATTAAAATTCATATGAAGAAAATGCCATGCAATACGCAGTAAAAAAAGTGAATACAAATTCATAAGGATCTCTTAAAAGTCACTTCTCTCTCCCCGACGTGAAGGGCTTTTGTACAAAATCAGTAAAATGAAAAATATTATTAACACTCGTCAAATTATACCAATGCAATGAAAAGGTAAATATTTTATGAAAACAACGCAACAGGATGCCAATTGAAAATTATTACGATTACGTTTATACGGAGGATGATGTCGATGTTGATGATGATGATGATGATGATGATGAAAATGATTATGAAGCTACGAGTACCAATAGCCAACGCAATGCATTAAACATACACTTTCCGAAACTATGTTATAACGTTTGTAAGTATTTTGACATAAATTAGATATAAAAGTCACACACTTATACATACTTATTACATAGCCAAACAAACATACGAACAAATGCCATCTCTTTTTTTTCTAATACATTCTAACAAATTCATTGATATTTTGCTGTAGTTTTGCGCCAACCCTCCTAATATGCCCTTAAGGATAAACGTTTCAAACAACCAACAGATGCAAATAGAAATTCATTCGGAATTTAACGTTTTCTGTTCATTTTCAATTGGATTGCATGAGTATTGGCATTGGATTAGGGTGCAAGTAATTTCCTCTCTTTGTTTTTTTTTATGTGCTATACTATTGGATTAGTTTGCTGTGAATGGAACAAACGAGGGTTAGATTTAATCGTAACGTTAAGAGCAGTTAATAAACAAGAAAGCAAAGGTCAGTAGTCTTCATAATCTGGAGTCCTGGCTGAAATAGTTTTCATACTTATTTAAAGTCCTACATGTATAGGGTGAAAAAATTTACAAAATGAGAACTTCAGTCCCTAGAAAATATCCAAAGATCGTTGCCCTATATCGTGAAAGGATTTTTGCAGGTTTTTCAAGAAAATGTCATAGAATCACCAGAAATTATACTGAAAGACTTAATTGTACCGATTATTATTATCCAATAGGATCGCAAAGGCCTAATTGGCCCTGGCACTGTGACCTAAAAAGATCTATTGTGTCAAACAATCCAGGGTCAGACCCACCAGCGTAATAGTCGTCGGCAGTAAAAATCCCATCGGTCCGGAAGCACCAATAGGAACAATCTTCAGAAGAATACTCTCTACCTGGTGTACGAAGGCATCAATATCTCCAATGGGTACGCGATGAACCTGTTCAGGTCCAATAAGGGCTCTAAAAAGTTCGTCTTCGAATGTTTGCCAAAGTGACACACTAACAGAGAATATGATCCCTCAGATACCACATTGAGATTGAAGATATGATTTTTAAGATATAGTAGTAGTCTTGCCCAAGTGGCACAACTCCCTATTTTAGTTGAAGGAACACATTAGCCACTTCGCCTACATAAGACACGAGCATTGTACCCAATATGACGAGCGAAAATTATGCTACTATTCATCAAACATCCCCCCGATCGTGGATCAGCTAATATCACAGTATGGATCTGCTCCCCCGATATCAGAGGCAGAGCCTCACCTTGCCAGGTCATCAGCTATCGCAATTCCCTATAACACCACCAAGCAAACGTTACACTTTTCCTCAATGCCAGAGTGTTGACATTCGTGTAGCACTCAAGCACCAGTCTCTGGTCTATACGCTTTGAAGAAAATGCCCGTAGTGCCGCTTGACTATCGGAATATATAGTAATAGACGCGCCCATTATCTCACGCTCTATATTAATCCACGCTCA
Organism: Wohlfahrtia magnifica; assembly: GCA_023159175.1. Classification (NCBI taxonomy): domain Eukaryota; kingdom Metazoa; phylum Arthropoda; class Insecta; order Diptera; family Sarcophagidae; genus Wohlfahrtia; species Wohlfahrtia magnifica. Next base: position 5,171,457 of record JAKWBJ010000223.1, read on the forward strand.
GATGGAAAAAGCCTGGATTTCTGCCTTGAAAAAGCTGCGCTACTTGCCCATGGGTTCCCAGACTTTGGTATTGGGCTCGAAAATCCCGGCGCTCACACCACCATCCATTTTAGATCCACCTGTATACCACTGTAAACAGATAAGGTTGACATTAGGTCCCACTCCACATGATCATGTACAATAACCTCTAAATTGCGACCAAAGTGTAAGCCACACGTCACTCCTACTGTATTGTACCGATCAGAGCATACTTCTCTGTTTGCCTAGTTTACAAAAATGAATAATTTTTAGGCAATAGGTTTTAAAACCTATAATGGTCACCTAGTTCCTGATACCTAAGGGGTGCTTAGGTTATGATGACAGCAGTTAAAATCGATAAGGATGTCGTGGAGATTCCACCGCTTAGCCAAGGCGAAAACAACAAAGCGCGCCGCATTTTTAAAGCTGCTGGTGACAAGTTTTTTAAGTACATTTATCAGCTCGTCGGCAGAGTATGGTTGAAAGAAATAATGCCCAGCGATTGGAACCTCAGTGCGATCTGTTCTGTCATGAAAAGAAGGACCATATAATTTGAGCCAATTAACCTTCTGTCTAACGATTACAAGGTTCTTACTAAGGTATTGAGTGAACAATTAAATCCATTCGCCACTAATTGGATCTTATCAGTTTAGCTTTAGTTACCAGGTCTATCTGGTTCACCTTCTATCAAATGTTCACCTACACCGAATCTTGGGAAAATCATAATACTTCTTATCGGCCAAGATGGGTCTAATGGTGAATGAGGCCATCGGAAAGAATATGCTGTCGAGAAGTAGTAACGCGCGGCGAATTGGGTGCCAGATTACGGTTGAGAGTTATACATTGGATTTTTTGAAGGAGTTTATCTACCTTGGCACTGCCATTACCACTATCACTTTGCCAAAAGATTTTTTTATGGTATCAATGAGCTTTTGAGTAGTAAACCCCTCTCTCTCACGCAAAAATTCATATTTTTCGCTCATTCTTCACGTCCTTCTTTATGTCGTAGAAGCATGGACGTTTTCACGCGGCATTATAGCTGCTTTAGTTGTGTTTTATAGAAAAGTTCAACTCAAGATCTTCGATCCTGTACGGTTTGGCGATAAATTGCATATTCGAACTAAGCATGAGCTGTATGAGCTATACCACGACGTGGACAGCCAACTCGGACATGTCATTCGAACAGATGACGGTACTACAGAGGGGGGAGACCCTTGCCGACATTGGAGGGATCAAAAAGAAGCCATGCTAGCGATTGGTGGGATCAATTAGCGAAATCACGCGCTAAGCAGAGGTGTCTGAAAGGAAGCATGTAACCGATGAGTTTGAATTGTAGCTAATCGTATGACATCTATATTGGTCAGATATTGTTACGATACGTTGCAAAAGCTTCCGTTCGGAAATAAAGTTCAGTAGTTTTGCTTAGGTGGACACTGTAGAATAGATGGTAACGAAATAGCGTATGTATGGGCCAGAAATGGTTTCATGGCACCCTATATCGGTCTAGAATCTTGATATGCAGCACTACCTACAACATCTTTAATATTTAAAGAGGACTTTGCCACTATAAGGCAACGATCAGTCTGCAATTTGGGATTCGCTCTGAGGTTTTCAAGACATTAGAGACAGTAGAACACATATAGTGTGAATGTGGGGTTCTTGATAGTTTAAGGTGGAGGTCTTTAGATGGACATAGAGTCTCACTGGATGACAAATACACCACTATGGTTATAAAGGGTGTCATATATTGAGGTATTATTTTATAATTTGCTGCCAGTCATTTTCTACTTGTAGAGTTTATTTTAAATTTTAATTTTCAGATCTAAATACATTCCGGTTAGTTAATATGGAATGTTACACGAAGTAATAACGTGTTTTTATTATAAAAACATTTTCCGAAAATGGCAAAAGTTTTCAAGATGTATAACGAAATTTTTTTAACAAATTAATCTTCACCGACGAGGCCCAACAAGCAGAATTGCAGCATTAGGGGTGAAGAGAATTGAAGAGTTATCTTAAAGCAATAATTACATCAACAAAGAGTTACGGTTTGATGTGGTTTGTGGTTCGGAGGAATCATAGAACCATATTTTTTTAAAACAAAAGTAGAAATGCGATTATGATCAAAAGAAATCTCTACAGGGAGATTATCCGCAGCTTTTTAGAATATGTGGCTTCAATAGAAGGATGCCACTTGTCACACAGCGAGAGAAACAATGGATCTTTTGAAGAAGAACAGTTCGAAAATCGCATTGTTTCTCTTAGACGAGGCTTAAATTGGCCACTAAGATTGTGCGATTTGGCACCTTTAGATTTTGTTTGTGATTAATAATTATGTTAAAAGTTTTCGAGCCCGCCGAGCCACTAGGGTAGATAACTTGGCCGACATAATTTGTCATTTTTAACCGGAACCTAGTTGTTTTAAACTGAAATAAAAATATTTTTAATATTTGAAAAAAAGATGGTGATACTGATCTAGACGTTCAGCGTTTCGAAGCAATTTGTGACATTGGTTGTATCATCGGTTGTTATTTTTTCGACATGAGTAAGAAGGCACTTCTAGGGAAGGGTATTGCCTTTTGTTATTTATGTTGCTCTCAAAAAAAATCAGAGAGTGAACATTTTTTTAATATAATTTTTGTTTTCGCTTCTAAATGCCAGAATGTCGTTTTTCATTTCTTAGGTGGCCCAGTGGCTTTAGGTGGCCCGGTGGTTGAGAATTCACTGTTCTATAGCCTTCAGCTAGTCAAACGATATTTTTTTTAAATAAAATTGGTAGTAAATAGTTTTTTTAATTGAATAGTTTTACTTTTTTTCCCAAAATTAACGGGTTCTGCCATTGTTTGCCAAGTTAAAAGAAAACTACCGCCTTCGCACAGAAACATTTGTAATGCCACCAAGTAGTAGTTCTTTAACCATTTGTTTGCAATTAAAAATTATTGTTTTATTTTTTGAAAAATTTAATGATATTTTTACCAGAAAACAGCCAAATATTTATGAAGAAGAAACCATTTTGTTTAGCTTGTTGGAGGTGTAAATTCAAAGGACATTTTTGACTTCCCTAAAGAGAAAAATATAAAAAAATTAATTATTTGTCATATGAAGCATGATGTAGCGAAATTTCTCAATTTTTTTTTTCAAAGTCATTGCAACTCTTTGATGTTTGATTGTCTTAAAACGCTACTGTCTTTATTTCAAATTTTCGCCGGTAGTTCTGCTAATGATGTCATTAACCATTTACGGCAATTTGGCCAACATGAATGTGTCAGTATTTAACAAAACTAAATGAGTTGTCACACATATATTTGCCAAATCATTTTGGAGTAAAATAAAATATCAAAACCTTTTTTCTTCTTTTTATTTCAAAAAATATATTCTTTGTGAGTTTGTCCTTTTGTACTCCTTTTTTGTTGCCTACCCATTTGTGTGTAAACATTTAAGGGTTGTTTGCGTGTGTGTGTCCTTTGTTTCTTTTTGAAAACTCTCATCCTTATCAAACAATTTAATTTTCTTTTTAATTATTTCTTGTTCATACATTGTTGCCAGTAGCTGGCTAACTGGCTGGCTGCCTGTAGAAAGTCTGAAATTGCAAAATTGCAATTTCATGCACCCATTTTGTCAATTATTGATAATTTATTGGCTGCATTTCTATTTAGTTTTTCTAGCCATAAATACATTTTTTTCAATAAAACATTTTCCTTTCATGTTTATAGCAGTTTGTATTTGTTATTGCTTTTGTTTTCTATTGGAATGACTTTTGATTTGAAAATTACTACTAAATATCCTTTAAACAAATCCACCACCCTGTTATTAGGGATTACAATAAAAAGTCCTTCGATTTCAATGTCTTTTTGAGTCTTTACAAAGAATATTCCATGTGATATTGAATAGAAGTTGTGATTCTTTAATATTTTGATTTATGATATCCCATATGTAATTCAAAGTTTTAAAAATTTTTGCTGCGGATGTATGTTATAACGTTAATTCTTATGTTAAGTTATTCAATTTATATCCTAAATAAGATCCGAGCAGTGAAGTTATAATAGGACCTTTGTAAACGGGATGTTAATGACGATTGTAATGCTAAGGTTTAGAAAGAAAATGTATCACAACTCGGCCCCATTGGATATTCACTGCGCTCATAAACAAAAGTAAAGAAAAATTCTCTAACAAGCTATAGGTCGGGTGTTATACCCCTAAAGATTTTGTTACGAAAATCAGATGCGAATCTCTGTCGTTCATTACAGTGCTAAAAATAAACAAAAAATACAACAAAAACTATATACTTGTTTACAAATAACTTAATTGACAACAACAATATCAACAGAAATGCAGTAAATAAAAATAAACGACAACAACAAAACAGGCATAAAAGAAAACAAATAAGAAACACAACAACAGCACAGTAAGCACTGAGATAAACAAGTCGTTTACTATTGAACTGCTTTACAAGAACTAAAAAATGAAGAAAAGGCAGGAAATGGAATCTATCGGGTGAGCCATCTATCAGTTTAAATTTGATCCAGCGATTATTTTGAATCTGGCAATATTTATGTCATTCTTTTCTGTCAAAAAATTCAGTAAATTATCTCCACTGAACGAAATGAATTGATTTACGCTTGAGCAACGTGGGAAATTTATTTCAAAAACAAGGCCAATTGTTTGAAAATTGCACGAAAATGTCATACAAAATTTGGTCGCAGAGAAGGACCAACAGTTCTCGGTACACGCAAGTTTGTTGCTAAAATTCGTTAAACTGGTTACATTGCTCGTATAGTTCGTACAACCGAAAATATCGTAGCTGTGGCTGAGAGAGTGCGTGAGAATTTAGCAACATCAACTCGTCATCGTTTTCAGGTATAGAACATTTGCGAAAATATTTTGGTATGACACCTTACAAAGCTCAATTGGTTCTAGAGTTGAAGCCGCATGCCCATACGTTTCGTTTTCACTTCGCTAGATAGGCCAACGAGAAACTGCACGATGATGTCGATTTTTCAAATAAAATCATCTTTTCGCATGAAGCTCATTTACATGAAGTAAGCAATTGCCGTATTTAGGGCTCGGAAAACCCAAACGTGCTGTTACAGAAACCAATGCACCCATTGGCCCATATTTCATTTGAGGACGGCGTAACAATTACGCTCAATGGCGATACCTATCGCATCATGATAACCGATTTTTTCGCACCCGCTCTACATGGTATTGATGTGAACAATGTTTGATTTCAAAAGGATGATGCAACTTGCCACACATATCATGCCACAATCGATTTATTACGTCAAACGTTTGATGGCTGTTTAATTAGCCGAAATGGTGATGTCAGTTGGCTGCCAAGAGGCTGAAATTTTACACCGCTGGACTATTTTCTATGAGGCACCGTTAAAGACAAGTGTTATGCCGACAAGCCAGAGACAATTGGGCATTTCAAGGCAAACATTCGTGATGCCTTTGCCAAGATACGACCACATAAACTCGAAAAAGTACTGTGAGGCCTGCCGTAGCAGTTATATCAATGAAATATTATTTAATTTCTAACCGGAACAATTGTACTTCACAGTAAAAAAATTAATTTGGCAAAATTTCCAACCGTTTTTGATTTATTACTTTTTTAAATATTAATTTTTTAATGGCCCACCCGATACTTATATATGCTCTTAATAATAATTTCAAATGCAGTAGCACATAGGCATTTAAGAAAGTATCATACCAATGTCTGGAATAAGAAATTTGATTTCTTTTTTCTCACACACAGACAGTAGTTGTATGAGTAAGGGAGAGAATCAAAAGTCCTACCTTTTTAATACAAAATAAATACGACAAGAGCATGTCATTTGAATATTATAAGTAAACATTCCAAAAATAACAACTAACACTTATGCAAAACATTAGATTTTATATGAAACAACAGCAATAACAGCATAACAAGAATGATACATTTGTTGTGATATAATCCTGCCGTTGTATTATAATCAACAAGGAAGAGAGAGGGAGAGAGTAATGCTCATTTTAATAGTGGCAGTGGGCTATAGAAAATGTTAAACACAGCTCTCACTTACGATGGTATTTACAAATGATAATGACAATGTCATCAACATTGTTTTATAGTAATGACAGCAACAACAACAATTCTAAATTGTAATACTCGATGAATATATTCAAAATAATGTAAAGAGAACGAGAGAGAGAGAGAGAGAGAGAGACAGGGCAACATTGCTGTAAAAAAGAGGGTGAAACTATTTAATGCAAACGAATTTCTTTCTTTTTTTGCGATTTTTTGTTTCATTATGGGTAGACCAGGGTAAAAACCAACATTTGGTAACACAAATGACCCAAAACAAGCGGCATTTTATGCATATTTTTGTTTAGATTCGTTAATGGTTGAGATAAGAGAGAAAGAGAATTTCGAAGACAACAACAACAATTATTATAAAATATTGCGATGATACTCAGATGTTCATAATGAAAAAAATTCAATTGAATATTGTTGTGCAACCGAATCCCCAAACAATGGCATCATGATGAGCAAAAAAGTTACAATTTTTCTATTTCTAGTTGCAGTTAATAAGTCGAAACCGTTAGAATTTATTTTTGTTATTATTATTTCGGTTGAAATTCTCGTTGACATTTCTAATCCACTTCCGAAATTTACAGTAGACAAGCATACCGAAATGTAACGATATTTTGTTTGCCATATTGAAATGTGTAATGTTTTGGCAAAAGTAAACGATTTGTGAAATCAAATGCTGAAGAGGTTACATACATACATAAAGTATTTAGCGCTTGATTTGTGCATTTGCATTAAAAATATCTATTTTCTAGTTAAATGATACATATATATGTATGTATGATATTTTTAACCCATTCGCTGCCAAGCTTAATTCATATGAATTCATTATGAAGTCATTGCCATTTATATTTTGAGTGTTATTGCTTACCAAAGCTCTGTTATTTCTGGGTCCCGATAAACCTCAATTATGTATTGGACTTTGCTACAAATCCTGTCATGAAAACGAGTATATTCGTCCTATATATTACATTACTCTTCTTGGAAGCATAAGGTTTCCACAAAGGATCTCTATCATACACTTGATTGCTGTTGAGTTTGCTTCCTCCCATGTTAAATTGTTTTGTCGTGTTTTGTTCCTGGATAATTGTGCGTCTCCAGCGATCACGATTCCTTGAGCCTTGAGGATTGCGCTCGTGTGACATTCTGGTGATACCATCGGAATTTTTTCAAATGGTGTGATCGATCCATCCCAAATTTATTTTCCTTAACTGTTTCAGTATGGTTACCTTTAATGTTAGGCCAGAACATTCCACATATGATTCTGAGGCACTTGTTAATTAATACCTGGAGATTTTGCGTGATGTTATTCGATAAAAGCCAAGTTTCACTGCCATATTGCAGTACTGATACCAGTTAAATGCGCTGCGCTTAGTCTGTCTGGATATATGTGAACTTCTACATACTGACTGCAGTCATCCGAAACCCGCTCTTACTTTATTGAGCCTGTTATCTGTTTCTGCTTCGCCGTTTGTAGTCATTGTACTTTCTAAATAGCAGAAGCTATCTACATACTCGGATGGTTGGCCCTGTAGCATAATATTTTCCGTGCTAGTATGCTTTATTCTCATGGCCTTGGCTTTCTTGATATGTATTTCAAGCCCAACATTGCAACCCAAACTTTCTAGGTTTTCCAGTTTCGCCTACGTATTGGAAGTTTTATCCAAGAGTAGACCAAATCTTCAAGTTGGCGTGATAGCCTCCATGTTATCCCTCATCTCTTTGAACAGACTATAAGCAAAGTCTATCATCCAGCAATATGGTGTATAGCTGCGGTGATAGTGGGCATCCTTGTTTGACTCCAGCATTGGTGTGGTATGCCTAACTGATGTTAACGTTGTAAAGAACTGACATTTCTGCATCCTCGTACATCGCATTGATTATCGAATTATTTTTTGGGGTACTCCTTTTGTTTTGAGTGCTTTTCATATTGAGGTTCGTCAGATGGTATCAAACGCTTTCTTGAAATCGACGTACAGAGCATACTTTCTATAGACTGTTTAATGATTATTCATAAAATGTTGGCCTGATCTGCATAGCTTCTATTCAGTCTGAATAGAAGCCTTGAAGCCTACCCTGTATTATGACTGTAAGTATCTTATAAATAGTGTTAAGCAGCATTCTTTCAAGACGCCACTTTTTGGTAACTTTACAATGATGTCTCTCCCATACTGTGATGTGACACCGTAGAAATTCAGCTGTGGTTTAGATGTCAACCCGTAAAATTTCCGCCGGTAATTATCTTCGCCTGCCGCCTTTTTTTCAATTTACCAATCGCTTCTTTTATTTCATTCAGATTGGGAGGATTACACGGCATTCTCAGACTGTTTTCCCCAACGCTGTTCTCAACCGTTTTGCTGTACTCTATAGTGTCTGCGACGTTATATACTTACAGCATGTGTTGAAAAATATATGGCAGCTTTTTGATATTCTTTGGACAACTACAATACAATTGATTATTTAGTTTCACCCATACAATTCTTGTTATGCTTTTCATTATAAAAAATAATTTCAAGAAACGTTATTACGGATGCGGTCCTAAAAATAATTATAAAACCTTTTAAAACATACAGTAGTGGAAAAAATAATAGAAACATATTACATGAATAGTTTACTACTATAAAAGATTTAGGTGGACTAGTTGAGGTGTTCACTTCAATAATTGTTACACGGAAACAAATATGAAGTAGAAGCCCGAACAACTATGTAGTTTTTCCGAATATTTATTACGTTCCCTGTGGTATGGTTGATAAAAACCCGCCTACCAACCAGAAGGTCCTTGGTTCAATACCAGGCCAGACCATCTAAAAAAAGAAAAAGTTTTTCAACAGCGGTATCACCTCATAACATTAGCTAGTAACTAGTTATGAGTATTACTACTACTGCAAACTTCTCTAATGCATTTGCCGTTCGAAGCCGGCGTTAAATTGTAGGTCCCTTTCAATGAGTCAAAAATAGAATCGGGTGCAGCTCATTGACTGAGAGAAGTCCCCATGCTCCTTCATGGAATGTTATGGGAATTAATATATAATATAATATATTACGTTTCCTGCACTTTGAATGCTTGTAGTAGAAAATTGATCACTCGTACCTCGTTTTATATAATCAATTCCTTACACGCTTCGCATAAAACGATACACTATCGTCATATAAAAGCTATTGATTCATTCCTGATGTTGAACAAGGAGAAGACGAATGAAGTAAACTGCAGGCAAAGTCATGTAATATACCAGCACAGATTTAGTTTCATCAGATTACTTTATATTTATTAACCTGAAAAAATGGCTCGTGTGGTTGATGGCTATATTAAAGAGCTAGACTACAAGGGCGGGTCAATAAGTCTATGATTTTTTGAGTGAAGCTTACTTTTTCGTTTAAAAAAGTCATTTTATTTTACAACATAATCTCCTTTAAGGTGTAGACACTCAATTCTCAAATTTTAAATGCTCTCGAAATAAAATACGATTTGGCGAGGTCATTACATCGTTAGATATTTCTTTTTCAAGCTTGGAAACAAAAAAATAAGAATATAAATAACTCGGTGCTAAATCTGTAGAATAGAATGGATGAGGAAGCAATTCGTAGCCTAATATAGAGATTTTTGCCGTTGAAGCTGTACATGTGTGCACTAAATGCGCTCGTTTATTTTTAATTCTAATTAAATCGACCGAATGGACAATATAGATTATACCGCGTGTATCTCAAAAACGGTCGCTATGACTTTATTACCTGACAAACCTATCTTGGTTGTCTTTGGCGCCGATTTACATTGAGGAAACCACTTTTTTCACAGCTGTTTGGTTTCTAGCGTGCTTTGGCGCATCTACTCGACCATAAAGCAGTTGCGCAAGAGCAAACATTCCTGCGAAGCTGTTACACGATCGAAATTCTAGTCGATTGTGACTAAACGCGGAACTCATCTTGCGGTAAGCTTTCTCATACCCACATGATCGTTCAAAATTTATTTATTTTACTATTAAGTCTATAGACAATATATCTTTACAGACTAAAGATTTATAACATTAAACAAAACTATATTCTTAAATTAAAAATTAAAATGTCAAATGATTTTCCTCTTTTAGACACTATTATTTTCAAAAAGACTTATAATATTATAACATTTATTAAAATGTAAACAAATTCTACGAAATGGATCGTTATTTGCATACACAGATCTACGATAACTTAAACTTATCAGCTGAAAGTTCCGAGTAGGTCTGACTGGAATGCAAATGTTAACTTTACCAAGCAGGAATTCGGAATCAACATCACCACGAATGAGACGAAGCATAAAAGAAACACTAAGCATTATCCGACGACTTCTTAAAGTTGGTAGCTTAATAAGACCAAGGCTACTTTTATATGACGGTAGTGCATAAGAATTCCAACCAAGACCACGTAAACAAAATAATAAAAACTGCTTTTGTACAGACTTGATGCTGTTAATATGGACGGTATAGTATGGATCCCATATAATCGATCCATATTCAAGTATTGGTCGAACTAATGACGTGTATAATTGTTACGTGATATAAGGATCTGAGAACTCTTTGGACGAGCGCTTCATAAAACCAAGAACACCTTTTGCTTCGTTTACAGTTAGTGCACTATGATCACGAAAGTTTAGTCTTGAGTACAGCAAAATACCAAGATCTACCATATTGTCAACTGTAGCAAAATCTGATCAGGAGGGGTATTCAAAGTCCTGCAATTTTTTACATCATCAGCATACAATAAAATTTTCGAATACGAACTAACTGAAGCCAAATCATTTATAAATGAAATAAATAATATTGGGCCCAAATGGCTACCTTGAAGAACACCGTAGGGAACTTCAAATTCTGGCGATAAAACATCATTAAACTTTACTTTAGATAAATATGATCTCAGCCACTTCGAGATAGTAGTACTAAAGCCCATATAAGATAATTTGTGAATTAAAACCTCATGATTTACTTTATCAAACGCTTTAGTAAAATCCATGTAAATGACATCCATCCATCACATCCATCAAAGAGGTTTATTTTCTTCTCCGTCATTCCTCTATGGAGCATATTGGCTTTCCCAAAGCATCTATTGCTTTGTTTCAGTTTCTTTAATCAATTTGATATTTCAAGCTAAGTAGCTGATTAATCTGCTGTAGCTTCATCCATGTGATTTTGTTTTTTTTGTGTAGTGGTGAAAATCCTTGCTAATTGGTGGTGATCTTTACTTTAGCATTGTAATTTTTTCCCAGTAGGTGGCGTGTTTTTCCTGATCATTCGTCTGATGCTTGTCATCATCGCCAGAGGTATTCGAGAAGGTTCTTTGTTTTTTTAGATGGAGTTGTCTGGAGGGAAAAAGTTGAAGCTTCTTTTTTATTATTAAACATTCGAAACCATAATTAAATTTTTTCTTCGTCATGTCCTCTTCTGGGGCTCGAACCTGGGTCGTTTTTGTTGTTATGCGTGCGCTCTAAACACTACACAACGCCACCCCATATCAAAAAGGTAAGTTTCAGAATATTAGTTATCGTAGAACGTGATTTGTAATGTTGACATGCACAAAGCAGCGTAGATATTTGATGATAGAGGCTATCAGTTACAAATTTTTCATGAAGTTTAGGAATGCCATTAGGTTTTGCAATTCCTCTATAGTTTGATACCTCCGCTTTGCTACCACTTTGGAATTTAATGGAATTATAAATGATTTTTTCCATACAGCTGGTAAATAACATAATTCAATAGATTTGTTGAATATTTTGATACGAGGGCGGATTGATATTGAAGCTACCTAAGTAGGAAAAAAACATTTTTTTTCAAAAACCATTCATTTCTCAACATAGCCTCCTTTTAGCTGAATACACTTAGTAAGACGATTTTCCAACTTTTTTATACCATCTGATTAAAACGATATTGGGAACTCCTCGAAATACGCATTAGTTTCGGTAATCACTTCTTCGTTTGAGATGAATCTTTTTCCTGTGAGCCATTTTTTCAATATTGGAAACAGGAAAAAGTCACTAGAGGCTAAATCTGAACTATAAGGTGAATGAACAACCAATTCGAAGTGGATTTCTCGCAGTGTGAACCGGTGCGTTGTCTTGAAGAAAGAGCACTTTTTTCTTGTTTAAATGTGGTCATTTTTCCTTAATTGCATCAACCAATTGATCCAATAATGCACGATAATACTCTCCTGTGATTGTGGATCCCTTTTCAAGATAATCGATGGGCAATATTCCGTGTGCATCCCAAAATACAGTGGCCATAACCTTGCCAGCCGATTTCGCTGTCTTCGCCTTCTTCGAAGCACTTCCATCAGCTTCCACCCATTGCTTCGATTGATTTTTGGTTTCAGGTGTGTAGTGGAGGACCCACGTTTCATCAACAGTTATTATTCTACGCCAAAAATCAGCAGGATTATGCTTTATCATGTCCAAACACCCCTATGAAGTGATCTGTCGAACTCGTTTTTGTTCAACACTGAGCAAACGCGGCACCCATCTTGCCAATAGCTTTTTCATATGCAAATGTTCATGCAAAATGTTGAACACACGTTCATATGATATTTTTACCATTTCAGCAAAATCACGGATTTTGACCCGGCGATCATTCATAACGATATCGAGGATTTCCTTGATATTTTCTTCAGTAACCACCTCTTTTGGCCTTCCTGTCGATGGTATTGTTGCAGTGCTTGTTCGGCCACGTTTAAATTCAGCAATCCAATATTTTACTATATAATCTTATGGAGCAGATTCGCCGTAATGTTTATCAAGCTTTTCTTTTGTCTCTTTCGTCGTTTTGCCTTTCAAATACTCGTAATAGTGCTTAATCACTACACGAAATTCACTTTTTCTATTTTCCAAGAAACACAAAAGTTGCTTACTTCAAACGATTACTAAACTAGTCGATGAATTTGGCTAAAATTTTCACAGCTGACGTTTGACAGATCGTAATTTCTGAGAAAGAAAAAGCTTTTGTGTTTGTGCTGCCATCTAGCGCTAGGTAGCTTTAATATCAATCCGCCCTCGTAAGTGGATAGATAGCACAAGGATTCAACACAATTTTTTATAATACAATTAGGTATTCTATCGGGACCAGAAATGAAAGAAGATTTTAAGATTTTAAATTGGACAAAACAGTTATGTAGTCAATAGATGAGATACGTGCACCAGGTGAATGCGATATTTCAAAAGGATATTGCAAGTTCCTGTGATATATATATCCGTAGAATAAATTAAGGCAAAGAATTTGGCAAACATATTACAAACTAGGGAGTCACCATCAGTACTATAGGAATCAAATCTTAGACACTTAGGATAGTCAGATGCGCGATGTTTAGAATTAATAAAACTGTAAAACGATCAGATCGAGCAATTGAATATATTCTGAAATCAATTTATTCCTCCTATTTTTAGCTTTAGTTAAAAGGCTATTATTCCAGGGTGGACCTCTGTTATGACGAGGAGTTATTTTTGGAACAGTTTCCGATAAGCAGCGGTGTATAACAGAGTAAAAATTTAAAACAATTTCGTCAAAATTATTTCCGGAAATGAGCGAATGCCAACTAACGTTACACAATAAATAATTCAGTTTTGTATAATCAGTGCGAAAAAAAGAGTAGACTTTATTATTTTTATGCACTCTACCATTTAGAGTATATTTACAAATGTCCGAATGAACTTCGATATCTAAAGTGGCATGACGATGATCTTCAGCATATGTAATCGACAGGTTACTGAAAACAAGGTCTAAAAGTTTTCCGCTAGAATTATGGTTTATATGGTTAGTTTGAAAGAGGCCATAGCTAAATAGCGATTCAATAAAATCATTTTATGCAGTCGAAATCGCAACTACTAAGCTATGTATAGAAACCATTGGCATTCCACTATTTATTATCGGCTAACACCATATCGTGAATTTTTGTTTAATTGTTTCAGCTGTAAAGACCTCAACTGGGCGTCGGAAACGTTCGGCATCTTCCGTGCTTGTACAGCTACAGCGAAATTCCTTAAAGCACCTTTTTAGCGCTGTAATCGATGGTCTACAGTTTTCAAGCTTACCACTGATTTGAGTGATAGTTTTATTCTAAAAAAAAGCTTATTAAACACAACACGTTGTAGTCTGTTATCAATAGCTGTCAATCACAAACTAAACGACACAGATTGTTCACATAATGATAGGAGACAACTGAGTGATGCCCTCGTATAAACGGGATATTGAAGCTATTGAATATCGCTTGGCATCGAGCCAAAAAGTGATGATGTTTAGACAAAAAATTGTTTTTTTTTTATTTTTTGTTAGGCCTCCTTATTTTAGGACTGCCCCTTAGCTTGCAAGACTCAATGACAAAATTCACCACAATAGAGAAACTTTATTTAAATTAAATTTGTTTTTAGGTTTCTTAAACATGAATACTCTAAGCTATCCATACGAGTGGAAGGAAAGTAGAGTAACAGGGTACCATGTGAGCCCGATTCATCAAACTGCCACCGCCGAAATTCCGTTTGCAAAAAACAAGGCATCCTTCTTTAAATCTTGCAAATAGCAATTGAAGCCATCCGGTCCATCCAGCTTAAATTTTTTCTCATCAGAAAAACTTACCTACAAACCCAAAAATGTATGGCATATCTTATAACCATTTTAAATAAATGTTTATCTGACGCCACTTAGTTGCCTTATGCCGCTTAGTCAGACAGGGATTTTTTTTTTTAATTTTGCTCGAATAAGGTTTGGCTGAGCGCTGATGGCTCTTAGAATTGTGCTTTTTGAAGTTTGTAATTTCAATTCCTCTTTTATTGTTACCGCTTTTTTCATGGAATTCGAGGCCTTTCGTGAAATTAGCCGAGTTTCATGGGTAGTCAGGAACTTTGGACGACCCGTGCTTTTTAATTTTCAATAATTTTCTCTGTTTTTGAGAAAATTTTGCACAACACACAACGATCGTCTCAATTTTTTCGCCATTCCACGCATACTCAATCCCTGCTCATGGACTACCACAATTTGTCCTTGTTCATAAGGTGACAAAGCTTTCCTGCGACCCATACCGCGCAAATATTATTTAAATTATAAATTATTACAAAAGAAAATAACAATTGTGATGCCTTCTGATTAGAATAATTGCTTATTAATCACTGACCTTATATTTTTGATGCGTTGAATTTTGCATTTATTTACATAAATTTAAATAAACATAATATAACGGTAAATCTCTAAGGGCACTTATTTGAACGTAGAATTTTTTGCATAAGGTGACCATACATAACATTTTATAGTTTGCATGAATTGAGCAAATATTAAGGTGACCTTATCATTTTGAAGTTCACATTATACACGTTAATTATGCCAACAATAGATTTTTTCAATATCCAGCAATTGTCGTAAGCAAAACCAAATCAAATAAAACAGCAGCATTCCGGAAAAAAGCCCTCTCTTTGTGCATTTTTATTAAATCATAATTCTAAACGAGATATATTTGCCTCATAAAACGTATTTTTGATTTATTTTGGCGCATTATTTTTGATGATGTTTATGTCAAAATTGATGCTAAAGAGAAGCAAGCAATTTAACAAATTTATTATAATGTATGTACGTACGTATGTATGTACAACTGCACGATATCTAAAAATGAAAAAAATCGCATATAATGCTTGTAATTTGCCAAAGTGTGGGCCACACTCTTTGTTTTCTTGATGTCGGTTTTAATGGTTAGATAAAGGCGCCTTTATTATGCGAATTATTATGACTTTTTTACGTTATTCTCTTATGTGGATTTTGATTTTTTTTTCTTTTTTTCTCATGCAATTTTCATGGAAACAAAGATCAAAGAAGAACGTTTGTGTTATTTTTTGTTTTGCAAAAAAAGGAAGAGCAATCGTAAAAATCCGGTTGTTTTATAAACAATTCATAGAATGAGTGGGGGCATATAATTGAAGCTCATCTATATTCAGCCACTTGTTAGACGGTGAATACGGATAATTATGTGCTTATTTTGGAAGGCATATATAATAGTTTTTAATACTCTACACAGTTAAAGTTGGTAATTTTTTAATAATTTCACATATATTTTTATTTATCGGGTCATAAATGGTTAGGGTTTATTTTAACAGATCATGTTCAGGCCTATGTTTCAGACAATACTAAATCGATTAGTTACTTATGAACTTAGGTGGCCACATACAACCGTTCAAATCCGTAGCCTGACTTCCGCTTGTTCTTTCCACCGGAGTTTTGATCTACCCCTTCTGCGCCTTCCTTCGGGAACAGATTCAAAGAATTTCTTTGCTAGAGCATTTTCATTTATAAAAAAAGACTACTGACTATTTTCTCAAATTTCTTTTCTTATTTGAAAGTACAGTCCTTTCGGTTAATAATGGAAAATAACTTCATTCAAATGGCTGCCTCGGTTGGCCATGCAGTAGCCTACACGATCGGTCCAATTTTTAAGCACATTATCGGTTGTGTGCAGCTGTATTTCACCAATGGCTTCACGAATATTGTCCTTTAAAGCGTCAATTGTCTCTGGCTTGTTGGCGTAACACTTATCTTTGATGGCACCCCACAAATAATAGTTCATCGGTATCAAATCGCAGCTCCGAGTTGGCCAAACGACATCAGCTCTGCGGCTGATAATGCCATCTTCAAAAACAGGGCGCAAAACATCGAATGTAGCCTCGGCTGTGTGGCGCGTAGCGCCGTCCTGTTGAAACCAAATGTTGCTAATATCCTCCTCTTCGATTTTTGTGAACAAAAATTCGTTCAACATAGCCCGATAACGATCACCATTGACTGTAACGGCCACTCCTTGCTCATTTTCGAAGAAAAATCACCCAATTATGCCTCTGGACTAAAATCCGTACCAAACAGTGACTCGTTTTGGATGTATCGGCTTTTCAATATATGCGTGCGGGTTTTCTGTGCCCCAAATGCGACAAT
This sequence comes from Wohlfahrtia magnifica, assembly GCA_023159175.1. Classification (NCBI taxonomy): domain Eukaryota; kingdom Metazoa; phylum Arthropoda; class Insecta; order Diptera; family Sarcophagidae; genus Wohlfahrtia; species Wohlfahrtia magnifica. The sequence continues at coordinate 5,188,458 of JAKWBJ010000223.1, forward strand.
TTTGCTTGTTTACATACCCGCCAAGATCAAAATGAGCTTCATCTGAAAAGATGATTTTTTGGCAAAATCAGCATCTTCTGTAAGTCGGTCGCAGGCCCACTTAGCGAAGCGAAAACGCATTGGATTGACAGTTGGCTTCAACTTCTGAACCAATTGGACTTTGTATGGTGTCATACCAAGGTCTTTATGCAAAATTCGTCTCAATGATGTCTCCGAAATGTTCAATTGTTGAGAACGACGGTGAATTGATGTTGATGGCGCTTCACACACACTTTCTGCCACATCTGCAATATTCTCGAGTGTATGCACTATTTTTGGCTTCTCACGCTTTGGTTTATCGATGAGGATGCCAGTTTCTTTCACTTTTTTCACAAGATAACGAACATACGGAGCTGACGGTGCTGCTCTTCTTCCAAAATCCGTACGCGTTCTGCAACATTACCATGATTTTCAAAGTAATGTCGCAATATTTCCCAGCATTGTTCAAGCGTATACACAACCATATTCGTTCAGCGGAAGGATAAAACTAATTATCTATCAAATCAGACATGAGCTAATGCCAGTACCACCATCACACAGATTTTTAATGACTCGCCATCAAATGCCTGTACTTGGCTGAGAAATTTTGATGCATCCTCTCTATATAAACCGGGCTAAAAATTAGTACAAATAAACTCAATTTTCTTTTTACTTGATTAAAACTGGTTCTTATGCATCCATGTGTAACCCATTGGTAAGGATTTCACTTTGAAGTTTCTGCGAAGAGAAGGTTTTTCGCAATCCACTTTTCTGGTATGTTACATAGGAAATGGATCGAATAGTGGGATTTAGCCGAGAATAGTTCTTTTTTATTATAAAAAAAATACATAATAAAATTAAAGACAATGCCACAAATCACACAACTGACTGACTACTTCCAAACCTGAATGAAGCTCTTCCCTACATTTAAAATATGATCAAAATGGCAATGATGAGTATATTTAAGATACAGTATCTTATATATAAAAATGAATGTGTGATTGTATGTATGTTTGCTTATTGTTTGTCTGAGCCTTATAAACAGCTTAACGGCTCAATCGATTTCCTTGAAAATTTTGCAATACCTCTCTGTATGTCTAGAAGAAACTATAGAAAGAAATTTCAGCTGGGCTCTGCCACATCCATACAAAGTAAATATATATTTGTCCATATTTTGAAATTAATAAAAGAAAAATTCTACAAATTTGGCTCAAATAGCCTCATAGTTAATACAAATAATCAGTCAAAAAGTGGGCTGAATTTAACAAGTGTGCGTGATACCTTCCATACAAAGTAAATATCGATTTTTGTCTATCTTGAGAACGGCTAAAGCAAAAGATTCTGAATTTGGTCTGGATAACTTCGTAGTCAATACAAGTGATTAGGAAAAAATTGAGCGGAATTGGACAAGTAGGCGTAGTACCTCCCACACAAACTAAATATTAATTTTTGTATATCTTGAGAACGGTAATAGTAGACGTTGCTAAATTTGGTTCAAGCAATTTCGTGAGCAATACACGTCGTTGGATAAGTGAGCGTGGCACCTTCCATTCCTACTAAATATCGACTAACTATTAAAGCTTCGTTATCTCTCCGCATCAGCCAAAAAGCGGGTATTACACAAAGCACATTCGATAAAAGCTCTCTATATACGTATACTTTATAAAAATGAAAATGTGTTTGTTTGGAGCTAAAAAGTAGAATCTACAGTGTCTTTCTGGAAGGAACTATAGGGACAAAATGGCCAAAAAGGGTAGCATTTAAGATCACATTTGAGATGAGGGTAGCGAAGCATGCTGGGTATTTGCTAGTTTGCTTATAAAATAAATAAATCATTTTTGTATCTGATCTGCTTGTAATTCATTCGAAAACAAAAACACAATTTAAATCTTTAAAATCCTCTTACGATTCTCACTTCTTTTGTAAATTGCGAGTACAACAGACGATATGATTGTATTTGTGTAACTGGATGATGATGATGATGATGATGATGATGATGTTTATCGCAATACTTTCTTTGTTTGTTCCTTTCAAAGATAAAAATCATAAGGAAATTATTATACGATGGAGGCTGATATTAGATGAGTTACACTCCACTTTCGTATTCTTATGTCATCGATTAGATATAACATTACAGGAATGAAACTGCAAAAAGTAAGAAGTAAGAGCACAATTAGTTTATCGTAAATCGCAAATAACCTTTTGTTTTAACTGCTGTAACTGCAGCTACTCTACCTGTAACAAGCAAATCAGCATTAATTTAAAAAAAAAAAAAAAAAAACACAAAAAATTATTCAATTTTTGTTTGTCTTATGCAACAAAGATTAAATAAATTTTCAAGTGTCTTAAGGGAATTACAACACAGCGTCAGAGACGGAGCATCGGTATCATCATCATCATCCTCCTTATTATGTTTAACATTAACGCACATTTATTGATGTCTCTGATGTCTTCATCAACTTATTTCAGCATCATTAACCAAAATACTCGAATATATTGTAACTGTGATTTCTTTTTTCCTAAATTTTTCTAACTCACCCCGAGCAGCATTATGATGATACGGTAGTCATTTCCCCAGCATTAGATGTTCATGCATTAGAATTTAAATTTATGCTGCTTGTACTGCTGCTGTCATAAGGAAGTAACAATTTGCCTCGTCAATGAACCATAAAGTGGCGGCATTTTTTATTTTATATTCCTTAACGTTATGATTTCTTTGACAAGAACAAGAACAACAACAACAAATATATTAAGAACAACAAAAACAGTACGCTTATAACATCTTGTATCCTTATCAAATCATCAAGGGCGAACTGTTATAGTTTTGATGTGTTTTTTTCGTTTTTTATTTATTTAAAGCGCATTCCCTTGTGATTTTCGTTTGTTTTTATTAATTTTTTTTTTTTTTTGTTACATTTTTTAAAATAATTTTTTTGTTTTTTTTGTCAAAGACGCATAAATGTTGCATCATTGTTGTTTCTTTCATTTTTTTTAATTTTTATTCGCTGTAATTCGTTTTGGTAGAGCAATTTTGTCTTTTTATCCTGTTTCGAGCAATTATTCGTCAGCACTTTTCAAAAAGTAAGCAAAAAACAAAACGCTATTGTGTAAAGAAGCGCAGTTAGGCAACACATTTTCTTCAATTATTCAAACTAAGAAAAGAAGAAGATCAAACGAACCGATATTTTAATGGTTGTAGGATGGACGCTTATTAATTGAATTTTTCAATTTTTAAGCAATTTTAGCGCTGAAATTTCTACTTTTGTAAGGAAGTTACAATCAGCCAAGCTAATTATTCAATACCCACAACTGTTATTAAATTAAGGGTCAAGCTAATGCTATTGCCGATATTAGTATATAATTTTCGAAATTAGAATATAAACTTATTTTGCTCAAGCAGGCTACACACATGCAATAGCAGATAGGTCATATTAGCCTGTGGTGTTAACTTTTCTAAAAAATAATGCAGCATATTTTGCTTTTTGTTTTCGTCTTATATTCTTTTCCAAAAACATGAATAAAAAAAATTTTCTTTCTTTTTGTTGAGTTCAACCCATTAGGGGATGACCCTATCTTATTAGACCTATTATGCTGATACTAGGGGAAACAGGAGGGAGAAAGTGTTAATGAACATTTGATTACAATTTATTTAAAATAATACATTATGCGACTCACAGAACAATTAACCACAAATGGATGGGCTCTATTGAATATTCAGGTTCTACCTAAAACTATGCCATTGGACGGTGCGACAAAAAAAACCTGGCAAGTGATATTATTTTACTGATAGACGCTTCCAAGCATCTGTTTTTGATATTTTCGAAACAACTCCAAAACCACGGATAAAAAACCGGTTTTTCAAACCTTCATTCACTTATAAGCTAATTACTTAACTGAATATTACCCGATTATAGGCTTATTTTCGGTTGTAATGCATTAAGGTCAGAAAAACCGGCTCTTTACCGGTAACTTTAGATTTCAGAGGTATTTTGAAAATTTCAAAAACAGATCCCTATTCTATTTGACAGCGTCTACCAGAAAAGTAATATCATTTCCCAGGTATTTTAAATTCGTTGATTTTTGTCGCGCCGTGTTATTATTTTTCTTTATCAAAACACACACCGCTAGGACCGATAGGACAGTATGCCATAAATCACATTTCAATCGCTAGAGCACTTTTTCTCTTTTCTGTATGCGGTGGAAAGTTTGCAAAATAGCACTATTCGCAAAAAAGAATTTTATCCCCTTTTAGGTAGAGAAAGGCTTTTATAAATATTAAGAAGGTCAACCACTGCCCGCACCATAGTATATATTTCGAGCCGGAGCTATAAAAAGAGTTTTTAAAAATCTAAACGTTAACAAGACTTCTGGACCAGATGTCATACCAGTATTGGTAATAAAACAGTGATTTTCGAAGTTTTTCAGTGCATCATAGCGCGCCGCTATATTCCCATCTTGCTGGAAGGTAGCTTATGTAAAGCCAATCTCTAAATATGGCGAGGCTACCAACCCTGTGGCTATCAGCTTGTGCGGCTCTTTCCAAAGTTATGAAGAGTATGGTTAATCACCACTTTGTGAATTGTTTAGATTTCAACGATTTGCTATGCGATCGTCAGTATGGCTTCCGCAAGTGTCACTCTGCTGGCGGATGCTTCTTTCAACACTCAAAAAATATGATTATTCGAAGTGTCATCACAGCAAATTGTCATGCACAGAACATCAAGAGCATCTGCTTTCACAAAGTTTGCCTCATAATCACATAATAGTCTTCACATAGTGGTCTTCACTTCAAAAGACTTAACTGCCATCTATAGTTCTTTTAACCAATTAAGGGGTTTAATTCGCATACAATGGACGCGTTCGGCATTTGCCAGCACAAGATATATGGCGTGCAAATAAAATAAGCACAGAAACTAAACGCCGATTAACGCATAATATGTAGGCGCGCGGAAAAGCTATGCTTATCTGCAAATGATTTCTATCGAAGATGAAGAGAGTGTGTCCAATATATGTAAATGAAATATTTTGCAGTCATTTGCGAATGAGTGGATATGATAGAAAGTAATAGTTAAGTAAAAGATAAAAGAAATTTATTCTAAGCCAGAAACGACAAACAAGGGTCAGCGTCTTTCTAATAATTATATTCCTTGAAGAAAATAATTTTCCTGAAGCTTCTCAGAATAATCCTTTACACCTGTCATTGCATCTTCTTTGAGGATAAAACTCTTGCCATAAATGTATTTTTTCCACTTCTGGAATAGCAACTCTAGCAGATTACCAAAAGAGGGTCTAATGGTCATGTTGAAGTCGGCAATAACTTTTCGGGAATGGTAACACTTAGCTCATGTCTGATTCGACAGACAATTAGTTTTATCCTTCCGCTGAACGAATATGGTTGTGTATACGCTTGAACAACGCTGGGAATCTGGGCCTGCGATCGACTTACAGAAGATGCCGATTTTGCCAAAAAAAAAAATCATCTTTTCAGATGAGGCTCATTTTGATATTGGCGGGTATGTAAACAAGCAAAATTGTCGCATTTGGGACACAGAAAACCCGCACGCATACATTGAAAAGCCGATACATCCAAAACGAGTCACTGTTTGGTGTGGATTTTGGTCCAGAGGCATAATTGGGCCATTTTTCTTCGAAAATGAGCAAGGAGTAGCCGTTACAGTAAATGGCGATCTTTATCGGGCCATGTTGAACGAATTTTTGGTCACAAAAATTGAAGAGGAGGATATTAGCAACATTTGGTTTCAACAGGACGGCGCTACGTGCCACACAGCCGAAGCTACACTCCAAGGTTTGCGCCCTGTTTTTGAAGATTGCATTATCAGCCACAGAGCTGATGTCCACCTCGGAGCTGCGATTTGACACCGTTGGACTATTATTTGTGGGGTGCCGTCAGAGATAAGTGTTACGCCAACAAGCCAGAGACAATTGACGCTTTCAAGGACAATATTCGTGAAGCCATTGGTGAAATACAGCTGCACACAAACGATAATGTGCATGGCCAGCCGAGGCAGCCATTTGAATGAAATTATTTTCCATTATTAACCGGAAGGATTGCACTTTCAAATAAAAAAATAAATTTGAGAAAATATTCAGTAGTTTTTTTTGTATAGCATTTTCAAAAAAAATTTATTTGGCGGACCCTTTACTTATTATGACAACCTCCTCCAATCGTACTTAAAAAAAGATTGTTTGAAATTCATTACCAAAATGTAAATCTCTTCTTCTCTAGTTTTGTTCGTGTATAAAACCTTTTAAAATTTATTTTCAAAAACAAAAATAAATGTTTTTCTACATTTACTTAGAAAAGGGTTTTGTTATTTTGTCCAGAGTAACTATTTATTTGATTATTTGTAAAGGCATTAACAGTAACAAAGAAAGAGAAAAAAATTAATCCAAAAGTATATACACAATCGCATATAATAATGGATTAAAAGGAATCGAAAGTAATTTGTATACAAACGTGTAGTAGTTGTTATTACGCGCCCCTGCTAAAAGCGTAAAAGTCGAAGGAAATCTCTGCTGTACGTGAAAATTTGAATAATAATAGTGCCGAGGAAAATAAAGCATAAGAAGGCCTAAATAAATTGTGAAAATTCCAGGAAATCCACGAGAATAAAAAAAGACTAATTGAAGAAAAACAAATAATCTGTGATACTGTGTCATTCCCTTCTAATGTTGCATGTCAGTTGTATGCTGCTATTGTACTCGTATTTCCTTTTAATCCTTTTATTTCCATTTTCTCTCTACGCATTCTATTGTTTTCGTTACTATTTCACATTTATTTGTAATATTTGCGGTAGCAAGCAAATGATTCCAAGAAGCTACAAAATACTTGCTACACCAAGTCAATGTTGCAGCATGCAGCACACACGCAATCGCATACAATAAATAGAAAGAAATTGGGGAAAAAATTAAATAAAAAATAAAAACCAAACATTTGTTTGACCACTGCTGGCCCAATCGACCAACCAGTCAACTAACCAATCAACCAACCAAATGAACAGACATTTGTTGACAGAGCTACAGACGTACAATAGATTTATAGAGAGACATACTAACGTTTGAACGGACAGACAGCTGTATGTATAGAGCCAATTCAAACATTTGAGTTGTAAAACCCTTTAGTTTTTTTGTTTTGTGCTTTTATTAGGCAACGACTAAGCTACAACACTTAGACAAAATTGTTGATGACGAGTTCGAAATTTTGAGTTTCAAGTAAGGAAAGAAAAGTTAATAGGCGGCTTTCGAAGTATATTAACTGATATTTCCGATTTTAGCACTGTAACAAAATATGTATTAAAGAGTATTTGAGACGAATATCATGATATATATCGAAATTAGGGCGACTCTTTCAGTAATTTAACCAGAACTTTATCGTTTTTTTTTTATAAAACTAAGAAATATATCGGGACCATCTATAGGTTTAAAAATGAACCAGAGGTTATTTTGAATCCGGCAATACTTGTCATTCTATTCTGTCACAAAATTCAGTATATTATCTCTACTGAACGAAATGAATCAAATACACGATTGGGATTTATTGGAAATTTATTTCCCATAAAAAGGCAATTGATCGGAAATTGCACGAAAATGTCGTACAAAATTTGGTCACAGAGAAGAACCAACAGTGTCTGATATACACAAGTTTATTGCTAAAGTTCATGAAACTGCTTTCATTATTGAGGCAAGACGTAAGCGTTGCTCGTACAGTGCGTACCTCAGAAAATATCGAAGCTGTGGCTGAGAGTATGCGTGAGAATCCATCAACATCAACTCGTTATCGTTCTCGAGAATTAAATATTTCACGCACCAGTTGTAATCGAATTTTGCGAAAAGATCTCGGTATGATGCCTTACAAAATTCAATTGGTTCAAGAGTTGAAGCCGCAAAACCATCCAACGAAAAACTGCGCGATGATGTCGATTTTGCCAAACAAATCATCTTTTCGAATGAAGCTTTTTTCATATCGTGGTGGGTGCGTTAATAAGCAAAATTGCCATATTTAGGGCTCAGAAAACCCAAACATGATCTTACAGAAGCCAATGCACCCATTACGAGTGACTGTTTTGTGCGGTTTGTGGAGCGGAGGCATCATTGGCCCACATTTCTTTGACAATGAGGACGGCGCATCCATTGCGCTCATTGGAGACATATATTGCACCATGATAATCAATTTTTTTTTTTTTGCCCGCTCTTCATGGTATTGATGTGAACGATGTTTGGTTTCAACAGGATGATGCAACTTGCCACGCATCTCATGCCACAATTGATTTATTGCGTCAAACGTTTGACGACAAAATGGTGATGTTAGTTGGTCGCCAAGGAGCTGCGATTTTACACCATTGGACTATTTTCTGTGGGGAGTCTTTAAAGACAAATTTTATGCCGGCAAACCAGAGACAATTGAGCATTTCAAGACCAACATTCGTGATGCTATTGCGACATACGACCCCATACAATCGAAAAAGTTGTCGAAAATTTGTCCGATCGAATGGGGTACTGTGTAATCAGCCGCGGCATTTAAATGTCCGTTCCAATTCAATCTCCTATCGATGGTAAACGCCAGATATTTCACCTCTTTTGACAGACCAATTTCCGTTCACTTCAGTGAAATAGGCGCTAGGCTCAATTTTTCTCCAAGTGAAAGAAACAATTGTCGTCTTATTTGGATTGACTGACAACCCCTCTGCATTATACTACGCAGATATAAGGTTAAGTGATCGTTGCAACATGTCCGACAACACAACATCGTATTTGCCAACGACGATAACAGCGTCATAACCACACTCATGTCGTCTGGCCAGAAGATCATTCACGACTAAGGACCAAAGCAATGGAAAAAACTACATCTCGCAGGCAGCCTCAAATCGAGACCGACTCTGCACCCTTCGTGGAGGTGATAATAGCAGCTATTTTAGTGGTTCTATTAAACAGCTCTTTCATCTTGATACTACATTTATGGGACTTCTTTACTCGACGTACACACATCTCTTCAAAATATAAGTTACAAATCCAGCATGCTTAGACGCAAAAGGTTAGTTCTTATTATTATGGCCTGTTTGTGTAAGGAAGCTGGTGTAACTGAAAAATAGTGCTTTATAATAACAACCTCTTTTTTCTCAGTGTACTTTTTCTATATATTTAATTTAGAATGTACAACTTTGTTTCAATATTTGACCAGGAATGTGGCAAGTTTTATTGAATTTACTTTGTTGCCACACACATATTCAAAGCCAGAAAGAGATAGCGCGCCTACAACATACCATAAGTAATAAGCGCAACGCTATAACGCACATATTGTTATTTTTAGAGAGGGGCCTATTGTGGCTTTTGTTGGTTTTTCACGTTCCAATAAAACAAAACTCATAAATAAAAGGAGTAACAATGTAAGAAAGACGTTCATTTTGGTTCAGAAGAAAAGTGAAGTTTTGGCTCGAAAAAAAAACGAAGTAAAATGATGGACAAACATTTCGGGGGTATTTTTTTTTTTTCAAATAATTCCTGGAAATGAATTTATTGTCGTCTAGTAATGAATGGTCTGCTGGCAATTACATTGTAATTGTGCAAAGTAATCCTTTTTTCTCTATTTATCTTTACTCGTATTTGTTTAGACGTTTAATTTCTATATAATAAACAGGACTACACATGGGTGTGATTGTTTGCAAAGCCGCCTAAACGTTGAGCCTTTGCTTTTATGATCCTGCTACTTTTCGCGCACACTTGTCTAGCCATTGGCTGTAATTGTGGCAGTGCTGACGGTATGTAGTCTAATGCAACATGTAGTAGCGATATGCTAATTAGATATTTCTTTCGGCTACTTTTTCTTACCACCAGCATAAGGACGTGGCTATAATTAAGTTTTTTTAATTTTAAGCGGTCGGCATTTTTATTGAAATACTTTTTTTCGACAGATCCTTTTCATCGGTCTAACCATTAAAAATTTGGTGCGAATTTTTTTTTTTAAGGGTTTAATTGCTTGGCGGGCGGTTGACTTCAAAAGCTGCTTTCGGTCATGAAGGCAGACCGGCTTCTGTCTTGTGATCTATTGTTAAGGTTTAATGTGTGGGTGATTTGCCATGACTAAATAACCAAAGATGGTTCTTGTAATTTTAAAGAAAAATATTCATAATCAAAGTACATTTTTCGGCACTAAATTCTTTATCGCCTGTAATTGGAATATTTCGTAACCATTTGAAAGTAAAAAGATCGCAGATATAAATCAAATTAGAAGTTGTTCCGATGTTTTATTCTAAAGCCATTTTTCAATTTCAAACATATTTGAAATCCGTCACTAAGTAGTTAGTATTTATTTGCGACATATTATGCTTCAAAAGGGGGTGGCGTGGTATAGTAGTTAGAGAAAACGCATAACAACACAAACGACCCAGGTTCTAGAAAAATTTAATTGTGGTTTCGGAAGTTTAATAAAGAGGCTTCAACTTCGCTCCACACAACTCCATCTAAAAAAAGAAGACCGCCTGACCTTCCCGCATACCTCTGGCGATGATGGCAAATATAAGCTGAATGATCCGTAAAACACGCCACCTACTAGGGAAAAAAATTAAAATTACAATGCTAAAGTAAAGATCACCACCAATTAGCAAGGATATTCACCGCAATGAATGCTTTGTGGAAAGCCAATATGCTCCCTAGAGGAGTGACAGAGAAAAAAATCCCACATACAGTTGAATCGATTGCTTTTATGCCATATACGTTCTTTTCGTAAATAAAATGGTTTAGGGAAATCGCCAAGTAAGCATTATTGAAATTAATAATGAAGTCGGTATCTCTGTTGGCCTGTGATATGCAAATTTTTGAAACACTTTAGGCATCAGATGGGTTCTCAACTTCATTATCCTCGGCACTTGTTTATTTTATTGCTAAAGGCCAACAGAAATTAACGAAATTATATCAACGTAACGTGCGCATTCCAAACTCGTAGCGAATCAGAAGTATATGGTTACAATGTGGATAGAATAAGAGGGAGTACCCACCTCGCTAAACAAGGCACACTTGAGCACGCAGAGCGAACCGTTGTGATATAACATACGCGATGTCCCCGTTCTATTTATCAGAGTCCTTGTGATTAAACAGAGGCACCGCACAGAAGCACTTTCCTAGATTAGATCAGATATCAGCCCAATAATCTAATGAACCTGGCTATTGAACTGATGTCAAGGATTTCTAAAAAGTGCTACTACTAACTACTTTTCGAATTATTTGAAAACCGGTTTTTAAAAAATGTTGAATAATCGATCTCCTTAGTTAGTTGATTTGTTAAAAAGTCTGGCAATTCCATTATACATATGTTTTTCCTGGCAATGATGCCGTTGTCAAATATTAAAAATTTGGGCAACTGCCAATGCGACAATGCTTTCTCTGACATTGTTGAAAGACAGAAATTGTAAGTTCACACGGTCGTAAGACATTTTCTGTACATTTTTCTGACAATATTATTAGATGCGGCAATCGTCTCAATAGAACTTTAAATTTTGTATCAAATACGGCGGGTTCATATATAATTTTTAAAATTTTTTAATCCGTATTATGTAACTTTATTTTTATTTGTGTCAATATTATATTAAATTGTAGTCAGATTTACTAATTTCTTAAGAACTTATTAACAAAACCAGCAACCTTGACCTTAAATAAATGTTTTAAATTTAAAATTAAAAAAAAGTAGAAAGGGGAAGAGAAAAGAAAAGGTCCAATAATAGATAAAATAAATAAGAAAAAGTAAAAGTTAAAAGAGAAAAAGCTAATACGTAGAAATGGTACAAATAAAGAGAGTCTTATCAGTCTTAAGACAAATATATTTTTTAAATAATATTCTCGTTCTAATTTGCATAAAGAAATTACAAAAATAGTTGAAATGTGTTGTGTTTCTAAAAAGTGTTAGGTCTTAAGAAGCTGTCTTACAATGCATGACAGTAACGTTGACAGAATACAAATATGGTCAGATATTTATGATCAAGCGTTGACGTGAATCTTTCATTTAGCAAAGACACTAAGACTATGTTATTTGTGGTAAAACTTATACTGTAACGCTTCTTATTAGTAACGCGTTAGTAACGCGCTTCTTATTTCTAAAAGTTATTTTTCGCTTGCTTGATCTTTTAATAGGAACGACTACTGTATGTTTGTCTTTACATTCTTCCAGTAAAGTCAAAACTATGTACTGAGCGACAAATCAGCAAGGTTATTACTGAGCGTCATTTTTGAGCGGTTAGTTGTTAAAATGCCACTGTCATGAGAAATTTGTTTGAGCTGGAAGCACCCATTTTTTTGTTACAAAATGCTTGTTTTTATTGTTTTGAAAGTTTGCTCTGAAATGATTCACCCACTTTAAACAATTGTTGTGGAAAAATAAGGTTACCATATGAAATATTTTTGTAAACGAGGCGACTTAGCTTTACAGTTTGGCAGCACGGTAGCAGATGATTGCAATTTGCTTGTTTTCTTTGTGTCACGCTATACTAGTTATTTTGTAATAAACAAATTGTAAATTAAATGCTTTTAGCTGTTTTATACCTTCTGCACCAACTCTTCCAAAGTGCTTGGCTTTCGCTTCCTGCAATTAAATTAACACAACTTGTTGACTGGATTTGATAATCATCTACAAAATTTAACTTACTTCCTATTCCAATAGAGGTTGCTATTGTTAACCACACACCTTGCTTCATATGATTATTTTTGTAACTTTTATTACTCATATCACACAAGCATTCCCTGCCCGGCTTTTTTATTTCTGAAATAAGCTTCAGTGCAACTGATTCATATAACTCGATGTTAATATTTATTTAATTTTATTATGTGATATGTATTGTGTTATACATACATACATATGTACATATAATATGATGTGGCAGCTCAGTTCAACTTTGCTTCAAAAAATTGAAGTAGCTGGCAGCACAGTTCAATTGTTTCGGAACAAAAATTAAAATTTAACCAATTCAAGCTGAGATTGTTCCGAAGTAAGTTAACTCTCTTTCGCTCTCTCTCTCTCTTTCAAAAAGAAACGTCAAATTACATATAAAAAAATGGTTTCTGGATAAAATTTTTGTTCCGAAACAATGGGTGAATCCAGCTTTAGTGTTATATTTATAAAAACACTTTTAAGAACAAGAAGAGTAAGTGTCTATCCTATAAGCCAAGCAACGTTTTTGTACATTCACTTTTGTCATTTGTATTCACTGTCACTTAGAAATCAACTAAAAATTCGAAAAAGTTTTATGCCTAAGGATGCAACATCGTTAATAAAACCCATACATCGATGTCTTTCCGATGTAGTTGTTTTTTCTATCATTTAATAACTAAATATCAAATCAGAAGCAGTATAACGGCGAACAATTTTGACGCAGTAATAACAACTACCAGGTGACGAACGTCATGGTGAATCGTCGTGACGAACGCTGACAATGGTAAAATATTCTTGACATACAATGAATTTTCTTTGGTGTCATACATGAATTTTTAAATAACACTAGTTTACACGATTTTCGTCCATAAGTTAAAGTATGCATGGGGTTGTTAGTTTAGACCCTCTAACTATGGGAAAATACAACAAAAATGGGTCCGCCATCTAACGTTTTTTTTTTTTCAACTACTGCTTATTTCGTGAATGGTAACACTTAGCTCATGTCTGATTTGACAGATAATTAGTTTTATTCTTCCGCTGAACGAATATGGCTGTGTATACGCTTGAACAACGCTGGGAAATATTGCGACACTACTTTGAAAATCATGGTAATGTTGCAGAATGAAAAAAGAAAAAATCATCTTTTCAGATGAAGCTCATTTTGATCTTGGCGGGTATGTAAACAAGCAAAATTGTCGCATTTGGGGCACAGAAAACCCACACGCATACATTGAAAAGCCGATACACCCAAGGCGAGTCACTGTTTGGTGCGGATTTTGGTCCAGAGTCATAATTCGGTTATTTTTCTTCGAAAATGAGCAAGGAGTGGCCGTTACAGTCAATGGTGATCGTTATCGGGCCATGTTGAACGAATTTTTGTTCACAAAAATTGAAGAGGAGGATATTAGCAACATTTGGTTTCAACACGACGGCGCTACGTGCCACACAGCCGAAGCTACACTCCAAGGTTTGCGCCCTGTTTTTGAAGATCGCATTATCAGCTGCAAACCTGATGCCGCTTGGCCACCTCGGAGCTGCGATTTGACACCGTTGGACTATTATTTGTAGAGTGCTGTCAAAGATAAGTGTTACGCCAACAAGCCAGAGACAATTGACGCTTTAAAGGACAATATTCGTGAAGCCATTGGTGAAATACAGCTGCACACAATCGATAATGTGCTTAAAAATTGGACCGATTGTGTAGGCTACTGCATGGTCAGCCGAAGTTGCCATTTCAATGAAATTATTTTCCATTATTAACCGGAAGGATTGTACTTTCAAATAAAAAAGAAATTTGAGCAAATACTCAGTAGTTTTTTTTATAGCTTTTTAAAAAAAAAAGTATTTATTTGGCGGACCCTTTATAACAAAAAACGTAAAAATAACATCAATTTAGAAAAAAATATATATGTATGAATAAAGTATTTTACTTCTTTTTTATATAAATTTAAATTTGTTTCTCTTATGACACTCCATCAGTAGTCACCTAGCATATGCCGGTCCCAAAAACCTTGATAGTTTCACTCAAAAAATTTTATATCTTGTCGTTACCGTTCACCATGCTCATCACTCATATTTCCAAGGTTTTCTGAAAACAAATCCAAACAGGAATGTAAAAAATGAAAATTGAGGGACATATTAACACTTATGCGTTCGAAATTCGTCAGTGAATCACTAACAAAGCCATGGTAATTTTCACTTTTTTATTTCCTAAAAATTCCTGAACAACAAATTTAAAAGAGTTTCAGGCAGCCGTTCATTGCCGACTAAGAGACTCTCAAATTACGAATCATTAGAAATTTTATGAATTTTAGGACCCACAAATATTTCTTCTTTAATTTAGATTCAGAAAGATTCGGGAATACATTGTCACTACTCTGCTGTAGTGGAATACTTTGCAATCAATCCAATTTCTTCAGTGATCAGTAGGTACTCTCTAAACAACAGTGGTCTACAAAAAAAATTTTCTGGCCTTTTAATAAAACTATATGGAATATAATGATTTTGATGCGCTGAATTCAAATCCGTTTTCAGTTGTTCTCCATCGGGCTCAAAAATTTTTTTATGGGCATCGCAAATTTTTCGCCCTAAATATGGTAGTTTTGTCAATATATTTCATCATAACTTTAAAACGACTCGACCGATTTTAGTGCAGTTATCAGCAAATGTTTACAAACACAATTTCCTATACATCACTCCAATAACATATTTTTTTGTATTTTCAACAGTTTCGAAATTATTCATAACTTAGTTGCGAAAAAAAATTTTTCGCGCAAAATTAGAGCAATTTTTTTTTTTTCAAAAAGTCATAAAAAATTTGTCAGAATGAAAATTATATATATTAAGCACTTAAATTAAAGCTTAAAATGTTGAGAATAAAATAAGCTCTAAATCATGAAAATCGGTTGGCTATTGCAGGTACTTAATTTTGGCCAAAATTGGTGAACAAATTTTTTGTTGCAAAATTAGCGAAATTCTTTTTCTTTTGTTTTCCATCTTCCATCTAAACCTATCAAGAACCAAACATTCACAGAATATGTGTTCCGCTGTCTCTGATGCATGTGACCACAGTCTCTAAACATCAACATCTGTTACTGCCAAATTAAATTCTGTAAACTGGTGTAACTGTCCGAATTTCCATAAATGGAAATGTTGATTTTATTTTGCAGGCGACCGTGTATTAGTGAGTCCTAACAGTCAATATCATTGAGCATCATTAGTGCTTTATTCGTTAACGGGGGTAGTAGACAAAATTCTGCTTTGCTAAGCTAGAAGTCGACTTATAAAATATAATGTCGCTAAATTTCAGCATTTTGTCGGTTCATAGCAGACAAAATCGCTAAATTTCAGCGCTTTTTATTATGGTGACATTCAATTTGTGTCATTGTCAGATTTAATTAAATTTGTTTTGGATTAATTAAATTTCAGTTTAAAAGTAGATATTGAGCGAGTAAGATCGCTATTAACAATATAATAAATTTAACACATATAAGAACAATATTTAACTTATGCAGTCTGTGAAAAATAATAGGGACACTTATATAAAAATAGCTAAAAATCTAACTCTGTTCTTATATTACATTTATCAAAAAGATCTTACAAATTGTCTGCTGGAATTTCGACGACGTAAAGAGCCATTATTTGACGAACAAATTTTGTATAGTTTCGCAATGTGTCCCTATTATTTTTCACATGACCATAGAAGATGTACGAGTATGTGTATATAGACAACTTTTACCCGTTGCGTTTTCTGTAATACCCGCTTTTTAGCTGATGTGTATAGATAAATAAATAGTTCTCGTTCTCCACATATACCAAATTCAATATTTAGTATGAATGGAATGTACCACGCCCATTTATCCAATCACGCCCAGTTACTGACTAATAATGTGTATTGTTCACGATGTTGTTTAAACTTAATTAAGAAACTTTCACTGTCAGTGTTCTCAAGATATACAAAAATTAATATTTATTTTGTATGGGAGGTACCACGCCCACTTGTCCAATTTCGTCTTTTTGACTGATGAGTTGTGTTTACTATGAAGTCATTCAGACCAAATACTGAATCTTAAGCTTTAACCGTTCTCAAGACATAAGGAAATCAATATTTAGTTCGTATGGGAGGTACCACGTTCACCCGTTTATTTCCGCCCACTTTTTGACTGCTGGTTTGTGTTGACTTTGAATTTAATCAGCCCAAATTTTGAAACTTTAGCTGTAACCATTCTGAAGATATACTAAAATCAATATTTGCAAGATGTCTAATCTTGGCCTACTAATGCGGGTACAAAGATCCGCTTGCATTATTATTACGGAGGCGTTTCGCACTACACCCACATCGGCGATAGAGGTAATCATCAATCCTCAAGGATTCATTAATGCAATTTTTCATTTGTAATAACAAAATTTCCACTTGAAACTGATTTCGTGATGATGATACATCCATTAAAATATCACAGTGAAAATGTCACTCATATACACCAACGCGAAAAATTTATTAAAATAAACAAAAGTGTACAGAGAACAATGTCGATGTTTTTCAATTTGGATGTTTTGGCCACCACTAATTTATGCCTGAGCAGCGTCACTGAGACACTTAGAAATACCGCTCATCGCGTGGCCACTTCAATAGTATTTCATATACGAGGACGGATTGACAAGGCTAAAAGAGCTGGTTACTGAAGAAAATATCAAGAAAATCCTCGATATCGTTATGAATGATCGCCGGGTCAAAATCCGTGAGATTGCTGAAATGGTAAACATATCATATGAACGTGTGTTCAACATTTCGCATGAACATATGAAAAAGCTATTGGCAAGATGGGTGCCGCGTTTGCTCAATGTTGAACAAAAACGAGTTCGACAGATCACTTCACTGCGGTGTTTGGACATGATAAAGCATAATCCTGCTGATTTTTGGAGTAGATTAATAACTGTTGATGAAACGCGGATCCGCCACTACACACCGGAAACCAAAAATCAATCGAAGCAATGGGTGGAAGCTGGTGGAAGTGCTCTGAATCGGCTGGCAAGGTTATGGCCACTGTATTATGGGATGCACACGAAATATTGCTCATCGATTATCTTGAAAAGCGATCCACAATCACAGGAGAGTATTATCGTGCATTATTGGATCAATTGGTTGATGCAATCAAGGAAAAACAACCACATTTAAACAAGAAAAAAGTGCTCTTTCTTCAAGACAACGCACCGGTTCACACAGCTTAGATACGATGCTAAAACTACGAGAAATCCACTTCGAATTGGTTGATCATCCACCGTATAGTCCAGATTTAGCCCCTAGTGGCTTTTTCCTATTTCCAAAGTTGAAAAAATGGCTCGCAGGAAAAAGATTCATCCCAAACGAAGAAGTGATTAACGAAACTAATGCGTATTTTGAGGAGTTCGTCTTACTAAGTGTATTGAGCTAAAACCAGACTATGTTGAGAAATGAATGGTTTTTGAAAAAAATGTTTTTTCCTACTTAGGTAGCTTCAATATCAATCCGCCCTCGTATTTTAATATTTTGTCGCTCAACGCTCTGCCACTTGCCACTTTATAGCTGATTGCGTAGCCTCGATCTTAATATTGACAAATTAGTTGGAACAATATTATGCTCTAAAAACGCTTACGAATCAAGAGTTTTATTAAGTCAGTGTTTTACTCGACGAAAATATTTACATATGGTTAAATGGTTACATAGGTATCTTTCCCTTTGTTTGATGAATGTTACTAAGATCTCACAGCATCACATCTATCACAGCAACGTACCATTGAATTGGTCTAACGAGAAAAGTGAACAATTGCTTTAAAACAGTGATGTGCAAAAGTAAAAAGGTTTAAATTTTGAAATTTATTTTCGCAGAATAAATTTGGATAATTTTGATATTTTACGACAATAAAGCACAATAGAAATTGTGTCATATTGGTACATTTGCGACAATCGTGGGAACCTAGTTTAAGAATACGTGTGATTTGAAGGCGAACAATTGTCCTATGAAAGCTCATGACTGCTTTAAAACAGTGATGTGCAAAAGTAAAAACGTAGTCGTGTTAGTGGGGACATGGAATTACTCTCTCAGGGATGGTAAAATTGATGTTTTAAAAAATCAACATATATCCACCACACATGTGTATTCGACGCTGTTTCAGTGACGACGAAACGCGAGGTCGTAAGAAAATTATTAAATTATTGTTCTGCACCTAAAAAAAAATTGCATACATTCTCAACGCATTTGCTTTCGTCGCTGCCTCATTGACGACTAAAAGCAAAAGCGTAGGAATACGTGTGAATTTAACATGAACAATTGTTCTATAAAAAGCTCATGACTGCCTTAAAAAATCGAGATCATTATACTATGCACTTTCCATAGCGTTTTAAAAATCCTAATATGTACTCTCTTTTCATGACTCTTTTGTACATTTTGGGAAATATGTTGATGAAAAGCTTGTTTACCAAAATGCCGAAATCCTGAGTTCTATCGACTTTGTCAAAACTAGACAACAGGAAATTCTCATGTACTAAAATCTACCCGAAATAAAAGTTGCGCTAATGTTGTAACAGCTACACTAAGCAAAATAAATATAGCGCACAACACTTATAATGGGTTCTAAAGACCAAGGGGTTTTATTGCCGAAACTTTTTTAACAAATCAAAACCCCTTTAGGGTACCACTCAATGTAGATATAAAACGAATATATTGAATGTCTTTTTCTTATTATAAAAATATATAATATCCATAGTAGGATAAAATGAAATTATTAAATCACCTTGGTTTAGATTGGACCAGAATTCGAAGTTTTTAGAGCGGTATGATGGCATTTTTCATAACGCACTTTTTCAAATCCTTCAAAGGATAAACATGCTGTGACAGAATAGCTTTAATATTCTCTATAGGGTTTAAATCAGGACTACAAACCGGCCACATTAATGTTTTTATCCAAAAAAGAATTTTTAACTGCCTTGGAATTGTAGACTATTGCGTTACTCTTTTGGAAAACAGAGGAATTATGCTATAAACACATACAAGTCTACTTACCATCGGCCTCACGACTACGAAAGACGCTGGCTACAAAAGTAGCTAAGTAACCAGCTACTTTATTATTTTAAAAACTACAAAAAAAATTTAAAATTTTCAGAGGTGCCACGTACATTTTTTACGCGTTTTTAATGTACATATTTCATATATTGCGTTTTTAAAACGCCTATTCATGCATCTCATTGTATTAACAACCCTAAACTGTTAGTTGTATCCGAGAAAAATAGAAATTAGCCTAAGTCGGCTACGGGCTACAACGGTAGCCGAGTTGCCGCTAAAATAATTATTCTCACATGCACACCTGTATTCCATTTTTACAGCTAGTCGATGGTCGGTAGCCTTGAATGTGTTTATAGCATTATGATGCAAATTTTCCCCTACATTGTGTATTACAATTACACAACAGTTTGAATGCAGTCCAGACGATAAAGTTACAATCAATCCGGATTTAAGAGCTACAAAATGGAATGATAAATGGTGCTCGAATCAGGGAGAAATCCGAATTTGTGAGGACCGAATTATCAAGGTTTTACTGTAGTTTCTAACTATAATAGGAAAAAGTTATACAATACAATCGTTTATTGAGTTCCTCCCTAAAGAGGTTTTGATTTGTTAAAAAAGAGTTTTTGGAATAAAACCATCTGATCTTTAAAAACCATTTTAAGGTTCGTACCATATATTTATTTCGCTTAGTGTAGTAGTGTTGGCCATTTAGCCAGATATCATAAATTCGTTGAGAACGCTCATAAAAAGAATTTTCATTAACAATGCGCTAAAAAGTACCTTTTGAATTAATCAATAGCACCATCACACTTTGCCTACCATGAAATGCTTATCTTAGAATAAAAGAATGAATTGCTACAATTAAAAATAATTGTAATTTTTTTTTCGTTAATTACGTGCTATGAACTTTAGATTTCACATGAAAAAAGCCTCAAACGCAATTATTGTTTAATTATAAATAATAAAAAAAAAATATTTATATGAAACGGAATTTAAATTCAACTGCTGGTGGTCATTGCAATGGCCATACCGATTAAATTCCTGTATGATAAGCAAGTATATCTGGTGTAATGCCTTAAGCGGGTGCCGATCAAAAACCAATTGTTTTGCATAACACCTATAAGAGGCGCACATGATATCAACCGTTATCGTTTATTATAGAAAAAATGAAACTGTTATTTACCAATTAAGTTTTATTAGAGTGGCATATAAAAATGTACTTCATTGATTATAAGAAATTTTAAAATAATTTTTCTTTTATAATTTATGATTTGCTATAAATTATCTTTATTACATATATTACATTTAATTCTAATCTGTGTACTTTCGTGTAATTTAGTTAATTACTGACACGATAATTTTATTTTATAATAAATATAGAGTTGGCATGCGAGCTTGAACAGATTTTTCAAATGGACTTTGTTTTGTTTATAATTTAATTTTTAAATTCTATTTGCTTATAAATAAATATAGAAAAATATTAAAAATATGACTGAACACAAACTATTGGCATTGCAATTAACCTATGCCTTATCATGAAACGTGTAAGTGCATATACATATATTTACATACAGGGTAACTTTGAAAGAGCGTTCGGTCTTTAGTTTGCAGTAAAACAATATTAAATTAAATTTTTTATTTTGTTTGGATTTATTTTTGGATTTATATGTAATAGTTTTTGTGTTTGAAAAATTACTACTTACCGTTCTCTACACATGCAAAATTCCATTTTTTTTAATGATTTTTTTTTTTATTGACTGCCAAGTTGTTTCAACCAAATGTAGAAACTTCAACTCTAACCATTCTCAAGATTTGCAAACATCATTATTTAATTTGTATGGGAGGTACCATGCCCACTTATTCGATACCGCTCACTTTTTAACTGATGATTTGTACTATCCAAGAAGTCACTTAGACCAAATTCAGAACCGTCCATTCTAATCGTTCTCTAGATACACAAAAATCAATAATTAATGTGTATGGCGCCAGACCTTCCACTATTACTCTGCCAAAGATATACAAAAATCAATATTTACTTTGTATGGGCGGTGCTACATACACCCTTATCCAATTCGGCCCAGTTTTTGACTGATGATTTGTATTGACTACGAAGTTATTTGGGTCAAATTTATACTCTCTTACTATTACCGTTTTAAAGGTATAGACATATAAATACATACTGGGCACTGCCCAGTTGAACAATAGTGAAAGCACACACCGAATGAAAGCTTTCTACATATGCTTTATATTTACACAGTTTTAAAAGTTTAAATGTTATAACAAATTTCGATTTCAAGTAAAACTTATGCAATACAAAATGGTTCACTCTAACGTCAATAACTCACGAACCAATGGACCTACAAAATCCGCATATACATAAAAACCTTGATATTGAGTTCATCTTTCGTTTCGACTTACACAATAAAACCGGTTGGCGCATTTCAGAGAACATCAATTACAACGCATTTTATAGTCCTCTTTCATATACATATATAGACTGGAGTAATACTTCCCGCGTTGCTGAGAGCCTTTGTGTTGTACCTGCTTTTTGACTGATGTGGACAGATAAAGAAAACTTTAACTGTTACCGTTCTGTGCACTTGCAAGATTCCATACTATCCAAGAAGTCACTTAGACCAAATTCAGAACCTTCCATTCTAAGCGTTCTCTACATATACAAAAATTAACATTTAATTTGTATGGGAGATGCCACACCAACTTATTCAATTTCGCCCATATTTCGACTGATGATATGTATTAACTACTAAGTTATTTAGACCAAATTCACAACCTTCCACTATTACCGTTCCAAAGGTATACAAAAATCAATACTTACTTTGTATGGGAGGTGCTATACCCTTATCCAATTTGAAACCTTGCCATTGGCTTCATCATTCGCTTACAAAATAAAATCGGTTGGCGCATTTCAAAGAACATCAATTACAACGCATTTTATAGTCCTCTTTCACATATATAGACTGGAGTAATACTTCCCGCGTTGCTGGGTGCCTTTGTGTTGTTCCTGCTTTGTGACTGATGTGGACAGATAAAGAAAACTTTAACTGTTACCGTTCTCTGCACATGCAAAATTCCATACTATCCAAGAAGTCACTTAGACCAAATTCAGAACCTTCAATATTTAATTTGTATAGGTTATGCCACACCCACTTATTCAATTCCGCCCATATTTCGACTGATGATGTATATTAACTACTAAGTTATTTAGACCAAGTTCACAACCTTCCACTATTACCGTTCCAAAGGTATACAAAAATTAATACTTACTTTGTATGGGAGGTGCTATACCCTTATCCAATTCGCAACCTTGCCATTGGCTTCATCATTCGCTTACAATATAAAATCGGTTGGCGCATTTCAGTGAACATCAATTGCAACGCATTTTATAGTCATCTTTCTTATACATATATAGACTGGAGTAATCCTTCCCGCGTTGCTGGGAGCCTTTGTGTTGTACCTGTTGTTTGACTGATGTGGATAGATAACGAAAAATTTAACTGTTACCGTTCTCTACACATGCCAAATTCCATATTTTTTAAGCGATAGTTTGTATTGACTGCTTAGTTATTTAAACCACATTTAAAAACTTCAACTCTAACCATTCTCAAGATATACAAAAATTATTATTTTATTTGTATGGGAGGTACCATGCCCACTTATTCGATACCGCCCACTTTTTAACTGATGATTTGTACTATACAAGAAGTCACTTAGACCAAATTCAGAACCTTCCATTCGAATCGTTCTCTACATATACAAAAATCAATATTTAATTTCTGTGGGAAATGCCACAACCACTTATTCAATTTCGCTCATATTTCGACTGATGATATGTATTAACTACTAAGTTATTTAGACCAAATTCAGAACCTTCCACTATTACCGTTCCAAAGGTATACAAAAATCAATACTTAATTTGTATGGGAGGTGCTAGACCCTTATCCAATTCGAAACCTTTGGCTTCATCTTTCACTTACAAAATAGAATCGGTTGGTGGATTTAAGAGAACATCAATTACAACGCATTTTATAGTCCTCTTTTACATATATGTACATACAGATTTATAATAAATGACCAACACCAATAACTCTAATAGAGCACATCCTTTCAGTCCAATTTTTATTACTCTTCTAAGCAATTCAGGTGTTATTTCATAAATGACATGAGTTCTGTTCTGTTGAACTCCTTAAGAAGTTTTGGAATTATTAACATGGATTAAACCTATCACCAAGTAAACTAGAAACATCAAATAACATGCTTTTATGGATCAAAAAATTGGTCAAATTCATTAAATGAAATTACAACTAAAATGACGTCCCACAAATTGCTGATTTTTATCTAAATAATTTCTACAAATAATTCATTGCTCGAGAATTGTGGACTGATATATGCTGTTGGCTGGCAATCTTCTTCAAATAGTTAATTTTTGTGGAAGCAATGATGTTGCGTTTAATTGTCTCAGATTAGAAAGATCGGACACACTTAAGCTAACACCCTTTAAATTTGAATAAACTCTATATATTTAAAAAACTATTAAAAAAATATAAAAAATGTGATTGATTACATACTATTGACAATAAAATTTATTTACATATACTTCATAATGAAACGTACTACTGTTGTTATACAAGACACACTATTGATATCTCTATAGCAATTACATGAAATTCTAGCCCCTTTGTTAGAAACGCCTTTATCAACATTTTTTGAATTTGTGCATTTAAATCAAATCAAGACTGTTCGAGCTTGTAAATATCACATAACACTTATAGTCATAAAGCAGTTTTGTAAGAATAATATTGATCGTAAAAGAATTCCACAAAACTGTGACCAAAGCCTTGTTGTCCGACGTCCCAAAAATTGTGAGCGCAGGGGGGTTTGTTTTGTTTGTTCTTTGGTCTCTTGTATGCTGTGATCTACGTATTTATGTTTCGTCAACAGTTACAAAATTACGTAAAAACTGGTTTGGTTTACGCCTCTTAAAGTGCTTAAACAGTTAAGCTAGAATTAGCCGACCGTAAACATAGAATCCGTAAATGTAGTTGTGTCAGCTGATCGCTTTTGTTATATGAAAAGCTATTAAAGTGCTTACTTGTTACTGTAACGTCCCAATCTGTTGAAAATAGAATTTGATAGCAATGTTACGTGAGATTTGTCAAGCAGTGATGGTCTGTTTGTATATTAAATTATATGTGGGGATTTTTACCCTTTTTTTGGCACTTTTTACATACAATTATAAAAAGCAATTTAAAACAATTAAACAAAGTAATTGATAATAATTTGAACAAATTTAAAATATATTTTAGAAAATGTGCATTCGATTTTTAATACAAAATAGCTTCTTACGTATATTGTAATGTGGAAAAGGAGTAAATTAAAAAATTAGCTTATAAGCTTTCTTAGGTGACAAACAATCACTTTCACGCCAATGATAGATAAGCTATTATGTATGTATGTATGCAATTATTAGCTAAAATTGAAAAGAAATTTGGATCAGAAACGACTAGTTTCCAAGGTGTAGGCCCCTTAACAATAAGAGGAGGATGTCAGGTAAAAGATATTTCCAATGTCTTTAATTTGGTATGCAAACATTTTGGTTACATTGGTCTATCGTGCAAAAGGGTGAAAGAAAAACTTTTGTATGTTGACTTTTATAAAATAGCATTTATTTGATATGTAACGTTATACTCCATATGAGCTTTTTTGGGAATAATTTGGTTGTATTTTATAACTAATTAATTAATTGTTGTATTTTAATTAATTTGTTGTATTTTATAATTATAAATATGTGCATATATGATTATATTGCTTTTATATACTTCAATAAAAAATACTATTTAAACCTATTTGGTACTTTTTTCAAAGCGTACACAATTTGAACATTTATAATACCCATTACAGTGGTTTAAACAGCTCTTTCTTTTCCATATTTAATTATTATATACCCACATTGACAAAAACATATGACACGTTTTTAAGTGTTCTATAAGTGGCGAAACGTTTACAGTTACGTTACATTGACATTTACGATTTCTACGGTCGGCGAATGAAGCCTTTAGGCGGTATTACAGTAATAGCGATAGTATTCACACAAAATGTGATGTGTTCGCTCGAATCAGATGTCTACAGCATTAAACACCTCACGTACTTTCATTTTAAGAACGTTCAATGTAATTTAATATATTTTACACAATATTTTGGTGTGACGCCTTCTTTCAATGTCATACGTAATGTCATATTTTAATTTCTAACGTAGATTTTTTAACAAATAATTTTTTCTGCATAGGGAGTATATCTCCTGTCGATATTGTGGTATGTTCGAACGCTTTAAACATAATAACGACTGAACCAAATTGAGTACTTCCTTCTCTGATTTTGTTCGTAACTGCTACGCGAAGGTTTAGAAAAAATAAAGCTGTAGACTGAGAATCCTTTATCTTCAATGCACATATTCTAAGTTCTGCAGCAAATATAAACGAAGTTTGACAAGTGCACATTGTACCTCCAATACAAAGTAAATATTGATTTCTCTATATCTTGAGAATAGTTAAAGTGTAAGTTTCTAAATAAGGAGGGGCGGAATGGCATAAGTAGGCATAGTGCCTCCTATAAAAAGTAAATAGTTTTGTATATCTTATGAACGGTTAAAGCTAGAGTTTCTGAACGTGTTTGTAATGATTTGCCAGTCAATAAAAATCATTAGTTTAAAAGTGGGAGAAATTCGATAAATGGGCGTGGCATCCAATATACATAGTAAGACAGTGTTTTTTATTGAATCTTTAAATCGATAAATAATCATTCTGAGCATACATACAAACAATAATTGTCCCTAAATAGCTGGCTACTACTCTACATACATATATATTTTCCCGGAAAAAGCCGGATGGGCGAAGCTAGTAAGTAAAAAGTATTTATAATCGAAAAGCGTTAAAAAAATTAAGGTATTGCTCTTGCATTACAATAACGTATATAAAACTGAATGTGTATATCGTCACCTAAAACGCAAACGGCCCTATCTAACATTTTAAAAATTTTACAGGAGAGGCAAAAAACTATTTAAAATAAAAAGTATAGATTTAATCAGCGAGATTTTTACCAATATTTGAGATACAATTTTTATATTTTGTTTCATTAACTTATAAACCAATATCGCGTTTTGACAATTGATAATGTTATGTATTATACAAACGTTTAGTTAGGTCTTTGCGTTTGTCATATAATCGCTTTTGTAGATAGGGCCGTTTGTTATTTTAGTCGGCAGAGTCCAAATTTATTTGTGGTCCTTTGTTTTGATGAAATACCTCAGAATTAATGAAAAAGTCGATTTTGAATATTTTGTTAGTTAGGGCCGTTTGCATTTTAGGTGACGATATGTATGTATATAGGAACTATAGGCTACAACTGAGCAAATATTTATTTCCCTTTTTTACATGCTAACAGTAAGTCACTAAATTTAGTCCAAATAGCTTTTTGGTCAATACAAATTATCAGGCCACAAATAGGCGGAATTAGATAAGTGGGCGTAGTAACTGTCATACAAAATAAATATTTAATTTGCATATGTATGTATCTTGAAAAGAGCAAATGTGGTAGTTTCTGAATTTTGTCTAAATGTTTTCATAGACAGAATTGCTAAGTAGGCGTATAGGCACCCATACATAGTAAATATTAAGTTTTGAATAGTTTGAGAAAATGCACAACATCAGTCAATAACTGGGTTAGATTGCATTAGTGGGTATTACACACCGGATAACAGCATATCATCATATATTATATTTAAAAAATTGTGTCTGTTTGAAGACTGAAGTTTTACAGTGTCTTTTTGGAAGTTTAAACTTGATCCAGATGGGTTTAAAGTAAGGAAAGAGTGTAAAACATTATAACTAAATTAAGGAAAATAACAAAGGTAGGGGTACCGAAGCAAAAAGGAGTGCGTATTGTAAGAAATTGCTGCAATTTTACATTTGAACGTTAATGTAGCTGTGATCACAATTTTAATGTTTATCAGCTGCTTCTTATAATGTCGTTTCCAATATAGTTATTTAAGTAGCTGACTTCACGAACACAAATGCCACTAACGTCAATTGTAGTCATGTATTCATGTAGACTGTCGCCGTCTATGTGTTTAAGGTATTACGGCTCAGTTATATACTATACATTATATTTTAATATATTTAACAGTTGTTTTGCGTTTTAAAAAACCTCAAAACAAAAATTCGCAATGTACATATTCTATGTTGTGTGATCAACATTTTTTGCATTGACAACACTGCTTAATACTAAAAAGCATAAAAAATATGTATATTTCTGGACTTTGAACTCACTCACCCACTCACCACTTATTATTCTCTTGCACTGAATTTCTCTGCCTCATATTATGATTTTTCTCTCTTACTCTCTCTCTCTCTCTCTCTATTTCCAACCACTGATACACCCATTGATAGGTGAATCACATTTAATCGCCTGATATGATGCGATCTTTTCGTCTCGTCCATGTGTATTGAAACGAGCCCTCTTACTAATGCAAATGACCCATTTATTTATGTATGTATTTTGTTGTTGTTTTATAGTTTTAGTTTTTAAGCAGTACAAATATTTTTCAACAATTTTGTTTGACTTTTTATTATTATTTATTAATAAAGAAAAAAACTAAGCCACCGAGTGTCACAAAAATAATAAAAAAAAGTAACAAAAAGTGAATGAACTAAACAAAAGCGAAAACAATAAGCGAAGAGAAAAGAAAACAAATACAAAAATTGAAGTCTGACACAAACGACTATCTCATACTCTACAGAATAATCTTCAGACATATTAAAAAGTATTAATAAAAATGTATTAAATACTGTAGAGTCAAAGCTATGGTACGTTTTAAAGTATTCATTAAGATGTTATATTGAAAAAGTACTTTTTGTAAAGTACTTTTTGAAAGTACTTTTTTATTTTGGTTCCTCAAAGTAGTTGAATTAAAAAATACGAAGTTTTGAAAAATGTCTAAAAAAGTACTTTCTTTGCAAATCTAGCCCTCTATGACATCACTGGTAGTGAGTAAGTTTTGAGTCAACAGTTGTATATCAAAAAGTATTTATCCGTACACATTTTGATTATAATGTTTAGTTATCTATATTATGGTACATATTATGTCTGCCAACGACGATCATGCCACTTGTTCAATATGACAAACTGATAAGTTTTCATATTATTCCGTGTTAGCTTTGACTTTTTTTTAATTTCTGGGTGCTGTCGATAAAAGTTCACAACGATTATTAAGAAATGACGTGTTTGCGCTAAAAAAAAAAAAAATGAAACTCATTGTGTTTGAAAATTTGTTATCTTTTTATATTAAAAAAAATCTGGGTTTCGTTTTATTTCTTAAAAACCTTTTTCAGTTTTTATAAATAAAATAATAATAAAGTTTATAAAATAATATTTCTAAATTACAAATAAAAGTTAAAGGAAACCTTTTAAAAAGAACTTCAAACGATTAATATTATTAATTAATTAATACGAACTAAATTTCAACAAGTTTTAAGTAAATCCCACCTTCCTGGGTGAGTAGCGCATAACGCTTATCAAACTTGATGGAATTGACAGTCTTATCACAGCATTCAACACGATGGCGATGCAGAAAATGTATCAGTCCCAATTTTACCTGTAGTTGTGCCAATACCTGGGCTATACAATGATGTGGTCCAGCACCAAATGGCAAATATGTCATGGGCTTATGAGATTGCTTTTGATCCGGTGAAAAACGTTCCGGATCAAAGTATTCTGGATCGGGCCAATACTAAAAAAAGGAAAAAATAAATTAAATTATTAAATACGAATATTATTTTAATGCTGAAATAAACAATATTCTTCAGAGTGTTAAAGGCTTTAGCTTGCAATACCTTTTGTATTAAGGTAGTCTCTAGAATCTACTGCTTAGTAATGTCTGAAAACAATCTCTCTATCAACGATCAATTGCGACTATGTGTCACTCTACATAACAAACGGTAGGGGAAACAGTGCAAATATAACTCTGGATATATAACTGTGACTTAACTGGTTAAAAATAAACATCATAGAACTGCGAAATATAAATGCACTCTAATATATAATTTGGTTATGTTGGACAGAATGGCAGCCTCGCCACAAAAGGCAATCTTGAGCACGCATAGCGTCTCGTTGTGATACTACATAACGCATGTCTCCATTCTATTCACCAGAATCCTGACGATTAAACAGAAGCACCTCACAGAAGCACTTCTCTAAGTTAGATCGGAAACCAGCCCGATGGTCTAATGAACCTGGCTATTAACCTCTATCGATCCTTGACATATCGATAGCTCCGATAAGCTATCAGGAAAAGAAGACGCCCAGCATGAGAAGTCTTCTTCTTAGCCAATCCACAGCGTCGACAAAAACCCTTTACAGGTAAGCGCAGCCTATGTGCGTGCCTACCCAGGACGGAATGGCCGCTTCATGTCCAAGCTAAGCCAGGTGATTCTGGCAATAAATAGTCACTTTACGTACAGGCTCTTTCAGCGTCCAACATATACTTCCACACCATCGCCAGTTTAACGGAGGTAAGAGGTAAGCCCACCCTCACGTGAATATGAATGCTCGAAAGAAGTGAGCCAACCCAGGCGAAATCAGCGGCAGCACAGTTACGCAGGATATCCATGAACAACTTAGAATTGAAAGCCACACCCGAAGAAACTGATCTCCACCTGGATATCAGAGTAAATATATATATATAGGACCGCCATTACCACGGATCCACTCTGCAGCATGAAAAATGGCCATCACTTCAGCCTGAAACACACTGCAGTAGTCCGGAAGGCCAAAAGAAATACCAAGGTTGAGCCTCTCGGAAAAAATTCCACTACCCACCTTGTTCTCTAGTTTTTAACTGTCAGTATAGACTCCACTAAATCGCTGGGAATAATAGAAAATTTAGAATCAGTTTAATGGCAGCAGTTAGTGTTGAGGCCATTATTATAATGAATTAAAGCCCGTATAATTTTCGACCGATCTGCCGTATTGATGTTGGGTTAAAGTGCCAACATCTAGAACCACATATAACATAAATTTACAGATTTGGTTATGATAATTCTCCGATATGCTCAAAATATCTTGAAGGCACATTACTATACCCGAAGTTTTTGTTAATGGCTTAGGGGACCTTAAACCCAACTGTAATATATTTGATTTCAGATAGCGTAGTGTTAACATTATTAGAATCAGACGAAAGTTGGTCAGCCGGAAAGACATAAATAAGCGGTAGAAATAGGGTGCAATGAAACTCTTGTATGAAGTGTTTACACATTTGAAAGGTTTCAAATCTCCAGCGTCACAAAAATTTTATTGAATTGCCAGAAATACTAGAACTTGCAAATGGCGAGATTTGTATTGGATGCTTCAACAAGTTAGTGAAATTTTTGAAAAAAAGAAACAATTTACTCGGAAGATCGTAGAAATACGAGGCGTGTTTTAGTAAAGTTTCTGAAACTGCTTTTTTATTACAAAAACTACTGAAGCATGAATCTCAAAGAGTTTGTTGTATCAAGTCGAGTTCACTCGAAAATATAAACGTTTAGGCTAGAGCCGACTATAGCTTTTGGAAAAACTTCAAGGCTTTTGCAAAATGATAACTCCTTGCAACCAGGATTTAAATTGCTTGCTTTAAAATACCAACAGCACTTAACTCTTAGCTCTGCTTCAATTTGTAGCTTCAAATTAAATAACTGTGTTGCTGAATGCTTGCTGAAAACTTTGAAAGATAATAAGCAGAAGCAGAAAAGTGGGATAATTATTAACTTTCGTAATCTCACTTAACTTATTGCTTACAGCAAAAGTAATTTTTAATAAGATGGTTGCTTTGCTGACTAAGCAAGTTATTTACTATTTCACTTTTTTGCTTTTGCTTATTATCTATTAAAGTTTTCAGCAAGCATTTAGTAATTTATTTGAAGCTACAACTTGAAGCAAAGCACAAATTTCCACTTTTTGCTTATGCTGTGTAATTTTCCTTAAGTTTAGTTAAGCAATTACAATAGTATTGAAAATAGTCAATAATTTTTTAGCGTGGTTGCACCACCAACATTGTGCCTTAGACATCAGATTTCCCGCTAAAAACATTTACATTGTCTAAGACAAACTTTAGACCTCAAAAAGCTAAAGAAGGCTTAATTAAAGGTACTCCAAGGATTAGCATATGACATTAAAATATTCTCGGTTACTGTAATAGAAAGTTCCTCTATTGTTTATGTGAAAGAAATGCTCCAACGGTATTCTGACTATCTCTCTCATTCTTTCAATTTCAAATCGCTTTTTTAAGCAAATACTACAACTAAATTTCAAATGATTAAAGGTTTTGTAAAGACTAACTTTCAGAATTTTAATATTTAATTAAATTTAGAACTGTGCTTTATTTCAAGGTCTAAAAATTCTACAAAATTTCAATGTCATTGAATGAATTATGAATTACGCATAGAAATCAAACGCTTAAATAAACCATAAATTAACACCTAATTATGGATATCACACTCAACTCATTAAAGAATAACAAAAAAAAATTCCAGAATTTTTAAGCCACTCACCTGAGGATCATAATGTAAAGCTAAATTTGATATATACACGGGCATTCCCTTTCTGGCCATACAATCAGCATGCGGACGGAATGATACAAAACGTTTCTTATTCAACGGTGTACACTCCCTTTCCAAAAATGGCACAGCAGGATATTTACGTAACGTTTCATCGACTACCATACCCAAATAGGTCATACTCTCTACTTTCTCATAAGTTAAGGTTGATGAAGAATCTCCTCCCGATCCTACAGTCTTTTTGATCTCTAAATGCAAACGCTCTTGTACCTTTGGTTGCCGAGCCAATTCGTACAGAGCAAAAGCCAATGTTGATGAACAGGTTTGTATGCCGGCCAATTGAAAAGTAGCCGCCTGAGCGACTAAATATTCTTCCTGATGGGTAAAATGTGATTTGTCTTGATTGAGAGCCGCCTCCATACGAAATGTCAATAACAATTCAATGAGATCGTTACGCATATTACCATTACGCATACGATCGTCCAACATGCTGACCACTAGATGACGTAAAAATTCGGTATGTTCGGGTGTAAAAAGTGTGGGCCGTACAAATTTCACTAATTTGGGCAATATGAATATCAAACATAGATCTACAGCTCGCCGAAAGGATATGAAAAATATTTCAAGACTATATCGACATAATTGGGCGCGATATGTATTGCGCAGCGAATAACTCCGCAAGCCGAAAGCAATACTGGCAATCATATCTGTATTGTAAAGATCACAAATATCTTTAATTTGCACTATGGGACCTTCACCGGTGTGTTTCATGTCTTTGGTAAGTTTGGTTAAGTAAGTCTCCAAATCGTAGCCAACCTGGAAAAAGAAAACAGCAAGAGAAAGAGAATCTTATTTAGTTCTAAGATCGCTGTTAGTGTTATAAACTTTAAATATTGAAAAAGCGTTAAATTAAATACATAATAACTGAATATATCTTAATCGTAATTACTGAATAGAGAAAGAGTGAACGCTATTCTTGAGAATAACTTTAAAATTAAATAATCTGATAACCTATATTTGAAAGAGAAGCAATTCGTAATCCGCTAATTTTGCTTAACCTTCTAATACTCAATATCGCAGATATAAAGTCAATGGACATTTCATTAAACGTTGATCTAAGATATTTAACAAGAAACGCTAGAAAGAAGAAATAAAAAGCTCGATATGCTGAGGAGTCTTATACTAAAATAATTAAAAAACCTTAAAACTGTATTCTTATGACTGACAGTGGTCTGAGTACACAGTATGGTACGATAACATCTTGTCATGTTTTGATAACTCGACCCAAGATCCAAGTGATATTCAAGTAACAGTTGTTGAAGGAATTAGAGCGGATTACTTTGAGTGCAGGAGCCTAAGAAAGTATGTTGTAGGGAATGAGTTTTTTCGCTGAATGGAGACTTAGATTTTTTCTGTTACACAGAAGCTCCTAGCTGGATCCTCCTATTGACCTAACCTAGCCTAACATGCTTCCAACCACAAAGTTAGAAGTTTTGTTTCTCTACTGATAACCACTTTAGCTTCTTTGCCCCAAGTTCGTCACAGGCTGCTCTAGCAATAATGATTCGTTTACTTCGCCGCAATCTCTGTTGATCTTAGGACTGTAAATTTTCTAGAGTGTGACAAGTTCTGACGGTCTCGCATTTAAGGCCAAGTTTTGTTTGCATAATGTCTATTATATCACCCCTTTAACCAAGCTAGTTCAATTTCGCTTTCAATCAATCATTTTCGAAACGACAAACTTTGAAGTGGGTGGTAACAAGCTGTAGTACAAAAATTCTAAGCTAAAATAAGTTATTTTTAGCCAACTCTTTAAGTTTTAAACATATCTGGCGACGTATTTTGCAAAAGAAAACATATATGCTAAAATAGGGTATATTGTAATAGAATGCCACCACTTACAACTTTTTTTTGCCCAATCAAGCACAACTTACCTACTAAACGTGCAATAATCACGAGATAACAATCTTACAAAGAATTTTATTAAAAATATGCGCTTTTGGTGCCGCTCAAATTAAATGTTGGCATTACTACTCTTCAACTCATAATCAGGGTTGTCAGATCTGGCGATTTCTCGTCAAACGTGGAGATTTATTTGGAGACCTAAATTTCGGTTTGGAGACAGGGTGATTTTTAAAATAGTTGGTGATTTTGTTGGCTATTTCTGACAAAAAGTACGAAAAAATAAAATTATTATTTTAGCATTTTTATGTGTGAAATTCGGGAACATAGTGTATTTTAATGTGACGATTATAAATGGCAGCGGAACTTAAGTTGTGTTCTCGGCAAAGAGTAATTTGTAGCTGCCTATATGGATCTGAAAGTAATAGATTTTTTTGTTCCAGTTGACTTATGTAATTCAATTTTCGGCAACTGGCAAGGAAATAGGTTCATAATTGGTACGAAAAAACTTTAAATTTGAAAAATATGGGAAAAAATGAGTGTTTGCTTGAAAAATTTACACATATTCCTCAAGGCTATAAAATAAAATATCATTGAAAAGGTAAACTTCTCTTCTTTTTAAATCCAAAAATCGGATAGGAACCCATGTTTAACCATAAAAATTAATTTTTTCGTTTTAAAGCTTTGGGTAAACGATAAACTACATTATGGTATACATTGTACACTTAATGCTAAAATTTTTGTTTAATAGAATTAGTAAAATACATATTATTTTGAATTTTTTTCACTTTGGCGAAATTTAACAAATCGGAGTAAATTATTTTTTATTTATTTAAAAAATTTTTTTTATTATTTAAAAAAATGTAAATTATTTTTTCAAAATGTTTAAAAAAAATTGATTTGGCGATTTTGGCGTTTTTTTAATTTGAGTTTGTTGAAAAAGCGTAAAAATGATCTGACAACCCTACTCATAATAATTAAAAAAACAACAACAATGATAATATAAACATAAAAAGAACAACAACATTGCTTTTATTTGTTTCTCTCTTTTAAACAAAATTCAAAAGAGAGTTAAGACACATGAAAAAGAACAAAACAGAACAAAAACATTTAAATTTGTTGATATTGCCAGATTATTATTGTTGTTCTTGGCCTTTTTCATACTTTTGTTTAGAAATACGTATGTATTACAAATCCATTAAAAGATTGTTTTTGGTCTTACCTCCTCCATTAATGAAAACATTTGCTTCATTTTTGTGGTACTAAAAACTGGTGACAATTTAGTACGTATCTCACGCCATTCCGGATTGCGAGCAAAAAATAAATTCAACGCGCCCATTTTGTCCTGATGACCGTCACATTTTGAAAAGCGATGTGAAAAATTAACAAAATCTTCGATTAACACTTGACGTATGAGTTGCAAATCGCGTAACAGTAGAGCCGGCTGATGAAACAAATAAATGCCCACCAATGGTTCGCGCGTAAAACGTTCATTGAAATAATAGTCACGCAGCTGTAAGGCAAAAGAATTTTGCATTTTCAATACATCCTTAAGGTTACCCAGTAAATGGTTCGGTTGTACAAATTTAACACTTCGGCGTTGCCAGTACACGTAAGTACGACGCGACCAGACAAACACTGCCGTCAATATGGTTACAACAAACAATAGAATTGAAGTGGCATCCACCATAGCAGAATATAAAACATAAATTACCAAATGGCAGCAGCAAAAACAACAATAATGATCACAATATTATTTTAAATAAGAGAAAAACACACACACGCACTCAATATACTTTTCGCTTTAAAAAAGAACAGAAAAACAAAACAAAAACGACGAATATTTTAAACAATACGTAGAAAAACTAATAAATAGTAAGCAAACAATATAATGACAAGAAATATATATTTTTTTAGAATATTCTTTTAGAAAATAATTTTATTTGTATATATTTGTAGTTTTTTTAAGTTTAATTTTTTAACAAAAATTATTAAGACGTTTGTTTTTAGAACCACGAACGCGCCGACTGTCAACTCTCTTCTGATATTTTGTGTTTTAAACGAACTGTCTAGCCGCGTCTAGACTCTGGAATCACGAAGTAGTCGAATAGGGAACAACCACACGTAATTATATGTTATATTCACATATAAACGTACGTACAGCAACGTGAGTGGGCAGAAAGAAGACTAAAACTAAAAAAACGGTCGACCGCAATAACCACAAAACCGAATAACTGCAAAAACAACAACAAAAAAACAACAATCTAAACAAATAAACAAAAAAAAAACCAATATAATATGTAATACAAAAACAACAACAAATGAATCGTTCGTTACCTTTATCAATTAATTGCAAGTACATTTACTCGTCTATTTAATGCTCGTCATCAAACAAAAGAAATTAAAAGTGATGAGAGAGATACTATAGATATAGAGAGAGCCAAACAAACTTGTAGTTATTCTCGTTGCTTGTAAGAACTCCAATCTGTTGACGATGACGACATACATTAAACTCATACTAAGAACAAATAAAAAACCATATTTAGCTTAGTCTACGGCTTAGCCACAATGAAAGCTACAGGCGAACTACCAATATGATAACAAGCCTTTATCTTCTAAATCGTTGTGAATTTTCTTCCTTTCAGAAAGGTTATAGAACAGAAAAATATTGGAATGTGTATAATCGTGGAGAACATTTTAGTTAAGAACACAATGACAAACAGCTCTGAATAGCGTGAGCAGTACAGAGACACAAAAACATGACTTTTATCTGATATGCTTGTAAATAGTAAAAGTAGCTTATGATTATGCTTAATCTATTTTTAGGTTTGTCATGCAATTTAAAAAATTTGCGTTTTAAATTTTTGCAAAACTAAATCTGTATCGCATTACATATGATCAAAATAAAACAGTCTTATCGCTTTACGCTTTAAATGTGCAAATCATCACACCCATATATTCTAGATGACGTTTTCTTTTTTTTTTCTTTTTTGGTTGATTTTCAATTTTACTCTTTACAATCTTTGCCTCTCTCAGTTCTTTGCCAACTATTCATTACTTTTCAATAATATTTGTATTACTTTTGCCACAACGAAAGCGAACGAAACACATCAAACTCAACAGATGTTTATTTTAATAGTCAACCTTAACCTAAGCTGGTGGTTGAAATGAAATAAATTCAAAAAATAAAAAATTCAAGAAGTTCTTTGAATATTAAAAATCACGAGCATTTGCACGTTTATCGCCACCAACACCACCACCATCACTATTATTACCTTCACCTTTTTTAGTCTTTCGTTCACACTTATTCATCGTAATTAGTCACCTTAAAAAAATTGATTTGTGCCTGTTTGTTTAATTATTTGTTTTAATTAATTAGTTTTGTTTTTGAATATTTGAATTGTAACAAAAGTATTTTCTAGATTTATTTTTATAAATTTTCCTCTCTACATTTGAACTTTAATTTCATTCCACAACGTTTTTCTAATATTTGTTGGTTTTTACTTACAAACCAAAAACAAACAAAAATACTCATCAGCCGGCTCGGCCACTCAACGCACTTATCGCGCGACGTGCTACTTCAATGTAAAGATCACAAAAACAAAAAAACAGAACAACGAAAATATAAAAACGAATAATAGAAAAATGAGAACCCGTAGATCTCTTACGAAAGTGTTTGTAAACAAATGCTGTTGCTGCTATTGTTGTTGTTGCGATAGCAATAGTGCTTAATGTGCGTTTTGTTGTTGTTAAAAAGTAATTTTAAAATAATGCTGCGTTTGCCAGCATTTGTTGGTGTTTTATGTTAAACGTGTAGAGAATGATCAACTTTTTGTAGACTTACTTTGCCCTTTTAGTGAAGTGTTGTCAATTGCTTAAAAATTAAAACAGACCGTAGTGTATAAACACTGAATATTCAATTGGAAAACCAACATAATGGATATATCTATCGCGTATAAGTCCTAAACCTTTTTAACCAGTTAAAAAATGTATGAAAAAATTGTAGATAAAATCATAAGTTTTCACAAAACTTTAATGAAAGTTGCCTGTTCGTTATGAAACTTGAATAAAAAGGCTTTAAATTTATACCCACAAAAATACGAAAAGTTGAAAGCTGAAATCAATAGAAAAAAATACCTATAAATTTTTGGGTAAAAAGCTCAAATAAATTTTCAATATTCGGTCCGTAGTAAACAGCTTGTTTCCATACAATTCCATATTGCAAAAGCTTATAACGAAGTACTTTAATAATATTCTAATCTCTTTATACACATGCGTTTATCTAAGTCCAAAAATGTCGTGGCAATAATTGTTTGCTTAAGTTAAGTATCAAGAGATAAGCTAATCGGTGTGGTTACTTAAAAAAAGTAAAGCAATTATATTTAAATTTCTTATGTTTAGAAGTGCGTAATAAACTCTTAAAACTGATAAGCCTTATCAGTTTTAACCTACTTTTTAGTCATGCTACAATCTTTTTAAACTAGTAACGACGGCTAAACTTTTAACTAAAAATTATTGGTTAACGTTAAAATTTATAAGACTTTTAAGTATTAAACCTCAATCAGAGAATTGACTTGTGTTAGAAATAAACCCTTGTTTTTAGAACTAATATTCGATTATTTGTTTATAACATAAGAATATTCCTGCATATAATATGCGTCGCTTATGTCAAAAAATTAGGTTAAATTCAACAGATCTACTGCTTTCCTAATGAACTTCTGCAGATCTAAAACTATAATGGTGGATAGGTCTCCCAGTGAGAGCCCATGTCCACCTAAACATTTTCATCTAAACCCATCAAGGCCTCCACTGTCTCTGATGCCTGCAGACCGATAAAGTGGTCAGGAAACCATTTCTGATTAATCAATCCACTGTTTCATTACCATCTATTCCACAATGTTCAGGTACCCAAAAAAAATGTATTCTATTTCCAAGTGTGCCCTTGAGGCAGCATGGCTGTCAGAGAATATATTTATGGTCTTATCCTTGAGCTCACTGTCAAGGTTGAAATCCGTACATATAGAAATGAACACGATATCAATCTGAAAGAACCTCAGCGATCTTGCCAGTGGTATCAACAAGCCGCGGTTGGGTCCACAACCACCAGCTCGACGCAGTCATTCAGTTTGGGGCCATCGGTATATAAGTTTAGATCTAACTCACTCCGACCTAAGACCCATTGGACCAGCAATACCTGTCAGAGAATTCAACCCTGAATTTCCAAGGCACGGATCCAAAGGCATAGCATCCACGATCGAAGATGGTTCTTCGATCACCGTGCTTAAAATGGACAGACCTCCCGATGCATTTCGGTACTCCCTTCGAGACAATTCTCTATTCTATCTGAGGTGATATCGACTATACCTCATCTGGACCTGAACTATGTATTTAGGGGACTCCATGTCAAATTTCCTAGTAGGAAGATTTGGTCTTTGGTTCTATCATCCTCAGCGATTCAGTGGACTTCTATGTGGACGGTTCCAGACTAGAGAACTGGGTGGGCAGTGGAATTTTCTCTGAGAGGCTCAACCTTGGTGTTCTTCTTTGCCTTCCGCTCTGCTGGAGTGTGTTTCAGGTCGAAGTAATAGCCATTTTTCATGCTGCTGAATCTGAGGTAATGACGCTCCTACCGACGATGTATATACATATATCAGTTCTGATAGGTGTGACCTTAAACTCTAAACTGTCAGGATTCCCATGTGGCATTACCACAACAGTTTTGCGTACACTTCATCTAGGTTCATGGTCACAGACATTCCGGGGGCTTATTGGGGCGGGCACACTTTTTCCAGACATTCACCTTCACGTAAAGTTGGCTGTGCCTCTTACATCCGTTGAACTTGCGATCAAGCGAAAGAATATGTTGGACGCTGAAGGAGCCTGGACTGGAGCGACTCTTGCTTTATTGACAGACTCACCAGGCCCAGATGAGATATGAAGTCCAGCAATCAACTGTTTAAATTGTACCATCTGAGCATCTCCTCTGTTTTATCCATCCCGACGGGCCATTTCGTCATGGGTAGGCACGCACAAGGCCTTTACTTACCTGCAAATGGGCTGATGAGGAGGAGACTGTTATACACTTTATCTGCCAGTGTCCGTCTCTCGCGTGGCTGAGACTTCTTACACTGGACTCGATGGCTTATCGAAACCATCAGGTCAGTAGCCAGTTTCATTAGACTGTCGGGCTGATTTCCGATCTAATCTAAGGAAATGCTTCTGGGCGGTGCCTTTCTCTGTACAGGGACAACGAGCTATGTGGTATCACAACGGGCCGCTATGTTTGCTCAAGTGTTCCTTCTATCCTATCCTATTTTGGGATCCTTTGGCAAAAAAATTTTTGTCGCTGAACAACGGTCCTACTATATCCTTATCAGTCTCTTCGATAGAGCGTTGGTGATCCATAATACCTTGGGATTGAGCGACCGAAGGATGGTTAATACCTGAAAAGATTTTCGTTGGCTAATAAGATATTTAATTCTGGTAACATAGGCACTAAGAGCCATAGCAACTTCGCTACCTATCCAGTAGCAATACGAGTAGTATATGCACTATTTGTAGTTTATACACAGAATTCTGACTAGTGATGCAGCGGCGTTTTTTTTCCGTCACTCCTATAGCATATTGGCTGTTCACAAAGTATCTATTGCTTTGTTTCAGTTTCTTTAATCAATTTGATCTTTCAAACTAAGTAGACAATTAATCCACTGTAGCTGCCTCCATATGATTTTTGTGTAGTGGTGAAGATCCTTGCTAATTAGTGTTGGTCTTTACTTTAGCATTGTAATTTTTTCCCAGTAGGTGGCGTGTGTTTCTGCTCATTTGTCTGATGTTTGTCATCATTGACAAAGGTAAGTGGGAAGGTCAGGGCAGCTTCTTCTTTGTTTTTTTTTGATGGTGTTGTCTGGAAGGAAGTTGAAGCCTCTTTATTAAACATTCAATACCACAATTAAATTTTTCTTCGTCACGTCCTCTGCTGGGGCTTGAACTTGGGTCGTTTGTGTTGTTATGCGTGTGCTCTAACTACTTCAACAAGTCACTCAGCGGCAGTTTAGAAAACAAAAACTTTAAACCATTATTTTTGATTTTAAGGGTTTCTGTAATAGAGGCATCATGGGCACGAAATAATTCGTTACGTCTCTAGCTAATGTACAATTTAGCTTATTTTAGGCGCAATATGGATGATGGGCACTTAAATATAATGACTCATGATTCAGCTTAAGGCCTTGACTAGATGACTTTCTTAAAACTTTCCTTTCGCCTTTCTTTTGTATTCTTTTCTGGTTCCTGTACAAAAATTAAATGTTTTTTGAACAAAAATTGTTTTCAATATTATTCTAAGCTTTATAGCTTCCCACAACACATAATTGAATAATTTTTGCCAAATATTGTAATTTTTTATATTTCTCTACGATCCTAACACTCATTCATTAGTACAAATTGCAAAGAAAAAATGTGAAAGACTCCTTAAATCATTTTGGAAACCAAAAACAATTTACTTTAAATCAAAGCAATCAGCACTATTTTTTCCGAAAAAAAAACTTAAATGAATTATCACAATCAATCCTTAAGATACTTACATATTATAGCCACAAACTTTACCTCAAAAGTGTTGTCATTGTCGGCTTACATTTGGTTTATTTTTTTTCACTTTTTTAGGCAGTAAATCAAATAACAACAGTTTTTCGTTTACAAAAACACCAAAAATGCCAAACTTGAGGCAAAAAAATTTTTTTTCAGAGAACATTTTAACAACAAACCAACAAACTTTTACAAACTTTCACACATTAATCGGAAATAAACTTGAAAAATGCATTAAAGTGCACTTTTGCCTTTTCCAAAGAAGCCCCCCTACACACATACACAAAATAGCCTAAAATACATTTATCTTATGCTATTGGATTGACTACCACAGGCTCTTTAGATTGTGTGGAAATTCCTTATAAACCATAGAGACCAGAATGGAGTATGTGATGGTGTAGCTGCGTGTGTGTGTGTCTATTGCATTTATATCGAGAGAAAATTGCATGTTTTTCCAAAGATAAAACACAAATGCTTTTTGACTGTAAACCGAAACCAAAGTATATGGCCAAAAGCAACAAGAACAATAAAAACAACAACAGTTGTAGCTACAAAATCAACATCAGCAACATTATCAACATTCTTAACATCCCCCCACACAGTAAATGTAAATTCATTCAGTTCATTTACTCCACATACGCTGCTACAAACTAATTTGCGAAAACCTTTTTAGAAAAAAAAAAAATTTTTTCTCTTTCTTTACCTCACTTACCATATGTGGGAAGAGCTTAGAGACTACGACCAAAGTATTCCTATAAATCATTTTTCTAGGCCAAAGTGCTAGATCCGTAAAAGCCTATACGTAAAGTCTAAACAAACTTAAAGGCCAACCATAATGTGTTGGTGGTGGTGGTGGTAATGGTTGTACTAACACACACACGTACACAGACTAACTCGACAAATACACTTGATTACTAATGTGACCAAATCAGTTTTTTGGAAAAGAAAAACAAAAAAAAACACACATAGACTCTGGCTAAATTCTCTTTAAGCCTCAAGTTTGTTTGTGGTAAATGCATACAAACAAGAACAACAACAACAACACAACAAAGCTGAAGAAAAAAAAACGTGCCATAATGACTTAAGCAACAGCAATATAATCAAAAAAAAAAAAAAAAAAAACAACAAACCCCATAATAAAGTTCTTTCAAAGATAAGTTAAAATGCAAGTGCAAGTAAGTGTTTGTACGAGGGCCACAACTGAAAGCAATTGCATTTTATATTTTTCTATAATCTAGTTTTATTGCTGCTGTTGCTTTCAAAATATTTACGAAGTCGATAACATAGCTGCCAACAATAACTTGATGCTTGCTGTCGTCTATGTATTTAAAGTATATCTTACGCGATTTGCTGCCGTTGTCTTTGCTCTTCCCATGTAAGATTGTTCTGCCTAAGTTCTTCGATCATTGTGTGTCCCTAGGTATTTCATAGTCAGCTGCGGTTTCTTGATCCTTAAGGATTCCACTCAAGTGCCAGCCTTGTAATACTATTGGAACCCTAAGCTGTTTTAAATAAAAAATTCTTGTATTAAAACCAAAGACAAATTTATTTTAATTTTTATTGCAATCTACGTACTCATAAATAAACGTTTTTAAAAGGTAAAAAAGTAGCAATATTTTCATTCAAACTACAACTTAAACATGAAAATGAAACTAAATTAATTGCCCGGACGAATGAGATATTCCTGTGGTTCTTGTGAACAAACCGGTTTTTCTCAAAATTTAGATCAGATTCGTCTGTGACACATATGCAGGACATGACAGAAAATTGTACCAAAATTTTTTAGCCTATGCTCTTATAGATCAAAGCATATCCGTGGCAGGTATTGGCTAAGAGTGCATGTGTGGTATCAAAACAAATCGCTATGTGTGCTCAAGTGTGTCTTGACCCAATGAGGTTGCAACCTAATCTAACCTAAGCGAGAATTGAGTGTTTTATACAATACCGCAATACTCACATTTAGCTTATGGCTGATCACTTTCACTTGGCTTAAGGCGGCTTTTTTAATATTTAGCTAAATTGCCATTACCGACCCCCGTATATGCAGTTTTTTCTTTTTCTCTAGACATGTTTTTCTATATGTATGTTGTGCGTAGAAGTTTTTCGGTTCAAAACAAATTTTCTCTGATGTATGTTGCAGTGTTTGTTGCAGTTGTTGTGTAGAAAATCAGTTACAATTCTCCAAAGGCTCTGGAGAGCAGGGTGTATCAATTGAGTTTTCATTTTGTGTGCACAACTTGGCCACTGCAATCTGCATGCAGGCGCACACACACATACACATGGATAGTATGGTCAGGAGTTGTAGTAGCTAAAAAAATACCTTCGAATACCAGAAAGAAAAATCGGAAAATGTAAAAATCTTTCTTAATTTTAAAATTTTCCAAAGTGATTGTGCTGTTGCTGTTGGTGCTACTTTAGATGCACTTGCTCGAGAAATAAATTTAAAAGGGGTAGTCAGGAGTTGCTCAAAATAAACAACTTATTTGCTGTTTCTACTTCTTCCACTTCATGATGAAACATTTTGTAGGCATTTTGCGGATGTGTTTTTGTGGCCAATATTTGGCATTTTAGGCTTGCCAAAGGATCGGTTAGACTTGGTACTTTGATGATGGTTTTGTACTAATTTCGACTTTTTTTCTTTCTTATAAAAACGAATTTTTATGGGTTTTTGATGTTAGTGTAGTTGTCGTTGTTGTTGTTGCTGTGGTTGTTGTTATTTTTCTACTTTTAAAAACCACATACAAATTGTAAATGAATTGTTTTAAGTTTAACACATGATTTGTTGTTGTTAACACTTAAGACAGTTAGTATCCATAAGTCTACTGCTACTACCACAGTTGCCTATAATTTAACAGATGAAAGATTTATACGTACACTGAGAGAAATAAAATGTTTTGTGTTTACTTTAAAGTAAAACATGATCTTGTTATTGTTTGGTATACAATATAATTATATATTGGATCCTATGGTTACAAGCTGCAACAAAGAGATACCACGAAGTTGTTCCATTCTAATCTGTCCTGCGCCAAAAATTCAGCCATGGGCTTTCCAATGGAGTTCACTTCTGTATCAATTTGCCTTCT
This sequence comes from Wohlfahrtia magnifica, assembly GCA_023159175.1. Lineage (NCBI taxonomy): Eukaryota > Metazoa > Arthropoda > Insecta > Diptera > Sarcophagidae > Wohlfahrtia > Wohlfahrtia magnifica. Next base: position 5,233,345 of record JAKWBJ010000223.1, read on the forward strand.
CCAGGTATTGGCTGGTCCACCTCTTCTTCTACTACCTTCGAAGTTCCACTCAATTGCCGTCTTAGCTATATGCTCGTTCTCAAAATGTAGCCCATCCAGCTCCATTTTCTCCTGGCTATTTTCCCGTGCGTTCCCATAGGTCACTATTCGAGATTATGTTTGGCCAGAATATTCTTAATATTCTCTGTTGATGAATACTTACAGAGACCGTATGCCCTTGGCTATGGTGCTATGTCTCGCATAGACCACACATTGAAGAAGAAAATGCGAGTTTGGTTGTTATATGAATCTGTTGGGATTTCCAGACTTTTTGTAGAGCTCCGAAGGCCTAGGTTGTCTAAACGACAATAGTTTGTCTCAAAAACATGCTGTACCAGGCGACTAGATACACTGCACAAGATTTTCCAATCTGGCCGAGAAAATGTCAAAGACGCACATCAATCCAGAACTTCCCTGGTGATTTAATATAACCCTGGGCTTAAGACAAATAAGAGCAAATTTAGTTTACTTGACATATCCCTGAACGGACTGATGCCCGAATAGGAAATCAAAAGCTTTCGAGGTGTGACCAAGTACAAGAGACTGCGGTTTCTACCCAGTTTGCAGCACTTCGGGAAATAAGAGTGGTGGTTATGCTTTTAACTGAATCGCAGGGAGAAGCTTCTGATTTGATATGCAGCCGAAGCTAAGAGACCAAGATAAGGGTACTAAGCTTAGACAATATAGATCTAAATTGGGAATTTACTACAAACAAGAAGACATAAGGGTTACTAAGAGTGTCAGAAGCCAGGAAAACTATTAATACCCGAAACAACAGCGAAACGTGAGTTCAGTGTAGAGTTACGTTGTAAATGTGTACTTTATTCTTTTTTCATTGAGGCCAGTACTCAGTAAATGACCCCCACTCATTCAGTGCGTTGTGATGTTTCTAGGAAAATAGGATGTGGGAAGCAGGAAAGAGGGAGTAGTGTTGATGGACGTTCGATTTAAATTTACTCATGTCGTAAGTGGCAGGGACGACTTTTGCGGGGAGATTGTTCCACAAGCGAACTGTGCGATTAAAGTATGAATTCTTCACAGGAATGTTCTCTACGAGAGATATGCTTTTTGCCCCATTCTCCAAAAGTCTCGGCCTGCGATCAAAAGAATATATATGACATATGTTGCTATCATCTGTGAAACAGAAGATAGGATTGGAAGTGGGAAGAATAAAGTCGTTAAGAAATATGAAAAATAGAGTTCGAGAAAGAAGAGAGCCTTGCGGTACACCTGAATTTATTCTCAACTCGTCGGATGGTATCCCATCTATAACCAATTTAATAGTGCTGAAAAAGCTCGAGAGAAGTGGCTACCGATGCCATAAAATGACGGAAATGCATTCGTCCCTAATCCTGGACGAGCCATTAGTTTTGCTCCTCATGTCGATTTGGAGACAATGCTCCTCTCCTGAATATTTTTGCCAAAAAGTGGACTGAGGCACTTTGGAATTGGACACGGTACCATTCTACAGAAAGTGGGCAAGCCGATTTCAACGCACCGGACAGATTGTGCGTATCTCTTGGATTTATGTAGAGCTTACCACAGCAGCACACCTTCTAGGGATGAGTAGGCTGCAGAATCTGTCCTTCGAGATGACAAAGTCGCTGTCTATACCGATGGTTCGAACACGAAAACGGGCATAGGGTCGGGTTTCTATTCTGATGATCTGAGCTTTAGGGTCTCTCCTAGACTACCTGATGATTGCACTGTTATTCAGGTGTAGATTTATGCTATAGATAGGAGAGCTAGACGTATCCAGGAACTAAATATGACTCCTCAAGGACTATTAGAATCTATTTAGACAGCCTTGTCGCAGTCAATGGTCTCAAGTTGTGAGTGATCAAATTGAAATGTCTCCTTAGCTGCATTCACGCACTATCACGGCTGAAGCAGAATCATGTCGAGCTGATAAGAATTCCAAGTCAGACGGGCATTAAAGAGAATGAAAATGCTGATGAGTGCACTACTAGGGAGTTCTCTCTGTCTCTCTGTCTATGTGCCATGTCGAGTTTAATATATAGATGGGTACTGAGCAAGATAGAACACAGGTGGACCAATATTACCACTTGTAGAATATTCAGAATGCTTTGGCCTTTTTTTTCTACGGAAAGGCCTTCTCAAATTAGGAAGGGGCTTATTTCGGGCATAAATTCCTGGCATGGTATGATAGGACGCATGTCAGAGCGTATGGGACGCCCTGGTCTCATCGGTGCAACACCTTTTCTGTGACTGTCCTGCATTATGGGAGCTTAGTTTAAAGCACTTGGGTGCATGTCACTTCTATGATCTGGACTGTCTTAGAGATGTGTATCATTGCAGAAGTTGAAGTAAGAGCCGACTCAAGTGAGGGAACTAAAATTATTGACTTTAAATTGGAATCTTTTTTGGGACTTTGTCATGTCCGGCCTTTTGACTTCTTCAGTGGGACTCCCCTGTAAAGGGTATCACAATGAGTCGTAGGGCCTCCGAGTGAACTCGTGAATCGTGAACGACCCGCATAACCTAACCTAACATAATCCAGAGGAGTGTCAGGCAGGAACTCTTATATCTGTCATCTTTCAATGAACCTGGTACACATAACTAGATTGAGTCCCGGGTCTTGAACTCTAAAAACGTAATACACTCATACCTCTTTATACGTCTTCTCCTTTTACGATAATTCGTTATAGTGGCTTGTGTAAATTATGGAACATATTCACTTTACGGTACAAATTACCTCGTTATACGGCTGAAAAATCGGGGATTCACCTACTTTGTAAGAAAAAGTGTAAGGCAAGCAAAAGCAACTCGTTTAACGGCATTTCGATTTACGGCCTACATTTTCAGAACCGATCTAGGCCGTATAAAGAGGTTTGAGTGTACTTGACTGAGCTATTCTTCAATAGTCCAGAGAAAACATGAACTGAGAGAATTGGTCAGCTATGTGAGAAAGCCTCTGGACTGCTACAAACAAAGATATTTGTTTCTTTGTAACCTGATAGATTCCTGGAAGAAAGTTTTGCTCAATAAAAGCGCATTTAGAGTATTAACAGGCCTATTTAACGAGTATTGTGGTCTTAGATACCATCAACATATTATAGGAAATAATGAAACGAATTAGTTTACATAGATTTTGCATAGTAAACTATGAGATATCTGAACACGTATTATGCGAATACCTTGTTCTTTAAGCTCACAAGATAAAGTTACTAGGGGAACCTGTAGTAACTCTAAACAATAAATTTGTCTCTCACCAAACCAGATAACTAGCTTTGGTCGAACCTTCAACTGCATGTGGTGAAAATATAAGGCAGGATCATGGTGCGTATGGCCTCTTCAATCAATTAAGGTTGCCTGCTAAAATATTATTAAATAAACCGGAAATTGAATAAAAAGGATAAAATGTAACCATTCAGACAAATTTTTAAAGATTTCTCTTTAATTCTGCACCTGATTAAGTCATGCCACATCATCATACCATATGTTGTGTCCTCTTTGGGAACACCAATAATGTAATAAAAAAATTTTCTAATTAAAAAAAAAACGAATTTAAATTTATTGTTAATAATTTCCGAAAAACATAAATGAAAAATTGAAATTTATCAATAATGAGACATTTATTGGCATTTAAATATAGACGTTTAGTATTAATTAAGCCATACATACGGGGCAAGAGAAAACTACTCGTATATGAATAAAGGTTTGTTCACATGTTATCCAACGATAAAAGAGAACTCAAAATAGACACTAAAAACAAACCCCCCATGCATGTAAAACATATGTTTAGTTTAAGCCAAAAGAGTAATTCTTTTGTTTTAAACCGAAAATAGCGGTCAATGCTTATGGCCAACTAACCAGCCAGCCAGCCAGTTACTCAGCCACCACACAGTCGGTTCTAAAGACACAAACCATGAATTTTGAACAAACGCTGAAATAAAACCACCACTAAACGTACGTCTATCTGTTTATAAGAGTAAGTGTGTCTTTTCTCTATATATGGCTCAATTGTAAAATCGTTAAAAACTGTTTGAAAGCATTACAACCTGACACCATCACCAACAACAACTCTTATCAAATGAAAAGTGTTAGACAAGAAAAACGTTTTTTTTTTCTTTTTTGGTGAAACAAGTTCATGTTCATGTTGAAAAAGCAATTAAATTAAATTGGCCTGTAATTTTGTTTTTTTAGGGCCTGTAACTCAAACAAGCTAAAGGCAACAACAAATGAAAGCTGTTTTGTTGGTGGTATACTTTTAAATGGGCTCTAATTGCTTTGAACTTGTCTCGGTTTCAAATGTAACATTCAAATGATCCCTAAACAACCATATGATCACTAAATATCTTTGAAAACGGAAATAGTTATTTTTGTAAATGAGCCAACCAGGGGTTATTGCAATGGGAATTCTGGTTGCTGATGTTTTACGTTACGCCTGTAAATTTTTGAAATTAATTTGAGCGGCTAAAAGTGTCAATCAATGTGATCAGAAGGAAAAACAAAAATTGTCAAGGAGCCTTTACAAGTGTTTGTAGGAGAAGGATATTTCTTCAGAAGTCATCCCACTTTTAGTCAAAGGGGACCTGAAGATATTATTGAGTTTTTTGTAATCAAATTCAAGGGAAATCACCTCTAAGTTTATCGATCATTTCATGGTATTTTAAGATTATTTTAAATGTGGCCATGGTAGAAGAGGTCCCATCTCGGAATTTATTTCTAATATTTTTTAATGGTCTCCGTTTATTTAATTCTAATCCTATCTCCTCGTTCGCAAATGACGGCAACTTTTTATATTCATATTTCTCTGATCGTAGGCTAGGCTAAGCCTTTTAGAGGCTAACGAGGGTAAGCAAATTATGTATAAATAACATTTTTATAGATGACCTGATTACAATTTTCGAGTGGGGTATTGGTAATAAAATATTCTAAATGTGCTGCTATAAACACATTCAAAGCTACCAACCAACGACTACAACCTTTCAAAAACGACACACTCACAAGTGACCTGGTGAAGGTCTCCGAGTGGGTTGTGCGAACAGGGTCGATTTTAATGCACGAAAGACTCAATGTTGTTTCTTAACACACAGACGTAGTGGTGTGCTGTCATCTGTGTCAATGGGTAATGTGGATATTGAAGAATCAGATGCTCTTGATGTTCTGGCCATGAGAATTCACTGTGACGTTCGTTGGAATGATCACATATTTCATGTGTGAAAGAAGCATTCAAGTGCCTTGGTCTTTTAGGACGGTGCAAGATATACTTCACTGCATCTGATCTCCTTAGTATTTACAAGACCTATATTCGACCCAAAATGGAATACAACTCTCAAGTATGGGCCGGTGCTTCAACGTCTGTTTTGGAGCTTCTCGACCGCGTACAGGAGAGGGCGAAGATGCTCATCAATGACGGTAGGGTAGCCAACTCTATCGATTCATTGGAGCACCGTCGCAATGTGGCGTGTGTTTCATTGTTCTATCTGTACTATAACGGAATGTGTTCTAACGAAATTAAGGAATTAATTCCCAAAAATCATATATTTTTACGTAGTACACGTATTTCTCGTAGAGCGCATCCCTTTGTAGTTGATTGTCCAGTAAATCGCACAACGCATTATAGGGAGAATTCGTACTTTGGTCGCACTGTTCGGTTGTGGAATAATCTTCCAGCGAAAGTATTTCCTGCCACTTACGACATGAGTAAATTTAAATCTAACGTCCATAAACACTACTCCCTCTGTCCTTCTTCCAATAACCTATTTTCCTAGTACCAGCACAATGCACTACATGAGTACGGGCCATCCCCTGGCTGCTGGTCTTATATAAAAAAATAAATAAAATAGAATGCATGCGTGCATATGAGAATAATTATTTTAGCGGCAACACGGCTACCGACTACACGACTACCGTTGTAACCCGTAGCCAACTTATGCTAATTTCAATTTTTCTTGCAACATCAAACAGTTTGGTGCTGTCAATACAATAAGATGCATGAAATAGGCGTTTGAAAAACGCAATATATGAAATTTATACATTAAAAACGCGAAGAAAATGTATGTGGCACCACTGAAAAAGAATAATCATACATATGACCATTTGCTTATATTTATTCTGTAGCTGTTGTCGTTAAAATAATTAAGTAGCTGGCTACTTGGCTACTTTTGTAGTCGTGTGGTCGGTATCCTTGAATATATTTATAGCATGAGAATTCACAATGCTGTGCTGAAATGGTGGCATTTTTCGAAAGTCAAAAGAAGCGTTCAAGTAATCCAGATTTTGAAAAGCTGCAACTTTTAAACTCTATTGATGCGATCTTTACCAAACCTAAAATAAAATACAACTCTTTTGTATGGGTCATTGGCTTAAAATATATGTTGGAGCTTCCAGATCACGTACAGGAAAGGCCAAAAGTATCACTAATGACTTCAGGCTATTTATTCATTAGAACATCTTTGCTATGTAGCATATGTTATGAATAAAGAATTTGATGATCAAGATCGCAAAGAAAGGCTAACCAGGGGAAAGTTAAAACCAGGCATGCCAAGCCGTGGAGGCCGCTTGCCCGATGTATTATTCCCGATCCTATGTACTTTATGATTCAATAAAAAAATAATAATTAAAAAACTAATATCTGTGTTTCTAACTTCTGCTAATGCGTAATCTAATATTTATAAGGATAAGATTTCGATTTATCTGGTAGAATAAAACTGTGGTAGAAGCAAATGTTAAATCCTCTATGGATATACAACCTGGAAAGTCAGAAGTACCATTACCTGGGTGCTGCAAACTTTTGTCAATCGATTCTTTGGAAGCAAGGGAAATTTTTAAAAGAAGGTGGCAATAGATTGGCTATGCTCTTCGTCAAGCCAAGGCGAGGTAGCTTAGCTAGTCGATAGAATGCCTTTTATCAGTCTGGGCGATAAGCTGGCTGATCTGGAGAAGAAAATCAAGGTATCGAGGAATGAATTAAGATCAACCGCATAAAATCATGTCAGATAGCAAACGAATGTTTTTGGCGTCGTATGATCCAATGGGAGTTAAAAGAAAGTAACCAATATACGCTTCATAGATCATACAAGCAAATAAAACGGAATTGAATTCTGAACAATTGACATTCTTTCTTTGATTTTAATTCTTCTCTTAAACTTATCTGTATCGATATGGTAGAGCAGCTTAAGTTGACTTCAGATTTATCATATTTAGAGACAATACCGGACAAAATCTAATGGAATACACTGCTAATTAAAAAGTCTATTCGCCTTCGATGTTTCCTTATTATATCATACAAAACTGTGTCGGTAAGTAAAAATAGCTTAAGTCGACTTAAACTACTCTTCCATATCGACACAGTTATTATTCAAACATGAGTTACATTTTCTATTTCTATCAAATATTTTCATTTTTCATTTAAAAAAGGAAGGCTGGATTGGATTTTCAATTAATTTACATCTTCATTTCATTCTTAAAAATCTTTTGTTCTTTTATTTTCCGAACCAATAACTGTCAAAATAAGTCAAAATTTTGTTACACCTTAAGACCATTTAACCAACGAATTAACAAAAAAAAATGCCTTTTTCCAACAACATCAAACGTTTTAATCCGCGCCTTCCACTTTCCTTAATTGATTCTAAAAAAAATCTCTTTAGCATTGCTATTGGTTCCACCTGTGATTTTTCCATTGACCACTTTGTTTTAAACGCTTTTATTATTCTCTTTGGATTTTATTTCCTTAACGATATTCATTTAATTAAATTATTTTTATTAAAGTACTGGTTCCAGTTGCCTTTTGTGCCTTTATGGACCATATGAAATTAATAATTTAAAAAAGAAAATGATTTTCTTTATTGCCATTGAGGTTACCACCTATGGTTTTGGAATTTAATTATTTTATTATGATAATATTATTCGTTTATTATTTTGGTTTGTATGGAAATTGAATTCTGACAAAGGAGAACAGATTGATTGTTAACGACGGGCAGTGGTTAAGTATGTATGTTCTCAGTGTTCATTTTTAAACAATATTTAGAGAATTTACTTTTTGTTATACCAATATAAGAATCATACGTGAAAATGACAATGAGATAATCGTATGAAACTTATCCATTTGTCCATATGTCCGTTTGGGCTATATTTTAATAAGACTGTGGACCACACAAAGGGCAAGATTCTACAATATATGCATGCATTTTTATCCAAAAACTAAACTAACATAAAATAGGTAAAATTTCGGGTAGGCAGCAGGAAGTTCAGCACAAATAAAGTTTTTGTTTTTGTTTACTACTGAGACAAGTTTTCTGAAAACTGATCCAGGAGGGACAATAAATGCCATCCTAAAATAATAAGTTAATATTTTCAAGAGCATATTTCTCTCATTTTATATAAAACTTTTTCAGAAATCAGGGAATAAATTCAAGAATACAGCAATACTCTGTTTTATGTATATTGTACAGTCAGCGCCTGAAAAAAGTGTACACCCTTAATCTCTAAAATTTAAAGACTGAAATAAAAAGTCTTTAAAAATGCGCTGAACTTAAATATATTGTTTTTTAAAACTGTATTTAATTCTTTCCAAAATTCTTAAAAAAACAACAGGTACTCTGACAAAACAAAAACGGAAGTTATACTATTTTCTTAAGGGCACTATCGACTGTAGCACTTCTTAAAATACCTTCAAAATCTTGAGTTACGTGTAAACAACCGGTTTTTTGTACCTTCATGCACTTATAAGCTAATAACTTAGCTAAATGTTAATCGAATTTGAAAAGAAGAACAGATTTATTGAATGGTATATACTTTGCTTAAGTAAACTTAAGAAATTTCCCAAGTAAGCGTTTTTTAATCCAATTTATTCCAATTAGAGAAATATAATGAGCAATATTGCTTTCTAGGAACGCCACCAAATGATAAAGATTTATTTTAAAAACTAGTGCGCTTTTGGATGAACTTATAACCAAAGTTTTGTTGTACGAGTTCGAAGAAAAGGAAACATTGTCATAAGATTCGCGCACAAGGCCTAATCTGGAACACCAATTTTCACAAACTTTTTACAGCATATGGTGATTTCCAGGTGTTCAATTGTCTCTGATTTATCGACGTAGGCAAGTGACTTTACATAACCCCAAAGAAAATAGTCCAATGGGGTTATATCACACGATTTTGGTGGCCAATTAATTCTATCATTACATGTGTAGCATGTGTCTTGATGGAAGCACATGTCAGCAAGATTAATGTCACCTAATTGAGGTACGAAAAAATTTGTAATCATGTCCTTATACCGCTCGCTATTGGCAGTAACATTCTGAACATCATCGTTTTTGAAGACATACGGTCCAATAAAGCGCATCAAACAGTAATTTCCTGTCGATGCAATGGTATTTCAACAAAAGTTTTTGGATTATCCTCACTCCAAATGGGATAATTTTGTTTATTTACGTATCCATTCAACCAAAAATGGTATTCATCGGAGAACAAAATTTTGAATTTTGACGTTTGATGAACAGAACCATTATTTTGATAAAAAAAATCTCAACAATTTGCAGGCGTTGCTATGGTGTAAGTCTATCCGTAATGAAATGTCAAACCAAACTAAACATAAATTAAATATCAACTGTTAAAAGTTATGAGTTAAAGTTCTGACTCTCTAAAAAATCACCCGATATTATTATTATTTTTTTGCATTGCAGCTGGAGACTTTGCGAATCACTCAATTTGCTTTCGGGTTTACTTACTGGCCAAAAACATTTTCGTCTCCGTTATCAAAATTTTTTCGGTTGGGCTGTAATTCGAACATATCTTGCTAATGATCCTGATCCTCTTGCTGTGAATTACGTGCTATTGCAATATAGTCAGCAAAAGAACATATAGTCTGCATCCTTCTTTGTTCTTATACGATTTGGCCACATCAGTAAGTTATCATATGCAGATACTTTTTTAATGCTAAGTTCGCACGAGACTTCGAATTACTTCGTTCTCTGTTTGTATTACTTAGTGGGATGCTACCGTTCGCACGGCACCTTTTAACAGCTACTCGTAGCATATGAAATCAATGCTACGAGCGGCCATAGTTTTGTTTGTTATCTTTATTTCATTTATTTTATTTTTTGTACTTTAAGGAGGTCAGTTTAATAGATTAGAAATGTTAAATCTATAGTTTAAACATTTTGATTAAGAGCTGGTAAGTATGCCAAACTCTTTTGATCAAAGTTTTATAAAAATTAGAGATGACACTGATTTTGCAGTAATAAGAGGTATTTTTTATAGAGGTATAGAACTTTAAGTTGCAATAAAACAACGATGGATTATTCGATTGACATGAATTTTATTTATACGAAAGATAATCTTATGGCATTACATCTTAAATATGACTTCTGGCATATGACCGCCACGGCTGGCGCGGATGTAATCCAATCTGGACGTCCAATTTTCGATGACTTTTTCCAACATTTGTGGCCGTATATCAGCAATAACACGGCGAATGTTGTCTTCCAAATGGTCAAGCGTTTGTGGCTTTACCGTATAGATCAATGACTTTACATAGCCCCACAGAAAGTAGTCTAGCGGTGTTAAATCACAAGATCTTGGAGACCAATTCACAGGTCCAAAACGTGAAGTTAGGCGGTTACCAAACGTGTCTTTCAATAAACCTATTGTGGCACGTGATGGGTGACATGTTGCGCCGTCTTGTTGAAACCACATCTCCTGGACATCATGGTTATTCAATTCAGGAATGAAAAAGTTAGTAATCATGGCTCTATACCGATCACCATTGAGTGTAACATTCTGGCCACCATCGTTTTTGAAAAAGTACGGCCCAATGATTCCACCAGCCCATAAAGCGCAGCAAACAGTCAGGTTTACCTTATGTAACGGTGTTTCCACATACACTTGAGGATTACCTTCACTCCAAATGCTGCAGTTTTAATTGTTGACGTGGCCATTCAACCAGAAGTGCGCTTCATCGCTAAACCAAATTCGCTTATGAAAATCGGGAACCGGGGAGTGAGTCTATTCATGATGAATTGCCAAACCAAACTGATAATAAATCACTTGACAGCTGTTAAATCGTTCGCCATCTTGAAAAGTAATGCCAACTTAAAGTTCTATACCTCTATAAAAAACACGCTCTACAAAGGGTAATAGAAATAGAATTACTTGTAATTTGAGTGATTGTCCCAAAAGATTTTTTATGTAAATTTATGTAATTAATTTCATAATCGGGGATTGTACTATGAATGAGCGAGCGATTGACTAAAAAACGGTATCGTGCGAACATAGAATAAGCAACCGTGATTGGATGAGAACTGTGTCATTCAAAGTCAATGTGGTATACTCCGATGTTATAAAGGGTCCACCAAATTTTTTTTTTTTTTTTTTTGAAAATGCTATAAAAAAAAGCTGCTGAAAATTTTCTCAAATTTCTTTTTTTATTTGAAAGTACAATCCTTCCGGTTAAGCATGGAAAACAATTTCATTCAAATGGCTACCACGACTGGCCATGCAGTAGCCTACACGATCGGTCCAATTTTTACGCACAATATCGATTGTGTGCAGCTGTATTTCACAAATGGTTTCACGAATATGCGCTTTAAAGCGTCAATTGTCTCTGGCTTGTTGGTGTAACACTCATCTTTGACGGCACCCCACAAATAATAGTCCAACGGTGTCAAATTGCAGCTCCGAGGTGGCCAAACGACATCAGCTCTGCTGCTGATAATGCAATCTTCAAAAACAGGGCGCAAAACATCGAGTGTAGCTTCGGCTGTGTGGCACGTAGCGCCGTCCAAATATTGCTAATATCCTGCTCTTCAATTTTTTAAACAAAAATTATCGGGCCATGTTGAAGGCCCGATAACGATCGCCATTGACTGTAACGGCCACTACTTGCTCATTTTCGAAGAAAAATGGCCCAGTTATGCCTCTGGACCAAAATCCGCACCAAACAGTGACTCGTCTTGGATGTACCGGCTGTATGCGTGCGGGTTTTCTGTGTCCCAAATGCGACAATTTTGCTTGTTTACATACCCGCCAAGATCAAAATGAGCTTCATCTTTTCAAAGTAATGTCGCAATATTTCCCAGCGTTGTTCAAGCGGATACACAACCATATTTGTTCAGCGGAAAGATATAACTAATTATCTGTCAAATCAGACATGAGCTAAGTGTTATCATTCACGAAATAAGCATTAGTTGAAAAAAAACGTTAGATGGCGGACGCTTTACCCTTTTCTGAATCTAATTCATAGGTACGAACACAATACGGTGGGAGTGTTACTAGGGATGGTTATATAGAAAAAATTTTTTTGTTTAACCTTTAAAATGAAACCAATAATTGAAAACAATGTTAAAGCCTTTCATACATTTTTGTTCATTTAAATTGTTGTTCAAGGATAAACGCCAAAAAGTCAAACCAGGGTAACCAAACGACGAACTACTTTATCTGCAGACATTGACTTGCATTTTTTTAGAAATTATTTCAATGTAAAATAATTTTTTCCACTACCAAAAGTCAAACCTTTAATGATTTAATTACTGTTTCTCTATTAAATATCTCCTTACACAAGGCAAATTTTAACTGGGGTTTAACTTTCTAGCCATTTTTACCACTCTTTCAGGGAATTCCTAAGAGTCCAGGCATAGCCTTGACACATATTGATATTTCAGTTTAAAATAAATAAAAAAAAGAGTTAAAAAGGATACACTTTTTATACTCTAACAAAGGAATTAAGAGAATCATTGAACAGTAAAAGTGATATATTTTTTAAAGGCAGTCACTGTTTGCTATTGTCGAGTATTATTTTGAAATTTTTCTCAACTTTATGGCTTTATGACTTTAAAACGTTCCTTTTTTAACCCTTTCTAATTGACAACAATATGTCCTTTTTAGGAATTTTTTATGACTGCCCCCTTTTTAGTGATCTACAAACACAATTTGCAATTGTTTTTTTCGAAATGAAACCAAGTCACGAAGGAAAATTCCTGTTAATGGGTTATAATGTTGAGATTTCGAAAAAAAGGATTAAAAAATTGTTTCTTTTTTATGACTGTTTTAGCACTAGAAAGAGTGAACGGTTTTTCAATGTGTTTTAGCTGAGATCAATAAAAATTTAACAATCATTTCCTTTTTGGTTGGCCATAAATTTTTTTTTTGCCAAATTATTCCAAGTGACAATCATTTTACGATGACAGTCATAAAAATATGTATAATTTTTTTTAATTCTGCGAAAATAAGTTTTTTTTTTCTTAAAATCAGTTTTTTTCTTTTTCATCAGGTAAATCCCATCATTAAAAACTAAAAGAGTTAAAAATATTTTAGTTTTTTCCTGCTTTTTTACTTTAGTTTTTAAGAAATTGTAACACTGTGTTGTAGTACTTTGTCCTTCTCTCGAAATAACGAAACACTGTGAAGCATTGTTAGCTAAAAGGCGACAATGCCATTTTTGGTTAATTAGGGTGAAAAACACTATTTGTTCAAGAAATTATAACAAAATTTTTCTAGAAAATTATAAAATTTGATTTACAACTTTCTCGCTAAAAAAAATATGCTCTGGTTAGTGTGTTGACTTTTAGGTTTTTAAAAGTAAAACCTTTCAACTGTTTAAATACAAACCTCTGAAAAAAATTACAATTGTAAAGACTCTCTTTTTTTCGGATATGTCGGAAACTTACTGACTAAATCCACCTTTTATTCTGGCACCACCTTTCCAAAAACTTTTCTAAGGAGTTAAGGTATCTAGGCGTCAAGACTTAATTGGAACTCACACATTAATACCGTCCACACCAAGGTGACAACGACCTATTGAGTAAGTCACTTCTCCTACGGAAGGAAATGGAGTCTTTTGCAGAAAACGTCACTTCCTATATTGTTTTTCTCTCTGTCACTCCTCTAGGGAGCATATTGGCTATCCACAAAGCATACATTGCTTTGTTTAAATTTCAGTGATCTAGTTGATTTTTCAAACTACGAAAATGATTAATCCACTGTAGCATCCTCCATTGATTTTGCTTACTGGTCAGTATCCTTGTTAATTGCTGATGATCTTTACTTTAGCATTTTAACTTTTTCTCAGTAGGTGGCGTATTTTTCTGATACTTCGTCTGATGTTTTATCATCATCGTCAGAGGTATGCGGGAAGATCTGTGGGACCTCTTATTTTTTTTAAGATGTACGAGGGCGGTTTGACATTGAAGCTACCTAGCGCTAGATGGCAGCACAAACACAACAACTTTTTCTTTCTTAGAAATTACGATCTGTCAAACGTCAGCTGTTGAAATTTTAGTCAAATTTATCGATAAGTTTATTTGTTGTAGTTGTTTGAAGTAAGCAACTTTTGTGTTTCTTGGAAAATGGAAAAAAGTGAATTTGGTGTAGTGAATAAACACTATTACGAGTACTTGAAAGGCAAAACGGCGAAAGAGACAAAAGAAAAGCTTGAAAAACATTACAGCGAATCTGCTCCATCAGATTATATGGTAAAATATTCGATTGCTGAATTTAAACGGGGCCGAACAAGCACTGCAACAATACCATCAACAGGAAGGCCAAAAGGGGTGGTTACTGAAGAAAATATCAAGAAAATCTTCGATATCGTTATGAATGATTGCCGGGTCAAAATACGTGAGATTACTGAAATGGTAAACATATCATATGAACGTGTGTTCAACATTTTGCATGAACATTTGCATATGAAAAAGCTATCGGCAAGATGGGTGCCGCGTTTGCTCAGTGTTGAACAAAAACGAGTTCGACAGATCACTTCACTGCGGTGTTTGGACATGATAAAGCATAATCCTGCTGATTTTTGGTGTAGATTAATAACTGCTGATGAAACGTGGGTCCACCACTACTCACCTGCAACCCAAAATCAATCGAAGCAATGGGTGGAGGCTGGTGGAAGAGCTCCGAAGAAGGCGAAGACAGCGAAATTGGCTGGCAAGGTTATGGTCACTGTATTTTGGGATGCACACGGAATATTGCTCATCGATTATCTTGAAAAGGGATCCACAATCACAGGAGAGTATTATCGTGCATTATTGGATCAATTGGTTGATGCAATTAAGGAAAAACGACCACATTTAAATAAGAAAAAAGCGCTCTTTCTTCAAGACAACGCACCGGTTCACACAGCATTAGATACGATGCTAAAACTACGAGCAATCCACTTCGAATTGGTTGATCATCCACCTTATAGTCCAGATTTAGCCCCTAGTGACTGTTTCCTGTTTCCAAACTTGAAAAAATGGCTCGCAGGGAAAAGATTCATCTCAAACGAAGAAGTGATTAACGAAACTAATGCGTATATTGAGGAGTTCCCAAAATCGTATTATTCAGATGGTATAAAAAAGTGGGAAGATCGTCTTACTAAGTGTATTGAGCTAAAAGGAGGCTATGTTGAGAAATGAATGGTTTTTGAAAAAAAAAAATTTTTTTTTCCTACTTAGGTAGCTTCAATATCAATCCGCCCTCGTAGTTGCCTGGAGGGAAGTGGAAGCTTCTTTATTAAACAGTCGAAGCCACAATTAAATTTTTTCATTCTATTCTCTATGTGGGTTGAACTTGGGCCGCATTGTCTTTTCTTAATAAATTAACATGCTTCTACTTTACTTTGTGTACGTAAAGCATGACATCCATAATACCGGCTATTTGTATACAGAGTCTGGCAAGGCTTCCGAAGTTTTAGATCTTAGAGCTACACTGCTTGGTTAAAGTACTATTTCATCTCTAAGAAGTTAAGTTCTGTTTTACAAATCCACATCGTGTCAAAAGTTTCTCCCGTGACAGCAGAATTAAATCTTTGGTGAAACCTTGAACGTTTTTTTCTCCCTAAAGATTTCTAAAGAGTACGTGGCACAGATTTTATGTGATTATTCTGTGGATGGTTACTCTGGCACGATTCTCGAATTTGAGTACAGCTTTCATATCTTGTAATAATTAGATGTTTGATTCTTAATTCTAAAAGTTTATTCCTTTACTCAGATATCAGTGGCCTAACTGAAGTTTCTGTTGGTGATAAAACAGTCTCGTTATATATTTGATAACCTTGGAAAATGCCAAATAGCCACCCCGTTTAAGGGTGTATGGAAAAATGAATGCCAATTTTAATGTGTGAACGTACACATTTTAAAATAATTATGAAAATAAAATGCAGCTTATAACTGCGTGTTACAGCAAGATGCAAAAAAAATCTTGCAGCTATTTATGGCATGTTTGTAAAATGTTGCAACATACAATATATTCTCGTTATACCACACTTTATAATGACTTACATGCACATTAACAACAGTGTTTGTGTCTGCATGCGTATATGTAAGTGTGCGTTTGCATATTTGTTCAAGTGTAAATGTGGCATTAATATGTTGCACCATGTTTTAAAATATTCATAATAACAACAGCAACAACAACAACAAAACCTTTTTATGACTGCACTTTATATATTTTTTTGTTTGCTTCCAATTTTTAACTTTATTACAGTTGGCAACAATATTAAGGCATACACATTATAATTACATTGTATATGAGAAGATAGGAGGTAAATAATAACAAGATAATGTCTGTTATGATTTTGAGAACTTTTTTTAATTCATTTTATTAAAATTGGCCTGTTTAATTATAAAATGAAATTATTAAAAGGAGTATACAATTTGCAAAATGAATATGTATACAAATTGAAAATGAAATGAAATTTAAGACAAATTTCACTTAAAAATTTCTAAAGATTAATTGTTTTACAAAAGTGAATACTTGTTACACTTAGTAGAAGGAAATTCTGAAAAATAGGTCAATTTCCCCAGTATTGAGGTATGAAACTCATTATCTAAGCAAAATATTGTGCTGTTGGTAACGGGTGACGTGTTGTATGCCCAGGTTCGAACCACAACAGACATGACATGACATGAAAAAGAATAATTTAATTGTGGTTATGAATCCTTAATAAAGAGACTTCAAATTGCCTCTGGCGATGATAAGGAAAATACTATATCTACTGGAAAAAAATTACAACGCTAAAGTAAAGAACACCACCAATTAGCAAGGATTTTAACCACTACACAATCAGTTGAAGGGGGCTACAGTGGATTAATCATCTACTTAACTTGAAAGACAAAAATGATTAAAGAAACTGCAACAAAGCAATGGATGCTTTGTGGATAGCCAATATGCTACCTAGAGGAGTGGCGGAGAAAAAAAACTGTGCTGTTGGTAAAATAATGCTCACCTTGTTGACACCACAACAAATTTGACCGTTACTGCATGAATAAAAAATTCAATCCAGGAGTTTCTAAACACTTGTGTTTACCAGAAAGCTTTGTTAAAAAAAAACAACAAAATCATTTTAATTTTTATTATTACAATGCTTTGAACAGTCACCACAGAAGCACCTGCCTAAACTCCCACACGCTATATTTACGCCAAGGATAATACTCTTCAAATAAGACACTTGTGTCATCATTATCTATGATAAGCCGCTCTCAGTGCAATTGTTGCTGTGATGTTTTAGTAAAGACACAGGAAAAAATGTTGAAAACAAACAGAAAAATAAGATTATTTGTTAACAATTAAATCGTACATATATTATGCAGAGACCGAGAGAGAGTGTGTACAGGGAAGTAGACAAAAACGCACACAAATAAACGCAAAGTAAAAACACGCTTGCAGAAGAACGTAAACAATAATAATGGATTGGCATGTTTACCGCTGAAAATTAAATCAAAACATTCAATAAATCCCGTCGAGTTTTAATACCTACTATCACCATACCATACACACAAGCACCACCACAATACGTTATAGCAGATAAAAAGAGTGCAAAAGCGGATAGTGAGTGAGACAGAGAGAGAGAGATAGAAAATTGTAAATAAATAGTTTTCACTCTGTGATGACTACAGAACCACAAGACCTCCAATATATGACAGGGGACAAGTGAGAGTCAACACACAAATAGTGTAAACATGTTTCACAGGATATTTGTTACTCGTTTAGACATGTGTGCGTGAATGTATATATGTTTGTAAACAATTGAAATAATTAAACATACATGCAAGCACACACCCACACCCACACTTATAAAAGTGTTTACGCATCGTAGAAATCGTTTTTAAGGAATTAAAAGCACGCAATGTGTGGTAATGCCAAAATCGTGTTTATACGTAATACACAAAAATGAAACAGAAATTAAAACAAAAAACAACAACAAAAGAATGCGATTAAAAAATAAAACACAAATATACTGACAGACAGATAAATATGCTTTAAAAATCCTTTGAACAATTTTAAAGGCATACTTAGCTGGAAAGACAGAGTCCAGTATTGATGGTATTGCTGATGTTTTTCAACACGAGCAACACTGTTGACAGGCTTGAAAGGGAATCAAAAAGCTTAAAAATTTATAGTCAAAAAAACTTCTGACAAAGTATTTGATTACAAAGGAAATCGGAGAGCTAAGAGAGTAAGCATATTATAAGCATGATTAGAAAACTATTTTTTTGTAAGCATATACCTTAACTTGACTTCTACGCTTCCTGTATATTATAGCCATCAATGTTATCGCTGGGGTTCAGTTTCCATTATTAAACAATTTTTAATAAGTCTTTTATAATAGTTTTCACAACACTCTTCTAAGCTTAAGGCTCATGTTAGTAAAGGGTCCGCCATCTCACGTTTCGTTGGACTATTATTTGTGGGGTGCCATCAAAGATAAGTGTTTCGCCAACAAGCCAGAGACAATTGACGCTTTAAAGGACAATATTCGTAAAGCCATTGGTGAAATACACCTGCACACAATTGATAATGTGCTTTAAAATTGACCCGATCGTGTAGGCTACTGCATGGCCAGCCGAGGCAGCCATTTGAATAAAATTATTCTCCATTATTAACCGGAAGAATTTTACTTTCAAATAAAAAAAGAAATTTGAGAAAATATTCAGTAGTTTTCTTTCATAGCATTTTCAAAAAAAAAAAAAAAATATTTTGATTGTATATTGTTAGGCTTATGTTAAAAAAATATAAATGTATTTGAAATCTTTTTAGCGAAAATTTGGTATGAAAATACACTTAAAACTTATTTTGAACTTTATTAATATGGGGGTTAATTTTAAAACACATACATACATAAACCATATATGTATATATGTACATACATATATAATTAAAATAAATGTTAGATGCTAGAATGCGGCTGATTGTGTCAGCCGCTGAGTATACTAGTTATACTCTATTTCACTATCAAGTGTAATATTGCGCAATATAAGTGTTTTGCACAGCCTTTATCTAGCCATTATTTGGGATATATTTCGTAAACTCAGACTAAGTTCGTATATCGGGTGATTTTTTAAGAGCTTTCGTATTTGATTTAAAAGAGCACTTAAAACTTAGAGAAACGTATGAAATCTTTATTTGAGTCTACAGAACGATCTGTATAATTAAATGTTTAAGGATGTTTTCATGTAAATGTTGACCGCGACTATGCCTCAATGTTGTCATACTCTTTCCAATATATCGGCCGGTATCTCACTAATAAACCCTTCAATATTGGCTTCCAGCGCATCAACCGTTGCGGGCTTGTTCCTATAGACATGAGCTTTAACTTAACCCCACAAAAACTAGTCTAAAGGTGTTAAAGCGCACGATCTATGTGGCCAATTGACCAGCCCAAACCTGATATAAACTGTTTACCGAACTCGCCTCTCAATTGGGCCATTGTGTCACGAGCTGTGTGGCATGTGGCACCGTTTTATTGAAACCATATGTCAGCCAAGTCCAGCTCTTCCGCTCTCCATTCACAGTAATGTTCTTGTCTTCGTTGTCTTTGAAAAAGTACAGTCCAATGATACCACCGGCCCATAATTTACACTAAACAGTGCATTTTTGGGATGCATAGGCAGTTCTTGCAATTATTCTAGATACTCTTCACACCAAATATGAAAATTTTGATTGTTCACATATCCATTTAACCAAAAAAAAAAAAGCTTCGTCGCTGAACACAATTGTGTACAATGCACTTTCTTAACCGATCATGCATTTTGATAATAAAATTCAAAAATTTGCAAGCGTTGTTCGTTTGTAAGTGGATTCATGGTTAAATTATAGACATAACTGAACATGTTTGACGATAACATGTTACACGAAAACAGCTGAGCTGCCAAAAACAGTGTTACCAAAAAGAAAATTTCTGATATTTATTTGGATTTTGTTTTGGAAAAATTATTGCATATTTTTAGGATTATATTAAAAAAAAGTAAAATATACTTGAATTTTCTTAAAGAAAATTTTGTATGAAAATTTTGAAATAAAATACATTTAAAAATCATTTTGAATTTTGTTGATATGGGGGTTAATTTAAAATACTACATTATATACTTACATACATACATGCATACATACATAATTAAAACAAATGTTAGATGCTAGAATTCGGCTGATTGTGTCAGCCGCTGAGTACATTAGTTGTACTCCATTTTACTATCAGGTGTAAAATTCTGCGATATAAATATTTATATAGTCTTTATTTAGCCATTATATAGGATGTATTTCGTAAGCCCAGACTAAGTTCTAATACTTACGAAATAAGGATAAAATCTAACACTACTCTAAGTGGGGTTATTATGTAAAACCCAGAAATTGAGAAAAAAAAAATTAAAAACTCCGTTTGGAACTATTTTCTTAACAACGATCGCCAAATTTGTACAATAATTATTATTAATGTAAAATGATATTATAGAACTATGTACTGTAGAGCTCCCAACCTCGTTACCGTTACGAAAATTAAGATTCAAGCGACATAGTTTAGCTTCATTTCCATTATGTAAAAATCGTCTTGGTGACTCTTCCTAAATTGCGTCAAAGCCTCACAAATCTTTCCACCCAACAGAAAGGTTCTGGTTTCGTCAGTGTCATGGAAATTCCCTTTCTGTTCTGCTCATCTCCCTTGAATTCGTAGTTGACGATGGACCTGGCTGACCCTCTTGTTTTTTTCCGGCCGGTTAAATTTGCCAATACAGTCCTGTATTAATGTAGAGTCAATCTCGTATGAGAAATATGATCGATTAGAAAGTGCTTTAGATTTTTTCCATCGATCTAAATATTGAATACGAGATGAATAAAGTCACTCTATTCATTCCCACTAGTTAGTTTCGTAAAAAAGCGTTTTTCATAATCATAGGGTTTCCTTGCCTTGTCCCAGGGACAGTCAATCACCAGACTCAAACGACAAAAAGTATCACCAATTTATATTAATAGCTGCCAGGCAGTTTGGTCGTGGTGGTGGTTGAGAATAAAGATATTAAAGTTCTAATAAACACTGGCCTTGCAGCCTTAATTGATTTGAAATCGCTTTTCATCTATGTGGTGTGAGTAACAGCTTGTTCGATGGCATAGTTTTTCGCCAAGGGATCTCGAAAGATACGGAAAGCCTGTCCAGTCTACGCATGGTGGTCGGAGAACCATCTTCGGTCCTGGGTGTTATGGCTTCGGATCTGTGCTTTGGCGGGAGATTTACGGCTGAATACCTGCACCAGTATTTGTGCCTCAGATCGGAGTGAGTTTGATGTAAAATGGTATACCTATGGCTTCCTGAGATCATGGTCATTGCTATATGTGCGGAGATCAATCTTGACGGTAGACTCAAGGGTAAGATCATTAAAATATTTTCTGATAGCAAAGCTGACATCTAGACTGGCTAAATATGGCTACGATACGAAGGCTTTCGCTTAGAATTAAGGTCCAGTTCTTTTGGGTACTTGGACACTGTGGGCTAGATGGTAATGAAACAGCGGCTGCATTGGTTAGAAAATGTGCCATGATATCTTATATCGGTCCGGAACCTTGCTGTAAAGCAGCTCAGCTTAATTATGAATTGAGAAATTGCCAGATGCTTCAAGCACTGGAATACTAAAAGGGGAACACTATAGACTAAGAGCGCATCTGAAGACGATGGCGGCTGCAGATGTGAATGTTTGTAAACTGTGCTCACAGGCGACAGAGACATCGGAGCACATATTGTGTGAATGTTGGGTTCTTGATATGCTCAGATGGAAATGTTTAGGTAGACATAGGGTAACACATCCACCGTTATAGTCTCAGATCTGTTCATTAGGGAGACAGCAGATCTGCTCAACAAACTATAGACAGGAATGGGCAGAGTAAATCCCATAGGTCGCATTGTCCTGCACTAGTGCCTGATAGGTAAGATGATAATGATAATAAACATTCCATTCGTGTTAATATTTAAGTCTTAATACTAAAAAAACTAATTGTTATTCAAATACAAAAAACACTTCTTTTTTATAATTGAAACTGCATATGTACATATGTATGTTTGCATAACCCAATTTAGGTAAACCATTGGTTCATTATTAAAAAACACAAAACAAAATCTATTTATTTTAATAATGTTATCTCATCAAAGAAAAAAAATTTGATTTCTTATCAATAACAAGACTTAAATGGCTACCGAGAGTATTCACAATTAAAAAAAAGAAAAAGTAACACAATAGGCAACATATAGTATAACTTACATATAATCTATCAGTAGATAGGTCTCTACAAGGTGCAAATATATGAGCGTAATTTGACATTAATCTAACGTTAATCATAATCTGTCAGTAGCAATTAGAAATTTTATTTTAAATATTATTTTACGAATGTTTTAGATTTTCTGTTTAAAAAGATTTTCTAAAAATGCTATACAAACTTTTTCAACATGGATGTGTGTGTATTACTACTAATCTTATGTGGTCATTAAAAACACACACACTTGCTTGTGCATACTCGCATATGCGAGTATAATACTACACATGAATGATCTTTAAAAAAAAAAAAACAAACACAAATTCAAGTATGTTCCTTAAGTCTTTTGTTTTGTTACCGAAATAGGCTTAAGAGCCAGATAACAATAGTCTTGCACATGTGTCGATCTAAATCGCTTGATAAAATGTTATATGTGGTACATGTGTATGATGTTTTTTAAGAAAGACATGCATATGCAATGTATTTAAAAGAAATCTCAGAGTAATTATCAGAGTTTTAATTTATATTTAATGGAAGATATGTTTTTTTTTGTTTTGGATTTTAATCGTCTAGATTTTTTTTATTGTTTTTGCTGAAAATAGTAGCAAATTGCTTATCTTAAAAGAAAACACCTTCAAAAGCATATTTTACAGTTCATTGAAGATAAAAGAAAAGTACACCGAAGCTGAATTTTCATCTGCAAAAGTAAGTTCATAACATTTGCTAATGATGTCTATGTCACAATAGATGATGTGTATTATCGTGATTTCTTAATGATTTATTTCTATAGTCAATCTTTATTATATCCAAAGAGTTATAATCAATTTTAAGTTCACGAGTTTTAGTTTGGTCTTTGCTTCTTCTAGGAAAATTTGTTCTTCCTTTAGCTATCATAACCATGGTTGATTTACGTGGCCAGCCATGGCTTCAATGAGTGTCAAGTATTGTCTTTGGATACCGTTTTAAGTATTGCCACAAAACATTCGACCTAACACCACTATAACAGGTTGATATAACACCTGGCAGGATATAGCAAAGATGTCGTATAGTAATCATTGGCAAAAGGCCTAATGGCGACGGTTCATTAGGGTTAGACACTAACATAGAAAGTGCTTAACCAACCTTTCGCCTCCAATTCGACACAGCTATGACTGTTCATTGTCCAAACTGCAGTTATGGCTGTCAATCTGGACGCATTCCTTAACCAATGATCGATCAAGTGCGTGTTACATTATACTTCGTTCAAGTCAGCTTCATGATCTTGCACGACGATTGGCGATGCTACCGATGCCGGACTCCGTTCACGCACCACCGATACTGTCGAGAAGGTGGAACATTTTCGTCATGCTTAAGTTTTTTAAATAAATAAAAAGGTTCAATTCATAATCAAGACCTGGCCACTTCCGAAATAAAAAGAATAAATTCAACTGCAAATTATTACAGAAAGGTCAGTCAATGGCAACTCTTAGAGAAAAAAATGTAGGAATCTATTATAAGCAGAACAATTCCCTACCACTACAGCAAAAACACAGATAGTATTGTTCTAGGCAACGATGGATGGAAGCACATCCATCCTTGACTTGCTACAGTAGACTAATCATCTACTTAGCTGGAAAGCAAAATCTGATTATAAAGAAAACGAAAACAAGGCAAGAATGCTTTGTTGAAACCATATGCTCCCAAGAGGGGAAATGGAAAACAAAAATGAACTAAAAGAAACATGAAAGGACGACATCATGTCATGTTCTAATGATGGTGAAACACCACCATTATTTGGGGTTCGTTTTATTTTAAATTATTTTTTTTAACCCTAAGACGTTTCTTTATGAGTGTACAGGAAAGAGAACCAAAGAGGACCAAAGCCCGTCAAAGACCCGTCTTCAATATTTTTTTATGTTGTTGTAACAGCATTTCTGTCCTGTGGGAGAGATGGAAATTACACATTCGATTAATTTGTGTCATTTAATGAAACTTGTAGTTCTAGATATTATGCAATATATATCGGTTGTAGCCGTAGGTCTAAGAGGTGCATGTCTGTAGACCTGTAGGGGCATCGAAATAGATGTGTCGTAACTTATGGCTCCTGTCGGCAGTCTGGGCATCTATTTTATGTGCCGGACACTAGCGGTTGAGGCTGTTCTATCCTGTTCTTAGCTGAGCAAGGGTTGTCCTTATTTGCCTCGGCAGGAACCATTCATTATCCGCAATCTCCGTTCTTGCTCTCGTAGTTACCAATTGCATTCAGAACCGTCCATTAGTGCACGAGTAGCTGAGCATCTGCAACGACGACTCGGTCCCCAGTAGATGGGAAAACATCTCGGACGTCATTGCAGTATCACCGAGGAGAAGGATCATGTGCGATAGTCTCGCAATTAGGAACTGCTTGGCTCGTTATACCATCTGTTCGGCGGCAGTCTAGACTCTTCATGTAGATGGTCAAGGCGTTATTTCTGTGCGGTTTGCAGAAATCGCCATTTGCTGTCGCTTATGAATTGGGTCCATGACGAGGCAGCGTAGCTAAGCTGCGAGCAGCCGTTTGCCTTGTATGTGGTGACAATGATCCCCTTTGTTATCCCCCCCGAAGGTACCCGCAAGAAACTTTAAAATTTTGTTCTGCACTCTTAACTTCTGACCGTTGCATGTGGCATGTGTGGCAGAGTGAAGGAGACTATCGATTTTTTTTTCTTCGTCATTCCTCCAGGGAGCATATTGGCTTTACACAAAGCATCCATTACTTTGTTTCAGTTTCTATAATCAACTTGATCTTTCAAGTTAAATAGATGATTAATTCACTGTAGCTTCCCTCATAAGATTTTGCGTAGTGGTGAAGATCCTTGCTAATTGGTTGTTATCTTTACTTTAGCATTGTAATTTTTTTCCAGTAGGTGACGTATTTTCCTGATCATTCGTCTGATGTTTTTCATCATCTATTGAATACTACACCACAAAATTTTGGTATTTCTAACGGTGGGTATTCGTCGGCGCTCGGTAAATATGGTAACGGAGGATTTAGATGGTGAGAATCAGAGATGATAGCCAAGCAGTTCGTTATTCTGGAACTAATGGCGTCTATGTTAACTGACTGACTGTCTGACTGTGTAGTCGTCATCTGCGTAAGACACCATCTTAACTTGCTGTAGTGAAGTTTGTTTGTTGATAACGTTTTTGATCCCACAGACCTATTTTTACTTGTTCATCGAAAAAAATAT
This sequence comes from Wohlfahrtia magnifica, assembly GCA_023159175.1. NCBI lineage: Eukaryota > Metazoa > Arthropoda > Insecta > Diptera > Sarcophagidae > Wohlfahrtia > Wohlfahrtia magnifica. Next base: position 5,259,060 of record JAKWBJ010000223.1, read on the forward strand.
ATTTCCGCGACAAGTCTTATTTGGTTTTTTAAATTTTTAAGCTTTTAAATTTCATCTCCTGCTTAAATTAATACCCATCATTATCGAATGATACTTGTATTGTATTTAAATTAAACACATGTCACAAACTTAAAGCTCATACTCCTTTGGGTATTTTAAATGCCATTAAAAGAAACACGATTATACTCAAGACTATTGTTATATAAGGATTGCTTAAAACGATTTTTTTTCGCTTTCCTTTTAGCGAATTTCAATTTTTCCCTTATTTTCCAAACAATTGGCTTTGAAGTTATTTCAAAGAAAATACACTCAAGTTCGTATATAACTAAAGAAAAATTTTTGACGTGACATGAAAGCACAATATAGACTGTCAGCCGCACATACAATATTAGAGATAAAGGAATCAATTTTATTGCTAAAAATCATTATGCACATTGAACTTTGAACTTGTGACTGAGAAAAGTTTTTTGTTTTGTTTTTTTTTGCCAGAAAACTACAGGCCACAAAAAAGGCGTTACATTTGCCACTAACAAGCAACGTGTCCTTGGAGAAATCATTTTGAAACTTGCTCTTGCCTTATTCTTGCTGATTTCTGTTCAGGCTTATTGGCCTCATCTGTGACATTATGCATCATTTGCTTTATCCATCCCTTGCCCTGTAATTGTCTATTGATTTTAACATGACTAGGAATTTTGTTTTTATTTTTTTTTTGCTAAAAACTTACATAAAGAGAAAGCAATCATTAAAAAAATAAACATGGAATGAGCCGCCGCGTGTATGTAGTCGTGTGGCGTTTTTGCAACGTTAATAAATAAAAAAGAATTACTGATCCTTTTGATTATATTTTGCCAGTTTATTTGCTTTTAGTTTTTTTTTTCCTTTTTTATAATTATGGCAGACAAGTTATTAACGAAATATTTGACACAGAAAGTCATTGGAATTATTTAAAAACTAATTATGCTAAAACATGTTATTTCTTGAAAAAAAAAAAAAAATTCAATTTCTTGGAAATAAAATAGAATCTGAATTAATGGTTTTAATATCTAAGAGTAAGAAACTACTAAAATATTAAAACGAGGCGAACCATAGCAACTAATAAGCAACTGAAAGACAATGAAACAACCAACCCTGTTTGAAAAAATAAGAGATTTCTATTCATACTTTATATCTACAGAACGTACTTACCTTCAACGAGGTAACCGTTAAAATTTGTTATTTCATTTGAAATCATTGAATATCCAAGTTTTCTTAGGCAATTCTAACTGGGATTAATATTTTTCGATTATGATTTTTATAGGGTTTAGGTCTAAATGCCAGTAATCAGTATTTGTCCAGATGCTTTCATTGGGGGTGAAACTAGGTGATATGTGAATGCTGCCTTCATGTCATTTGATGAATTAAACTGTTTTTCATTTATAGGTCTTAGTGACGCCTTTTACATTTTGTAATTTCAGGTTCACTTACAAATGACGTGTAATAAGTAGCTATCAATCATCAATTGTAGTTTATATGTAAGATGTCATTGGTAACTGTCAATTATATAAATTGTAACTTGTGATTGCCAATTATTGATTAAATATAATTTATAAACAATAATTACTAATTACCATGAAAACCAGAAATACGCTCTTAAAAAATACATAGTAAAAATCTGAAAATATGATCCGAATATTTAAAATATGCTCTTCTTTGTTAATAGAAAAAAAGGTTTATTCAACAATTTAATATCCTAACAATACGAAAAGCAATGCAGCAGATTCAAAAGCAAAAATTGGATTTCAATTTCTAAGGAGATCTGAATACAGAATTTAAAATATTTGGTAAAATAAGGCAGAATTTCTTTTATTTGTGTGTGTTGTTGCCATTAACAACAAACATTAACTTTTATACATTGAAAATGTTATTTCAATGTCTCTGATTTAATGAGGGCTTATTTAAGGATAACGTTCCCATATGATCATATTTTAAAATTTGATTTGAAGAAGATGCGCTAAGATCTTTTGCTAGATATTGGCATATTAATTCTTCAACTCTATTTGGAGCTTTCAAAATCATTATCTTTAGGTTTGCAACGACTTTGTTTACATTTTCGTACTGATCTCTAATACAGGATGTCCGTCGGGTATACTAATTTGTTTTGCCGCCATTTTGGTAAACATTAGTATTGACAGTTCATATCTGGCAGTCGTGAAGTAGAGACGTGGAAAATTTATTGTGGAAAAATATTCAGTAAACCAACGTGTTTTAATCGTTGAAACATTTTATCGAAATCAATCACCGATTACTGTGACGATGAGAAAGTTACGTGAGAAGTTACGTGAGGCACATTTTCATTTGAATGGTTATGTGAATAAACAGAATAGTCGGTTCTGGGCAATGGAAAATCCTCAAAATATTCATCAGTCACCTTTGTATTCATTAAAAGTGACAGTCTGGTGTGCTATTTGGTCAGGAGGAATCATTGGACCTCAATTCTTTGAAACCGAAAACGGCGTAACGGTAACTGTCAATGGGGAGCGATATCGTGATATGATTGAAAACTTTTTAAGGCCACAACTGTATGCTTTGGGCTTGACTAACATGTGGTTTCAACAAGACGGATCCACATCAAATACACCCAGGATTACAATGGACTTACTGCGAGACCTCTTTCCACAACAAATTATCTCAAGGCATGATGATGTTGATTGGCCTCCACGGTCGCCTGATTTGACTGCTCCGGACTTCTTTTTGTAAGGATATCTAAAAAGCAAAGTTTATGCAAACACACCAGAAACACTAGAGCAACTCAAACAAAATATTGCTGATGAAATTAATGAAATACTGCGTGAAATGTGCGAGAATATAATGAAAAATTATGCTTAAAAGGGCTCGCATTTGTGAAGCTAACAGAACAGGGTATTTATCTGATATTGTATTCCATACATAATTATCGACATTAAATAAGACAATATAAGATCTATTCTCTTTCATATAATCAAAAATTACAAACAAACAAAGTATTATACCTTCCCGGCGGACACCCTGTGCATTCGAATAAACGATGCAGTCCATAAGCAATGCATGTAACATGCGTTAGTTGATGATAAAGCAACTTTATTGCTTAAGCAGATTTTACCATATATAGCGCAGCGACATATAGCAAAGTCAAGTTTTTATTGAAATTACCGAATCATCAAAAAGTTGTGTAATTGTGAAGTGATTGGTTTTATTCAAGACAACGTTGTTAAAAAATATTGGCTATTGAAACTTTTTTGTCACAGTGTAGAACACCTACAATAACATTCGCGACAGTCCAGTCAGTAAATATTTTTAATATATAAACGTATTTTGAAAATTAAACCTTTCTGATCGAACTTTATTGCTTGTATATTCTTCTAAAAATTGTTTAAGATTTTGGTGAACGGTAATAAACGTAATTTAGATCTAGTTGGTGCGATAAATTTCAATGGACATACACATAATTCAAATATGATATGTCTTGATCAGAATTATATCCGAATATGCTCTAAAAAGGGTTAAGAATGATCTTTAAAAATGAAAAAAATGTCAAAAACATGCTCTTAAAACTGAAATATGCAAAAAAATGCTGTTCTAAACAAATGTGCAAAAATATGCTAAAATATGCATTAACAAATTGGTGCCAAAATTCATAAAAATTCATGAAACGTAAAAATATCTTATGTTCGAGTTGATTGGTTGCATGAGAAAAAACATGAATTTGCATAATTCTGGTTTCCCTGCTAATTATATATACTTGGTAATTTGTAATTGTAAAATTATTATAGTAATTATGAGTTATTTACTGCACTAATTACCAATAATTTATTAAAGTAGGTATTCTAATTGTTAATTACCAATTAAATATAATTTATAAATGGTGGTAAATTTAAATTTTTTTGTTGAAATAAGTGCATTTTTCAAAGCACTCAAAAGTAAGAACAATGACCAAAATTTCAAACTATTTTTTCCTATTTTGTTTGCTATATTTTAAAGTAATTAAAAAACTGAACCTTATAAATTGTTTTAATAAATAGAGTTTTTATAGCTAGAGTTTTATAGCTAAATTATTTGCTATAACCCGGTGTGCTTCGCTATCCCCATCATAATTATTATCTTAAATGCTACCTTAGTTGCTTTTTTCCTCATTTTGTCCCCTACCGATCAAAATTCAATCATTTGTTCCTCCCAGAAAAACACTGTTCTGGTTTTTAGCTCTATACAGTCTTCAAACAAACATACATTCATAGTAGACTTATACAGATAGCGTTTATCCAGTGTTCATTCTCTAAGTCATGCTTTGGGTTAATGTGGATAGATAATGCCGCTTTAATTGCTGTCGTTCTCCACATATACAAAATTCAATACATAGTATGAATGAAAGGTGCCACACCCACTTATCCAATCTCTCCCAGTTACTGAATGATGATATGTATGTGTTGTTCACGACGTTGTTGGAAACTAATTGAGAAACTTCTACTATTGCCGTTTTCAAGATACATATACAAAAATTAATATATACTTTATAAGAGAGGTACTACGCCCACTTGTCAAATTACGCACATTTTTTTCTGATGATTTGTAATGACGGGGGTGGCATGGTGTAGTGGTTAGAGCGCAAGCATAACAACACAAACGACTCAGCTCCGAACCCCAGCAGGGGACATGACGAAGAAAAAATTTAATTGTGGTTTCGAATGTTTAATAATAAACAAAAAGGCTTCAACTTCCCTCCAGACAACTCCATCTAAAATTAAAAAGAAAAAACGCCCACTGATCATTCCCGCATACCTCTGGCGATGATGATAAACATCAGACGAATGATCAGGAAAATCACGCCACCTACTGGAAAAAAAATACAGTGCTAAAGTAAAGATCACCACCAAGTAGCAAGGATCTTCACCACTACAAAAAAAATCATATGGAGGAAGCTACAGCGGATTAATCATCTACTTAGCTTAAAAGGTCAAATTGATTAAAAAACTGAAACAAAGCAATAGATGCATTGTGGAAAGACAGTATGCTCCCTAGAGGAGTGACGGAGGTAAAAAAATGAAGTCAATCAGACCACATTCAGAAGCTCTTTTTTAAACCATTTTCAAGATATAATAAAATCAATATATAGTTTATATAGGTGGTACCACATCCACTTCTACAATTCCGCCCACTTTTTGATTGATGATTTGAATTGAATATAAAATTATTCGAAACAAATGCTGAAACTTTAGCTTTAACCGTTCTCAAGATATTGTCTAATTCAGCTCACTTTTGTACTGATGAGTTGCCTTGACTATGAAAAATAAATATACACTGTGTATGGGCGTAGCACCATCCAGTTGGAATTTTTGAAATTTATATAGTCTATAGGTGTCGCGTGGTATGGTAGGTAAGACACCCGCCTAGCAACCAGAAGGTCGTCGGTTCAATACCAGGCTAGACCATCTTAAAAAAAAGAAAAAAGTTTTTCCACAGCGCTATCACCTCATAACATTAGCTAGTAACTGGTTATGAGTATAAATACTATTGAAAACTTCTCTAAATGCATTTGCCGTTCGGAGCCGGCGTTAAACTGTGGGTCCCTTTCAATGAGTTTAAAAATAGAATCGGGTGCAGTTCATTGACTGAGAGAAGTCCCCATGTTTCTTCATGGAATGTTATAGGAATTAATAATATAGTCTATAGCTCCTTAGATACTGTAAAAATTAAAAATAATCGGTTCAGCCGTTTAGCTATCCATAAGGTACAAACGAACAAACAAACCAACAAACATACATTCATTTACGTATGTAGTTCAGCTTGGCGGCTGCTAATGGCGATAGGCATAAGTAACCGAAAAAAATAGCCGAAAATTGGCTGTCAAAAATATATATAATTTATCAATATACGTGATGAGTCAATTTTTGATTTTTGTCTATGAAACCACGCATTGTGCGCCGGTCCACAAGCCGCCCCATCAGTGCATCTTCACATCAAATTCAAAATTCTGTTTGTTGACGTAAGCATTGAGCCAAAAAATGAGCTTTGTCGCTCAAGATACATTTCTCACACAACACGAATTTTGAAAATAAAGTGAATTAATTTGCAAGAGTTCTTAGCTTATTAGCATACTCATGATGAAATGCCAAACCTTTTTGGCATTGCCAAATGTCCCGAATCTTTTTTTACACTGACAAAATTTACACTGAAAAAATGTACACAGAAATATCAAATAGTAACAAAATCATTCATTATCCTTAATGTCTAAATATTGATTTGGTATTATTAGAGTAGTGCAATGCGGACTGAATGTTTCTTTATATACTTAATTATGGTAAAAGACAATGGGTAGAACGATATAGAATGCCCGGTGTTGCACTCGGGCAACACCTATTTCTTTTTGTCTTGTCTGCTGCATGCTTTAACTGCACCTATAACTGTACGTATGAACTGCCTTATTTGAAAATGGTGAGCATTATGAAATTTATTGCTTATTCCGAATTTTCCTTAAAAGATATTTCGTTAAGTACATAAGTATGAAAGTACTTTATTATTTATTTAAAATTTAATTAGATATTCTTTGTTAATTATAATTATTTTGATTTTAATTTATATTATCTTGTACAAAATTGTTTAAGAAGAATTTTAATTTATTTTTATTCAAAATATTTTGATTTTTTAAACTAAAATTTTCTTACTCGAATGGTGTATTCAGTTGATTTCTTTCATTTTGTGTGTGCGTTCTTTTATTATTTATTTATGGCGCCAAACCGATCTGTAAATATTTTCAATTCACTTTGGTTTCTTATTTTTATAGAAAAATTACAAAACAAATCATGAAAGAAAATGTGGATTTTTTTTTTAATTATTTTTGTTTTGTTTTCTTCATTTTATGATTTTCAAAACACATGTGTAATAAACAATATTTTATTTTGTTTTTGTTTTAAACGAGTTTTTAATGTTTTTTAAAGTTTATTTTCTTGAATGTTTTTTTTTTTTTATTTTATTCTATTTGTTTAAAGACACATGTTTCACTTTTGAAATTTTAGTCTTTGTAATACATTCCTTCCAGAAGATTTACGATCGTATGTGATTATCTCTTGTAGTATAATTATGATTTGTTTATAATTAATTTCGTTTGTTTTTTACGTTTTTTTTTTACGATGTTGGCTAAACATAGCATTGCATTTCTGGTTTCACACCAGTGAGGCAACAAATAAACTCTGGTGTTTCGTAATAAATTTTATGGGGTTGACCTCACCTAAAGGGTTGTTATAATCGTAACATATTATTTTCGAAATAAAAAAAAAATTACAATTTGTTTCTATATTGCAAGGCTTTTAATCAAATTTTTTTATGAATAATACGGCAAGTATTTCCTAAGCTTTAATATTTCTTTTAATCCAAAAACATTTTATTTAAAGCCTACGTTTACTTGCCTATTTAAGATAAATTGAAAATCTATCTGGAAAGCCATAAATTTAAAAAATATCTCTTACATTACAACACTTGATGATGTATTATTTCAACAAAATTTATATGCCGACATAGAATACTACTCCCATACGAATAAATTTACAACATAAAGTCTATTTCAAAATCCATGTTATTGCCACAATCAGGCATACTATTATACATGCGTCTGATGTCTATGAAATACTCCTGCAACATGATACACAATAAATTTTTGAAATCAAAGTGATTTAGGAAGAAAACAATAGGATATAAAAAGCTAATAGAATAGATAATAAGAACTTATTTAACTACACAAGTACCACCGACAAACTCCCTCCCATTAATGTCTCATCTCTCTCTCTTTCTCTCTCTCTCTCTCTATTGAAATCAATTCTACCATCGTTTGTGAGGAAGACACATAAAAATTTTATATGGGCCACAATGATATTTTACAACTGGGGTTTGTCTTTCATTGCTTCTTGCCATCTTTTTCGCTTCTTTCTTTGGCTTTTACTCGGCAATACAATTACAGAGCAAAGTACGGTAAGTACTGTAGTATTTATTTAAATGTTTATTCCTTTCTTTTTTGCTAAATTTATTCCGTTTGTGAATCTTTGAAATTGCCACCAAAGCAATTGTGGAAAAGAAAAATCCATTTCAGGTTATCCGCGAATTTCAATCAGTCCCGTGGCTCAGAATACAATATAATAAAATAAAGTGAAGAGAAGAAATAAATTGCACAAAAAAAAAAAAAAAAAAAAAAAAAAATTTTTACATAAATGTGATGTGATACACTCTACTCTCCTCTATAAGACTTTACTGCAAAAAAAATACGAGAGATAAAGTTGAATATTGAAATGAAATCTCATTTTTGCTAAAGTCAAAGGCGGGTAATGAAACGAAGCAAATGGTTATTACATATCAAATAGTAGGTTGTTTGCAAAGTGACATGATTTTTTAATAAGTATACAAGCTCTGGCTATAATGGCAAACATCCTAAACGGATGATTTCGAGAAACGCCACCTAATGGGGAAAAATGACAATAACAATTGAGGATAATTACCACCACTTAATAAGGTCTTATCCACTACACCATCACATGGAGGCGAGCTACAGTAGACTAGTTATACACTATAAACACATTCAAGGTAACCGATCACCGGCTACATGTCTACGAAAGACGCTGATTACAAAAGTAGCCAAGTAACCAGCCACTTAAGTATTTTAACGACTACAGCTACAGAAAAATGTAGACAAATGTCCAAAAGATTGTTTTTTTCAGTGGTGCCACCTACATTTTCAACTGTTTTCTGCCGCCAAAAAAAATAAAAGTTAGTCTACGGGCTAATACGGTAGTTGTGTAGTCGGTAGCCGTGTTGCTGCTAAAATAATTATTCTCACATGCACATATGTATTCTATTTTTGACAGCTTGAAGTCGATAGTCGGTAGCCTTGAATGTGTTGATAGCATTAGCTTTAAAATCGACTTATTAATGAAACTGAAAGAAGGCAATGGATGCTTGGTGGAAGGTCATGCGCTCCCAATAGAACTAACGGAGAAAAAAGTAATTGAATATAAAAAAAGTTGGCACGTAACCGTGTTACCACTCTAAGGAATTGTCCGGCGATATTCCGGCACAATCCGATTTTGTTTTTATTTTGATTCGTAACTCTAACGAAAAACTTTGATATTCTTATTTTAACTGCAATCTGCGAACTCATAAATAAACGTTTTTATAAGTTGAAAACATAGCAATAACTTAACAGTGCTTAGGAGTAAGCATGCATAATAGCTGCGACGAAACTCATTGAATTGAGCTACGAATTCCTAACCTGGTTTTAAATTCGAAAAAGTGATCACTCAAACAAAAAGAGATTTCTGTCACATGAAATATACTTTTAAATCAACCCACGTTAAGACATTTGTTTTAACAAATTTGCATAAAAAAGAAGTCAAACATGAAAAACAAAATCAGAACGTAAAATAAATAGAAAAAGGGAGTCTAAAATTTAAAATAACATGACAAAGAGAATAACTGATGATTTTATTCTCTGTATCCCCACAAACAGTTACCGAGAATAAAAATTTTTAAACCGAAAAAGAAAAAACAAAATAATTTTTTAATAATAAAAAAAGATCTTTTAAACTCATTTTTTTATTTTTAAGTGTGGGTGGTGATACACCTGTAGTTTACCTCTGTTATGGCTACTGTAGGAACTGTCAGGATGAGGAGTAAGAAGAATCAGTATAACATCTTCGTTCTGAATGTCTTTTTATGATCGGAATTGTCTCAGGGCTATATCACTAACAAATCTGGTAAATATTGTAAGGGGTATAGGTTGACTATCGCGAGGGCCAAGTTATTTTTCTTATCTCTGACTTTTTTGTGCTTGATAACTTTTCGGGTATTTCAAGGTATCGTAATGGTCGACCCATGTAAGCTAACCTAACCTAATCTACGGATTCATTTATATTAATGAAAAGTATCGATATAAAATGAATGAACCACTAGCCAATCGAAATCAAAAGTTTTCATTTGATCGCCATGTGATTGCCAATTATTAGTATTGAAGAATAGAGGGAGTTGTGTTGATAAGATATAATCAAACTACAGTAACTCTTCCCACGTTGCTGGGAGCATTTGTGTTGTATACGTATAAAATGTATTCCTAATTGTGGCACTACCAATTATCCAATTCCGCCAATTTTATCAGGGATGATTTGTCCACTTCTTTTCCTTTATTTAAGATTAGATCCTGTTCATATATTACTACACATTTAAATATAAGTACAATATACTGAACCAAGTTCTTTTTCTTATTAATTCACAAACTCATCCTAAACAGAGATCGATGTCAAACATTCATGTCGTCTTTTTAGGGGTCGACTCTGGGGACGGGTGTTGTAAATTCTTCCATCAAATGCTGCTTTAGCGATATGGTTTTCAGGCATTTTTCTTATGTGATTTCTTCATAAAGATATTTGGGCCAAATTTGGAGACTTTTATTACCTATTACGGTTTTAAAGACATATAAATAAAAATTTTATATGGGCGTGGCACCGCCCATTTGGTAAAAACCATCAGTGAAAGTATACCAAAAAAAAAAGTTTTAAGTTTTTAAAAATAAAAAGAAAATCTTTTTAATTAAAAAAATTTTTGTAATAATTTTGTTAAAAATTTTATTTCAAATTATAACTACACCTACCAATTTAAATTCTGTAAAAAAAAATAATGTTAAAGTTTCAGATTAATAACCCACATGCAAGTGCACAAGAAGTATACGCACATACCCACTCGATGTCATTTAAAAGAATATTGATGGCAATCAAAGTTTCTACTACAACTCCTTCCCATGTAACGATATAAGAAAATTAGAATTATTTGTGAAATGCCCATTATATTGTTGGTTGTTAAAAAGGTGGGGGCAAGAAAGTGAAAGAGTTATTTTTATATCTCGAGTTGCGTATGTTTTTTGCTGCTTATGGTAGCAAATTGAATTGAATGGAATACCTTTTTAAAACTGGGCCATAAATCTTATGCTTCTTCTTCTTTCGTGCATTAAGAAAATATTCAAAAATAAGAAAGAAAATACTTCAGATTGTAAATTAGTTTGTTTTAAGCTTGACTGTAGGGGGTGCCTAGTAAGAAAATATGGGTATTCAGTGAATGGGATTGAATATAACCATAGATTTATAAAAAATGCTAATGCTTAAGCTGAAAACCACAAGCAAATAACCCGCCATTCAAAAGAAAATACGAGACAAAGTATTCAGAGCAATACCTCATCTGAAGCTGCAACTGAAAGCTCTAAAGGCGTTTTCTTTTCTGGAAAAAAATGTTGCCCTTTGGTGCCCTGACTTTTTTGTGTTCCTTTTTAAACAAATTTAATAAGAAGAAATGGTGCTGTATTTGCCTTTAAAAATGTTGCCTTTAAAAACATTTTTATATTTCATCATTTTTGCCTACGTTTTCTGACAGAGAATAAAAGAAATGCAACATTTTTTTCGGAATAGAAAAACCCATAAACACAAATAATAATATATTCCCTAACTTTTCATTTTTTAGTGGGTTCCAAGTCACGCAGGCACATTTTTAAAATATACCGAAGTTTTAGGCAAAATTGTAAACTGTAGGTGAGGCGACATACTGTAGTAAAGATTAAAACATTCTCAGACAGACCTTAGCAGTTGTGCATTTATATAAAGAACAATACTAGACTCTCCTCAAAGGGGAGGTGAGAAAGTAGTCAACATCCATTAGGAGGGAAAACTAGACGGACAATAGTGGCATCGATATTCCAAGAGCTTTCTCAGCTTATACGCTAAGAGGGCAGAGCTTGCTCTCAAACAAAATAGTGAAAGCTAAACACACTTTCTAGTCCTATGTTTGTTATAAGCATCTGTACAGAATACGAGTATGCTATACAACACTAATACCTGCAAATTCTGTTATGAGGAAGAGGAGTCAATGGAGCATTTGATCTTTAACTATATGTCAGTGGGCACAAGAGATGTTATAGGCATAAGATAGGCGGGTAAGCAGAAACTGCTTACAATCTTTGGTCTGGTACCTCGATGTATGCGCCCGTGAATATCAAGGACAGGTGTAATAGATCGTAGAGCACAGGTCTGTTTTTGGCTTGACCCAACATTCATTATATTACTTAACATCACATGCAAAAAAAAAAATTTATAAAGGAACCGTCTGTTGATTAACAACTACAAGACTACTACTTCTTGTGTGTGCTATGATTGACTTGACTTATAAGTTCTCAAAAACAAATTATTCGAATAATACAGTTGCTGCCTTTTTTGGTAAATATTCAATGGGATCGTCAGTAAGCATTATAAACAAAAATTTAGCCATCGTGTCATCAACGCAAATTTGAGTCCATCACTTTGTGTTGTTAATAGCACTCAGGCAATAATATTGATTTGTTATTAAGATAACGGTATTTTCGCTGAGAATCTTCTGATTTATTCAGACAGACCGGGCTTCGATCAGGGCCCTTGCTGGCGTCACCTCGACGTCTACCCAAGTTAATGAATGCCGTAGATTTCTTGTGGAAATCTCGGCTCATTTGCAGGCAGCACTCATATGGGTTTTGGCCATGGTGGCTATTTTCGATCGATATTTGCGAACGAGGATTGTTTCGGTTAAACAGGATATTCTCCGGCTTAATCTCGTCGGCAGCATGCTGACCGACCTCGAGGAAAAGAGGACTAAATCTCATGGTCATCCATCGCACAACTGCGATCCTCATGGGTCACTGCCTGATTGTGAAGCTTGACAATAGACTCGGCATTATCGCGCTTAACATTTGCAAGAATTGTGTTTCTGAAGAGGACGAGGAGACTGTTTTTTATCTCATGAGTCACTGTCCAGGCCTTGCTATCAGACAACTAAAGACTTGGCCTCCTATTTCTTGTCATCTTTCCAGAATGAAAATCACCGTAATTGCGAGATCTATTTTGGAGTCAAAATGGATTCCTATAGAGAATGTTTGATACCCAGGTTAGCAGTTATGCTTGTGACATCACAGTGGGCCTAAATGGCACTCTTTCTATCTAAGTTTCAAGCAGCAGCTCGTCAAACGGAAGCTATATTTTTTGGCGCATATGTTGCTTGTGGTACCAAAATTAGGTTTATACTCCACCGCGGTTTACTTCAGAGGTTGAAACATAAAATGTAATAGGCCACTGGAAGTAGCAGGAAGGGCAATAGTTTAAGAAAATATCACTCGTACTGAAACCCCTAAATTCCACATGCCTAGCAATTCATCACTTGTGAAAATACTCGCATCTTCATATAAACGTACGATTGATTTAACGATTTAGCCACCATTTACGCATTTATGGGGTTTTTGGTTTCTTCTTTCCCCCAACCAACAACTGCTGGTACAAAATGTTGCAACAACACATGCTTCTCCTACTCGTACATCATCGTATCATGTGTAATGTGTTGTTTAATTTTGGTTTTATGACGATGATGATGATGATGATGCTGATAGTGTTGTTGTTATATTGACTCTTTTTTGTTTAGTCTTTGGCGCCTCTCTCTCATTATCACTATCAAAATAATAATTATTTTCAGAAATTATTTTCTTAAAATGCTTATTTCGTAGTTTTATTATTTTATTAGTTTTTTTAAATTTTAATTATAAACTATGATTTAATGGCTATTTTTTTAATTTGTTTATTTTGTAATTCATTTTGTAGTTGTTTTCCTTATACTATTTGGTTCCCATGATCAATTTGTTTATGAAATAATTGAAAAAAAACTTTTTTTTGTTTTATTTCTTAAAGACACTAATAATGATGGCGCATAGTTGCTCTAGTGTGCGAAAGTTACTTTCTTAGTTTGCACAGGCTTTTGTTTTTCGCCTTGTGTATCTAAAAGGCGTTTTGTGTGGGAAAATCTTGTTGTTGTTGCTTAATACTATTTTTAATATAATTTTACTCTGGGTTAACCAAAATCCTACGCTTTCTTAAAACCAATATTTGCCTAAAATTTATTGTTTTCTCATGTAAATTCTGGAAAATAAATAAGAAAAGGATCTGCTTAATACTCAATATGTCGCAATAGAAAATCAAATTTTACTCTTAAGACATAATATAGTACTAAAGACACTAACTTAACAGATGTTCATGCAGGCCTATTAGAAGGCCTTTATTTTTGAATTAAAAAATATTTGTTTGTTTTACAGTATTAGATATAGGAAAAGCCCACATGTAGTCTAATCTGGTAACTATGGTAGTTAAGGAAAAATAACTAATATTGTTACGTTTTTACCTTTTTAAAAAACGTGTTTTTATGAGTTCGTAGATGGTTTTGGTTTTAATTAAAAATTCTTTATTCAACACAGTTATGGGCACCACTACTTGTAATCTTTTTACAGGCAATAACAACTGTCTATTCTTAATTACTCCGTCTGTTTACAATCTTGTAAACAACAACAATTACTCGACAGATCTTTCTACTTAAAGATCTTCCAACCCGATTGTAGTTATAACTTAGGTTCGATCACAACCTTTTCGACCACAGGTTATCCACACTTAACTCTCTTTACTGAGTTGGCCCCAATTAAACTGGTTTTTACTTCACTACTAGCTTCACGAGTTTACTCCTTATAAACTTTTTTCACACCAATAACACTTTCGCTGAGTCAACTTTACTTAAACTGCACTCGCTGATTGCTGTTCGCATCAATGTGCTTTTTATATGGCTGAGTAAACAACACATCGAAAGCTCTCGAACCTTTCGATATTCAGGTAGATTCCATTTCTTACTTTTATTTTCTTTTAAGTTCTTATGTAGCCATGCGAATGTAAACATCTACTTCTTTCAGCTCTTAGTGTTTGCTGTTGCTTGTTTATTGTCTGTTATTTGTTTTCTTTGCTGCTTAATTATTGTTGTTGCTGTGTTATCTTTATTTGCTTTGTCTCTGCTAATGGCTGTTGTCGTAGATTTGGTTATTTGTAAACAGCACGTATAGTTGTACTTGCAGCTTTTGTTTATTTATTTTAGCGATGTAATAAACGCTATGGTGCGCAACCTTATTGTCGTAACAATATTGTTGGTTGTCAAAAAGTAAATCGCAATTTTGATTAGAAAATACATAATTCTGATGCTTTTATGCAAAACCAGCCCTTCTTATTTACTAATCGACGAAAATGGCACGAACATTCAAAGCAAAATTTTAACATGATCACACGATCATGTGTAATGAACTTCAGATACACTTTGCCATAGAAATCGGTATGAACAGGAAATCAATTTAAATCATTTCAATGAACTTGTTCTCGATAATTGGAATCTACTATAGATGTTACTGCCCTAATAGCAAAAAAATTATATATAAAAATCCATCACTAAAAACTACTCTATTTCTGATTTAACTGCTATTTCACTTATTGGTTTTAAAGCTCATTGTGATCTAGTGCTAGGTGTGGGAGTAGCTGAGACGTATGCAAATCTCAACGTAAAGAAGTCTTATGTGTCGGATGACATACCAGCACTGGTACGAGTATGTCCAATAGCTAACCTCTTTAGTGTGTCATATGGCACCGGTATTTTTTCATCTTGCTAGACGGTTGCTGATGTAACGTCAATCCCCGAAAACGGTGAGGTTATCAATCCTGAAAACTACCGCCCTATAGCAATTTGTTCTGCTCTTTGCAAAGTTATGGAGAGAATGATTAATCACCACCTTATTTGGAGTCCAACGATTTGCCAAACGATCGTCAGTATGGTTTTAGCCAAGGGCCACCCTATTGCCGACCTATTAGCGTTGTTCGCGTAGAAATGAAACAATTCCATTAATGGGTTTGACGAGAGTAAGGTTGTGGCTCTGTATATATGCAAAGTCATTGATAAAGTTTGGCTAAAGGCTCTCATATCGAAACTAAGTGCTTTTGGTGTCGGTAGTCACTTCCCTCGATTCATATCGAGCTCTCTCAGAGATCGTACTATAGGAGTGATTACAGACGGGATCTTATCCGATAAGTTCAGAATAAATTCTGAGTTATCGCAAGGTTCTGTTCTTTCTCCAAGACTATATTTCTTATACTTCTCAACTATTTTCTTTTTCTTACTTCCAATCCTATCTTCTCACAGATGACAGCAACATTTGTCATTCATATTGTTTTGATCGTAGTCCAAGCCTCTTGGAGATTGAGGCAAAAAGATGAATATGAACAACATGCTCACAAGCGACCTGACAAAAATCTCCGAGTGGGGTCGTGCACGAAGGACGCAGTGTTGTTTTTCGGCACACAGGCGTGATGGTTTGGTGTCATCTGTGACCATGGGTTATATAAAAATTGTTGAATCAAATGGTCTTGATGTACTGGGTATGAGCATTCACTCCGACGTTCGTTGTAACGATCACATATTTGGAGTGTTGGAAAGAGCTTTAAAGTGCCTTGGTTTTTTTAAAACGGTGTAAGAAATATTTTAACCCATCTGATCTGCTTAATATCTACAAAACCTCTATTCGACCTAAAATGGAATACAACTTTCATGTAACTTTTTTAACGCGTACAAGATGAGGCGAAGATGCTTATTGATGACAGTAGGGTAGCCATCTCTATGGATTCATTAGAGCATCGTCTAAATGTATTGTGCGTTTCGTGGCTCTATGGATACTATAAACGAATGTGTTCTGATGAAATAATTACATATTTTCATGTAGTAGCCGTATTTCTCCTAAAGCACATTCCTATGTATTGCCTGTCCAGCAAGCTGCACAGCGCATTATAGGGAAGATTCGTACCTTAATCGCAATATTCGTTTCTGGAACAATCTTTCTTCGAAAGTCTTTGTTGCCACTTATGACATGAGTAAATTTAAATCGAACGTCCATAAACACTACACCTTCTTTCATTCCACTCACAACCTCTTTTCCTAGTAACAACACAATGCGCAGCATGAGTATGGGTCATCCCCAGACTACTGGTCCCAAAGAAAAAAAGTGGTACAAAATTATTTATCAAATTGCTAAAGTTTACAACAATAGATAGGCACGCTTCATTCAACTTAATGTAATGTACAGCGAGCATTGTTGATCTCCTGTAATTCATGTGTTACATACGCCAAGGAACGGGACCTGCCATTTCAATGGGAGTATTAAAAAGTTTTGCTCATTTGGCATATGTACGTGTAGTAGTCTTTACTTCCAGTGTCACACAGTTATCTATCAAGTGCTCTAATGATTCCTCTTTCTAACTGCAGAAACTGTAGTTGCTAATGTTGGATATGTCCATTCTGTACAGGTGCTTGTTAAAAACATAACGACTCGCAAGTGCCCCTGAAAGTGTCCTTAAGCTTTTCCTATAGAGTTTCAGAGAAAACTCTGTCCTTTTAGCTTCGAGGCTAAACAATAGTGTTGTTCTAATGTTCCCCTTTAGAAGCCAAAAGATAGAGTGGGTCCAGTGAAAGTTCCCTCAGCCTCTCTTTTGACAACTTAATAAGTCATTATGAGTTAGTATGTTGAATTCAGAGTGGATCTTAGGATGTTTTTTTGTAACCGTTTCAATTATAATTATGTAGGCAGTGACAAGTGATTTATCAGTACCCTCTCATAACTTTTCAAAAAAAAAAAAAACAAAAAAACATGTGGTAAATAAGTCATCGTAATGTAAAGTTTTCATGTCATATATTGTAAAACTACTTTCACACTTCGGAGTAGTTAAATACTTCAGTGATGAAATATTTGGCTTAGAAGAATCGGAAACAGTAGTTTAAAGCACTTTTGTTAAATTCTCTTGGCCACGTTGTAACTTTAGTTAAGTTGTGGTATGTATAAGGTTTCAGTTGACATGAAAAGAAAAAAATTAAAGGCTTTATTTATGAAACCAGATCATAAAATTTGTAATATTTTCAAAAGTCGAATTTCATATTTGAGGCCTCATTTGTCTGGGCCTAACTATTTTACTTTTTCGTACTTAACATTAAATAAAGATAAACAGCTGCCAATTACTATTGTCATCTACCAAAGCAATAGCGATAAACGAAACGATGGGGTTAAACCGTTGGTTACAAATTGAGAAATTTCCTTTCCTTTCGTTCTGGTTACTCAATAAAGCAAAAAATGTACAATCTATTGCATACATTAAGGAGCGGATAGAAAAGTATTTATAGTGCCTATGTGTAAGCGAGTTTCTTATTTCTTTTTTTTTATGAGGCATATAAAATTTGCAATTTCACTAAATAAAGCGTATCCAAAACCATTACAATGGATTTATTTTTTTTTGCACTGAAGTTGATGCCTTGAAAGGCGTGTAGAAAATTTCAAGATTTTTTGCAATAAATTTGTTATGCTTTAAATGGAAATAATGGTTAAATAAAATTGAAATTTATAGCCTTTAATTGATACTGCAAATAAAATTGAAGAAAAGAGAGAAAAGGGAACGTGGGAAATTTTATGACATTAAAGGGATTCTATATCCCTTTTCTTTGCAATCTAAATTAGTTTTAAAGCAAACCATGCTGTTGAAAGACGTACGAGTAAGTAGACTAGGAGTTAAAATGTGATATCTTCGACAAAATATTTTTTCAATAATTGTAAGGATCATATATTGAAATCTTCCTCAATCAATTTTGATGAACATCATTGAAATCGTAGAGGAACTTGAAATAACTAGGATTGCAATTAGATGTTTGGTTCGCAAAATAACAAAAATGTATTAGATTTTTGTGTTAATTCATTTGCTCTTATTCGTCTTGATGGTGACCTAATGTGCTTTCTTTTTGTTGACGTTTTTATCAGCTAGTAAGTGCTGAGTTTTTATTTTTCTTATTTTTTTATGTTTTTGGGGTGAAAATCTTTAATTTCTCTTTTCTAATTCCTCCATCTTCATAATCAACCTCTGCTAGTCTTTCTTTTCAGGTATTACATCACAGAGAGGAATCTAAAACATCTCTATACTTTTCATTACCATTACCATGTGACTTAATTATTTAATTTGTCATAAACGGTGGCATGGTGTAGTGGTTAGAGCGCACACATAACAACAAAAGCGTACCAGGTTCGAGCCCTATTAGAGAACATAACAAAAAAATAATAAATATGGTTTCGAGTGTTTAATAAAGAGGCTTTTGAGCTTCCCTCCACACGACTCCATCTGACATTCTAGTTTACCTCTGGCTATGTTGGCAGACACCTAATGTGAAAAAATTACAGTGGTAAGTGAAGACCAACTCCACCACTACACAATCTTATGGAGAGGAGCCAACCAATGTATGCTTTGTTGAGAGCCAATTGCTCCCTAGAGGAGTGACGGAGCAATATATGTTTGCTAATTCTTCGTACTAAGCAGCACACACATTATTAATGCTATAGAACTTGCCACTGCAAAATCTTCTTCAACTTCTACACCACTTGGTCCTAAACATTGGTATGCTATAGTATACAGATACATCCGTGGTTGGAAAAAAAATTTCGTCGTATAGTATCATGTGGTACCATAGGGTTACTGAATCTATTTCGGAATATTCGAGTAGATATTGTACGTTCATCCATTGATATTGCCTGCTACTCTCTAGAAACTGCGAGGTATTCTGTCATAAACTCTTTTTATTTTATCGGATAATATGTCAATAGGTTAGTTGTTTAAGTTGAGTGATGATCCGAAAAAGTACAATATTTGGTGTCACAATTATCTCGGCTGCTTCTATCGATATTGTTCGAAAACTATTGATTGTACGTAGTAAGCGGTATCTGTATGCTTGCAAAGGGATTCCAAAATGCTTCGGACGCAGGGTGAATCGGAAAACAATCTGCGGTCTTGGATGCTGTGTCCTTGGTTGAGTGCTTTGGCAGGAGATTCAGGGTTGAATTTCCTGTCCGGGATTGTTGGTCTAATGGGGCCTTAGTTCGGAGTGCGTTTGATCTAAATTAGTATACCGATGGCTCCAAAATGAATGACTGTCGGTGCTGGTGTTTATGGACCCAACCGAGACTTGTCGATTCCACTGGGAAGATCGCTAAGTGTCTTACAGGCTGAGACCAAGACCATTGCTCTCTATGGGGAGATCAATAATATATTCTCTGACAGACAACAGCACCCTTTACAACCACCGTAAATCTAACAAAGGATTGAGAAATTTCCAGATGCTTGGAGCACTGAAATGCTCAAAAGGGAGAAGCGGAGGCAAGCTCCGACTTGTAGACAAGCTAGAATTCTTTGGCCGAGAGTCGACAAGAAGAGATCTAGGCACCTGCTTAACTTGCCTAGAAGCAGGATATCTGCAGTAATAGGTCTTTATTTACTGGTCTTTATCTAGTGGAGAGACATGCCCTTAGGTTGGGCCAAAAGAGCTCCGTCTTATTTAAGTGCTTTTTGGAGGAAGATGAGGAGGCCTCGAAACATCTTCTTTTGGAATGTCCGGCAGGAGTGAGACTTAGGTTCAGGATATTCGGTGTGCATATATAGGGTGGGTTATATAAAAGTTTAAATTTAAAAATGCAATAACCCAAAAACGGTTTGAAATTTTGCCAAATTTATTTATTTTTAAAGTACAATTCTTCCTGTTAAAAATGAAATATTATTTCATTCATACGGCTGCCGCGGCTGGCCTCACATACACTATTCGATCGGACCAATTTTCGATAACTTTTTCGAGTGTATAGAGTTGTATCTCCGCAATGGCATTACGGGTGTAGGCCTTAAAATACCCATTGCCTTTGGTTTGCCGGCATAACATTTGTCTTTAACGGCTCCCCACAGAAAATAGTCCAATGGTGTAAAATCGCAGCTTCTTTGCGACCAACTGACAGCACCATTTCGTCGTCAAACGTTTAACGCAATAAATCAATTGTGGCATGAGATGCGTGGCAAGTTGCACCATCCTGCTGAAACCAAACATCGTTCACATCAATACCATGAAGAGCGGGCACAAAAAATGGTTATCATGGTGCGATAGGTGTCTCCATTGACCGTAATGGTTGCACTGTCCTCATTTTCGAAGAAATATGGGTCAATGATGCCTCCGCTCCACAAACTGCACCGAACAGTCACTCGTGATGGGTGCATTGGCTTCTGTAAGAACACGTTTGGGTTGTTTGAGCCCCAAATACGGTAATTTTGCTTATTAACGTGCCCCTTAAGACGAAAATGAGCTTCATCCGAAAAGATGATTTTTGCAATTTTTTCGATTTTTTTTTCTTTTATTTTTTTGCAATTTTCGACCAATTGTCTTTGTTGTGGAAATAAATTTTCTATAAATCCCAAGGCTGTTCAAACGTAATTCGATTCGTCCAGTAGAGATAATATACTGAATTTTGTGACAGAATAGAATGACATAAGTATTGCTAGATTTGAAATGATCGCTGGTTCAAATTTAAACTGATAGGTAACCCACTCGATAGTTAGTAGTTGGGCTCTACGGGAAAATATTATGGGACTGATCAACAAGTTCATAGATGGTGAAGCTATGGGTATGACAATGGACTCTACCGAGCCTAAACCTGCTGGAAGCTTAGTCCGACGGCCCCTATTAACCTAGCCCAACATGAGGTGTTCAGAACCTCATTTTGTGGACCTCCTGGCTTTATACACAGACAACCCTTGCTTAAAAGTGATTTCTGGTAAAGATAATTTCATAATGGAGGTTGGTTGTCAATTTATTGCCCTCAGATATAACATTCTATGAAGATACAAGAAATTATAAGGTTTCCTAGAACAGTGCAAGTTTCAAAAACAATGCGCTAAAATCTAGGTGTTCTTTATTCAGTTTTACGTGGAAACTAAAGGTAATAAATTAAGAAAATCTATGCAGTTTTCGAAAAGAGATTTATTTTGAAATTTTAATGATGTTCTTTTCAGTCTTAGAAAAAAAATCATTAAATGTCTCTATAGAAATCAAATGACATTTACGATTTTTCAATAGACTGCCAGCAACAGAAAGCAATTGTCAATCATCAAAATTAGTTTGGAAATCCATCAGAAAAAGTAGTCACTTGTTATTAAGTTTTTTTTTTTTTAATTTTTTAGTTGGATCATTTATTATAAAAAAGACATGAATTTAAAAAAAGGACATGTTTTTTTATTGTTTCTTTTTTCTTTACGTGCCACAAAAGGCGCGCTATACAAATATTTGCTCAATATTGAATTTGAAAGAAGAAACTCGTATCACGGAAAAAACACCCCTTCCCAAAAAACAAAAACAAAGATTTCTTATTGTCTAACGTCTACAGTAGACACAGTGACTCCTTTAGAAATTGAAAAAAGACAGTTTTTCTTATTAACACATTAGTTTCATTCATACTCGTTCGTACTCCTTTGTACTACTCTCTGTCTTATAACTTTATCATCATGTTTTCTGTTTTAATTCCTTACAAACCTTAAGGGAAATTATAATGAAAAGTGATCTATAAAAAAAAGAAAAACAGAAAGAAAAAAATATAAATTTCAAATCGTTTAGACAATGACAAATAAATGGAGTTGACATCTTTGTTTATGCCACTGATGTTGATATTAATTCCTTTTAACAAGATCAGTCCCTAACGAAAAAATTAAAACCTAAAACGCCAGACAAAAAGGAGTCAGAGCCAGTCTTCTTTTTTGGTATTGTTTTAATATCCTTTTTTCTGTTGTTGTTATTGTTCCAAAATGCATTTCATATTTCATTGCATTTTCGTTTATACAAAAATCCTTTTGTTGTTTTATGTCCTTTTATTGTAAGGCATCAAAATGTTACCAAATAAATGACAGTTTTTCGCTTAAATTTATTGGAATTTCATTTTTGTTTTTGTTTTTATTATCTATCTTTGTGTTTTCTAGGGGATTCTTTCGTATTGATTTATAGTTTTTTATCAAAATATTTTTGTTGTTAATATTTAATGACGTTAAAAATTAAAAAAAATATTTTGTTGTTATTGTTGCAATATATAGAATTTTTACCAAATACATTGGCCTATGGTTAGGCGGTATTTGTTAGCTGGTTTTAGAAAACAATGATCTGCATTTTTGACAGATGGTTGTCATGTGATCTGAACTACAAGCGTTCAAAAATCATTACTATTTAAAGTAGCTTGTGTTGATTTTAATTTCCTTTTTTATATTAAATTTTGCGTAAAAAACTAAAATAAAAAACCGAAACCAAAGATGGACTAGTTTAATAATGCGAGAAGTTTCGTTGACGCTAAGTGTGCAGTTTATAACATAAAGAGTTGACTTAATCAATGAAAGTTTAATAGATGACTACAAAATAAAAGTGTGTAAATTAGCTGAAGCTGTAAGCATCTCAATTGCATCAGTACTTCACATTTTGCATAAATGCAATATACTGCTACGAAAATAAAAATGCCTAAAAGGAAATTACACCACATCAGCAACTGTATTGTGGGATTTTTGTCTATTGGTTTGTGTCCAGGTTGATAATATGTTACCCAGGTATTGCCGTACTGATTTGCATATTTGGCGGCACTGCTAATTCGACCAACTTTGGATAATACAATTTTACATGTCGTAAAATAGAGGATGTGAGCGCGTTTGGGACATTTTCGGAAATTTCCAAACTGTAAAAGGCTACTTTGCCTATATCAACATAGTTATAGGCGGTCATAAAGTAAAGTCGTGTTTAGGCGTAAAATAAAAGTGTTGTATAAACGTATATTAAGTGCAGGCTAAATAAGTTGGAGTTTGTATGGTTATAATTGTATACTGTAAATATGGATGAAATAAAAACTCTAAAACAACGTGGTATTTATTTTATTTTGACGCAAAAAATAACTCAAACATTTCAAAAAAGAATAAAACATTACAATATGCTACGCTTTTATGGGATTTCGGCTAAAGGTCTTGTAAATATTAAGAAAGGCAGTTGAAGTGAAGTATTTCTTGCACCGTCTTAAAAAACCGAGGCACTTAAATGCTTCTTTCGACACATTGAAAATGTAATCGTTCCAACGTACATCACATTGAATCCTCATGCCCACTCTACGTTCCACTTTAGACTAATAGCGCATCTGAAAAGTATGACGGTCACAGATGTCAATGTTTGTAGATTGCGCTCACCGGCATAAGAGACAGCGGAACACATATTGTATGGCTGTTGATATGTTTAGATGGAAATATTTAGGTAGATATGTTTAGGGAACATATCCGCCATTATGGTTTTAGATCTGTTAGCAGAATGTCTGAAACCATAATGGTGGTTACATGCAGATATGCTTAACAAACTATAGACCAAAGGGGACGCAGTAGATCTCTTCGATCGCAGTGCTCTGCAATACAACCTGGTCAGAATGATGATAATGATGATTTAAGACAAAACAGTATTCGTTCTTGAAACAAACGCTTATCTTGAAGGTCTTAAGAAATCATAGTTTTTGTTTTTAATAAAAAACCCTGCAGAACTTTAATTTTTTTTTTTTTGATTTCGAAATTATCTTAAACCAGTAAAAAGTTATTGGTTTTTATGTAGTTTTAAGAGAATATTTCATTAACAATTCAAAAACTTAAATATTCACTTCTTTATCATATCATACGCATCAGATATTAAAAAAAATTGTTTCCCATCAAATTTCCATTTTCTAAACACATAACGCGTTATATTGCTGCGACTTTCATGTCATCGACTTAAGAAAACTACAGACAGACAGACAAAAAAATATAAAAATGAAATTGAAAAAGGAAATCATGTCTCACGCCAATCATCTGCCGAGCTGTTGTTATTGTTATCAGAGATTAAAACATTTAATGCCTAAATCTCTAGTCCTCTCATGTTATTGTCTATTCCCAAACACAAAAAAAGCCTCTGAAATAAAACGATACTTTTATTAGAAAATTAAATACCAACAACAACAATAACAATAATAAAAATGATAACGACGTCACAAAAAAAAGTAACCGCCATTGCAGTTTTTATCAAAAAAAAAAAGAAAGGAAACTTACCAGTATGCAATACGGAAGTTAAAACATTGACATGAACTCCTCTCTTGGAAAGCATTTGTATTTGTTGGTATTTAAAACCAACAAACCCTCGAAAACAGAAAACCCAAAAAAAACAAATACACCAGGATTTATAACCGAAAATAATAATAACAACAACACACATTGCAATAATAAAAACAATAATGGTGGTGGTAGTGGTAGTGGTAGTGCCTGCGTTAAGGGTATAGCCGATATTATTGTAGTCTGGGCTGAAGTATCACCGCTTATGTTAATGATAGTGGTGGTGTCATCTTTTTTTTTCACTAACAACAACAAAAAACAGTAACATATTAATATAGAGATGATACATGGTTGCAATTATAACAACAACTATATAAACCTACAGATCTTATGTTTTCTTGCTATGCTTCTGCTTGAATAGTTTTGTAAAGGCATCACACATATATTTGATTTAAAAATGGCCAAAATAGGCCTCTTATAGTATGTGCTTTGCAAGAGTGCATTTCACCCTGTTAGATGTGTAATCCTACGTCACTTGAAATTAAAATCATAAAAACCATCGGAAAGTGAATCATAAACAAATTTTAGTAATATTGACTCTACGGCTCTCAAGCTTAAGATATTGCTGTTTTTTGTATTTAACAGTGCAGCTCAGTGTTACCACCAGCAGCATTGTGAATTACAAACAACCGACATCAAAATTACGCACCTGAAGAAGAATTACACACAAAATTCTTTTATTATGAATACTATATACATAAAGCGGCTCCAATGGGAGAATAGCTTTTTTATAGAAAAGTCCACTAAATAAATGTATCGATTTTTCGGGAAAAATAAACCATAATTTTGTCCAATGATAACTGTAAGTCTGATCAGAAATGCAAAAGTAACTCATTTGTTTGCTTGGAGTGCAATAATCGAACAATTAGTGATAGTTTACATATCCTTTGTAATCCGGAACAGTCAGTAATCAAATCCTAGATTTTAATAAATTTTAGCATACTTTCGGTTCAATGGAGTTCTTTACTTTTGTCGTCTTATGCTGAACTAGGGTGTTAAGCTTTAACTGATAAGCTCTTCTAGCCAATTCCTTTTAAAAATGATCAGTTTGGGTCAGATAAGAATCAAGCAAATCTTTGCATTACCCGATGTTTGCTTGGGATCGTTGTTTTGGTGGATTAAGATATTGCTTGAAATACCCTTTTTCTCTGCACTTTGCTACATATTTTCTTTTCGAATATTGACATAAACAACTTTGTCGTAACCAGCTATTCAAGACTGTATCCTAAACTATCCTTCACGCTTAACAGTAGTTTTTATTATTTTTATGAACAATTTTCAAAAATTCAAAATATAGCGATTAAAGAAAACGGTAGAACAAAATGTAAAATTACGCACAAATTACACACAAAGCTAATTACACACAGCCTACACACATAATGAAAAGTTACACACAATATGTGTAACTACACACAAGGTGGCAATACTGGTGCACCTATTACGCTATACATAGAACAGCCGAGCACATTCGGTAATTAAATCTCGAGGCCGCAAGGCCTAATAGGATTTAAGTAGACAGTCTCGCTGTAGTCAGTGCTCTCAATTCGTACATGATGAAATTGACATGATGAGTACGCTCCTATCCTCTCGTCTCTCTGGCTCTCGTGCAGGGGGCCGTGCATGCCCTTCTGGGCACGCTGTCGAGCTTGATAGATAGATGGGCGCTGAGAAAGATAGAACAGAGTTGGACCTATACCATTACTTGTGAAATATCCAGAATGTTTTGGCCTTATCTTTTTGTGGAAATGACTAAATGGAAGTGGCTTGATCGGGCGTTTTTCGCGCTTAATTACCGGACACTATAAGATAGGCCGCATGTCAGAGTGCATGGTACATCCTGGTCATGGCTACTGTAGGAGCTGCCGGGAAAAAGAAGAAGTAAAATTCGGTAAAACGCTTTCTCTGTGATTGTCACACTCTATGGAAGCTTAGACTAAAGGCCCAACTATATTGTAAAGGTTCCGCCATCTAATGTTTTTTCAACCAGTGCTTATTTCGTGAATGGTAACACTTAGCTCATGTCTGATTTGACAGATAATTAGTTTTATCCTTCCGCTGAACGAATATGGTTGTGTATACGCTTGAACAACGCTGGGAATCTGGGCCTGCGATCGACTTACAGAAGATGCAGATTCTGCCAAAAAAAAAATCATCTCTTCAGATGAAGCTCATTTTGATCTTGGCGGGTAAGTAAACAAGCAAAATTGTCGCAATTGGGCACAGAAAACCCGTACGCGTACATTGAAAAGCCGATACACCCGAGACGAGTCACTGTTTGGTGCGGATTTTGGTCCAGACGCATAACTGTACCATTTTTCTTCGAAAATGAGCAAGGAGCGGCCGTTACAGTCAATGGCGATCGGTATCGGGCCATGTTGAACGAATTTTTGTTTACAAAAATTGAAGAGGAGGATATTAGCAAAATTTGGTTTCTACAGGACGGAGCTATGTGCCACACAGCCGAAGCGCCCGATGTTGAGCCCTATATTTGAAGATCGCATTATCAGCCGCAGAGCTGATGTCGTTTGGCCACCTCGGAGCTGCGATTTGACACCGTTGGACTATTACTTGTGGGGAGCCGTCAAAGATAAGGGTTAAGCCAACAAGCCAGAGGCAATTGACGCTTTTAGGACAATATTCGTGAAGCCATTGGTGAAATACAGCTGCACGCAACCGATAATATGCTTAAAAATTGGACCGATCGTGTAGGCTACTGCATGGCCGGATGAGGCAGCCATTCGAATGAAATTATTTTCCATTATTAACGGAAGGATTGTACTTTCAAATAAAAAAAGAAATTTGAGAAAATATTTAGTAGTTTCTTGTTTATAGCATTTTCAAAAAAAAAAAAAAAAAAATTATTTGGCGGACCCTATACTATTTGTCTAGATGGAGCAGAGTTCTGATAATGTTTATGAAGACATTGTTTGGTTTCCACTGCATTTTTTTTTCATGAAAAATCGAAATTCTCTTTTTTCCTTTTTTTCAATAATTAAAGTTACTTCACATAAAATGCTATAACTCAAGAATCAATAGTCAGATTGCTGTCAAACTTATACACGTGGCGTTTGAAGGTTAGTACTTAATAAAAATCATATGGACAAAATTCTAGTAACGCCATCTATGTGTCATCGTACGGACTTATTAAGTGATCTAATAACATATTTTTGTGTGTTCGTTTTTGCCAAAACAAGGCAGCATATTATTTAGAATATAAAACATTGTTAGTTCTACGTCATTGAACCCAACTACCTAAAATGTTAAGTTTAAAAAAATATTTAAAAATGACATGTTTTACCGTCGGCAAGTCGTTCCCCCTAAAAACTTTATTAAGTCACTCTGTCATCTGATTTTATTACATTCGAAAGAGATGAATAAGACACCATTATCGTCAACCGTCTTTCTGTAGGCAGCAGTATAATACAATGCTCAAACGTTCTATAATTTATTATGGCAATAATAAGAAAAGTTCTTGGTGTACACTAATAAAGCTATGGTCACATCTGGCAAATATTTGATGAAAAACATAAAATATTTCTTTGCCGTAGTGTGACCACGAAATAATTTTGAGGAAAAATAATAAATATATTTTCCGTCAAACAAAAATGTTTTAAAAGTGACCACAGAGTCTCAAATATTTGCCTCATTTTAGGAAAACAATTTATTTGATCTTACATATATTTTGCAAGATCAAACGGAGGAAAATAAAGGCTGTACAAGAAGGTGTTGTCTATTAGTAGAACTAAACCAGAAAATTCTGAAAACCAATGCATATCTTTTTTGTACAGGGCTTATGAGTTGCTGTTATGAGTTGAGATTGGTTCTCAAATAACTAATGAAGCAGTCAATTCTAAATTTTAAAAAAATATTTCATTTTAAGCGATTTTTTTACGGTGTTTTTCGTTTTACTGAGCTTAAGAGCAATTATGTTTTTTTATGTATTTTAAGTAACGTAAGATATTTTATTGATATTAAAGAGCATACATTAAAATTATTAGGCTGAAAGAGTTTAGCATTTATAGGATCTTGCATCTCCGTTTCGATTTTTTCCCGGTTCTTAATTGATGCAAATACATTTTGGCGTATTTTGCATTTTCTGTGTATATGTATTGTTCTTATTATTTGAGTTTTTTGGCATAATAAAAAGACAAGTCGTTGTCACAACGTATATGGCAATGACATTGTCATATTTTTAAAAAGTTAACTTTATTTTACAATAGGTTCTAATAACGAATATAATTTAAAGGTAACTTTAAAGTTCACTTTAGCTTAAGTTACCTTTTACTAACTCGAACTATAAAGGCAAGTTGGCCATTATTTTTTTATTAAATAAGTATGGATTATATAACTTAAATGTTATGTTTTAAAAAGAAATTATTTTATTTATTATTTTCAACCTATTTTGGATTTGAAAAAAATCGGACTTTACCACCCTTTTAATACTTGTATATCATTTAACGCTTTCCAAATATAGCAATGACCTACAGTCATAAACAGCTGTTTAAAATAAATTTGTTATTAAAAGCAAATTAAAATTGTTATTAGTGATTTAAGAAACTAAAAAATTAAAATAAGATTGAAGTAATATTTAATAAAGCGTAATGAACAAGTAAATAGATTCCGTATGCTCTAATTCTAAAATACAAAATATAAAATACTAATATTATGCTTCACATCGCTCTTTTGTAATGTTTATGAAAATATTTCTTTGACAGTGATCAAATATTTTTTGCATGTCAAATATTTCTCAAGTGCCATAGGGCAAACATAAATTCCCTCCTTTCTAATTGACACTATTTGACTAAACAAAAATGGTCTAATAAATGTGTATAGTGTGACCATAAAAAAAATTTTATTGTCTCACTCAAATTTTGGTCAAATGCGGAAAAGAAAATTGAGTCAAATATTTCCTAGATGTGACCGTAGCTTAAGCCAACTATTTTGAATGAGTTCAAGACCGACTTTTTACACGATATTGCAAATATAGGGTCCGCCATCTGTCGTTTTTTTTTCAACTAGTGCTTATTTCGTGAATGGTAATACTTTGCTCATGTCTGATTTGACAGATAATTATTTTTATCCTTCCGCTGAACGAATATGGTTGTGTATACGCTTGAACAACGCTGTGAATCTGGGCCTGCGATCGACTTACAGAAGATGCCGATTTTGCCAAAAAATCATATTTTCAGATGAAGCTCATTTTGATCTTGGCGGGTATGTAAACAAGCAAAATAGTCGCATTTGGGGCACAGAAAATCCGCACGCATACATTGAAAAGCCGATACACCCAAGACGAGTCACTGTTTGGTGCAGATTTTGGTCCAGAGGCATAATTGGACCATTTTTCTTCGAAAATGAGCAAGGAGTGGCCGTTACAGTCAATGGTGATCGTTATCTGGCCATGCTGAACGAATTGAAGAGGAGTATATTAGCAATATTTGGTTTCAACAGGTCGGCGCTACGTGCCACACAGCCGAAGCTACACTCGATGTTTTGCGGCTTGTTTTTGA
Organism: Wohlfahrtia magnifica; assembly: GCA_023159175.1. NCBI lineage: Eukaryota > Metazoa > Arthropoda > Insecta > Diptera > Sarcophagidae > Wohlfahrtia > Wohlfahrtia magnifica. Next base: position 5,289,463 of record JAKWBJ010000223.1, read on the forward strand.
AGATTGCATTATCAGCCGCAGAGCTGATGTCGTTTGGCCACCTCGGAGCTGCGATTTGACACCGTTGGACTGTTATTTGTGGGGTGCCGTCAAATATAAGTGTTACGACAACAAGCCAGAGACAATTGACGCTTTAAAGGACAATATTCGTGAAGCCATTGGTGAAAATCAGCTGCCCACAATCGACAATGTGTCTAAAAATTGGACCGATCGTGTAGGCTACTGCATGGCCAGCCGAAGCTGCCATTTGAATGAAATTATTTTCTATTATTAACCGAAAGGACTGTACTTTCAAATCAAAAAGAAATTTGAGAAAATATTCAGTAGTTTTTTTTTTATAGCATTTTCAAAAAAAAAAAAAAAATTATTTGGCGGACCCTATATATTGCTGCAAATAGTAAACCATTTACACAATACGGAATACACACTACGACATAATATAAAATGAAAATATTTTTAAAATTGATTGACCTTAAAAAACATTTTTAATACAATTGTCTTACCTTCTTCATTTGAGAACTATTTATATGAAATTCAAAAGATATTTTGTCAACAGATTTCTTAAAAATTACACAACAAATTATTGAATTCCTTTTAAAATTAAATCAAACACCGTCACCGCCTTTAATTCCTACTGCTGCTACTAAAAATATCATCATAATACACTCGTAAGTGAAACAATACAAATATTTTTTAAATAGAAAACGCCTTAAAAAATATTGTTTCTAAAATATTACAGGAGTAGAGTGCATAAAACAATTGAGAGGATGCACTAAATTATGTTTTTGCTTTTTATTTAATCAATAGTGTCAATTTTCTATACAAAAACTGCATCAATGAAACCGGCTTCTATTTTATTCTAAAAAAAAAAAATATATATTTTTGTTCAGTGCACATATTTGGCCAAATTTGAAAAGGCCAAATTGATTTATTTTTTCATGTTTCTGTCAGAATTATTGTCTTTGTTTTTAGCAAATAAGAAAAAGAAAAACAAAACTTAAAACAAAAATTAAACTAATCAACGTATCAACCATCTTACTAACAATCATTCTTAACCATTTTGACCAACTTTACAAATTTTTTCATTTTGTCATTTCTAGTTGAGTTTTTGTCAGTTTTTGTGAAACAAAAAGTCGTCGTGTTGCTTTGTTCGTTAGTTTTTTAAGGCCAAGGGTGTGATTCTTTAGAAATTGAATCAGAGTTTCTTTTTTCTATTTTTATTTGTGCAACACAATCAGTTGACATCTTAATCAATGTAAATGTAATGGAATCCATGGCTGAACATGGTCTAAATAGTCATTTTAATGCCCTACCATTAGATTTTTGTAGATACTGGTTTGAGCTAATGTCTGCGTCATTTAAAAACATATCGCAATGAAGTCAATAAAACTAATAGTTCGGGTAGCACGCAATTAAAAAAATTGACAGATTTTGAAAATTACTCTCCTATGACATAAGAACGAGTTTTGTTATCACTCGTTATAGTATTCCTTTGGTTTGGTTTGAGGACGTGCAACCATCTGGTCAAAATTGAACCGGTGGCTGCAAACACTCGGAGACCAATGGTCCATTGTGATCAAACTGTGTGGAAAAAAGAAAGTTAAAGAAAAAACTGGAAGGTCTCATATCCCCAAGGGATCCAATCAACCACCAGGCCACAACCAGCTGAGTCCATTAACAAACCGAAGGATAACGGTAGGCTCAGTACACGAAAGAGAGCTAAGAGCTTGGATCATAAATTCATCAACAATGACCCGTAATAACATGCGTAGTCAGCTTTAGCTCTACCTTTCTCATAGAGAGAAGAGCAGACGTACTACGACTGAATATAACCGGTCATATAGAGCTAGAGACCCTACAACCCGGATCCTTGAACCAGGTTTGGACAGCCTTTCCAGCGATGAACCTCTCTAGTAAACAGATGTAATAACTAAAAGGCGGCAGAATGTAGTCCTCAGTCCGGAGAACTGTTGACGCAGAGCCATGACGAGCCAATTGCCAGCAATATCACAGTGACCCGGTAACCAACCCGGTAACCCGGTAACAAAGTTGAACGTCCTTCCGCAGCCTACCCAGGGCTAATCATCTCCACTGCCTTTTTAACAGCAAAACTTTTTCCCGGAATACATTCGTTATAGTACCAGACGCATAAAATAACCGCTCTCTTAACTACTCTCCTTCTTGCTTAGGTGTTTGGGCATCAAGTCTAGAGCTTCTGTTTGCTACTGAGATCTAATAAAAGTTATCATAACTATTTCCGGGAGTACCGCGCTTTATCAGCTGCTAGTAACCTAAGTTCACAAGATCGTGGTGCTTATGGTACTGAAATTCCTATTCGGCTACTATACTACCCAGGAGTAGGTAATCGCTGCAGCCACATTTAACGATTGATAAGTTACCAAGGATCTCTCTGAGTGAGCTAGCCTAAAAGTCCAATGATAGAAAAAATTTGAAAACGCCTAAAGACATGCATTAACATTTAAAGCTTTAAACTTTATTACGGAAGTTATTCTATTGGTTTGTGTCAAGGCTACAATTACTCTAGCACGGCTGTATTTATCTGACGCTTAGTCAGTCAGTTATAATTCATTAGTCATAAAGTAAAGTGGTACTAAGAGTTGAGTATTGAATACATTTCTGCTTAAAGCGGAAGTTAAATAAGTTGGACTCTCTACAAAGTTATTATGTGTAAATAAAAAGACTCTATAAAGTAAAACAACAAATTCTTGTCATTCGTTTAATTAAACGCAATTACAAAGAACTCAAACGTTTTAAAAAGGTTAAAACGTAACAATATAATATCTATTAAATCCTCTTTTTAACTTGAAGGATTAATCTACAGCCCATGATTGAAACTGCCGTTGTAATGTAAACTGAGTTGCTTTTATGATATGTTTATTTATATATAAGACTATGGCCAAATATATGACTTTACTATCAGCATTTTTGTCGATTTTTTTAGTATGGCGCTCATTTAAGCCCTATATGTTGAGTCTGTTGCGAGAACGAACGTGAGGAATCGGTGACTCTTCTACTATGTGAATACCCGATTCTCTGTGCAGCGCGATGATACATTTGAATTTCACCGGCATCAATTTCATCACGGGTTTTCCTCCTCTTTATAAACTGATAGTAGATCGACGCTAATTGTAGCACTTCTTGACTTCAGTCTTCTATATTTAAGGATGCAAGTTTGTATAACCAAACAACACAAAAGTACTGATGGATCCTCTGTTTCAAGGTTTCCACCCAAACACTTTATACTCAACCAACCAGATACATCTCAATAGTAATTTAATGCTACACAGTCTGGGTATGGTACCACTTGTTAGCTCAGTGGTTGAAAATATCGTTACATGTTTCTTTTTAAAAACGTTTATTTAAAGAGTTCTTAGGTGGCAATTAAAATGAAAATTTTTTTGTCACTGATTTGAATAAAATAATTCTTTGTTAACACAGTTTTGTGTTCCACTGCTTGTAACCTTTTAGCAACAACAATTTTAGTAGTATTAGTTAATCTCTCTGTTTACAACTTTGTAAATAAATCAATTCCTCGACAAATCTTTCTACGTAAAGATCTTTTAACCCGTTTGTTTTCACTTACAACTTAGGTTTGATCACGTCTTCCTCACGTCTTTACTTCACTTAAAATTGACTGCTATCCACATCGATGAGCTTTTTATATAGCTGTGTAAACAATACTTCGAAAACTCTCGAACCTCTCGATATTTCACGTAGATTCCATTTCTTTCTTTTTCTTTAGTTCTTATGCAGCGATCTAATTGTAAACATCTTGTTTGTATCAGTGCTCATTGTTTTGTTGTTGTTTCTTATTTGTTTTGTAGCCTGCCTGCTTTGTTGTTGTAGTTTATTTTTATTTGTAAACAAGCATGTCGTTGTTTTTGTGGCTTTTGTTTATTTTTTTTAGCAATGTAACGTAAACGTCAGTGGTTCCAAAACTTGATTTTCATAATAATTAGCTGCATTGGTTGTAGTGCAACTTTACTTAAAGTCAGTAACCTCTCACTTTCTCAAACTTTAGGTAAAATAAGTTACCACAAATCTATTCGAACTTCGCAGAGAACTAGATGATTGTTCCGCATTGGTGTTTCATCGACACTTTATACCAAATTAACGCGCCGAATTTAAAATAGACGGAATGGTATGAATACACACGCATTACGCAATATTTCGACAGCTGAATCTCATTGGCAACTTTAGTTTTTGGAATTTAATAATTGGAAAAACTCTTACTGCCAACCTTTCACTTTACAGAACCAGTAAATGATTCAAGTATCTTCCTTATTAGAATAGGCTTGAAAAATAACATTTAAAGTTAACATTTTTATCAAGAAGAAATCAGTAAGGCAGTTAAACAAAAGGTACTGTTATATTGTGTGCCGTTGTGGCATGGTGGGACACAAGTCTACCAACCAGAAGGTCCTCTGTTCAATACCAGGCCAGACTATCTGAAAAAAAATTTTTTTTAACAGCGTTATCACCTCATAACATTAGCTAGTAATGTGGTTATGAGTATTACTACTATTGAGAACTTCTCTACTTCTTATTGAGTCAAAAAATTGAAAAGAGGGCAGCTCATTAACTGAGAGAAGTCCCCATGTTCCTTCATGGAATGCTAAGGCAATTAATAAACTGATTGCTAGTAAGCAAACAAATTGTGATCCAAAATTAAACAACATTTTTTTTTCACTTTGGGGGTGGCTTGATGTAGTACTACACAAGCGGCCCAGGTTCCAACCCCAACAGATGACGTGGCGAAAAAGAAGAAAAAGAGATTTCAACTTCCCTCCAGACATATCCATACAAAGATGCCCTCTGACCAGCCATTTATCTCTGGCAAACATCAGACGAATGATCTGAAGAAAACGTCAACTAAGGGGCATGGGAAAAAAAGGATCACCACCATCACTTAGCTAGGATCTTCACCACTACACAAAATCATATGGAGGCGAGCTTCAGTAGATTACTCATCTATTTAGCTTGAAAATTAACTTGATTGCTGAAACTGAAACAAAGCAATTGATGCTCTGTGGAAAGGTAATATACTCCCTAGGGGAGTGACAAAGAAAAAAAAAATTTTATTTTCTTACGGAGGTTATTTTGTCGCAATAAAATATTCCAAATAGTAAATTATGTTACACGGTGTCCTAAAGTCGACCCTGAGTAATCATAAAATTCTTGCTTTTTTCTTTCTGTTACAGTTTTCAATTTTATCTGGAATTTGTTTCTTTTTATTCAAAGTTTTTTGTTTTTTTTTGTTAATTTTGTATTGACTGTTTGAAACAATTAATTGTGTTTTGGTTGCTATCGTTTTCGATTTTTTTGACAATTTTTCTTTAGATTTTGACTTTTTTCTGGTTTTATTTACAAAATATTGCACAAAAGTCAATCAATTTAAAAGAAATCATCAGAGTTATCATTGTATAGATGACTGCTCTCGTTCTAAAGAAATTCATTGAAAAGGCAACACTTTGGTTAAAAGACAACTGCTGTAATGGACACATAGGCGTACTTAGCTTGAAATTTAGACATTTTTTACATAAAGAAATTTTTTCGATTTAAGAAGATTATCGGTGAAGTAATTTATAGTTCATTTTTCTATTGCCATTTTATTAAATATGTTATAGTAGGGCAAAAATTTAATTTCGTCTTAATAATATTTAGCCCAAAATTACATACATATGTACTTTCTTCGTTTTCTTATTTAGTTTCTTATTTCAAAAAGCCAAGAAATTTCTTCAAGTTTAAAAATCAAATTTGAGACACTTAAGAAACAAGATTGATGACTCTTCTCAAGAAAAATCAAAACAAAAATATTTAATAAAACTAAGTATTTAAAACATTTCCATTAAAGTCAACTATTTTCAGGTTTTAATCCTTTTGATTTACGGCAACAACAAATTTTTTTATTGGCCTTAAACTCTTCCCCAAAAAAAAGACAACATTTCAATATGCACTTGAAAATCTTAAAAAGATTTTCCGACATAAGGAGCAGCTACAAAAGAAATGAAAAATTTTAAAAAAAATTTAAGAAAGAAATTTTAACTCGTACGCATTATATTAATTGCTTTAATTTTTCAAAATAAACCAGTGAGCACAGGCATATCCCCCCTTTTTACACGTACTTATGAACCATAGCGAAGAAGAAGTGATATGTGCTGCCTTATGCTCTACTTGAAAATCATTTAGCGACATACATACTCGTACATATACTCGCTTTACGTTTACCATATAGGCAACATGCAACAAAATCGTTTTTCTATTGATTTATAGAAAAATCCCTTCTATAATGACGTTTCGTTAAAAAGGGGTGCGTGTCAACATCAAGAGCATCATCAGGCAGCATGTAAAACGCGTAAGAGTACAGTGAAAAGGGGGGTTAGTGTGCGTTTATGCGTAGATGACAATTATTGGCAACAGATGTAAATTATTGAGGCCCACCAATAAATGTTTTAAAACTAAAAGTCACGTACTAACGAGTGTTTAAACAACAAACAAATAAAACGACAACTTTTGTTGAAAAAATTAAAAACAAAAAAAAAATCTTTAAAAATCTAAGATCTTCTCGTTCTTCTCTTACAAAAGCAGCAGAAAAGTCTTTTCCCAGTTTAGTGTTAGAGAAGATAATTTATGACTTTCAAGTTGAAAAGTGAAACAGAGTGCTAATCCTTTATTAACTCGACTATAAAATGTCTCATAAAATAATATTGGAATTAAATTTTGTTGACAAAGACAATTTCTTTTTAAATATTTTTAAATTCTCTTATCAACTCGTTATAAAGAAAAATTTTTATGCTTAAAGATATTTTAAGCACTATTTTATAGCATTTTAATCCACTTTTCCGGAATGTTTCATATTAAAAATAAAATTATTTCAATTTTAAAGCTTATTTTAAAATAAAATAAAAAAAATTTTTTAAGTAAACTTTTAATATGTAAAAGAAACTCTTGCCACACCTTTAGGCTTGGAATGTGATTTAAAACCGATCTCTATTCAGTAGCGTCGGTACCCTATGTTTAAGGCGGCTAACGAATCTCTGTTTCCACAGTGATATCTGCCTGGAACTGTGGTTCTGTTCCCAACATAAACCCTACAACGTCTGTCTCCTATGTTAATGGCTGCCTTTTAATTTTGTTATTACGAATGGTGATGATAATTTTTTAAAATATGAAGCGGCATGCTTTTTATGTCTATTTCCACAAAAGCAACATAATCTTCTCCACCCATGGCAGAGTTATAAACTGTTTACCACCAGCTTTAGCAGCGGTAGAAGATATTTTACCGTAATATGCCTTCTTAACTTATTAACTAAGGCATTCTCTGCAGTTGTTAATATCAGTTTCGACTATTCCATAACCTACTATGCAGTTTCCTTTAAAAATTGGAATTACGTATCCGACTTACAGGGGTATTGGGTGCGCTAGTAAGGCAAAGCGATCGTAGCCTTGACATAAACCAATAGAATAACTTCCATAATAAGGTTTATAGCTCTAAATGTACAAATGTTGGTGTACCTTTTTAGGCGAATTAATTTTCGTAACACTATTGAAAATATAGGATCCGCCATCAAACGTTTTTTTCAACTAATGCTTATTTAGTGAATGTAACACTTAGCTCATGTCTGATTTGACAGATAATTAGTTTTATCCTTCCGCTGAACGAATGTGGTCGTGCATACGCTTCGCTAAGTGGGCCTGCGATCGACTTACAGAAGATGCCGATTTTGCAAAAAAAATCATCTTTTCAGATGAAGCTCACTTTGATCTTGGCGGGTATGTAAACAATCAAAATTTTCGCATTTGGGGCACAGAAAACCCGTACGTATACATTGAAAAGCCAATACACCCAAGACGAGTCACTGTTTGGTGCGGATTTTGGTCTAGAGGCATAATTGGGCCATTTTTCTTCGAAAATGATCAAGGAGGTTGCAGTCAATGGCGATCGTTATCGGGCCATGTTGAACGAATTTTTGTTCACAAAAATTGAAGAGGAGGATATTAGCAACATTTGGTTTTAACAGGACTGTGCTACGTGCCACACAGCCGAAGCTACACTCGATGTTTTTGAAGATCGCAATATCAGCCGCAGAGCTGATGTCGTTTAGCCACCTCGGAGCTGGGATTTGACACCGTTGGACAATTATTTGTGGGGTGCCGTCAAAGATAAGTGTTGCGCCAACAAGCCAGAGACAATTGACGCTTTAAAGGACAATATTCGTGAAGCCATTGGTGAAATACAGCTGCACACAATCGATAATGTGCTTAAAAATTGGACCGATCGTTTAAGCTACTGCATGGCCAGCAGGGGCAGCCATTTGAATGAAATTATTTTCCATTATTAGCCGGAGGGATTGTACTTTCAAATAAAAAAAGAAATTTGAGAAAATATTCAGTAGTTTTTTTTTATAGCATTTTCAAAAAAAAAAAAAAAAATTATTTGGCGGACCCTTTACAAGCTGATTTATATTGTTACCAGCGTTGCAAAACGTGCAGATTTATCTGTATTTTGCAGTTTTTTGAAGCATCGAACAGCTTTGAAGCTTTTTGTTTAAAAAATTCGTTTTTCTGTTAATTTTGCAGATTTTTCTTCTAACTGCTGTGAAGTTTAATACGACAATGTAATTATCCCTTTTTGACAATAGTGGGATCACATTACATACTTCGTAAATAAGACTATATCACTTATTCGTACCTAATTACGTAATAATGTGATTCCATTGCCTTTTTTTTGCTCAAAAAACTGAATATTTCTAACGGATTAAAACAAGTTTTAGCCTCACTCAAAGGTAATTTTGTTGCGTAATTCCAATTTTTTTAGATTATTCACTAAACTGAACCGATTTCGAAATACGCAAATATATGTTGTACAATTCCACTATTTTCGAAATAACCCTATATTTCGAAAACAAGAGCTAATGTAAAACAACTATTAGGACCATTGGATTCAGCGAACTCGAATTCGGTATACCCGCCGGGGCCCCCTTTTGACGGAAAAAAAGTGTCAAATTCGCACACAGTCATTATATCCTATTGTTTATGATTATCACACTTAATTTGTTGTGAATAAAAATACACTATAAAATAGATTATTGGGTATACTCTGTGTGCCGAAATCGAATGAAATTCAAATTGAATGAAACTTTAAATTTTGATATTTTTTTCTTATTAATTCACTTAATTACATACCAAATAACTTTTTTGGTTATCAAAAGCTTAAAATAATTGGCGCATTAGGTTTGATTTGTCTTTAAAAAGTTCGCGATTTTATATTCACTCGTTTTCGACTTACAGAACGTGCCCAATACGGCTATATTTTTTTACTTTTTTAAGTATACGCAGTTTTTTTCATTTGAAAATCAGTTTTTTTCTTATGAATTTTCAGTTTAAAACCAACAAAAATTTGGCAACACTGATTGTTACGTTTTAACCTTTTTTTTAAAATGTTTAAGTTCTTTTTAATAGCGTCAAAATATAATAAACACCACGTTGTCGTTATTTTACAGTTTTTATTTCCTTACTTTATTCAGTTTGCCTTAATACAGCAACTTATTTATCTTTCACTTAATATTCGTTTATAAAACGCTTTTATTCATTTTATTTTATTTAAGCACGACTTTACTTTATGACTGCAAAACAATAACTATATAACGAATGCATAAGACGCCGCCTTTTATATACATACAATTTAAATTACTTTCGAATGTTCTTGTTCTTCCTACAACATTCAAATATTAGTGATATTTTGGTAACAATAGCTCCCATACGTTGATAATGCTCACAGCACGCCCACTGTCATTTCTAAAGAAATATGTATGTACCGATAGCAAAATAGTAAATTTTTGTAAAAAAACTGTTTTTACTACATGATCTATAATACAATTTTGGCTATAGAATTCAGCCCCTTAGAAAGTCGAATAATCGGAAGACCAGCCCATAATCAGTGGAGATATTAGGAGAAAGAAGCTACTTCCTATAAGATGACTTGGAACTATATTAGAGAATTTGAAAGAAATTTATAATTTTTTCTTTTCAATAAACAAGTAGCATCGCTCCTAAAACAATAACTCACAAAACAATTAATACTCGTAGAGTATCGCGTGATTTTAAAAGCTGTCTTTTGAAGGTTAGCACCAACAGAAACAGAAGTGAATGCAATAAAACTAGCGTTATCTATGTGCTAGGCCCGGGACTTTTCAGTCAATGTGTTATAATATAATTCAGGGCTTTTGAATGTATCCAATAGTGATTTAAAGCAATAACGATCTGATCTAGCGAAGTAAAAAATGTCTAAACACTCTAAAAAATTACACGAATTGGCGTACGTACTGCTACTGCCCACTCAGTATACTCTTCAGGTTTAGACCCTAGCGACTATCTTTTCTTTTTAAGTTTGAAGAAATTAATGGCTGGTCATCATTTAAAAACAGGCCTTGAAAAAAAAGCCTTATAGAGACTTCATTTAGAAATTAAAGTTTTTAATATCTTTGACTCTAAAAAGCAACTGAATTATTAAAAAATCTTCGCTTTTACTGGGTTTAGTTCCTTATACAGGGTGTCCACCGAGAAGGTATTGTTTTGCAGCCATTTTGGTAAACATTAGTCTTCACGGTTCATATATGGCAATCGTGAAGTAGAGGCGTGGCAAATTTATTATGGAGAAATATTCAGTAAACCAACGTGTTTTAATTGTTAAAACATTTTATCAAAATCAGTCATCGATTACTGTGACGATGAGAAAGTTACGTGGGAAGTTACGTGAGGCACATTTTTATTTGAATGGTTATGTGAATAAACAGAATAGTCGGTTCCGAGCAATGAAAAACCCTCAAATTATTCATCAGTCACCTTTGCATCCATTAAAAGTGACAGTCTGGTGTGCAATTTGGTCAGGAGGAATCTTTGAAACTGAAAACGGCGTAACGGTAACTGTCAATGGGAAGCGATATCGTGATATGATTGAAAACTTTTTAACGCCACAACTGCATGCTTTGGGCATGACTACCATGTGGTTTCAACAAGACGGTGCCACATCGCATACAGCCAGAATTACAATGGAATTACTGCGAGACCTCTTTCCAGAACAAATTATTTCAAGGAATGGTGATGTTGATTGGACTCCACGGTCGCTTGATTTGACTGCTCCGGACTTCTGTTTGTGGGGATATCTGAAAAGCAAGGTTTATGCAAACAAACCAGAAACGCTGGAGCAACTCAAACAAAATATTAGTGATGAAATCAATGAAATACCGCGTGAAATGTGTGAGAATGTAACGAAAAATGTGCTTAAAAGGGCTCGCATTTGTGGGCCTTACAGAGGTGGGCATTTATCTGGTATTGTATGCCATACATAAATGCCGACATTAAATAAAACATTTATCGATATAAGATCCATTCTCCTTCATATAATCAAAAATTATAAACAAACAAAGTAGTATACCTTCCCGGCGGACACTCTGTACATACATACATATGAATGTAAATCATTTTCGTGTTATCCTAATAATCATTTTGCCACATTAACCAAATCGAATCAAGATGTTTGTTTGTTCACAAAAATCATAATTTTCTCATGGTTTTTAACGAAAAGCCATAACTATTCATTAGACTTTTATTGATTTAGAGGGAAAAAAGAAGAAATAAGAATTATATTGACAAATCAATTAATCAATAATTGAATGAAATTCATTCATTGAAAGAATGAAAAGCAAGAAAGCAATACAACTACGGATTACATCATAAAACTTCAAACAAACAAAGACATTCATTTTGAAACAATTTTATGGAGAAATGAAAGACAACCATTAAAACCAAAAGGAAAAGCAAGATGTCAATGCAAAAATAAGTTTTTAAAAAAGATTAAACAAGAGAATGGATTAAAAAAAAGAAAATTATGAATGGTTGTACAGAACAAAAATAAACAAAAATATATGCATCATATGCACAAACAACCATATTTCTATTTAATGACAAATTTCATAGATAGAATTCATATGTGATGCATAGATACATGCACATGTAGAACGTACATACACTATCCGTTTATATGTAGAAATTTTCTTTTTTATCATAAAAGAATTTGCTGCCAAACGGTAGCAATTATCGTTTTGTTTTTTGGCATAAAAGAGATAAAATTGACAATTAAAAGAAGAAAAATAGAATGAAAGCATTTTGAACTGCAAAAAGAAAACATTTTAAGCAGATTTTAGATGATTTTTGAAAGAAAAGAAACAAAAAAGTGAACACAGAAGGTTACTTACTAATGCATCCATCCACCCATTCATCCATCTATCCATCCATCATGCGATTAAAATACTTAAAAAATCAACCAGGTTGACAAGAGGAGAACCAAAGAAGATATTTAGCAAATGTGAGTTGAGGATGTAATTGCTTACAGAGAAAGGTACGTGGGTGAATTTCAAAGTTATAATATACAAAGAAAAATATTTTCTAAAAATTGTAAACGTCGAAAAAGGACTTGACACGACTGTAAGCTTAGCACTCATATAGAGACACGTCATTTCTATATGAGTGCTAAGCTTACAGTCGTGTCAAGTCCTTTTTCCAATATGTATTCTCGAATTCTGAGAATTGATAGCGGCCGTATTTCGGACTCACACACATGATGCAATTGATAAAAGTGGAGCAGTTAGAAACAGTCTCTGTTCCCTGATGTTCATTACTTGAGAGAGATGTATACTCCACATTAGTTTAATTTGCGCCATTTATGAGGTAAGTAATCCTAGGTGTTGCGTAACAAAAAGTCTGTAAGCCTGCAGGGACATCTAAATAGATGTGTCGTAACGTGTGGTTGCTGTTGAAAGTGCCAGGCCCTGTAGGTGGGATAACATCTCGGACGTCATTACAGTATCGCCGAATGTCTTGTCGGATGCGTCGAAGAGGAGGACCTTTGCTATAATTGCATGGTTAGGGTGATTGGGCAGATGACAAACAATCAGGAACTGTTTTGTCAAAGCTCATTATGACACCTGACCGGCAAAAACCTGGTATCCTCCTACAGATGGTCTATTTTAGTCATCCTGACGTATCCAGTAACGTTTCTCAAGACATTCTTTTTGGCTGTTTGTAGAAATCGCCATTTGGTGTCGCTTATAAACGAGGTCCATGTCGTCGCCGAGTAACTTAGGAAAGAGAGACCGATTACTTTATACATAGTGACAATGATCTCTTTTGTCATCCCCAGGATACTTTAACCTTCTGACCGAAGTACATATGTGATATGTGAGGCAAGGTGAAGGAGGCTAGCGAATACTACATCCAAGATTTTGGCGTTTCAAACGGTGGGTATTTGTCAGCCCTCAACTGAAATATCCAGTTCGAGCCTCTTTTTCTTTGTCTATGAGGTACATAGGGTAGCCAAGGACTTGGATGATGAGCGCCTCAGTTTGCGTTACCGCAGGTAATTAGCGATTCTGGCACTTATGTCTTCTATATTAACCTCAGATGCGCAGCCTGAACAGTCGTCCGCATAAGACACCATCTGAAATTCTTGTTGTGGAGTTGGAAGATTGACAAGGTTGAATAGAATTGGATATAGAACCCCCCCCGAGGTACGACCAGCTTCTGGAATTTTGATCTTTGGCACCCGAATTACACAAATGCTTGTCATTGAGGAGTGTGGAGCATGAAATTTCCTCAATGAGTAGAGAATGGTTTACCGTATCAAAGGCCTTGGACAAGGCCTTGCCATAATTGTCCTTTTACAAGGTCTTTGTTGTATGGTTTTCTTTAGCCCCATAGGTATTCGAATAAGGCACAAACCACAGCGGCTGTCAAACCATGCCTTCAGGCAAATTCAGGCTGATTTAGCATCGTTCACCTGAAGCTCTGACAGACATTTGCACGATGTTAAATTCCTTACATAATGGCATCGATATGACTTTCAAAGGGATAACAAATTTCGACATTCAAAAATAGGAGGTACTTAAAAAAACACTCTTTAGAAAAATAATAGACACACAGTGGGAGAAAATCTTAACACCGGTTTTGGATTTGTATACAAATTATCTGTTTCACTCAAAATTTTTTGATTTGTTCATATCTAACAACTTCCAAACAGACCCTCGTTGTCGACATACAAAAAAAAAAATTTCTTTTTTCTTTTTTCCAGCAAAATAATTTCTCGTCAAAGATTAATAACTGAAGAACAAAAATATCTTTAAAAATATTTTCAACTGTCGCAAGGTGCATAATCGCAAAGAAGGACTCGCTTATTACTGAGCTATTTAGTGTACAAAAAACTAAACCGTGCGCAAATAACTCATCCTCTTAAGGCATTTAAGATAATGGCAGGAAAAAGGACACATTATCGGCAACATAACAACAAACAAACAAACAATTTTATTACAAAAAAGCCAAAAAGATTACAAAAAAAGGAAGAAAAATTAGCAAACCAAAGAGAATAATCAAACATGTCATTCATTCATGTTTGTCGTATGACTAGATTGTAGGATGATGGCTGAGAATCATGAGAAAAATTGCGTAGTTTTTAAGATTTGCGCAAAATTTGAAAAGAAAAATCCTTAAGGATTTATGTAAGTGATACCATTAGTATTTAGCAAATAAGTTGAATCATGAGAAAAATCCTTACAAAAACCTGCCACAATCAATGTCGGTGTCACATACAGTGGAGAGAAAAGGACAAGTTGAGATTGATTACGGATTAGTGATTACAAAATCCTTTTTTGTTTGTCTTTAATGACTTAAGGCGATTTGATTTAACGTTTTGTCGTTGCATTATCATTGAGTAGATTTGTCTTAAATACCGCAAGGTGCACCAAAAAGGTAAAAATAACATCAAAGTATTTTTTTTTTCTAAAGGGAGATTAAAATTTCAAAAGTTTATTTAACTTTTTAGACAATTCCAATCTGCCATATGTTGAAGAAAAAAGTTTACTTTACCTTATCAAGGTGCTTGAAAATAGAACACAATAGGACAGAGAAGAATGTCATGAAATTCTTTGTTTGAGTAAGAAATTTTCGCATAAAACAGGGGAGCGAAAACGCAATGTTTTGATAATTTACAATTAAACCCTTTTCTTTTGTTTCTTTTTTTATTTTTAAGAAATTAAATAATAAAGGATTTGTGGATCTTATCCCAAATGTTTGCCAAAGACTTAAAGAGCACTGCGTGATATTTTCAAAAATTAACGATACAATTCCTTTCATTATTCCGTACTTACTGTAGACCAATTTTTACGAACTTAAGTTAAGATGCAGTTATTCTTCCAAACATAGCAAAACTTAATTGCACTTATATACATACCACCTTGATCACGGAATTTATTCAAAAAATTAAAAATACAGGTTTATTCATCTAAATCTATACTGTACACTTTAAAGTAATCCCCATCGTCTGCAACACACTTATGCCAGAGCTTGATCCAATCCTCGAAGCATTTTTTATATTCGGTTTTCGGTATGCCCATCAATGCTTCCTGCAATTTTTCATCATTTTCACTCGGCTACTGAAATCAGTCACAGGGAGCCAAATCAGGTGAATTCCGTGGCTGTTGGATGGTATTTGTTGCATTCTTCGTCAAAAAATTTCGAATAATGATGGCACTGTGCGACGGTACGTTATCATGGTGCACAGTCCACGAGTTTTCTGCCCACAATTCTGGTTTCTTTCGGCGAATTGCTTCTCGCAAGCGTCTCATATCGCCAAAATAATATTCTTTGAATACTGTCTGGCCTTCTTGGAAAAATTCATGATGCACTACACCGTTGTAATCCATGAAAACCGAGAGCATTGCCTTCTTCGTTTGACTGAAATTGTCGTGGGGTTTTTATTCTCGGCTCTTTTGGTGAACGCCATTCATTTGCCTGATGTCTGCATAAGCCCACGCCTCGTCTCCAGCAATGATCTTTTTGTTGAATGTGGGAACGGATTCAGCCTCGCAAATCATGTCTTTTGCGACCTCAACACGGTCTCTTTTTTGCATGAAATTGAGGTCCTTTGGCACCAACTTTGCTGCTACACGACGGAAACCCAAATCATTAACCAAAATGTCTTATTCAAGTCCCCCGCTATCTCTCTGATGATTAATTTGCGGTTATTGACCAACATTACTTTTACTTTACTAATGTTTTCGTCGGTTTTCGATATCAATGATTTGCCACTGTGTTAATCATCTTCGATTGACTCACGAATACTTTTGAACCGCTCGTGCCACTGGTAAACAACCGTTTTCTTTACAGAATCGTTGCCGAAACACTTTTCAAACATTTCCAACGATCGCGCACCACTAATTCCTTTTTTACGCAAAATTTAATACAAGTTCGTTATTGCAAATTTAAAAGAAATCTAAAATTTTAAAAAATTGCCAACACACAGAGATAGTTGTACTCTTGGTACGCAGCTATTGCAAATGTCAAGCTGTGACCAACAACAAAAAAAAAAAGAAAAAAAAACTCAAATCGGAACAATGGGACCGCCACATGAGGATTATTGCGGAAACCATTTGTCATGACCATGGTAACCAGAAATATGCAATACATCTTTTTTCCCATCCGTCCAATCTAATCAAATGTAAGATATTTATCCGTTTCATGAAATTTTATGAATTTTGGCATCGATTTGTTAGTGCATATTTTGCTCATAACTGCTTTTTTTTGCATATTTTTGACATTTTTTGTACTTGAAGAGCATTTTAAATTTTTTAAAGCACAATTTGATTTTTTGTACTGTAAAATATATTTACAGCGAAAACAATGGTTTTGTATTAAATTCTGAACAAGCTATGGCTTTCCGGAATTATCTGTTATTTGAAATTTATTCTGTCTAACCGAACTTTCAAGCGCCAAACAAACAAAAAGCATTTTCATCGGCGCAAAAATATTAAAAAATAATTGAGACATTAAATACGAACTAAATATTGCCTTAAGTGACAAGCGCAGCTCTGTATTGGTAAAAGCTGCTAAAACCATAACAATATTTTAAACTGAACTAAAAAAATTAAGAATTATATGGATTGCTCATGGACTGCATTGTTTAAGCAGCTGAAGTTTTATGCGTCAAAATAAAATGTACAAGAAAAATTTTCCCACAAAAAAGAATGACGTAGAAATACTACTTTTAAAAAGCGTAGTCGGGTACAACAAAATTCATATTGTATATAAGAACATAATACACCACATCAGCGCCTTTAAAACTGTATTGTGGGATTTTGGTTTATTTAGTATTAATGTGTCACCCTGTCAATGCTGTACTTCTTTGTGTATTTCGCAGCTCTGCCAATTCGACTATCTTTGTGTGTTACATTTGAATTAACGGTAATAATTCGATTGTTGTAGCAAAAACAAAAACAGGCGGAAGTAATTTAATTGTATATAAAGTGTGGCGCCTTATGTATAAGTAAATAGTTATCGTTTTACACTCATTAAGTAAGGTCATGTTTAAGGCGTAAATAGAAGTGTTGTACAATCGAGTATCAAGTGCAAGTTTATAAGTTGCTGTATTAACATAAACTATAATAAGACAAAGTGAGGACGTAAAAACTATAAAACAACAACAAAGTTGTGTTTATTTTATTTTGGCGCAACTAAAAAGAACTCAGACGTTTTAAAAAAGCTTCAAACTCTTGAGCTACGGATAAAAAACCGGTTTTTTGTACCGTCATTCACTTATAAGCTAATCATTTGGCTTAATGTTAACCAATTTTAAATATCTGGGGGTATTTTGAAAGAAAATGACCAGATCTATTTAATGGTGTATACTTTACTTAAGTTACTCAGTTGTGAATAAAACGATAATTCATTTTTTAAAATCTGTAGAAAGTTTTGCTTTATTTAGAGCATATTTTTTTTAAATTTGAAGTCCATATATATATTAATTCTCATAACATTCCATGAAGAAACATGGGGAATTCTCCCAGTCAATGAGCTGCACCCGATTCTATTTTTAAAGTTATTGAAAGGGACCTACAGCTTAACGCCTGCTCCGAACGGCAAATGCATTAGAGAAGTTTTCAATAGTAAGTAATTCTCATAACCAGTTACTAGCTGTCGAAAAACTTTTTCTTTTTTATGATGGTCTGGCCTGGTATTGAACCGAGGACATTCTGGTTGGTAGGCGGGTGTCTTACCTACCATACCACAGCGGCATACAAAATTTCAAGGCCATATTTTCGGATTTTTTGCATATTTTATGCGCATAAAACACTTTTTAAGAGCATATATCTGGTTTTCCTGGTAATGATAGATAGTTATGGCCAATGTTTTAGATCTGACCCACTCTTTATTCGCTTGGTGAGGAAATTGAACCTAATTCCTCATAATAGAATGGTATAGAAAAGTTGGGACCAGTTAAAGGCAAGAAAATTTGGATGAAACATTAGAATTTTGCTGCCAGTATTCTTTAATGACCGGGCATCAACAATTTATTTCGGAACTGCTTTATTTCTATTGCCTTCGCTGAGAAACTATAGGAAAAATTTGTGGAAAATCAATTCAATTCAATTCGTTGTTATTTATGAATGATTTTTATATAAAAAAGACACCGGATGTGTGATCCTGCGACTTTTTGCAGATTATAAAACTAAAAAGAACTCTAAATGAGGTAGATGAAGTCTGCACCCATACATTATGTGTAGGAAGAGAATGTTCAGTTGACTTTGAAATTTAGTTACGATTATCTCTGTGTCACCCTTAATCTTATTAAGGAATTTAAATAGGCCATAAATGTAGGTTATGGCCAATTTTTTAGATGTGCCACTTATGAGAAACTAAAGCTAGATTTCTGGCAAGTAAGGGGTCTTGAAAGTACTCGACGGCTCCTAAATTCCATATGGATAAGGTTATCAAAGCAGAAAACAATTTCTTCAACGATTTTTTAGTGATGGAGAGCGTAGTGATGGTTTATCGCAAATTTTAATCATATTAACGGAATAAATTTAAATTGGTCATAGGATTATAACAAAACTCTTAAATATTGTTTTTTCTCTTTCACAACTTCTTGAAAGCTTCAAAACGCTTCCTTATAGTGTGTCTACCAACAATGCTTTTATAATAAATTTCCACCTCTGCAACCAAAAATAAAAATTTGTGTCGTTAAACAATAGCAGCCAAGCTTTTAACCAACACATTATTGTTAATGGTTAACAATCCTTTTCTTTTCTTACTTGTTCTTTTGTTAACTTGTGCTGGAGACATTATTTTAGACTGTTTTCTTAATGACAAATAAAGGGCCATAATGATAAACACAAAAAAAAAATTAAGAAAAAAGTTGCCACTTTACAGTAAAAGGGTAGGGCAGCATTTGATTGCAAATGACTGGCTGACTGACTGTCTGAAAAAACGAAGCGTTAAGATAAATTAACACAACATCTTAGAGATTAACAGACTGTTTAGAATTTCAAATGAAATAAATAAAAATAACGGCATGGGCAACATGGGCAATACAATTAAAAAATTCATGAGAGAGGAAGAAGAAAATGACAAAAATGGTAAAAGGGTTGAGAAAACACGGCTTTTTTGGGGGGTAAAAGGTGTTACGAATGAAGAGGATGTTGTTTAAAGAATAATAGAAATGGGAGTGTCTGTTTAGAGATTATTTTGTTGAAGAATAATTTAAATTTTAAATCTATTAGATACACTCCTCTAGGAGACATATTGGCCTTCCACAGAGCATTAGTTAGTTTGTTTCAGTAGTCAAGTTGGTTTCAAGCTGCAGCTTGCCTCCATATGATTGTGTATGTGGTGAAGACCCTTTCTAGGTAGTGGTGGTGATCTTTACTTAGAATTGTAATTTTTTTCCAGTTTGATTTATCCGTTTGATTTTTGACATCATTGCCAGAGGTAAGCGGACTTCTTTAGATGGAATTGTCTGCAGGGAGGTTGAAGTCTATTTATTAAACACTCGAAATCGCAATTACATTTTTTTGTCATGTTCTCTGCTGGGTTTCGAACCTGGGCTGTAAAATTCAAACAATTTTTATTAATTTGAAAATGAAAGGTTTCGAAGCATAAGCTCAAGTTACATTTATTAAGCTTTGGCTGTAATTTATCTGAAAATTAGTTTTTTACCTTTTTCGTTCATAGTTCAACGATGAAATCTACTATTTTCAATTAGCACACATCTCGGTATAACCATAAGCTTTCCAGTGATATTAAATATCGTTGATTTCTTTAATTTTTTCAATTTAAGTAACAGAACAAATTTCCCGAGAGCTAAACATAATAAAAATCATGGCTAAGAAATTGTTGAGCGAAAGTATTTGGGCCTACAATGGAATATTTGGGCCTACAATGGAAGCAAGAGCTTACGCTATAGAAAGATGTGCACAACATGGAAAGTAAATCCTACTCAAGCAGGCATTCGAGGAAAGCGATAAGAAGTGCAAAATACGTTCAGCCTCTGCTGTGGCCCGAGTCACACAAGAATTTAAGGATTCAATTCCACACCACCAATGGCGTCAGATTCTTTTTGTAGGCTGAGAAGATATGTCTGCATGGATCTGCTTAGTGAAAGAGAAGAGAATGATTCAGTGAACATTCGGTGTACTTTCTGATTGAATGTGTAGATTTTGTGAGTGGAAAATTGAATCATGGCAGCACACACTTAGTGATTATACGCATTTTAGGAGGTGAAACATGGGCGCCTATCAAGTAGGGAGTGGGATATCTCTACTGGTACCAACTGATGTCCTCAAGTTCGTGATGGTATCAAAGTTGGGAGAGATATTAAAGTCGTGGCAATACTGTAGATTATATGCTACATAGGTGTGGTGTAACGCAACAAAGACTGTGGTAGGATTCAAACGCATTTTATTTAATAAAATAGAAGAGATTTGCGAAAGGAATTTTGATATTTTAAGACACCTATCGGTTCGTCATCCTTTATACGCGGAACTCATAATAAAACCGCTAAGCCTACAAATGTATGTACGGACAATTCCAACATCCGAGTCGCATGGTAAAAGCCCAGGTGCCACATAATGGCAGACATATGCACAGTAGATGGGGAATTGGTTCCTCTTCATCCTCTTCTGTGCAGCTTTTTACAATGCCCAGTAATGACACCGACAACTACGCTGAGTGTGCCTCTTTGGAGATTGAGCAGATCGGTTGTGCGCTTGAGATTCAGCTTTGGCCAGTTTTGCTGCGCTATCTTTAAGAAAAATGCGTGGCACGAGCTCACCGAGGTATCAAAACCTTCTTTGCTTGCTTCACGTCTTGTGACCATGCTGAGAAGTTCAAAGATAAATTCGCCATTGGCAAATGTATACCACATTCAATGCAAAATTTGATGTAAATTTCTACAGTATTTGCTCCGAATATCAACAAAAACTACTCGATCGAGCATTTGATGTATAATTGAAATCAAATGAAGAAAAAAACAGAATTTTTTAAACTCAAAGTAATAATTACTTGGCTTTTTTCTCAAAAGTTTTTCTTCTTCCAATTATCCTTAAGACAACGCTTCCTCTTAACAAGTCACAGAAAAAAGTCAAGTTTTAAACAGTTTAACAAGAAACATTTACTCTTTTCAAGCGTTTGCATATAAAAAACAAACAAACAAAAATTAAAAACAATTGTTTTCATTACTATTTTGCATAATTAAACAATTAAAAATCCTTGGCTCTGGTGGTGGTAGGGGGAGTTCCTTCAGCAGCCAAAGACAAAAGGCAAAATAAATTTTAATGAAATTGTCTTGTCAGTTCTACTTGGGTAACGGTAATGGTTGGAAAGCCACATTCACCACGAAACCTATTTAAAACAATACAAGAAGAAGCACAACAGCAGCAACAGAAGAAATAAAATTATACGCCGAGTTTAATAAACTGCACCCAAAGGCCTGTTGAAGAAGAAAACACTTTCTTTCCGCCTTTGAATAAATTCATTAAAATTTTTTTTCATTCTTCTTTATTTTTTAAGTGTGAAAATCATCATTATCACTATGGTGCTAACAACTGTCTTTAACTATTTAATAGAGCTTTTGTTGGATTTTTATTTTTCTCGAGTTTTTTTTTACTTTTTTTTCTTTTTTAATTATATCTTTTGTCAGTTGGGGGTTTCCCCAACTCTCTACCATGCAATTCATTATTTCCTTTAATTAATGTTACTTTCTGTGGCGTAGTGGATAGGGTGGTTGCTGCAGTTGAAAGCTATATTGTCGGCTGTACGTTTATATTCTAATAGACAAACTATGTCACAAATAAGCAGTTCTAAGCAATAATCAATTTTGTTAACCGTATTGAAAAGCTTGTTATTTTCATCAGGATTCCGGCTGAGTTGCTATAAAACTTTATTAAAAAAAAACCCAAAAATCATCTCTTATCTATTTTTCGGTTAGTGATCATGACAACGGAAACAAATTCATTTCTCACTTCGTTATTTCTTTTTTTTTTGGTATCTATTATGGGATTCCCCATAATCTTGTGATGAATGAGCTGTAAGTGACTCTCGAACAAGTCAAATGCGGGTGATGACGTTCTTAAATTTTCGGGCAGATTTGTGGATTCTATTCGAAACAGAATTCAACTTGTACTTCGTGAAGTTAGCGAGTGGGCACCTGCACGTGGTTTAGTGATAAATAACAAGAAAACGGATATAGTTTTCTCACAGAGATTTTTCACATGGAGTTATAAAACATCGCCTTTTTGGCCCTTAAGGAAGCTGTCCCTAGCAAACACAAGAGAATAAAGAAGGCCTGCATTGGCCTGTACCCTTGGAACAAAGTGATGGAAAAAAATGCGCTCTCTCAGATCAGTGAATACTCTGTGTATGTACACGGTTATGATCAGACCTATTTCGATCTATGGATGCCTCGTATGGTGGGAATCCCTTAATAAAATGGCTGATCTGAGCCTACTACAGCGGGTGTAAAGGTCCGCTTGCACTATCATTACAGGGGCATTACGTATTACATTCACATCGACGATGGCGGCGACCCTGCAAATACCTCCGCCGCTCGTGTAATGTAAGGGGATAACGACTAGTAGAAGTCAGCGTCTACGGTCGACTGGACAGTGGCGCGATTCAAGTGTGGGTTACTCAGAGGTATTAAAAAGTTTGAGAATTTTTGAAAGAGTTGACTACTCATACTGCACTGTGACTTTTCTCTGTGAAATTTCGGACAGAAGGGAATGAGCAAATATTATAATGCACCTGATTAAAGACTCTGACCAGATCTTCACTGACAGCTCCAAGTTGAATGGAGCTGTGGGTGAAGGCATATTCTCAGAGTCGGCGAACATAGCTCACCACATAATGTTACACCGAACCACTATAGCATTTTCAAGCGGTTGCCAGACGAACTACATTGGTGATCATTGAAAATCGCAACGTCTCCAAGAGAGATACCACCATGCGTAGAATGGACAGACTTCTCAGCGCATTTGGGGATTATTTTGCGAAAAATTTGCCGCCAAACATGCCGCCCCCCTCATCCCATAGACGTGAACCGACGTCAAGCCGTGTTGGATTTTAAATACTACGGGTTTTGTATTCATATGTATGTATACATGTTAGGTAGGTAGTAGTGGCTACCCCCAAAAGAAGGACTAAGCTTCAAATGTCTGTACTCAGTCGCATAGTAAAAGCCCAAGTGCCTCTTTCTTCTGCGAGATAACGCCTGGCATGTGCACAGTAGGTGAGGAATTGTATCCTCTTTCTCCTCATTCCTGCAGCTTCTGCAGAAATTCTTTGCCAAGTAACTCAGTCCAAACGTTTTGGTATGAGTGCCTTTTATGCAATGCCCTGTAATGACAACGACAACTACGCTGAGTGTGCTTCTTTGGAGATTGAGCAGATCTTTTGTGTGCCTGAGATCCAGCTTTTGCTGCACTATTTTACCTTTATCCGAAACTGCTCTTGCGGTGTTGATGAAGTTTTTTACCTCATTCCTTATGGTATTCCCAATATGGAAAATTTGATCGTGAGTTCGATAGTGGTGGCATATCTGGCCAATTCATCAGCTCTACAGTTTCCTGGAATATCAATGTGACTCGTAACCCATATAATATGAATATTATACTGCTCAGCCATCTTGTGAGCTCTTACAGCCGCCTGGTTATCCGAAAGTATGTTAATATTGTTCTAATGATCATCATGTCAGCTCTTATGGCCGATACCTCTGCTTATGTACGTACATACATACATATATTTTTTTACCAATCCTCGTATATTTCATCTATGCGTTAGCCATCTTTATTTTTTTTGCTTTTGACGTCAATTTCATAAATTTTTTTTTAGTCTTTTGGTTGTTTCTTAATTTAAATTAATGTCTCGGTTATCCTCAAAAATGCAAATAAACCGATATTTTATATTTCAAATGTTTCTTTATTTCTTTTGCTTTTGTGCTATAGAGGAAAATAAAATATTTTAAAGACATCTTTCACAAGGCAAAACAAAAAATAAAAATGAAGTCAATTAATGAAACGATCTCTTTGTTCTTTGTCGTATATCTTAAAAGTTATTGGTCTTTTAAGCCGTTTCATTTTATTTTTAATTATTTTTCATTTAAATACTAAAGATTTTTTTCGTACTTTTTCAAAAATATTTTGGCAACGTTTCCACCAAAAGATATTGTGTCATTGTCACTATACATGTATTTATATTCTTATTTCTTTGTTTTCTTTTTTTTTTAATTGTATTTTGAGAACCTTGTATTGGTAAGCCACAAAAACCAATGGAACAGCTTTTTTCTGAATTGCTATACATATCGCACTTGTACAGCTAATGCGAGACAACTCGAAATTTTCAAATTTTCAGACACAAAATGTTTCTGTTTAAAATGAAATTATTTCACAAAAAGGGGTAACAAGTGTTCTTTTTTCTGGCGAAATAGTAAAGAATATGGTGTAAATTTTTTACTGTGGGTAGATATGACCACTGTACATCCGTTTCTTGCAAAACTTGAAAATTTACAAATTTTAATTTGACTAAATTTAGCGATACAAGTGCGATATGTTTGTATATAAAAAATTATATAAATTTAGTTCTAAATGATTAAATATTTTCCATTTGTAAAATGATTATGTGGCGATGTATGAGATTATGATGGCGTTTCATCACTAAATATTTTAAAATTTAAAATTTATTATTATTGAGGTCGCGTTGTGATTAAAAACAAAATATTTTAAAAAATTGCACTGGAAACGTATTAATCAAAATTAATTATTTGTTGGATATGGTATGGATATGGTATGAATATGAATATGGTGTGATAGTTCCTCGATTTTTTTTATGATATTAAAAAACGAAATTTACGTAAAGATACCAGAGATCAGCAATAAATACTGAAAACATAAGTATACTCGAACCATGATTCATAAATTCTTATACTCATACTCATTCATACTTATTGCAATGGTTACTCATAAACATTCATGTTCTAAAGCTTAAAGTACTTATCATACAAGTACTCATACTTATCAATACTCATCTGCACTCATTGTTTGTAGGCAACAGTGTTGTCACATTTTAGAACAACTAAAAATTTAGAAGAAAAAACAGATTTTCAAGTGAAACAACTGCATATACTTAAAAGAGTAAAAAAAATGAATAATTCCAATCATTTTTGAGTATTATAAGTATTTTCTAAGAAATGAATGAATGCTATAAGTATGAGTACGACATTTGATTCATACTCATTGCATTCATACTCATTGAGTAAGTAGAATTTGAATGATGTGTACTCACTTATACTTATAAATTTATGAGTGAGTATGAGTATCCAAAAAGCGATTCATCGCTGATCTCTGAAAGATACTTTATTGCGATTTACTTTTTTATATTTTTTGGGAATTGAGAAAACATAACTTCTGTTTTAATTCCTTATTCTTATCATTTCTTCTATTTATGTTTTTGAAGTTGGTTTTTTTCTTAAACAAAAAATATTTCCTTTATCGTGGTCTTACATCTCGAAACTACATTGAAGTTCATAGATTTTATTAAACTTGCCTTCAATTTTCTATACTAAGAGATGTCAAAACAGTATCTCCTATAGACACTGAAGATCTTCAAAACTTTAAAGTCCTATACGGGCAAACATGCTTGACCAACATTTTGTCTGTGCGTTATCTGTTACACAAAAACTTCATAAAGTAGTTGCGATTTTTAATGTCTGTGAAGAATAATACAATTAAATTTATGTTTTAAGAATTAAATTTTATAAAGTACTACCACGATTAGCTAGGTGAAGGATAATCACTCCCATCTTTTAAAACAAAAATGCCTCACTTATGTTTTACACGGAAAGACAATATGAAATGATTGCACGCTTATGTTAGACCATCTTTTTAAATGGACAACTCCGTTCATCTTATAAAAAGTATTCATGATTACTTTTTAAAGAAAAACTAAGATTGCTGCGTTCACTTCTAGGCAAGGTGAGAGGTGATCGTGCCCTTAATTTGAAGCAGACTTGTCAAGCACATCTTTAGATAGAATTTATGAATTTCAAAATTACATCCTTGTCAGTCACTTTAATTTTTGACCACTTTTTCCAAAACTATTGGTGCTTTTACATTAATAGCATGAGTTATATTGACCTATAAATACGTATTCTGATGGGCAATTGGCACTGAGAGCCCTTTCTTCTGAGTATATAAACTCGAAAGTAAGACACAAGTGCTACAAAAATGCCTATATATTAGCATTGAGAAGCAAGGTTTTACTTCTTTGGGTCCCTTAATATACTAGTGTTGTAGAAAACGAGATAACTGACAAGATCGATGAGTGGGAACATGAACTCCGTCGCCACTTTGGGCAGAAAGCAGGCGAACCAGCTAATGAGTTCCTTAAAATATAATAGGGAGCTCCGCCGCATGGTTAGGACAACTTGATAAAGCTTATTGGTTTTCTGACAGCCCACTTCTATATTAAATATCACCACGTCAGGCTTAATGTGGTAGGTGACACGGAGTGCCGTCTAGTCGGGAAGAAGAGGAGACGACTGAGGAAATTATTTATGAATATACTGATTTGGAGAAAATGCGAAGGTGAACATTACTGGAGCCCTTTATTGGGCCTGAACAGCCTTGAAGATATTGTAGTTCATACTTAAAATTAAATTTACTCTTCTGGAGATTGTTACGATTGGAGCTTCCAAGCCGAGCTGGCAGTCATTTGCCCATGGATATTGACTCGAATGAGGATTGAATGGGTTTCTTATGGATTATTTACCACCAATTGCAGCTATTGTGTTAGCGAGTCTGACCATGGAGTTTTTGGTTTAAAATATCTTTCAAAATTGCAGTGCAAAGGCCACAGTGACCTGCCAATTCCAAAGAGTTGTCTCAAGTTTGCTAGCATAGCGTGTGAACTTAACGTAAACAAAATTCTGGAGGCATCCAGTTAAATAACATAACCAAGATCATGTTTCAATAATTAAATTGTTTACGGAGTTAATGTGCCCAAAAGGAAAACAACAATTGCGTGCAATATCATCACCAAAAATGATGATCAATTAATTGATTCATTCTATTGAAGTCAATAATGTTATCTCATTGAGCTTTAGAAACAAAGTTTCATTAAGCAAATGTAGTAACGTACGCCATTTACTGTAATAGCTGTTATATGATGCATTTTTATATATAATGAGTACTGGTACAGTGATTATTGAACAGTGATTTCAGGAAATATTTCAAAAAGTTTTTGATTCTCAATATCAAGTCATGGTCTTGCAGAATTTTTCATTTTTGTTGTGCCTGACCATCCTTTGTTTCACAGTAAGTACTTTTTGAAAATCAATTTTCATTATTCAAAGTAACTGTCATTGGCAATAATTTCAGGAACAGATTGAATAATCTATAGATTTAAAAATGACTTACTTTACCTTTTTAATACGAGTAAAAGGACAATCCTAAAAGACTTCAATGAAGTCCTTATTAAGACCACACAGTTTGGTTTTTAATGCCTAAAACACAAATGACTTTTGATAAACTCAATACAGAATTACAAAAAAACAAAACAAACAAAAAATAGAATTTAAAACAATATGCTACAGCATAATGTCAGAGTGACGACATAATTAGTTGAAACGACAAGGTGTGTTGCAAAAATAACAGCAGCATTTAAGTAAATTGACCAAGAAATTCTTAATCGTATGACACAAGACAAAACCGTTTAAGAAAGATGTAAAAGAAAGGATACCTAACAACTGTTCATTTGTTGACCTCAATGCAATAAACAAACACAACTGGAAGCATTAAATGCAAGAATACAGTGAGTGAATGAATGAAATGAATGAATAAACGATTATTTGCAATACTTGAGTTTTTTTTTAACTTTATGTATACATAGATATGTATGTATGTATGTATACCTCTAAGACCACCTACAATTTCGAGAACTAAATTTTTGACAACATTTTCTGAATAAGAAACTATTTGCTTATGTTTTTCTTGTGCAAGGAAATCAATGGAAGTACTTTTTTCATTAATATTACTTCACATTTTAAACAACATGAACTGAATTGGCTCATTTAAACGTTCAACAAACTATCAAAAAGTGTCTAAATTTCTAAAATGAAAAAAGTGAAATATTTACCAAATTTAGTTGCTGGGAAAACTAATCAAAAATATTTGGGCAACACTTTGATTCTACGTAGTCTTTGATAAAAGTTACGTGAAAAGTATAAATGCTTTTCAATTTCTTCAAAATTGAATTTTTAATTTTAATATTTGATAGTCTGCTTTACATTAAAACTTAACTGCCAGCCCTCCTCTAACATTAACAAAACTAGACAAATATTTTTAAAGTATTTTTGTTGCATTTTTTCAATTTTTTTTTCTCTTAAATTCATACTCCAACCACGTCTCACAATGTATTGTATTACGGGTAAGCAGTTTATTAAAAGGATTGGAAACAAAAATTTACAAAATGCACTCGAGTCTGTCTGTGTCTATTGGTTTGTATGTCTATTACACATGGCTGTGTATTCACTTACCCAAGCCTTTTCCATCGCACTCTCTTTCTTACCTTTTCTGATGCACTTTTAGACTGCATATGGTATATGTACTCATTTAAGCAGGAGGGGTCTTATGTGTGTACGTGCATATGTGTGTTGGTCTGTTTACCCCGAAAATGACTAAACGTCAAGCGTTAAAATAGCGTTAATATTTGACACAACGTTTGCATGATGTTGTTTTTGTTTTAAAAATTGGGTATCCCGCGTTTATAAGTATTTGTACATAAAAATCTCTCTCACTCACTATACATTAAACGAGGGATGTTTGATAATGAATTAGACAGACTTAGACAGCGTAATACAACAAAGTTAATGAAACAATAAATATAGGGTAAGCCATTTAAAAGTTTAAATTTAAAAATGCAATAAAACAAAAACTGAAATTTTGCCAAATTTATCTTTTGTTCTGAAGTACAGTTGGTTAGTAAAGAAATATTATTTCATTTATATGGCTACCGCGGCTGGCCTCACAGTACCCTATTCGATCGGACCAATATTCGAGAACTTTCAGAGTGTATGGCGTCGTATCTCGGCAATGGCATCAGGAATGTTGGCCGTAAAATGCTCAATTGTCTCTTATTTGTCGGCACAATACTCCACAGAAAATAGTCCAACGATGTCAAATCGCAGCTTCTTGGCGGCCAACTGACATCATTCGGCCATCAAACGTTTGATGCAATAAATCGATCGTGGCATGAGATGTGTAGCAAGTTTCACCATCCTAAGATCAACACCATGAAAAGCGGGCACAAAAAAATGGGTTATCATGATAAGTGTTTCCATTGCGCCGTCCTCATTTTCAAAGAAAAGCCAGTGATGCTTCTGCTCCACAAGCCGCACCAGACAGTCACTCGTACTTGGTGCATTGGCTTCTGCAAGACCACGTTTCGGTTTTCTGAGCCCCAAATACGACAATTTTGCTTATTAACCTCTCCACCAAGATAAAAATGAGCTTCATCCGTGAAGATGATTTGTTTGGGAAATAAATTTCTAATAAATCATTCAATGTATGTATGTCTCTATAAACGGTTCTAGACCAGAGAAAAGGGTGGGCATTGGAATTTTTTCCAAGAAGCTTAACATTGGTATTTCTCTTCGCTTTCCGATCTACCGCAGTGTGTTTTAGGCCAAAGCGATGGCAATTTTTAGCGCTGTAGAATGAATCCGCAAAAATTTCGCTCCCACCGATGATATGTATATATGTTATGATAGCCAGGCGGCGATTAGATCTCTTTCGGGTATGACCTTCAACTCTAAGCTGGTCAAGGACTGCCGTGATTCCCTTGTGTGATATCCCGGGTTACTACGCTGCTGATGAACTTGCTATGGTGGGTACACTTCTTCCGGATATCCATTTCCACGTGAGTTTACCTCTTACCTCCGATTATGGTGATTAAGTATATGTTGGACGCTGAATGAGCCTGGGCGGAAGGCTACCATTGCTTTATTGTCAGACTCACCTGGCCCAGGTTGCATATGAAACATACCAATCAACTGTTCAAACTGGAGCGTCAGAGAATTTACTCAGCTCCATCCACTTATGGTCAAGGTCATTGCGTCATGGGTAGATACGCACAAAGGCTGCGCTTACCTGTGAATGACTTCTGTCGTGGCTGTAGATCGGCTGAAGAGGAGTAGAGCGTGGTCTACTGATCCGCTAGTATCCGTCTCCAGCACGGCGGAACTTCTTACACTGGGCTTTCCTCTTCTCCATGGTTTATTGGAGCTATCGATCCTTGACATCAAGTCAGCAAATTTCAATAGACTGTTTGGCTGCTTTCCACCTAATTTGTGGAAGTGCTTCTGTGCGATGCCTCTGTTTGAACACCGGCAATTTGGTAACTGGAACGGGGACAACGTGTTATGTGGTGTTATCACAACGGACCGCTATGCGTACTCAAGTGTGTTTTAGTTTAACAAGGCTGCCACTCCCTCTTACCTACCTAGAGATTCTTAGTATAGAAAATGCAGACTGCCACATCCCCTTTTTCCCCAGTTTAGTGATATAATGTTCTTGTTGCAGTTGTCGTTCATCATGCTTAGGAAACTCTCTATTCAACAGAACTTAAATTAACTTCCTAACTAACATAAGGTCTGTTAAACCAAAACTTAATTTAATTAAAATCCCTTTTCAATTGTCCGACTTCAACCTGACATAGTTTAAAGTTTGGCAACCATTTTTATGTTGCCAAAATGAAATGAAAGCAACAAAAACAACAACAACAATAAGTCTAAGTACGTGAAAGTTAGTGTAAATGTGGATGACGTTTGGTCGGAATGTTTCGGTTTGTATTTTACAATTTGACTTCATTTGTTGTTCACTGGCAACCCGCTCAACCGGAAATTGGAGGTGTGCGGCAAAACACGACGTGACGTGACATTTCCTCTTCGTCAAAATGTCAAACAAAAAACAACAACATCAACAACAACAACAAAAATGTCTGCAGAAAATACTATAACAACAACAAAGACTTTAACAAAAGTACAGACTAAAAAAATATTAAAACGCGAAAATTGCAACACCATTAAAAACTCAATGAACTTAAGCAGCAGCAGCAGCAGCAACATTAACCAACAAAACGGTATTAAACAGCAGCACGAAAATAACAGCGACAAACAATGTAATGCTAACGTATTATACGTAAAATGTGTAAAAACCTTAAAACAATTGCAAAAGTAAAGTGGGCAATAAAAGTTTGCAAAAAAGAGAGAAATAAGTTCGAAATTTAATTCTGTCAATCAAGCTGGACTATATGACACCCTATTGTATGGTAGACAACTTTTCTTCGGTACCTCTAAGGGCAAGTCAGGCCAAAGACGGAAAACGGAGAAGAGGACGACCAAATCTTAGTTGGAAAGACCAAGTGTTGCAGAACCTGACGGCCTTGGGAATCTTAAGCTGGCGCCAGTTAGCCGAGGATAGATCCAGCTGGAATGCTTTTTTGGACGGTTGTAGTGCCAGAGAAGTAAGTAAGTGAGTAGTAGCTCTGAAGGTTGCCCAGCTAATTTCGAGTTTACGCGCTTTTTTGTTTTGGTATAAAGTTTGCGTACATATGAGGATCGAATTAGCACACTTTTTCACTGAACTTGGCTTTAAATCAAACTTAGTACCTTTCCGCGTATTTTGGAGGCTTGGATAGGCCTTAGATCTCACCTAACTAGGAGTTAGTTGTGAAATCTTATGCACTAATACAAAGAAAATAATCTGTGAGGCCAGACCTTTGAACCCTAATCTTAGGTAAAGGCTTTTGATTCATACTCGTATGTTGCCATTAGTGCAGTGGAGGCTTACAAATCTTCTATTTCTAAGCAAGAAGAGGTTCCACACCCAATCAGTGTAGCCGTCATTCGACTTGGGCTTAACTATGACCTTACGGAGGAAGTAAATACTTAAATTATTAAAAACTTAATAATATTAAAAGTGAACTTTAATAGACTTAAGAATTATTTTCAAATGTATCATCAGCTTATGGTTTGGCGCAGTTTTTTTGCCACTTGACTGTTGTAAGAGGCTATTAAAGGATTGAAGGCTTAGATAGTTTCGATCCATATGCATGGATGAAGCAGCTACACAAAGGGAGGCATCAGGTATTAGAGGCATTAGGAGCTATTTTTAAGAGCATTGCGAGTGGAAATTATGTAAAATACATGGCACATGAACCTCTTTTAGGCCCATTTTTATCAATCAAATATAGACTAACACTTATGAGGACCAATATCTGTCCTATACAAGATATTCTGGCCTAACACCATAAGCCACAAAGGTCTATGGAATTAAAAAAAACACATGTGATTGTCAAAAATTAAATACACGTGTCACTGTTTGGTGTGTATTTTGGACTGAAGGCATAATAGGACCATACTTTTTTGATAATGAGGCTGCTCAAAGAGTGACTGTTACTGGTGCTGGATATCCCGAGATGATAACACAGTTCTTTCTACTGAAATTAGATGATATTGATGTGGCGAATATGTGCCATTCAGCCCGCGAAACAATTCGTGTACTTTCTCGTTTCTTATCAGAATTGGTCCACTAGACCGTGAGATTTGACACCATTGGGTATCTTTTTATGCATTTCCAAATAACCTTTGAGACCAGACCGTGCATTAAAGAAGGAGATTCAACGCTGTATCAACGATATTCAGCCAAATTTATGCAAAATGGTCATCGGGAATTTCGACAAACGAGTGCATGCAAAGCCGCGAAGGCTATTTGTGTGACATGTGGCACTGTTCTGTTGAAACTACATGTCAGCCAAGTTCAGCTCTTCCATTGTAGGCAAAAAAATATTAATCATCACTCGGTAGCTCTCGCCATTCACAGTAACGTTCCTACATTCGTCGTCTTTGAAACACTATGCCTTCGGCCAATGAAATACACCAAGCAGAGCATTCTTCGGGATGCATTGGTAATTCTTGCAGTTTTGCTTGTTCACGTGTTCATTCAACCAGAAATGAGCTTTGTCGCTGAACACAATTGTACACGAAGCGCTTTCTTAACCGATCATGAATTGATAATAAAATTCAATAAACTGCAGGCATTGTTCGTTTGTAAGTCGATTCGTGTTTAAATTATAGATCAGACTGAACATGTTCGACAGTAACATGTTACACGAAAATAGCTGAGCTGCAAGAACAGTGTTGCCAAAAAGTAAGTGGCTAAAAAATCACATTATGATTGGATTACTGAGTTTAAACGTGATAGCACCAGCACAAATAATGCAAAGCACAGTGAATGAAAAATGAAAAAAAAATCCACAAATTTGGTTATGAACGATTGCCAATTGAAGGATAGCTGGTATTGTAAAGATATCAGATTTACACGAACATTTTGGTATGCGAAAACCCTGTTCACAGTGGGTGCCGCGGTGAAAACAATGGCAAAACTTGAATGAGGGTTACCCGTAAACAAAGACTGATTCTTTATCCAAAACATAACCTTTTGCAAATTTTCAGTGGATTATTAGAAAAGTTTCTTCATTTAGGCAGAAGCACGGACTTTCTTCATTCACGCTGTTTGCGTAGATCGGTCTTATTACAGTTTGTGGGGTTTGAAAAGATGACGGCTGCATATATATAATATATGCATATTTTTTTAATAAAAATATGAAGGTACACTTTTAGCTCCCACTGCATACTTAACTACCTTTTCAGCTACAGTTTTAAGAAAAAATTCAAATAAAACTACTTGCCACCACTTAAACTATGAAATAGGCCCTTAAATTTAACAAATTGTTTTACTTTATATTGTTTAACTTATTTTTTACCGTTAAATGCACAAATGCTTAACTGTCTGTCCATTGGTATTGCTTCTCAAGCCTATTAACTAATTAAGTAATTATGTTGTCACCATTTTTAAAACAATTTTATGCATTTTGGTAGGCAGTCAGTCAGTCAAAAAAAAAAAAAAAATTAACGGTTGCACCCCCTATTTGAAAAATTTGTATCTTCTGCTGCAATTAAAAAAATATATTTGTTGCTTTACAGTTTTTATAGGCTCTCGTCTAAGTATTTTCTTAATAGTTTTTGTTGCTTTTTTTTTTTAAAACTGTTGCGGTTGACCAGTTTTCTCTTCATAGCAAAGATCGTGCCGTCTAATGAGTAGTCTATTGAGCGTTAAAATTTTATATACTTTTTTTAAATGTTTAATAGGGTGAAGAGCAGAGTTCTTTTAGAGAAGGTTTATTACTTGCCATCAATAATTGACATTTTTAAAAACATTTTTTTATGGCTGTCAAAATTATAGTGGATCATTGAAACAGTATTTTTAACATAATAAAACAAATATGACATGTCTCTCTCCCAGTATTTATTGCTTATTAAGCATAAGGCAGAAGTCATTTTTTAAAACATGGATAAACGCTTCATCTTATTTAGTACAAACATTAAAATGTCATTAAATTTTACAAAGTTTTTTGAACTATTCTTGTAAAATGTCTATTAAAATGTTGAACGCTTAAAATAAAGGGTTCGCCAAATAATTTTTTTTTTTGAAAATGCTATAAAAAAAAAACTACTGAATATTTTCTCAAATTTCTTTTATTATTTGAAAGTACAATCCTTACGGTTAATAACGGAAAATAATTTCATTCAAATGGCTGCCATGCAGTAGCCTACACGATCGGTTCAATTTTTAATCACATTATCGATTGTGTGCGGCTGTATTTCACCAATGGCTTCACGAATATGGTCCTTTAAAGCATCAATTGTCTCTGGCTTGTTGGCGTAACACTTATCTTTGACGGCATCCCACAAATAACAGTCCAACGGTGTCAAATCGCAGCTCAGAGGTGGCCAAACGACATCAGCTCTGCGGCTGATAATGCGATCTTCAAAAACAGGGCGCAAAAAATCGAGTGTAGCTTCGGCTGTGTGGCACAATCGATAGTATCGATAGTTTTGTTTTTGCCTGACCATCGATAGTTTTTTTTTCACTACCGATACTATCGTCAAATTCTAAGAGTTACATAGGGACACAGCTTAACCGTTTCTTAAATTTCCATTTATTAAACACAAATAAAGTATGAATTGTAACCAAAATACATACGATTTTGCATTTGACTCGAACAAATTAATCTTCGTTTCGTCAGACCATATAATGTTGTTCTAAATATTACGATACAGGTGTTGCTTCCATTTGCTGAGAAATGCTATATTTCGAGGACTCTTACCATAAGTCTCGCTTCCAAAAGTTTTTTTTTTCTTATTGCGCGACTTGAAACAGGAGAGTAACTCAATTTTAGAGGCTTTTTGATGACTTGAAGAGATTAATCTTTGAAGTACGAATTAAAAATTGACAGTTGTTCTACGCTTTCTTCCCATAGTCTCTACAGTTTTCTTTCACTGGATCTTATTAATTACTTTGGTTGTGGAGCACTTCATGATCTGAGCAATTTTCGCTATATATGAGGATTAATCTTCCATCAAAAAACTTCAATACATACGATTTTATTACATCCTGGAAAAAAATAAAGTGTCCCTATTTTTTGTTTCTACACTGTATATTTATTATTATTCTTTCCCTTTCACTTAAATTCTAATATTGTTGCCACTAGTAGTACTTAAAAGAACACGATAGTATCGATAGTTTTTTTGCAAACTATCGAGTGGGCCGCCTATCGATAGTTTTGCAGCTCTACTTTACTAACTTTACTAACCATCATAATTAAATGATCATAAAATGTTAATTTATGATTTAACAAAATTCCAAGATCATTTATAATAGCAACCCTTTCTAGAATATTTCCTTTAAAGTGGTAAGAAGTATCAAGATTTTGTGAACGATAAAATGGCATGTGTTTACATTTTCCGATATTTACTCGTACGCCATCGTATCTAATGCTGTGTGAACCGGTGCTTTGTCTTGAAAAAAGAGCACTTTTTTCTTGTTTAAATGTGGTCGTTTTTCCTTGAGTGCATCAACCAATTGATCCAATAATGCACGATAATACTCTCCTGTGATTGTGGATCCCTTTTCAAGATAATCGATGAGCAATATTCCGTGTGCATCCCAAAATACAGTGGCCATAACCTTGCCAGCCGATTTCGCTGTCTTCGCCTTCTTCGGAGCACTTCCACCAGTTTCCATCCATTGCTTCGATTGGTTTTTGATTTCAGGTGTGTACTGGTGGACACACGTTTCATCAACAGTTATTAATCTACGATAAAATGCTTTATCATGTCCAAACACCGGTGTGAAGTGATTTGTCGAACTCGTTTTTGTTCAACACTGAGCAAACGCGACACCCATCTTGCCGATAGCTTTTTCATATGCAAATATTCATGCAAAATGTTGAACACACGTTCATATGATATGTTTACCATTCCAGCAATCTCACGGATTTTCACCCGGCGATCATTCATAACGATATCGAGGATTTTCTTGATATTTTCTTCAGTAACCACCTCTTTTGGCCTTCCTGTTGATGGTATTGTAGCAGTGCTTGTTTGGCCCCGTTTAAATTCAGCAATCGAATATTTTACCATATTATCATATTTTACCATATTTGCCTTTCAAATACTCGTAATAGTGCTTAATCACTACACGAAATTCACTTTTTTCCATTTTCCAATAAACACAAAAGTTGCTTACTTCAAACGACTACAACAAATAAACCAATCAATGAAATTGGCTTAAATTTTAACAGCTGACGTTTGACAGCGTAATTTCTAAGAAAAGAAAAGTTTTTGTGTTTGTGCTGCCATCTAGCACTAGGTAGCTTCAATGTCAATCCGCCCTCGTAAGTCCAATAAATTGATATCACACAATTGAGAAAAATATTTGATATCAGTCTGCAGGTATGATTGAGCAGAAATATTATTAAAGGAATTACAAAGTTTGACATCATCCGCATACATAACAACATACAAATTAGAGATGGTAGGTCGTTGATAAATAATGTAAACAATACAGGACCCAAGTGACTGCCTTGTGGCACTCCAGAAGGGACAGCAATCACCTTAGAAACGGCATTTTTAAATTTTACTTATTTTTAGTATTCTGTCAGAAAGATACGTATTAAGCCACCGAATCGGATTCTGGCTAAATCCCGTGCTTAAAGCTTAAAAAGTAAAATGACATGGTTAAGTTAATCGAAGGCTTTACTCAAGGCGATATAGATAACATCTGTTTGCTTGGCATGAATAAAACCATCATTTTTATTAGAAGTAAGTTCCAATATATTAGTAGCTGTAAATCGTGATTTTCGAAAACCATGTTGACATGAAGATAAAAGGGATGAAACTTGATGACAAACGCTATTGGTTCTAAAAGTTTTGGTATTGCATTTAACTTGGCGATTCCTCGATAATTTCAAACTTCAAGTTTGCATCCATTTTTAAATAAATGTATTATGAATGATTTTTTCCAAATTGAAGGTAAATAACCCATTTCAAGGGAATTTTTTGTTTGTTTTGAGACCAGCACGCAGGGGTAACCCCTATTCATGCAGTGCATTGTTCAGGTAGTAGGAAAATAGAGTGAGTATATGGATGTTTGATTTGAATTTGTAGCGAATGTCGTAAGTGGCAGGGAAGACATTCGCAGGAAGATTGTTCCACAAACGAACAGTGCGACCAAAGAACGAATTCTCCCTATAATGCGTTGTGCTTTTCACTGGACAATCAACTACAAAGGGATGCGCTCTACGAGAAATACGAGTACTACATAAGAATATATGATTACTAGGCATCAGTTCCTTAATTTCGTCAGAACACATTCCGTTATAGTACCGATAAAACAATGAAACACACGCCACATTGCGACAATGCTCTAATGAATCGATAGAGTTGGCTACTCTACCGTCATTAATCAGAATCTTCGCCCTCTCCTGTACGCGGTCGAGAAGCTTCAAAATAGACTTTGAAGCACCGGCCCATACATGAGATTTTTATTTTTTTTTTTTTTTTTGTTTGGGACCAGCACTCAGGGTAACCCCTACTCATGCAGTGCATTGTTCAGAGAAGTGCAGAAGTTCAGAGAAATTTTTAAGGATACAGTTAGGTATTCCGTCAAGACCAGGATAACAAGAATTTTGCAATGATCTTAAGCTTGATAAAACTGTCTCAGTACCAATTGAACAAAAATGTATGTTTGATGAACTGTCATATTCCTTCATACATAGACATAATACTTACATATATAAAGGATCCGCCATCTAACGTTTTTTTTTTAACTAGTGCTTATTTCGTAAATGGTAACACTTAGCTCATGTCTGATTTGACAGACAATTAGTTTTATCCTTCGGCTTAACGATATGGTTGTGTATACGCTTACACAACGCTGGGAATCTGGGCCTGGGATCGACTTACAGAAGATGCCGATTTTGCCAAAAAAATCATCTTTTCAGATGAAACTCATTTTGATATTGGCGGGTATGTAAACAAGCAAAATTGTCGCATTTGGGGCACAGAAAACCCGCACGCATACATTGAAAAGCCCATACACCCAAGATGAGTCACTGTTTGTTGCGGATTTTGGTCCAGAGGCATAATTGGGCCATTTTTCTTCGAAAACGAGCAAGGAGTGACCGTTACAGTCAATGGCGATCGTTATCGGGCCATGATAAACGAACTTTTGTTCACAAAAATTGAAGAGGAGGATATTAGCAAATTTTGATTCAACAGGACGGCGCTACGTGCCACACAGCCGAAGCCTACACTCGATGTTCTGCGCTCTGTTTTTGCAGATCGCATTATCAGCCGCAGAGCTGATGTCGTTTGGCCACCTCGGAGCTGCGATTTGACACCGTCGGACTATTGTTTGTGGAGTGCCGTCAAAGATAAGTGTTACACCAACAAGCCAGAGACAATTGACGCTTTAAAGGACAATATTCGTGAAGCCATTGGTGAAATACAGCTGCACACAATCAATAATGTGCTTAAAAATTAGACCGATCGTGTAGGCTATTGCATGGCCAGACGAGGCTGCCATTTGAATGAAATTATTTTCCATTATTAACCGGAAGGATTGTACTTTCAAAAAAAAAAAGGAATTTGAGAAAATATTCCGTAGTTTTTTTTTATAGCAGTTTCAAAAAAAAAAAACAAAAAAAATTACTTGACGGACCCTATAATACAATTTTGAAAAGAAAACTAATATTGTATTTGAATTAATAATTTTAATTTGGTAAACATTTTGTATTTAATTTTAATTATATTGCCTTAGTCTGTAAGGAATTAATTGGAAACCAAAGCAGTGAAACTGAATTTGCATTCCACTACAGCGCCAATGGATTTCTAGTCCATTGCCACTTATCATTCATAATTAATGCACTAAATTTCTTTCCACTACCACTACGCTAAAATCGCTTCATTTAGTGCACTAAATTTCCACTGCCACTGAATATTAGGGGCGATAATGCACTATTTTTTTCCACTACCACTAAAAGCAGTGAAAAATAAAAACCAATGCAATAAACCCATCTCTGAAAATTATAAATTATTCAAACAAAGAAAAAAAAACGAATCACACTCTTTTGGCTAAAAGCTAACAAACATGTACGCATATCTTTAACAGCTATTGTATTATGAATATGCCGCCTTAACAAAATAACTTCATATATATCTTCAATTAAAACACACTTTAACTCTAACACACATTTGTTCTAACGGAATAAAAAAAAAAGTTTTTCTTTTCTTCAAACCGCAATAACGATACCCCCACAAAGTGGCCAAAAAAATTGCCACCCACAAAAGGAAACAGAATATCAAATAGCAGCAGTAAACTTTGATGAAAAACGTTTAAACACTCGTAGACAGATAATCAAAAACGGCGAAGTAGTTTTTCTTTTTGTTACATTTTCGGTTCATTTTCAACCCAAATAATATGGTTTAGATTTAAAATTGTTCTCTAAATCCACAATAATTTTCAACACTGAACGCCGCAGAACGTTTTTGTGACCAACAAAATTGCCATTTTGCGTGTTTGAATGACAGAAAAGAAAAAGACGACGAAACGAATTGAAACAGAATGAAAGCAATCACACATGTATGTATGGCACATACAAACAGTATGGGAAAAAGTATAACTTTAAATAGATTCTGATGTTTTTTGTCATGAAAAACTACTCAAACCAATGGCCAGCCCACAAAATGATGGAACAATGTGGCCACACTTTTGTTTTCAACTGTATGGGAGGGAGTAGGGTGGGGATAAGCATAGAGAGATAGAAAGAAATGCGTACTTTTACGAGTACGAGTAATATGTTTTGTATGTCTCTCAGTTATTCTTTACCCCATATTTAAATGCACACACACGCAAGCACTACTTGTTAAAAATACATTTTGCATGTGCGGTGAGCACATAAAAAAAGTTTTTCTTGCACACACACATACAAAATAACTCTATCGCTTTGTATAAAAAATAGACCCCCAGTTGAAACTTTTTCTCTCTGCCATGTGTTGTGTGTTGGAGACACACTAAGTGAGAGTGTTCTCATGCGATATACATATGTGTGTGGTAGACATGTGTGTATTATTGTTGTTGCTGTGATTTCCCCTCTTGTGTGAGGGCTTTTAATTTTTATTCTTTTATTTTAGCGTTTCTCGTAACAAAAATAAAAAAATAAAAAGTAAAAAATTTAAAAAAAGAAGAAAATTCTTATGAAAAAAATTCTCCATTGAAATGTCGAGTAGCGCCATCTTTTTGTTAAGTGTGGAGTAAAAATGGCTTTTTCCAGCTTAAATATAATAAAATAAGTGCCATCTAGACGTTGTTGTGCATGAGATAAAAGCTTTAGCCGTTTTTTAAAAATCCCTGGGAATAAAAGGGTTGTTTGTTTGGGGCTTTGGTTGGTTTGGAGAAAAGAGTTGCGTTGTATGATGGGCTTATTAAAAAAGGTGTCAAATACAACAAGCAATCAGTCCCACGCACCCACACACGCACACATACCATTTAAGCTTTGAAATCAACTTATGAAATATGATTTTTAACAGGTTTTCAAAAAATTAAGGAGGAGCAGGGTGGTGAAATTAAAATATATTTTTTAAAAACAATGTTGTTGTTATTTCTTATGATAAACATGGCTGTGGTTGCTCTCGTTATAAAAGTTGTTGCGTACTTTGGTTGGCTTTGTTAAGACATTAAACAGCAGCATAACTTAAGGCTGTTGAGTAATGGGGATCTATTCCATTGTATTTTACATATTAAATGTGTATTGGTGTGTTTGCCATTTCCTGCGAGGGGGTGGCATTATGTGGTTTTTTTCATATTATTCTTGATTTCTGTCATTTTAATATTCACTTCATATTAAAAGGGGGATTTAACTTATTGTTTATTTTTATTTCCTTTATATTGTATTTGTAAGCATATTGTTGTTGTTCTTGTTATAGGTGTTTCCAGAGTTGAGTGTTACTTTAAGTGACAGTGACGTTTTCTTTCATACTTTTTTTCACTTTTTTGTGCTGCTAATTACTGGGTTTGTTTTTGTCATGATGGAAATTGTTAATATTTTATAAAAATTGTATTTATTAATGTTTATTTAGAAACCTTCAAATAGAAGAGATAGAGTAGTTAACAAAGTGATTTCGAGTTTAGGAAGCTTTCAGTAGGTTCAATGCGAATGCGATTAAAAAATGTTTCTGCACCTTTAAACAGTTTCGAAAATTAGCAATTGTAACTGCTGATTTATTTAAAATATTAGACGAGCACAGTTTGATAATTATGTATCTTTTTGGATAGACATAGTGTCACAGACGATCGATACTCTTACCATAAGTACAACTTTTTTTAATGTTTAGTTCGGCATAAAATTAACAATTAATATCATTTATGGACAGCAAGAATTAAGTAAACCACTATCTGATGAATAAAAATTATAGAGGGAAACTCCGATAGTGTTTATAAAGCCTTTCTTTAGTTTCAATAATGTTTTATAATCAGCTGAAGGTCACATATTGCACAAATAGACAACAGTTTACGAATAAAGTAACTTCTCGAAATACGATGCAAAAGCAGTTGCATATAATTCGAGTCAAACACCCATGTTCTGCTTTACACTTTGGCTCTTTTCTGGGCTATGATATATTTCTGGTGATCCACCTTTATTATTATTATTATTGAGATATAAATGTAGTCCGAACACTCAATCTGTTGTACAGCCCTTCATCCATATAGAGTTTCCCTATAACATTTCCCCTATCCTCGTCGATCTGATGCCATTCAGGATGTCGGTTGCTACTAACCGCGGTAACTCCCTACTAAGTGTCTAATAGGTACCAAGATACTTCCTCCTAGAGTGCATCAATGCCCCACATGTACCGAAGTAGTCCTCTGGCGGTTCGATCTCCTCATCATATTCTACTCAGATGTCCATTTAGACCGGTCAGTATTCTCAGGTTGTCTCAGAACATTCTAATGCAGAATTCGAATGTTCTTCTATTTTAGTAATCCAACAAACGCTTAAATTGTCTCAGACCCGTACGGGTGGAGAATAGTACCCGCCTCTTATTATCCTACCAGTCCACCATACGCTTCTAGACCAGCCAGTGGTATGAAAGCTTCCTTTCTGGCCAGTGCATCGGCTCTTTCATTGTTTTATCTATTTTCCTTACGCTATTTTTCCTGACCAGCTGGTTCAGCTTATGCAGATAATCCCAAACTAGCTTTGAGT
The DNA here is from genome assembly GCA_023159175.1 of Wohlfahrtia magnifica. Taxonomy (NCBI): domain Eukaryota; kingdom Metazoa; phylum Arthropoda; class Insecta; order Diptera; family Sarcophagidae; genus Wohlfahrtia; species Wohlfahrtia magnifica. Next base: position 5,332,528 of record JAKWBJ010000223.1, read on the forward strand.
CAATCTCATAGGAGCTAAGTACTCGAATGTCCTCTATATTTCTTCTTTCACTTGCATCTTCCGCCTGGAATATGCTCGCGAGATTTCCCATAGGTTCCGAATGTTCCCTCCTATGGCCAACATTCCACGCTTGTACCACTTTCTGTCTTTGATCCATCCGTGTACCACAAAAGGAGTAGGGAGTATCTAAAAGAGTATTCAGTCTCCAAACTTCTCCATTCACTCGTATTATCCAGTCTTGCCCTGAAACATTTTCCAGAGTCATAGAGCTTTATGATCTTAGTAAGTAATCGAGAACTTAGCCAACCGCGTTAACATTACCGCCGCATAATCTCGTGCCATCTCCCATTATCCTCGTCATCGACTCTATGGCCCTACTTTTCATTGCCAAATGCAGCGGACTAAGGTCCAATAGAACCTCGAGTGCAGCTGTGGGACAAGTTCTCGTTCTTACCGACAAAGCAACAGCCCCATATGTCACAAACGATCTGGTATACAGCCAAGATATCCCTGCAAGCCTCCTAGGCGTGGCGTGGCTTTTCTTGAAACAGACTGAAATTGAGCTTTCCACGTTTGCTTATGATCCAGTATTATTTCTGGATATTTAACGTCCTTCCTTGGGGGTATTTCCGCAACCAGGAGTTGAATATTCCTTCACTTACGAAATTTTCTAATGGTACTATCATGGATTTGCCTATTTTGATGTTTAACCACGTCGTCCCAACCCATCGATTTACTATACTAAGTTCTCTCTCTATATGTTTTCACATATTAAGGATCCTTCCTAGTGGGCAACTATTAGTAGTGCTGAAACTTATAATGACATTCCCTGCACTAGTTTACACAGATCTAGTTCGATGAAACTCTGCCATCCATTTGGATATAATAGAGTCCACACTCTTTCCTATTATCACCCCCTCTCTCATGGGGCAATCCATTTGTCTTCTAAGGATTTCTGTATAGCTCCTACTAAATCTACGAGTGCCGTTTTCTTCGATCTGCCCACTCTCTAAGCCTACTGCCCGGATGCAATAGCTCATGTTGCAGAACTCCGTATCTTGTATAGTCGTCCACAACTTTTACAGTGTCTTCAACATAAAAGATGAAAGGTTAATCGATCTGAAAGACTTTGGATGTGCTGTATCCTTTTTACCTACCTTCGGTATAAACAGCACTCTCGCCTTCCTCCTGGCTGTTGGTAGAAACCCAAGTGCCAGAGTACTGCGCTCTATATTTCCAAGGTATGGTAATATTTCCTCTATGCCGTTTTGCAAAATGCCAGGAAGTAATCTATCCTTTCCCGAAGACATAACTGGTTGGATTGTACTCACTGGCTATTTAAGTCTCTCCGATGTATAAATACTGGCCGCTGCTCGCCTTCTTACACTACCAACATTGTTTAGTCAAGCTAATGCACCCTGTTACCATTCGCCGTATTTTCCGGAAAATGCGTCCGAAGTAACAGTTTTGCTCTTTCAAGTTCAATATTGGTTTAGCTACCATCTTCCTTTCTTAGTGGAATTTCCATCCCTGAACCATTTTTGCCAGAGCTTTGTAAGTCCTTGCCACTTCCGGCAAATATTCTCTGCGCTCTCAGAAATTCTTTAATTCTCTCTTTATGCTCTGTCTCTACTTCGAACTTAAGCTACCTGTACTGATAAAGGTTTCCTACCCGTGGGTGGCTTAATGCTGGAATGGGCTGAAAAGAACCTTTGGAATTCTATCAAGGACTTATTACCCAAGTACTTGAGCTATAGAAGATTAAGTAAGAACTTTTGTGGAGTACATACTATGAAATGGGTTTGCATTGCAACTAATGCAGGATGTAGATAATCTATAATAATTGAACAAACGACGTTGGGTGAAGTCCCCGATATAGTCACTAACAGTGTTTTTCTGTTTTTGTAAATACGCAACGAATATATTTAAAGTTATTAACTGATTAAATCATATTAAATCGTATTTAAATATGTATGTTCTTAATACAAAAGGAAAAGGAATACCATTAGATAGATGATCATAAAACTAAAAAATCTTTTTCTTTTCTTTCTATACGAATTAGAAACACATGCCTCCATTCAACACTAAAAAGGATATTTGTAAGGATTAAAATACCAACTCATAACTAATGATTATACGTGTGGGTTGTTTCTTTAAGTGCATGCATGCATGATCAATACAAACAGTGGTGCAACGTGTGTGGTGTCTTTAAGAGCCATTAACAAATTGAAATTGTTTGATGAGAAGGCGGCTTAGAATTCGATACATAAAAGAAATAAAAAGGGAAAAAGAAACAAGAGAAAGGAAAATTATTTTCGAAAGTAAAATAAATATTTCAAAACTCTGATAAATTGACAACAGCAGGCGTTTAAAAGGATAATAAAATATCAAAACAACACGTAAATGATCAATAATCACAAGCCTAAATGAATTTAAAAAATAAAAAACAAAACGAAATAAAAAACTATAAAACATACCAACGGTTAAAAAAAGATACAATAAAATACTGTTAATTGTTTAAGCCAATAAATAAATAAATAGACGCCAAAAAAAGACTAAAAAAGGCTTAAATGTTTGCAATTGTTGGCTGTCTGGCAGTGCATTCACATCATTCGTTGAAAAGAAGAGCACGTGATTAAAAATATATGTTTCTTTTCCATACGTTCTTTTTAGAGAAAAGGATTATAAAATATTTATTAAATGCTAAACAAAAACTGTTTTTAATCTAAAAAAATTAAAAAAAAATTAAAAATTTTATGGCACCAATCTAGTTTTAATAAAACCAATTTATACCCGCGCCAAAGAATTTACCCAAAATTGCTCAAAATTGTATTTTTCTATTTCTCTTATATTTCATTACACTTTTATTTAACGATCAATTCATTGTCTTTTGACATGTCTTGTCATATGACTGACAAATGTTTTTCAATCATAAATGAAACAGAAGCCAGTCAGGGATCAAATATAGCACACGGATGGATGAATGGATCATTATGCTACACAATCAACCGGAACTGTGAACAATAAATTGCTACTTTCTTACAAGAAAAATTCCCTTAAAAGACGAGATAATTGATTTATTATTTCTTTTTAAGGAAAATTAATAAAATGGTTATAAAAATAAAAAAGGGAGCTGGCCTAGGATTGAGACATAAAAAGAGGATAATTACTAAGTGAACCTTAAGTATAATAGAGTTTTAGAACGTGCTGTAGTGTAACACTAAATGGGGAGAAATTATTTGGATGGATAATATTATTGTTTTAAAGTTAAAATTGCTCTGAATATGTAGCACGAAGGGTATGCATCTTATCCTAACATAAGAGAGAATTCGGTAAAAAAAAAATGGCAATTCAAAGTATAGGAAGCGTTGTTTTCACAACGGGATATTATGGTTGCTGTGGTCCGACAACGATTTGTTCCAAAATTCATACGTGGAGTATGAAATAAGCACAATACCATACAGGAAATTTAGCTTTATCGGAATTCGTAGAATGATGGCTAAGCTTAATATTGTTACGAAAATGCCGTACTTATTTCGTATTTGGCAGCACTGTCAATTCGACCAACTTTGTGTGCTATATTTAAATTAACGGATTTAAAATAGAGGATATGAGAGCGTTTAAAACATTTCCAGAACTTTCCAAGCTGTAGGCAATTAGGTAAGAGGCTACTTTACCCATGTTACTTAGTTATCATTTGGCTGTCATAAAGTAAAGTCGTTTCTAGGTGTAAGAAATGTTGTATAAGCGAATATTAAATTGATGTATTAAGATAAACGGGAAAACAAAAACTGTAAAACAACAAAAACGTGGCTCTATTTTATTTTGACGCAAGTAAAAAGAACTTGAACGCTTTAAAATTGCTAAAACGTAACAATATAATTATCTGAACCTAAGCCAAAAAGTGTAAAACATTGGTTATCATTTTTTTTTTAAATGCTGTAGGTGGAGAATATATCGAAGATATAATTAGTATGTACTTAAGTAATGCACGATGGCAACAACGCGGCACTGCTACCTGGCACTACTCTGCGGAAAGTGTCAACTTTCGCTGTATCATCTGTGATTCATTTTGCAATTTTTGTTATAGTTTTTACGATTTTTTAGATAATTTATTAGCACATTATGGTACTTCCCAACAATATCCTTTAAAGTGGTAAACATAAGTAAGTATAAGTATTAAAATGTAGCGCCTAGCTTTAGCTTTTATTTTATTCAATTTGTATAAAAGTTTATCGCAACGGACGATGGATCTCAATGAACACTGAAAGTGGTTCTATTCTGTTGAACCAAAAAATTAACTAAAATAATTACCAATACAATGAGCTTGGGCTGAATTTTTGAGTTTAATATATCAATTAAAGTAGCTGATCTTCTCCTAAAAATTTGAACTTGTTGTTTCCGTATTCGCGATTTATGGTACTTTAAGACAAAATAATAAAGTGGTTCTGTACTGTTGAACTGAAGTGTATATGTATACATTCATGCTTACAAAAACGTAATTGTACTTTCTAACCTTTTTTAAAACGATAGAGTTGTTTTTAAATGCGTCAAATTAAGTAAACACAACTTTGCTGTTGTTTTACAGTTTTCATTTTTCCACTTTTTATAGTATACAATTACAACTATCCAACTTATATATCTTAATAAGTATTCGTTTATACATCACTTTTATTTATGCCTAAACACGACTTTATTTTATGACTGCAAAACTATAGCTGTCTCTAATGCATAAGGCGCCGCCTTTTAGATACAATTGATAATACTTCCGAATGTTCTTGTTCTTCCTACAACATTCGATTTCCGTTAATTTTTAATATAACGCACAAAGATGGTCGAATTTGCAATGCTGCCAAATACACAATTAAGTACAGCATTGCCAAAGTGACACATTAGCAATCTTGGCACAACCCAGTGTTACCAAAATCTCACAATACAGTTTTAAAGGCCGATGTGGTGCGTCTTTTTTTTAGGTATTATTTATTTTCGTAACAATATTTTAATAACTTTTACTTTATTTTTAATATATATTTTTAGCTATTTATTATATTTATCGCGAAGAAAAAAATGCACAGCTGAGTCATCTAAGAGAGTGTGTCCACCAATTAGCCAAGCTAAAGTATTGCCAGATTGATCCATCCGAATCAACAATTTCACCAACTATTTGACGATCTAGCAGAAATGATGTGCTGCTTCATATACATATTGGTAAGAAACAAATGTGAAAACAATTTCTTTTTATAGTTTTTTTACGATTTTACTTTCTCTGATCAACAGATATACAAACATATATCACATATACACAATCAACTATTCAGTGTTTTTTTAATACTAATAAATATTTCTGATTACGTCAATGTGGGGCTCAAACTTGAGCTTCTTGTGCTCAAACCACGCCACACCAAAAAAAAAAAAAAATATATATTTCCTAGGCAACTTCATAAATAAAAAAAGAAAAAAAAAATAAAAATACAGAAGCCTCGCCATATATTCCAGCTACCTCTGGCCAACATCGAATGAATGATTAGATGAAAAACGCCACCTTCTGGGAAGAAAATTACAATGTTAAGTAAAGGTCAACACCCCTACTTAGCACGGATCTTAACAATCATATGAAGTAGAGCTACTGTGAATTAATCACTTACTTACGTACATACACTATGCCACAAAAGTTCACGGCCGACAAAAAAATTCATTTTTTTAATGTAAAAATCTTTTTTAAGTTAAAAACTTTGAATTCTTTAGTCAACAACAGTCGTCGGACGATTACATCAAACATAGCTTTATAAGTTGTTCAATAACTCTTAGTTTTACAACATAATTAATCTATTAGACATCGAGAACGCCAGTTTTTTGTAAATTCTACGTAGATATTCTCCTATTCTTGCGTTAAATTGATTTTAAACAGATGACGTACTGGTTTTTTGTGCCTGTATATTTGATATGATAGATTGAAATGGATACTCAAATATACGTTATATGGCAGCTAGAACCTTACCAACTAGGAAGCATGCTGGATGTTGCCATATATATGGGTATATCCATTGTGCTGATACAGCTTTACAGAGCTTGGAAGAAATTCCTCCTATTATATACGCGGATTTATTAGTCCAGCTATGATTTTTAACTTACCGACACCATTTGTCGACATGTAATGACTTATTCGCCGAGTTGATCTTAACTTTTTTGTTGCTAAAGAAAAATTGAGTTTTATCCATTTTTTTACAAATTCCAAACTTCTAAAAATAGTTAATTCAGTTAATTAATTAATTAAATTTAATTTAATTTTCTTTACATTCCGTCTAAATATTGCATTTTGTATACATAAGGAACGACAATTATTGAAGGTTGCTTGTCTATCCACATCAGCCAAAAAGCGGGTATAGCAGAAAGCACACTGGATAAAAGCTATTAATATACGTACCTTATATATAAAATGTACGTGTGTTTATTTGAAGACCGTATACAGCTAAAGAGCAGAACCTAAAGTGTGTTTTTGGAAGGAACTGAAGGCTATATCTAATGATTGGACCGGATAGTGACAAAATGTGGAAAAGGGGTAAAAATGGTAACTAAGATAGCATTGAATAAAACAATTAAAATGAAGGTAGCGAATCACGCTGAATTTTAGCTGGTGCATATATTGTAACAAAAATCAGGTTGGGCACCCCTGCGTTTATTACATCGCTAAAAATAAATAAACAAAAGCTGCAAGAACAGCTATACGTAGTGTTTACCTGAATAGTCGAGAGATTCGAGAGCTTTCGAAGTGTTGTTTACTCAGCCATATAAAAAGCTCGGTGCAAACAGCAATCAGTTTATTTGTAGTAAACTCAATGAGTACAATTTGTGTGAAGAGTGTTTGTTGGTTTGAATTCTGTGTGAAGAGAGTTTATAAGGAGTAAGCTCGTAGAGTGAATCGTGAAGTAACAAACCAGTTTAGTTGGAGCTAACTCAGTAAGAAGAGTTAAGTGTGAATAAACCATGGTTAGAAGGTTGTGATCGAACCTAAGTTATAACTACGATTGGGTTGACATATCTTTAGATAGAATGATCTGTCGAGTAATTGTTGTTGTTCACAAAGTTGTAAGCAGACGGAGTAATTAAGAGTAGAAAATTGTAATTGCTTGTAAAAAGGTTATAGGCAATGGTGCACAAAACTGTGTTGAAAAGAGGTTTTTTAATTAAAACTAAACACAAGATTTATTTTATTTTAACTACAATCTACGAACTTATAAATACAGGTTTTTAAAAAGGTAAAAACATAACAATATATAAGAGTCTTTAAGACCTGAACCATGTTCATATCTAATATCTGCTACTATCTCTCCTAAAAAAAAAAAAATGGAAAAATAAGCCAATAAAAAAATTTAGCGGTTCAAAATTAAATAAATCACCAGAAAAATTTAAAAACGCTATGATATACTCTCATCTTCACATATGAAACCACATACTCGCTCTCTTGTACACATATAAAACAGTCAGACGGATGTAGGACTTATACACATATAGTATGTGTGTATGTATGTATATATGTAAATCGACTTTGAGTGTGTGAAAGTTTGACAAATTACAGACGACATTAGATTTGACATTGAATATGTGTATGTTTGAGTGTGCATGTGTGTTGAGTATGGAAAGATGTGTGAAAGACTTTGAAAACTAATGATGACAAACGGCTGTTGCTCATGTGTGAAGGGAATTCCCTTTTAGACATTTTTGTTGAGGAAAACTAATTTTAAAGTTTAAAATTTCTCTCACAGATAGTGCAAGAAAACATGATTAATGTGTTAGAAAACTAAAATAAGTGATTAATTAATAAAAGTTTAGAAAAATGAAAAAAGGCAATTAAATATTTTGAACAGGAGACTATTTTTTTAGAACTTTAACGGTTATGTTCACAAAAATTTTTAATTTGGAGTTTCAAAAACAAATTAGTTAAAGTACACTTTAGGACTAATAAACATTTTTTTAAAATTCTTACTCAAAAGTACATTCTCATATTCGAAACTGGCAATACCATAATATTTCGTTTTTCAATCACAATATGAAAACTACCAATTCATACGATCGGAAAAATGTATTTATTTTCGTTTTAATTGAAATGCGACAGTAGTGGGTATTGCCCTCTATCTTGCCACTACATTTAAAATTAGCCGTTGTAATCCAACTGCATAACCAAACAGATAAAATTCGAATTTGCGAATTAATCTCTTCTAATTTTTTAATAATATTTCGCCAGGTTACTTCCAATTTCTTTGCTTTTAAGTAGGTTCTATCTATAGAGTCAGTAATACCATAGAAATTCGTAATTGTTTTAATTTTTTTTACTCCTTCTTCAGCAGATATTCAAATAATCTTTACTATGTTAAGTCATAATGAGAGTTATCATCATCATTGTCAATATACCGATCCATAGTTGGTTCAGAAGATCTGCTGTCTTCCTAATAAACACCAGCAGATTTGAAACCATAATGGTGGATATGTCACCACGTGAGACCCTATGTCTACCACAACATTTCCATCTAAGCCTATCAAGAACTACACATTCACAAAATATGTGTTCCGCTGTCTCTGATGCCCAGTCTACAAGCATCCACATACATAGCTGTGACCACCATCATCATAACCGCTCTTAGTCTATTGTGGTATCTAAGAAACTCCATTAGGAGTTTTAGGTCTGGCCTGCCATATTTGGGAACCTTAGAATGACGCCCATATTGCGGACTGATCGCTGCCATGGAGTGACGAAGTGGCAATTTCCCAATCCTTTATTAGATCCGGGATGGGAGTAAGTGTTGCTGCATATTAAGTTTCTGTTTTCACTTTCTCATTACAACCAATCACACAGACTTCAGGCCGACGAGAGCAAGTTTCGAATAAACCCTGTTTACCATGGTTTGCAAGGAGTTGACGGTCTCCAGCATCATCCTGAAACTACGTGTACAATTGTGCGATATTTCTGCAAATTTTGACCGATAGGGAGAAATGAGCGCTTTTCTGTTCTTAATTTTTTAAGCAATAGAATCCTCTAAAAATATATTATTTCATTTTGAAAGTGTTCTGATCAATTACTTTGATCAATAAAGCGTGCTAATTAATTTAAAATTTTAACGTTTTAATCTTTTTGAAACATTTGAGTTCTTTTTAATTGCGTCAAAATGAAATAAATACCACGTTGTTGTTTTTTTACAGTTTTTGTTTACTCACTTTTACTTTATACCCTTTACCTTACTACAGCAACTTATTTATCTTGCACTTAGTATTCGTTTATGCACAAATTACTTAACACATTTATTTAAGCCTAAATACGACTTTATGACTGCAAAACGATAACTATCTCAACATAGACATAGCAGTCTCCATATATACTTAACTGCCTATAGCTTAGAAAGTTCCGGCAGTGTTTCAAACGATATCAAATCTTCTATTTTATGTCCGTTAATTTCAAACAGGTGAAATTGTGTTACCCAAAGATAGTTGAATTGGCAATGCAAATCCGTACGCCATTACTAGCTTGACACAAACCAATAGACCAAAATCCCACAATGCAGTCCCAAAGGTGTGTTGTATTTCAGTGAATTTTACTTAAAGTAGGTGTGAAATGTTCTTTATTTTGTTTGAAAATAGCCGTAAGACTTCAGCAGTTTCAGTAAATTATAGAAATTCACTTTATCCATTTATTGATATTAATTTTTAAGCATAATTAAATGGTGGAAGTAAATTTGTTTGAAAATACTTTCTCCATTAGTATGTGAACATTGTAAAGATGACTCATTAAATATTTTTTCTTCATTCACTTTATTTCCTAATGCACTACTATTTAAGATTTTTGTTTGTTTTAATCATTGCAAAAATTTATCTTTTGATCTGTCCCATGACCATAAAAAACAAAAAAACAAAAAATTCAATAGAAAATCTTCTCATACGAGTATGCTTAGAATAATGCGTGTGCTGTGATAAAAATCAACAGCATCATCAGTCGTCCAGGACTAACTAACCTTTTTCGCAAATACACATGCACCTTTACATACGCTTTTAACAATAAAAGTATTTGCCGCCACAACATTACCAATTCGTCATGTGTGTGTGTGTGTATTTGGTCAGGAGCAAAATATGCACTTATACGAGTATTTTATTTGTAAATGTGGCATCAATACCCAAATAATCCTTTTACTTTAGAATAGTTGTAATGCATGCGTGTATGTGTGCTGTCTGTGTGTGTGTGTGTTTGTGTGCATGTGAGTGAGTGTGAGTGTGTTAGTTTATTCATTAAACTCCTTTCATTTGCATAAGTACTCGTATATTCGTGCACATGTCTGTGATGTGGTTACTTAGAATTGATTACGAATCATTTCCTTTTTTTTCTTCATCTTCATGTCGAGATAAAGTGAAAGAGTAAGAGAGAAAACTGAGAATATTTTAACAAAATTAAACTCGGATATTAGACCCTTTAAATGTTTATATAAATTCCATGTGTGGACTCATACTCACTTTAAGATTAAACACCAACAACAACACTTTGCAACATTTTCAATCGATTAATTTAAAACAAAGAAGCGAAATATATTTAACGAAGCAACTCAATTTCTCTTTTTTTTATTAAGAAAACTCTTGCATTGTATGTGATTATTGGAGAGGTTGCGTTATTTTGATATACGAGGGTTGATAAACACCAAAATATATATTGTATATATGCATGTAGTCATAATACAAAAAGCTATGTTATAGAGAGTTGTTAGAAACTATGGCACAGTGGACTAGCTCGAAAGGAAAATAGACAATTGAAATAGAAAAATTGCAAGTGAAATAGAGAAAAGGTTAAGAAAACTAGAAAACGGATATTATTAGGGATCGTATTGATGCCGGCGTGATAGACTACAATAAACAAAATAAGCTGAATGCCTTTCATTTTATTGACCGAAAGCACCGAACTAGTTCACTGCTCGTATACATTTTAGCCTGCAGCCATGAGATAACCCAGTGATTCATTAAATTTAGACCTCGATAACTCACCAAGGCTGGATAGTATGTAGCCTGTTCTTCTTGATAGATACGGCCGGGTATTAGCAGAAGGGAAAAATCCTTTTAACCTGAATCATTGCAGCTGCTGAAAAGAGTTCTTGACGGGAAGTCTAAGTTGACTTTCCTACTCACTTACTACTTAATGTTCAATTAATACTGCCAGGAAATTCAATGTACTTATGATATAGTAGGTAAGACACCCGCCTACCAACAATTCACAACAGTGTTATCACCTCATAACATTGCTAGCGCCTGGTTATCAGAATTTATGCTATCATAGCATTCATTCTCTAACGAATACATTTGCCATTCTGAGCCGGCATTAAGCTGTAGGTACCTTTTAAATGAACATCGCAATAAATGCTAATGCCCAGAACATCAAGAGCATTTGAATACTTTACTAATGGTCACAGAAGACAACATTTTATGATGTGTTTGCCCCAGTCAGAGAATATTAGAAATAAAACGGTAAAAAGAATAAAGCATTGCGGTACCCTTCGATCAGGATTACAAAAACCGGTCTTAAAAAAAACCCAACCCACCGTATTCACCCTACATTAGTTCCTCTGTCTGTTGGCTGTTTCCCGGATACAATAATTTTTAGCATTTCACTGAATCACTTCAAAGTTGGATTGCTGCAAAAGACGAGAAGTTTGCCTGAAACGAGATTTGGAAATTGGCTCAGATATGGAGAAAAGCTGTTAGCAGTGATTTAATTCATTTTTATTTTGAAAAATTTATTAAGTTATTATATTTTCTGATCTAAAAAAGGACCGAATTAATTTGTACTCCCAATAGATAAATTATACTTATTTTTGTTGTAAGTAAACTATAAAACCTTGAAATAAAAAACCCACCCGGGTTTTTAAATATAATACCGGGTTTTATTGGGTTGCCCAGTGGGTTGCCAACCCTGCTCTGAATTTATCCTTCTATAACCACACCTATAGAACGATCTCTGAAAAAGTTCGATGAAAATCTAAATGCAGTAAATTTCGATACGAACACCTCATGCCAAACTATAACAAACGCCTTTGAAATATCCAAAGCCACAACTTTGCTCTCACCAAAACCATGAATGGATTTGTTCCATCTCGCGGACCGCTCTGCTAGCAGCTCGCCAGAAGAACTAAGGCCGTACTGGCAAACGCTTGGCAAATCGTGGGACTCTAAATACTTCACATGGTGGTGATTAATCGTACTCTTCATAGCTTCGGCGAATTCCCAACAAATTTTTCAGGGTTGGTAGCCTCACCCTTTTTAGGGATTAGCGTTACATTAGCAACCTTACAGCAGGTTGAAAAAATACCGAATCGATATGACGCACTGACAAAGTTGGCTAATGGGCGCGAAAGCATCTAAGAGGACTGCTTCCGGACCATTGCTGATATGCCATACGACGCAGAAGACTTGTTAATGTTAAGATTTGACTATGACTATGGGAATGGTATAGAAACTATGACTGCTGATAAAACAAACTTTAGCAAATCTTTTCACCTGCTTCTCTTCCATAATTATAAACACTACTCTCGTACTTCGAGTTTCCTGTACTTCTACATGTGCTAATGAGCAGAAAGCAACTCATTATATACTACGATTACCTTTTTTAAACAGTAACGATTTTTTTCATTTTAGCAAATCTTTTAATTTATTTCTTCAAAGCATAGCAGACTTTTGGGTCGGGACGCCTTTTTTACTTTTAGAAGAAGAAAAAACTGTAAAAAAGTGGGAATTAAACATTATTTATTTAAAATGGCTGACAAGTAAAGAATCTGAAATATTTTTTAAACATTTTCAATGAGAAAAAAAGTTAAATAAATTATAAACAATTTCACAGTCTAGCAAATTTCAGAATTTAAAACGGAAGATTCTACAAACACTTGAAAAAAACCTTAAAGTCCATGTATCCTGCTACTCGAAAAAAAAAAAATGAAGAAGGAGTTCGAAATGCTTCCGATTCAACTTCAATTAAAATATTTAAAATGACTTTCCGTTGTGTTGTTGTTTAAGAAAAAAAAGGTCTATATGTCCACTTATGTGGTCTTTTAAGCAGTGGTAACTTAACACCTCTAACACTCAACTACAAATACTGTCTGTCTACTGTAAAAGCACATAAGAAAAGGTTTCTTTTCCTAGTTTACTCTCTTTCACATATGTATCCTCAATATCATCTTCTTCATTAATGATAATCGTCAGTATCAATTCACTGATTTCCCCCAAAAATAACAAAAAAAAAAATAAAAATATTTTTTGTTTTATTGATGTGCGACTTAAGCAGGGAAAAATCCATATCGAGTGTATGTTTTTCTTGCCAGACAATTTGTCGTCTTCAAGTGCCTGCCTGTCAGAAAAATCTTTGGTTGGCATTTCAAGTATTTTTTTTTTCTTTCTCTCCCATTTAGTGTGACGATTTCTTTTACTATTCGTAGCACCGGAATGCTGACTAAACAGGCCTTAAAATGAAACCACTTAAAGCCGCCACTCTGTCTAGTCTGGTCTTGTCTGCCCGCATTCCTTTAGACCTCACACATGCATTTGAATAGAGGTTTAGAATTTCCCTCATTTATTGTAACAGTTCATTTGTTTTTTTAATATGACATTTAACACATTTTTCTGTCACCTTCTTATGTTGCAATATTTTTCCCTGTTTTTTATGTCACTTTGTTGCCAAATGTCCGGTTTTTGGCGGTCAACCATTAAGTATAGATTCAGTGTTTATTTATTTGGTTGAGTGTAGGCGGTAACAATTGATTTGGGTTTTAGAATTTTCTTTAAGGTACTCCCGTTTTCATGGGTTTTATAATTTATGTGATCCCTTAGGAAATCCGAAACTCTCACTTGAAATTTTAATTAATGAACAGGCGGAGTAGTTTAAGTAAATAAATAAAAACTAGCACATGATACCTTTACTGCTAAACAAGGATACTTTAGATATTTTCTTTTTGGATTAATTAATAATTTTTAAATGAAACCTATTCCTTGGTACAGCGACTAACATGGAAACTTTCTAGAAAGCAATTTTCCATAAGAGTACTAGTACACGGTACTGTTTTAAAAATTTTTATAAGATTTCTCCATACGCGAACTAAAATTAGAAGGATGAAATGCGACTTTTAGGCCTCATTGTTGTCAACCTTGTGATTGACTCCATGCAGGTGGAGTAATGTTTTTACCTGTGATTTGAAAATTAAGTCTTGTCTCGCATACTTAGTTTTATAGCTGAAATATTTTAAAGAGTTCCCAGGGCGCGAATGAACAATCTTTTGACGACTGTCACTGTATGTTGTGCAACTAAAACCTTTTTTCTCCGCCACTCCTCTAGGGAGGATATTGGCTCTCAACAAACCACCCATTGCTTTGTTTCAGTTTCATTAATCAAGTTGATTTTTCAAGCTACATAAGTATGGGTCCGCCAAATAATTTTCTTCTTTTGAAAACATGGCGCAAAACAATGAGTGTAGCTTCGGCTATGTGGCACGTAGCGCCGTCCTGTTGAAACAAAATGTTGCTAATATCCTCCTCTTCAATTTTTGTGAACAAAAATTCGTTCAACATGGCCCGATAATGGCCACCTTGCTCATTTTCGAATTATCTTGGGTGTATCGGCTTTTCAATGTATGGATGCGGGTTTTCTGTGCCCCAAATGCGACAATTTTGCTTGTTTACATACCCGCCAAGATCAAAACGAGATTCATCTGAAAAGATAATTTTTTTTTGGCAAAATCGGCATCTTCTGTAAGTCGATCGCAGGCCCAGATTCCCAGCGTTGTTCAAGCGTATACACAAACATATTCGTTCAGCGGAAGGATAAAACTAATTATCTGTAAAATCAGACATGAGCTAATATCTACCATTCACGAAATAAGCACTAGTTGAAAAAAAACGTTAGATGGCGGACCCGTTAGATGATTAATACCATGTAGCTACCCTGCATAGTGGTGAAGATCCTTGCTAAGTGGTGGTGGTGATATTTACTTAGGATTGTTATTTTTTACCCGTAGTTGACGTTTTCTCCTGTCATCATCGCCAGAGTTAAGCTGGAAGGTCAGAGAGGCTTCTTTTTTATTTTTAGGAAGGGAAGTGTAAGTCCCTTTATTAAACACTTGAAACCACAATTAAATTTTTTCACCATGTCTTCTGCTGCGGCCTGAAATTGAGTCGCTTGTGTTGTGAGTGCGCTCTAACCACTACAATACGCCACCCTTAAACCCTTTGCGGAAGACTCATTCTCTCAGCATAAGCAGAAATTGTCGTAATAGAAGACAATATTCAACTTTCTGTGTAACTGGAGAACGCTGCCATAGTTCTATTATACATCAGTGCTCTTTGGAAGCGTTTAATCAAAAGACAGAAGAATATGGATTCTTTATAGGCTCAGCTGCCGCATAATTATGATAATTTGTTATTTTTTCCATGCTTCCTTAACCGCCTTTTTGGCAATTAAGTCCTGTTGTTTTTTGGTATGCTTTCTATGTTCCCTATCATTCTTATTTATTTCAAGGTATCATTCATTTGAGGTATATTTAAGGAATCCAGTGGTATAAACACTGCACTTTCTTTCCGCAATTTGAAAATATAATTTTACCTCTGGATTGCATTTATTCTAAGATGTGAAGAATTGTCATGCAGACTGTTCATGGACTGAAGTCGCACACAGTTACTGGCGAAGATGTCCTTCTATGTTCAAATCTATCAATGCTCTAACCTATTGCTATTTAGTATTGTTACGAAAATGAAAATGCTAAAGACAAAATTGACCACGTCAGAGCTTATTATGAGCTTTTAGCTAAAAAATTTATTGGCTTGTGTCAAGGCTTAAAAACTTCTAAATTATCTGCACTAATTAAAAGTGCTGCCAATGCATGGATTGGTTACTTTTTGTGTTGTTTTAGACCACTTTGAATTAACGTCGAAAAATCGAAGACTCGTGTCCGTACTAGAACATTCCAAACTAAGACGAAGTACTATAAAAGCGGCGAATTGCGGCTTTATCGTAAGATAAAGACGTGTTTAAGCGGAAATAAAAGTATTGTATAAGCGAATATTAAGTTGTTGTATTAAGATAAACGGTATAAAATTTTTTAGTGCAGTATATAAAAAAAACTGCAACAAGAGCAAAGGGGTTTAATTTTATTTTTACGCAATTTAAACGAATTCAAACCTTTTAAAAAGTTTAAATCGTAACAGTATACAAAGCCATTATCGAAATGTAAAAGCTATACTACAAAGAAGGATATTTTTGTTAACTGAATGGCTGCGATTAAGGCGCTGTACCTATTAAACTATGAAAACAATATTTATGATTCTGGGTTAGCAGTTACTGTAATGATTATTGTGAAACTCCATGGCACTAGAAATGACCAAAAAAATATTGATTTCAGACGTATTAAAGGGTAAAGTATCATGCCTCCGGTATGAGAAACACAAGAAGGCTTATTGCGCTTTCTCTTAACATATCTAGAAGGCTATTGCTGCTCAATATGAATGAGCTCAGGGTACTAACGGGTCAATTTACCTGTCATCTTAGATACTATCAGTGAAATTTGGGATTAAGTTAATTTTTTTCGTGGAGGATAGATTCGATTTCACTGGTTTACTAAAGCCAATACTAGAAGACGCTAAGTCTTTTCAGAATATCGTCGCTATTCATAAGAGTATGCGAGAAAGTCTGGGCCAGTCGATTTCGCGTCAGATCCCAATAGACCACAACTTGACAAATTTTGCGTTGTGATACACGGTTGTAAAATTCAACTGACCTAGGAGCTGACAGCAATGTGAATACACTGAATGAATCCTAGAGGAGTAATATTCATAAAAAATCATTTTTAGCGATTAAGCCCATTTCTGAATGAATGGCTACGTCAAAAAACAAGCCACATGAGATCTAAGAGTGTCCCAGAAGTCCTGAAAGAGCCAATATAAGTTTATTCAATTGAATTTCACGACATTATGAGTTCGGAATGTTAATTTACAATGAACTTATTGTTTTAGTGGCTGTGTGTGTTGTAAGTCTTTATTTTCTTACCAAATACGATTATTGGCTTTATTCACATGCTCAATCTAATGTAGTTAACTTTTGCGGCTATACAAAAATTCCTTGGATTACGGTGATGTAATCGGGTTGACTGTACATCAGTTTAAGTGACTATATTAATATTTTAACAGGACTGGTCGCTTCCAAATAAATAATCCAACCACAAATCACCAAAAGTTAAAATTTGTACTAATGGTTTATAAGGGAGCTAGACCTATATATGGCACAATCATAATCAAATCAATTTTAACTAAATTCGACAATATCATCATATTATTAAGCATTTGATTCTGAGTGATATCTTTATCACCCACCACAAGCTCAAATTACTTACAAAATCTAAATTTTAAAATTTCATTGATTAACCCAACTGTTCATTACACTCTGAAATTTGTGTCATTGTTTATAACATTTTGCCTTTTTGTACTTTGGCAATTCTATTGATTTTCTTTTTTAAATTTCTATTTGATAACACTTACCTTCTCAATCATTTACAATAGCAACACAGCAATTACTATGTACTTCCTTGCAAACATACGTGGCATAGTTTAAGGCTGATCAACATACATAGCATTCACAACAATCATATACGATCATTAGCACAGTCAGCACTCTCACATAGAGGGCAGTACAACAAGTAGGTACATGCAACATACCTAATGTTGCATTTAAAATAAATCTAATTGGAAACAAAGAATAAAAAACAAACAAAAAAAAAGAGAATTAAAAATAAAATCACAATCACTTTTTGGTTTAACCGAAATCAAGTGGTAACAAAATGAAACAACAACACCAATACCAACAAAATATTTAAAAAAGCAACAAATATATGGTAAAAATAAAAAACAAAAACAAACAAATTCCCTTATAGACTTCAACTTGACCACACTAAATAACCGCTGATGAGACCGAAAACAATAATAACATGCGGCTAAACAGCAAATTCACACAAAAAAAAGCAAAAGTGAGCAAAAATAGGAAAAAACGTAAAAATTTTAAAATACAAAAACAATAATAAAAACCAAAAACAAAAAAAAAAAACAACAAAACATGGCTGAAAGATACATATGTGAATGTGTGATACATAAGAGAGCAGGTAGTTAAAGGAGTGCGTAGATATTGCAGCTATGCTTTATATAATTGCAAAAAAAAAAAAACGAAGATTCTTTTTCATAGAAAATTGACTTGAAATGCAATATACAATAAGAGCAGTTTGATAATTTCGCAAAAGCATTTTATGATTTTATAATCTGAAACCAATTAGTTCAACGCTTTTCTAGTCTTTTCACTTCCTATAAATAAAAATATTTCGCAAGTTATCTGCACTTGATCTAAATTCTTTACCGCCTAGCCGTTTCTTTAAATTTGGATTACTTTTAAAATGTAATCCAATTGAATGACTCTACGTAAATTCTAAAAACAAAACAATAACTATGGTCTAATTAGTCAATAAACCCTACAAAGGCCCGTACGTTGACTTTTTTTTGGGTGAACAATCGCAGATTTTTTGAGTGAAAATTTATACACAACTTTATAGACTTACCGGCTTAAGATATCTACAACCTCAATTATCTTATGCTCCTTCGGTATGGTAATAGATAACAATCAATCAATTGAATGTTATCTTGAAAGTTAGTAAACTAGAAGTAAAAAAAGGATCATGAAAAATCTGAGATTTTCAACGATTGTGGCTGACAAGGTTCCTTTACTAAAGATGATAAGAGCCATTATAAGACATGATATCAGAAGGAGACCTAACAGACTGTTGTGTTTTTACCTTTTTAAAACGTTTGAGTTCCTTTAAATTGCAACACCACTTTGTTGTTGTTTTACAGTTTTTTATTTTCTCACTTTATCTTTATACAGATTATTTTAATACAGCAACTTAATATCCGATTATACCATACTTTTATTTACACCTCCTTATATACCTACAGTTTGGAAAGTTCCGGAAAAGTCTCAAACGTTCTCATATCCTCTATTTTATATCCGTTAATTTTAAACATGTGAGATTGTGTTACCCAAATATACAAAACAATACGAGAAATATTCCACAATACAGTCTAAAAGGCACTAATTGACATATTTTCTTTTTAGGCATTTTTATTTAAGTCAACAAATATTTTGCATTTACAATCAATTGAATCGAGATCACCACTTATTTCAACATTTATCGATTTCGATAATAATGCCATATAGGGTGTTGGAGAGGTATAACATGGTGGCTCAAAGGTGGACTAGACTTTACCAATGACAACTGCTTTCCGGGTTTTGTTCGGGAAACAACACCCTGAAAAGGGCTGAAAATAAACCTGAGGAACACTAAATTTTTAAGCCTTAACAAAGGCCAGATATGAATAAAGAAATAACAGTGAAGATGGATTTGTTTTGCTACTTAGGGGGCATAACCGACGAGATTGGTGGATGCAAAAATTTTATCTTCAAATGAATATACAAAGTCAGTCAGGTACTTGGCCTTTAAAACTTTGAATAATTATCAAGCTCTAAACAACAAAGATTATTAAACATCATGATGAAATCTGTCAAGAAATATGGATACGAGTCATGGAATATTGCATCAGGTGAAATATATAATATGCACAATTTTTTGAACAAATGCTTGCCCAAAATTATTCACAAATTTTAGTCCTGAAAAATTAACAACAGCTATCTGTCAGAAGGACGTGGTGTAATGATTAGAGTGCCCACATACAACACAAACACCCCAGGTTCAAATCCTCAGCATAGGACATAACAAAAAAATTTAATTGCGGTTTCAAGAGACTTCAACCCCCTTCCAGAAAAAATTCATATAAGAGAAGCCTACCTTACATTTCAGCTTACCTCTGACGATGATGACAAACATCAGATGAATAGTGATCAGGAGAAAACGCCACCTACTGGGAAAAATTGGCAATGCTAAGTAAGAATATCCACCACCAATTAGCAAGTATCTTCACCACTAAACAATCATATGGATGTGAGCTAATTTTCTACTTACCTTGAAAATCAATTTGATTAATAAAACTGAAGCAATGCATGCTTTGTGGAAAGCCATATGATCCCTAAATGAGCGACGGAGAAAAGAAATAAATCTGTTCACAGTAATACAGCAGCAACCAATCATTGTTAAAATCAGAAGTCATAGTCATATTAGTTTTCTAGACAAGCCATTGATTTATTTCTATTTCATGTTATGCCTTTATTACAACGATGATATCATTCCTTTAAATAACTTCTTAAGCTTCAATGCTTAATACGTGCAAACGTTATACTTCTGTTTTAAAACAACAGAAAGCGAAAAGTGTGCTAAAGAGGGCGCTAGTGTTGATATCATTTAAGTGAAGTGAGTCTAATTAGAATAACAAAGTGTTTTCCAAGTGGAAAAATAGTTGTGATGTTCTTACCATTTTATCTAAAAATAAATTTAAAATTCTTCTGAACAGAAACAAAAAGGCAGAACATCATACATAAGTATGGTAGTTTATTCAAGGATTTATTTTCTAACAAAACATCAGAACGCAAAAATGGTCTATAATTTATAGACCTTTTGTCCATACATTAAAGTCATTTTAATAACAAAAATAAAGGAATTTCAATTCAAAAGACTTGCAGGAACACAAACGACGGTCAGCCTTTAACAAGCCAAACAAAATGGTCAAAATTATCTCAATTCCCAAAAATTTTCAAATACTCCAGAGTGCGTATGTAAATCTGAATATGACGTCTACTGAAAGATATAGAAGTACGAAAGAAAGGGTTAGTGAAGGAATGGTTGGAACGCAAGTAGATGGTTTACATTATAAACTGTTTTAATATCCAATTTTTGTTGTTTTTTTTACAAAATAAATATCACACGTAACTGGACATGGTGAACAATTTTCACTCTCAAAGGCCACATAATATTTGATATGCTTTTGTTCTTTTCTATTTTGTGTACAAATATATTGGGGAGTATGAGGGATGGTAAAAAAGGACTGTTTTGTTTGGTCAATATTAGACTGTGTAAACTTAAGACTTTTTAATTGTAGTTTAACTTTGGTTGTTAAGTGAGCTTACAAACGATAAAATTTTATGAATTTATGGCATTTAAAATATAAATTGTATGTCTAGTTTCTGTTCAAAGAGAATTTATTTCTAAAAAAGGCTTCAAAATTGACCAACGAAAAAAGAGATGGGATGATTGGGGATGGAGAAGCAAAAATGTTAAAACAGTGGGGTAGGAGTTCTTTTAATACTTATTATTTCTGTACGTATATATGCATCAATGTATGCTAATCTAACAGAAAGTGGCACAGTCATACATCCTTATATAATTTTTTTCAACTCTTAAGGTACGATCACACGATTGTCGTAATGCACCAACAATTAGTGTGATTATACAATTTATTGGCTCATATGGCAACTCAGAATATTATTGTGCTTATTTATCGCAATAAAATACAACCCTGGTGCGACAATCGTGTCAAACTTTTATCGGCAATCATGCACCAGTGCAAATTCCAAAAATACACCAATATTTATTGTATTCTTGTGTGGCAATTGAATAAGACAATAATCAGCGATTTTTATTTTTTAATTGATTTCTTTTTGGAAAAATACGTGCTTATACAGTATTTATAATTGTCATCCTTTAAAATATGCATTTTTTAAATTATTTATGTATAGGGTCCGCCAAATATTTTTTTTTTTTTTTTTTGAAAATGCTATGAAAAAAAACTACTGAATATTTTCTCAAATTTCTTTTTTTATTTGAAAGTACAATCCTTCCGGTTAATAATGGAAAATAATTTCATTCAAATGGCTGCCTCGGCAGGCCATGCAGTAGCCTACACGATCGGTCCAATTTTTAAGCACATTATCGATTGTGTGCAGCTGTATTTCACCAATGGCTTCACGAATATTGCCCTTTAAAGCGTCAATTGTCTCTGGCTTGTTGGCGTAACACTTATCTTTGACGGCACTCCACAAATAAGTCCAACGGTGTCAAATTGCAGCTCTAAGGTGGCCAAACGACAGCAGCTCTGCGGCTGATAATGCGATCTTCAAAAACAGGACGCGAAACATCGAGTGCAGCTTCAGCTGTGTGGCACGCAGCGCCGTCCTGTTGAAACCAAATGTTGCTAATATCCTCCTCTTCAATTTTTGTGAACAAAAATTCGTTCAACATAGCTCGATAACGATCGCCATTGACTGTAACGGCCACTCCTTGCCCTTTTTGAAGAAAAATGGCCCAATTATGGCTCTGGACCAAAATCCGCACCAAACAGTGACTCTTCTTGGGTGTATCGGCTTTTCAATGTATGCGTGCGGGTTTTCTGTGCCCCAAATGCGACAATTTTGCTTGTTTACATACCCGCCAAGATCAAAATGAGCTTCATCTGAAAAGATGATTTTTGATTCTGCAACATTACCATGATTTTCAAAGTAATGTCGCAATATTTCCTAGCGTTGTTCAAGCGTATATACAACCATATTCGTTCAGCGGAAGGATAAAACTAATTATCTGTCAAATCAGACATGAGCTAAGTTTTACCATTCACGAAATAAGCACTAGTTGAAAAAAACGTTAGATGGCGGACCCTTTATATGTAAATTACATCACAAACTTCCACTATTTCTATTTTTTTTTTCATTATTTTTACTTTTTTTTTTATCAGGCGGACACCTGATAATAAAGAGGACGCTGTTTTCTTTTTTCAAAGAACGAACCATTTGAACACCAAAAAAAAAAAAAATAATAATAATGAATTTAGTTTACCACAACAGCTGATTCATAGAGTTACCGTTAGCTAGAACAATCGTATGACAGTGTTGGGACATACATCGTTTCGCGCCATCTTGTGACACTAAATTTTGTATAAAATAAGACAATCGTGTGAATACAGAATTTTTAATTGGGACAATTTTATTATTGTGCGCTAATTTGTCACTATAAAAATTGTATCAGATTGGAGTATTTGGGTCAATCGTGTGATCCCAGCTTTACACAGTCGTCGTATATCCCATAGAGAAAATTCGTCTGTGATTAATTGTTCAGTGAATTGCACAAAATATTGTAAAGAAAAATAATTCTTTAGCTGTAACGTTCGTTTATTTTAATAGTATTTTTTATTTTATTTAATAAACTATAAACGAATAGCTAATATCTTATCTATATGTGTACACTGTCTACTAGATGGGATCGCATGTACATTTACTATATATTTCAGGTAAATATGATTTTTAAAATTTTGTATCTTTTAGTACCTATAACGTACTATATATTGTGTAAATTTAATTTATTTATAGCGAAAAGTGTTACTTTTATATTGCAAGTATGTGATCAAAACTATGATCACAGAAGGATAAAAGAAAATGTAAAAGACAAATTATTTGGCAAGCCGTCAATATTTGTTCTTATTTCTACACTATGCGTAGAATAAAAGCTTGTGTCAAATTTGTCATTTTCTGGTGGCAGCTGTTTGCAAATTCTCGTCTTGTTACTGGCCCTTCTATATATATGGTAGAGTATGTTTTCGTCCTGTATAAGATCTTGTTTATCAAGACACCAAAAAGACTGCGGAGAAACATATCCATTTCGTGAAAAGTTCTGTATGTTCCGATTTGAGATTTTGTTTATTTGATTGCATGTCATACTCATTAAGACACGTCTCGTCTCTAGTAGTGATCCTTTTGATGAATGTGTGATTGGATTCAGCCGCACAAATCATGTCTTTAGCGACCTCAACACATTCAAAACTGTAAAGAATCGCAAACACACATGGAGATAGATTTACTATGGGCTACGTAGCTTTTGCAAATGTCAAGCTGTGATGGACGCTAAGGTTTAGCGGGAATATCAAACACAGATGTATCAACTTAAAAACCCAAATCGGAACGAGGGGCCGCCACACGGGGGTTATTCTGGGAATTTTTTGATCAAGATGGTATTTGATTAATAATTTTTTATCAAAACATTTTTAAAATAGATTTCAAATACATTTTTATTTTTTTATGAATTTGGGTCTTTCATTTTTTCTACACCACTGTGCCTTAGAATTTCTATGCACATAAGCAGCATCTTTCCTCCATAATAGTTTGTTTTTAGAAGTTGCTGTTGTTTTTAAGTGTCTATTGAATTTAATCCTTTAAAACAAATGTTAATTTATTAAAATTCTTTCTGCTTATCTATTAAAAATAGAGAATTTCTTTATATCTGCTTCCATTTTTATTATAAATAATATTGTTTTTGTTGTTATTTTGATGTGGCAAAACTAATTGAAAGTCACTCATCTGTATTGCAACGGCAACAACAAACACACTTGTGTACATAGAAGTGCTGAGAAAAACTTGATTTTTTAAAAGGATTTTAATTAGAAAAATTTTGAAAATGAAAGAAAAAGAAAAAGAAAAAAAATAAATCCCACCCTTTTAGCAACATTTTACTTATTTATTTATTTTCCAATTTAAGCAAAGAAAATTACAAAAAAAAAACGAAACTAAAATAAATTAGAAACTGCATTTAAAAGAAAACTAAAAAATAGAAAAAAATTAAAATAAAAATTAGCTAAAAGCAAATATTTGGTCAAAAAATATATTTCGACTTGTGTCGGGGCTTTGGA
Organism: Wohlfahrtia magnifica; assembly: GCA_023159175.1. Taxonomy (NCBI): domain Eukaryota; kingdom Metazoa; phylum Arthropoda; class Insecta; order Diptera; family Sarcophagidae; genus Wohlfahrtia; species Wohlfahrtia magnifica. The sequence continues at coordinate 5,357,191 of JAKWBJ010000223.1, forward strand.
AACAGGAAAGTAGAGAAAAGTAAAGCTTTCTACATAACTATTGCTGTGTAGAAAAACTAAGTGTTGAAACCATTTTATTTCGAAATTAAAGAGAATTAAAATATAAGCAAAAAGAATTTAAAAAAAAAAATGCAGAATTCAAGTAAAAGATTTTTTTTTTTTAATGCAAACATTCAATCTTGCGAAATTTAGGTGGCAAGAACGAACTTGATATGTTACAAGGTGCGAAAAACTAGCATAGCTGGGTAGTAACATTCTTTTTTACTATAGGCGCTATCGAGTACAACAAGAAGTTTTGATAATTTCCAAATACCTTACAAATCTTAAGTTTTGGGTAACTTTATGGACTCATAAGTTAATACCTTAATTCAATAATTACCGATTTTTAGTTTCTCAGCGGATTTGGAAAGAAGGACAAAATACAAACACATACAGTGGGTAAAGGCCAAACTCGTACACCGCAACATTTTTTTTCTCTGTCTGATTTTTTATACCCACAAAATAATTTCACTAACTTTTAATAACCAAAAGCAAAAAAGAAAAATTCTAATTCTTAACAATATTATTTAACGACAAACAAAAACAGCAGTAAATTCAATGCCAAAGCCAAACTCGTAGAGTATTTTTAAAATGCAACCCATTGACAGCAATCGCAGCCAACTTCGCAAATGTTTTGTTTTCTATTTCAGGTAATTCCCCTTACAGTTAAACCTTTACATTTCTCTGTGAAAATTGTAGATAGTTTTTGTATAAAATTCTCACAAAAAGGAAGATGGGAAGGCAAAGATGTTAAACTAGCACAGATATCAGAGAATTAATTGTGAAGCATTGTGCAATATGTGCTAAAACGTTACAACATCAACAAAACTGTGAAAAATATGTCGAAATCGGCACACAACAAAATTTTAACATCAGCTGATGAGCGCTACTTTGTGCAAAATACAAAAGCGAACCTCTTTTTAAGTGCTCCGAAATTAGCTGTTATCGCTGAAAGTGGACTGGTGAAAGTAGTTTGCGCTCAAACGATTAGAAACATGCTCCATCGAGCCAATTTGAATGGTGGAAGAGTACGTGTTAAACCCCTAATTAGCAACCGAACCCCTAATTAGCAATTGAATTTGCAATAACCCATCGTTCGAAAGATTTTTCATTCTGGAAACGGGCGATGTTTACCGACGAAAGTAAGTTCAACATATTTAGGTCCGATGGTAAACCTTAAGTATGGCGTAAATCGAATGAGGAGCTCATTTCCAGAAATATGAAACCAAATGTGAAACATGGCAGTGGTGGCGTCATTGTTTGGGGATCCTTTTCGGCGGCTGGACCTGGCACACTTCATTTCATTGATGAGATTATGGATTGGAAGGTTTATTTAGATATTTTGAAACGAAATGTACCTTTGTCAAGCGAAAAGTTGGGATTAGGCCAAGATTGGTACTTTTATCAAGATAACGACCCCAAACATAAGCCCTACAATGTACGGACCTGGCTGCCGTATAATACCCCACATGTTTTGGACACACCAGCAGAGAGCCCAGATATAAACCCTATTGAGAACTTGTGGAGTTATCTTGACATAAAAGTTCGCCGGCATAGAATTTCTAACAAGGAAGACTTAAACAGAATATTACGTGAAGAATAGGAAAAAATTAAGCCCAGTTATTGTGAAACCCTTGTAAAAAGTATGCCCAATAGGCTAGAAGATGTAATTAAGTATAAAAGAATGCATATGTACGAGTTTGGCTTTGGCATTGAATTTACTGCTGTTTTTGTTTGTCGTTAAATAATATTGTTAAAAATGAAATATTATTTTTATAAAAAATAAATGCTGAACTTTTCTCAAAATGTGTTATGGGTATATAAAATCAGACGAAGAACAAAAATGTTGTGGTGTACGAGTTTGGCTTTTACCCATTGTATTTCAGACCATATTTTCTACATACTTATTTCTAGTTTTAGGCAGTTTTGCACACTATCTTACAAAGGAAGCGTACTATCTAGGAAGCTATTAAAGGTACTTTTTAGTTAGGAATAAAATGCTAATTTGTTTTCAAAAGTCATTTGGAAATAAACGGAGTTATTTTTTAATCGAAACTCATGTAAAGATCACAAATTGAGACTTTTTTATTTACTTTGAAAGGGTATTAAAAAAATATGATGATAATAATGAGTTGCTGTACTAAAAATCTAAATAATTAAGAGGCATTTGACCCTTTTGATGTTAGTTAGTATCACAATGGCTCTACTAAAGTAGCTGGTCCAAAATTATGTAGGTGAGTATCCCAAATGTTGTTTCTTTGACAGCACTGATTAAACCCTAAATCAGTCATGATCTTTTCATGGGACTTTTGTCTCCGATTAACTCACTCGTATTCTTAGGGCCCAATATGTCTAGAAGCGACGAAGAAGTGCCGCGTCACCCGATACTATAACTAAATGGAGAACACATACAAACGGTTAGTAACGTAGACGTGGTGTTTCTGTTTTCAACAGAATTTCCTGCGTTTTTACTTCACACACGACATCAACTGACATAAAAATGTAAGCAAAGAACTTGCGCTTAAATGAAATAAACAAGAATTTTAAATTATAATTATTAAATAATAAACAACTTAAATAAAATTGATAGTGAAAAATTACTATTATTAGTGTTAGAGCATGAATTAATTTAACTTCTTTTTTTGTTTACACACACACAGTTGAAAATAGCTGGCACGTTTTTACTTCATCACTTAACCACACTTCATGTCTTGATCATGATCAAGATCTAGACTAGTTGGGCCTTAATTGGAACTTTACGTTCTTGCTTTAAGTTGTCACTGAAACAGCGACGAATGTACATATGTGGCGGATGCATGTTGATCTTTGTTTAATTTTTTTTTAAATCAACTTTACTCACTCTGAGAGAGTAATTTCTGCCTACTCACTAACACAGCTACATTTTAAGTTTTACACATCACTGACAGTGTTTTTTTGTAACCAACTTACATTAAAAACGTAACCAAAAATAACTAAAATTTTAAGTCCCAATTTTAAAACAAAAAAACGTTAAATTTATGTATAAAATTTATAACAGTATTGGCTGAATATAGATCGACCAAAAAACTTGGTACAAATCCTATTAGTTCAGAACTTATTAACTAAGGTGTGCTTCAAAACGATAAAGTCACCTTAATATTTGCTCAATTCATCCAAACTATCAAATATTATGTATGGTCACCTTATTAAAAAAAAATATTATTCAAATAAGTGAATAATAAGCCGGTTTTGCTCTGAGAGATGTACAGTTATATTATGTTTCTTTAAATTTATGTAAATAAGTGCAAAATTCAAAGCGTCAAAATGATACGGTCAGTGATTAATAAGAAATCAATCTAATCAGAAGGTATCACATACTTTTAACATACTTTTCTTTAATGCAACACCTGCCTATGTAGTTTAACTAAAGTTAAAAACAACTGTACACCCGAAAAATGCGCTATGTCAAGACAGTGATTTACTGCGTTCGAACAGTACGTGTTCACTCCAGGCGTGAAATATTCTTATCGCCAACAATTTTATGCACATACTCTTCCAACAGGGGATAGATATTCTTTCAAAATATTGTTACGAAAATAAAAATGGCTGAAAAAAAATACACCACATCAGGCTTTAAAACTGTATTTTGGGTTTTTGGTAAATTTGTTATTAATGGGTCAATTCCGTTCTTATTTGTCTATTTGGCAGCACTGCCAATTCGACCATCGTTGTGTGTTACATTTTAATTAAAAGAAATAATTCAAATGTTGTAGGAAGAACAAGAATATACGGAAATAATTTAAATTTTATATAAAACGTGGCACCTTATTGCTGTCATAAAATAAAGCCGTGTTTAGGCGTAAATGAAAGTGTTGTATAAACGAATATTAAGTTGCTGTGTTAAATAATCTATATAAAGATAAAGTGATAAAATAATAACTGTAAACCAGCAACATAGTGGTGTTTATTTTAATTGGAACGCAATTCAAAAGAACTCTAACGTTTTAAAAAGGTTTAAAAGTAACAATATCTCTTGTTTTCATTTTACACTTTGAAAACGACAACTAACGACCGACTGACGATTCTTTAAATGCTAGCCATAGATATTAGTATCATAAATCATATGATAATTAGTGTATGTGCATTTCTTCTACTAAAATAGGAGATTAAATGTTGTAACAGTGTTTATGTCCTTAGTACGTATATAACTGGATCCCGGGCATTTCGCCAGACCATTGTGGAACTAAGTAGATTGATAAAATGTTACTTAAAAATAGGCACAAATTCCCAAAACGTTTTGTTGTTCAACATTTAGTAGTTAGTTTTCTTGATCTTCTGTACGAAAATGTTCGCTACAGAAGGTTACACAAGACTTTTCACAGGGATATTTATTGACACTCTCAAGCAAAACAAGTTTTGAAGGGAAACTAGTCTTACTGTCGACCAGAAAACTTCGGCTTCAATTTTAAGATTACTGCGGAAATTAAGACATGATGGAAAATCAGAGTGTAGACTACATTCAGTGTGCATGTTTGGCTTTGTAGAACTCAAAGCCAAAGCGCTTGGGTTTCAACAACCCATACATTTTCAGAAAAAGAATTAGCGCGTCATTTTAAGCCCAATTCTTACCTTTTCTGTTTCTTTACAAATAATTTTTATCTTATAATTTTATTCCTTTTTATAATTCACAATCGAATTAAAGTAATGAAAATTGTTCAAAAAATGGGTTTTAAAAGGAATACATATATTCAATATGACAACTTTTTTTATATTGTTACGAAACTAAAAATGCCTAAACAGAAAATACACCACATCAGATGGCAGTGCATCTTTGTGTGTTACATTTGAATTAGGGGTTATAAAATAGAGGATATGAGAGCGTTAATGACATTTCCGGAACTTTCCAAACCGTACGCAAGTAGGTATATAAAGAGACTGCTTAACCCACGTCAGATGTAGTTATCGCTAGGCTGTCATAAAGTAAAGACGTTATTAGACGTAAATAAAAGAGTTTTACAAACGAATATTAAGTGCAAGATAAATAAGTTGCTGTATCTAGATAAACTGTATAAAAATAAAGTGAGAAAATATAAAAGTGTGAAACAACAACAACGTGGTTTTATCTAATGTTGACTCATTTAAAAAGAACTCAAACGTTTTAAAATGGTTAAAACATAGCAATATGAGCAGAGAAATCTGATATTATATTAATGCCGTTTGTAGCTCAACGAAAACTATTCGAAAATAACAAGAAGAAGTATAATAAAAATTTTATAAAATCCAAAAAAAAAAACAAGACACAAAAAAGCTTTCATCATTGTTTATACTTTATTTGCATCAACAACAGCATCGACAGCATCATTATGTATATCCTTTCTTAGCATTATTATCAACAATGCTAACACACTATCGTCATCAACACCATCAGCAACAGTAACAGCAACAGCAACAGCAACAGCATCTCATCATCATTATCAAACAACATTGAGCTCTAAGGAAACCACAAAATCGTCTGCCATAACTAATTAATGCAACACCCGGAGCTTTGTTGCTGCTGTTACTGTGTGTGTGTTTGTATGTGTGTATTTTAGTTGTTATTTTTTTCTTGCTTCAGTTCAGTAAAGATCCTGGCAACCTTCAATTCATTTTGTTACCCCCTATCCACGTCTGCCTACATATTCATGTTGATTTCAAACAAAATCTATTTTATTTTCGAACTTAAAAAACGGAAAAACTTTTTTTTTCTGTTGATGAGGGTGTTCCTCATTTTTTATTTGGTTGACCCTGTTTTTTTATTATAAGAAATGCTTTTTTTAGTACATTTCTAATCAGCAAATGAAAATGCTGGAAATTTGGTTGTGTTTTTCTTATTTTTCCCATAACATTTGCGTTTTTCTTGTTGTTTTTTTTTGTGTGTGTTTTTTGTACCCATTTTTCAGTGCCAGTTTTTGTGCATTTCGTTTCCTTATTTTTTCAAATACAATTCTGTTTATTGATGCCGTTTTATGTTTTTCTTTCAATGCAAAATCTGCGCATGTTCTTGAAAAATAATTTTTTTTTGTATTAAAACGTAAATAAGTAGGATGCAAAAACTGAAAAAAGTTGCATTTACTTATCCATATTGCTACTGTTTGCTGGTGGGCACTACTCATGTTCTACTACTACTACTACTACTGCTACTACTCGTCTGAAGCTTTTTACTGTGCCCGGCTGCATTTTTCTAAAAATGTTTTGTAAACAAATCCATAGATAAAGTTCTTTATGCAGCACTAGTTGCCTTATATTCTATATAATGCATGTTCATGTTGTATTTTTTTTATACGTTTTTTTAAAAATACAGTTCCATAGAGCTCCGCCTGCCACACGTGCTGTGTTGCTGTAATTCTTTTAAAATCCTTTTTTAATTTGACTTCTTTTTTTTGCACAATTTTTCTTTCCTTTTAAATTTAACGAGAGTTTGGTTCTGCACTGCAAATGCTATTGCCGATTTTTTTTTTTTTTTTTTTTGTAATTTCCTCACAATTGCAGTGACATGTGCAAAGAGATTTTCTGCATAAAAATGATTTTTTATTTTTTGGTAATTGAGAGAGAGGACCTTTACTGCTTTAACAAGTTGGTTCAGTAAGTGTTTTTTATCAAAGAATATTTGAGGCTGTAAAACTATGAAATAAAAATCATAAACAATTTTTTAAACATTTTTTAAAGCAACATGTTGCTAAAATAGCCCACATGAAAACAAGGCATACATAAGCAATTCAATAAGCGTTACACTCTTTCATTGATACGTTCGGACAAAATTCGCTGGGAGCAAAATCAAGTAATAATCAGGTTCTCCATTTAATGCTTTCAAAACCTCCGATATGGCGATGCTCCTAGCTGTTACACATCTCTCGAAGTGCTATTTATTTAGTGAAAGTGTCACCATTTTCTAAAGTCGAATATAGATCGTTTAACAATCGAAGAAAGCATTAAACACGTAACCGACAGCAATCAGCAGACAGCAAAATGTCAAAATTAGAATACGTACGTTTATATGAAAATAATTATTTTAAAGGCAGCACAGCAAAAGCCTAGACAGCAACCTTTGCTGCTGCTGCTAAGCATAAAATAATTTATATTTTTTAGACAGCAAAACAAAAATTAGTGATACCAATACAACATAAAAATTTAAATAAAAAAGTAAAAAATATTTTTTTATGTCGTTTTCTAAAAACAACAGTATTAAATTAAAATATTGTATCAGACAACATTTATGTTAATAATGAAAACGTTTTTAATACATAATTTCATTAACTTTTATAGTTTTGAGTACTATTAAAAAAAAGCAATTTTATTTGGGTGGATTTGAAAAGCTTAAGTGCCATCACTGAGAATAATTATTACAACTGGGCCATTGAGAACAGGTCCAACAGCGAAGCTTTTGCTTGTAAATAATGTCTAGTTGTTTTAGGCACCTGATGACTGTGGAATAGATGGTAATAAAATAGCGGATGCATTGGCTTGAAAGGGTTCGTAACTTTACTGTGTAGCATCACTTACTACCTACCATCTTCAATCTAATCAAGTATTGGAAAATTGCCAAATGCCTGAAAAACTGGACTGCTCAAAGGAGGCTTCGACACTGTAGAATGGCAATCAGTCCACATTTTGAAGTCACTCTAAGGTTCTCAGGTATGAAGGATACTTACGGAGTTTCTTACGGGCCTTTGTAGTCTAAGAGCGCATCTGAAGAGGATGTGTGAATGTGGGATTCTTGAAACACAACAGATGCACAATAGATCCCATGGTTCGCAGAGTACTGCAGTAGTGCCTGGTCAATATGATGATAATAATAATGAGACCGCAAAAGTTGTCATTCAAAAGCGGTCACTGATTTTTTTTATTTTTGGAACATTTTTTTTTAGCGACGAAGCTCATTTCTCACTCTGCGGTTACGGCAACAAGCAAAATTCGAAGAACACAGACGTGGTTGTGGAAAAGCCATTGTGGAAAAGCCATTTCGGGCGATATTTCAGAAACAACTCAACGAATGTTTGCTTTCAAATGCTCCAGCGTTAGAATCTTCTAACGTTAGAATCTTCTAACGCTGGAGCATTTGAAAGCAAACATTCGTTAAGTTGATCATATCTACGTTTTGAAGATTCTAACGCTGGAGCATTTGAAAGCAAACATTCGTTGAGTTGTTTCTGAAATATCGCCCGAAATATGTAAAAAAATGGTCGAAAACTTCCTCAAAAGGTTCGATTGCTGCAATCAATTCAGAGGCGGGCATTTAAATGACATTGAATTGCATACATTATGGAAAGTTTAGAGCATTATAATGAAATGAAAGCTTTATCGAAATCATAGTTTTATGAATCGAATCCAAAAAATGGATACAAAAGCTGGACGATATCATAAAATACCGAGCTTTGAATCCTTAATGCATTAGGTCATGCTAATTGAACAGAACAGTGATCACAACCTTGACGATTTATATAACTTAGTCTGCTATTTTCAGATATGGCTGCTCTGCGCTATTTAAATGAAACGTTTGGATGGTGATTGCGCTATCATAACCATTACTAACATGTCAATTGTAGAGCAGAAACGCTACAAAGCACATTTAGTTGTAAAGCCGATTTCTTCTTATTCGATAGCCTTTAGCTGGCCCTTTACTCAGTAGTCTCCTGGCTAGCTGCTTACTAAGTCATGCTGGGAACGCCTGCTCACTAGGTGGGCTTCTGTATAGCTAATAATTTTGTAGCTTTCAGGCTGTCTGCTCTCTCACTGGTTTTCTGGGAGACGTCAAACTTAGAAGCTTTTGGTCAAGCTGCTCTTTCTGTGATTTTCAAACTGATAGTTTCCCAATTAAGGTACAAAATCAAGGAGTATATCTTAACTGAACTACAGGTATTTCTGATTACAACCGAATCAGAACTATTTCCGTTTACAACCAAACAAGAATCAGTTACGTTTACATTTTATTCAGAGATATCACCGTATACAACTGAACCAAAGAGTTCCGGAATAGTACCGAGTCAGATGTATCTCAAAATGTCATCGAATCAGATGCTTTTCTGTATACTACCGACAGAAGTTATTACGATTTTTTCCAAAGCAGCAGATTCTATCCAGACATTTTTGACGAAAATTCATAAGCTTCTTTTTACTTCATTACTTATTATTTACATAGCATTCGAGGATCCGTAAGTAAATCTTGAATGAAGCTAAGAAAACTAAGCCGACTACAAACCCACGCTATAATTTATCTGGTTATACTCAGACGATACACGTATATATACATATATTGTAACATTTTATTAATCTCCAAAATGTTTTAGGAACTTAAGAGATACTGTCCGGAACCACAATAGTGTGGACCAAGCGTACATCCTTACGAAAACAGAGTAGATTAGAGCAAACAAGTTAACTATGACCATCAACATACTCACATATAGCTTAAGGGCAATGCGGGCACTATATCCAATGGAGCAAAGTTTAGACGGTGCTGAACTCTAAGAGGATGACAAATGACTTCACGTTGCTTGTTACAGTGAATGTTCATATCATAGACGCCATGGTCTAGCAATTAGGGCAATTGGCTATTCTCACTTTGCAATAGCGAAGCAGTAGTGGAAACCGCAATGATACTTTAGAGAGATACGCGCTATGACAGGGCAAAGGGCTTACGCGCCTGGGCATCTTGACAAGCACTCCAGCATACGGGCTCACTTGAACGACTCATAGGCGTGACGGAGGACAGAGTAAGTAGAGCTTGAGGAATGGATGCTAATACATATCCTGGCCGGCTCTTGCTAGAAATATTTCAGTTTGCTTAGGAGCCACATGATGCCGGACATTTCTCCCCTTAGGAGTTTTGGGTGGAAGACACTAAGGTTGTATCTCGATAGTGTGGCATTCATTGGGAACTAAAATGCTAGATTTTCGTCATTGTGGGATTTATAATTTTAGCGGGAGCACAACGGGATTATTGTCGTCCCTCTTGCAATCAACCAATCAACCAACTAAGAGATACTATCTCATCATTTCACCCTGTATGGAAGAAAGCGCAAAAATCTGAAAAAAATTGGTTGAGAAATGTGTTTGCTTGAAAAATACTCCCAGATCCTTGACTGCGGCTTAAACCACATACATATCATTTAAAAGGTCTATTTCTCTTCATTCCAAATCTGAAAAAAAGAATAAAATCCGGCAACATTCAGCAAAGTTATTAACTTGTAATTTGAAGCAGTTCCGAAAAACCGGTTTTTACCCGTATCTCGTGATTTTGAAGGTGGTTCGAAAATTCGAAGTGCAGATCCTGGCTCTACTCGATAGAGCATATCAGCAAAATAGTATCACTTGTAGGTATTTTCTTTGTCGCACCGTGTAATACATTTTTTGCCAGCAATTTTCTTTCAAACACCCTGTATTAAGTACCATAATAACATTTCAAAAAGTTTTCTGTAAGAGTAGATGGCCTTTACAGACATTTATTTAACAGTCTGCAAAACATTAAAACTCAAGTAAACACAACAAACACGTGGCGCTTTGACATCAAAAGAAAACAAACTAACGCACAGAGTTATGTGTAAACAAGCAAATCCATTTGCAAGCATCTTTCTTTAAAAAAATATTCCAAACTAAACATGTGAAGACAAATGTAAACAAAACATAAAAACATAGCAGCAGCAGCAGTGGCAGTGACAGTGACAGAGGAAGAACGCAACATACTAGCAGTGGCAGAAAGATATTAAAAATAAAAACATTAAAATGAGTGAAAAACTGGTTTAAAATACATTAAAACAATTACAAAATTTTACATGTGTATGTATGTGTATAGCTGTGTGTGTACAATGATAGCCTTTACATATGCTCCCACTCTCATACGTACTTAGTTTGACATGTAAGCATTGTATGGAGTTTTGCATAAGGTAGTGGTTAAACGTTATTACATTAACACACATACACACTCAATATTCTTATTTGTAGTTTTTTGTTTTTATTTTTAATTTCTTCATATGTTGCTTCTGTTTATGTTAATGATACATGTTACACTGAATGCTCTCGCGCTCTCTCTCTGTCTAACTTTTACTCTCCTTACATGTAAAACTGTATGACTGTATGTATGTATGACTGTGCAAGTGGTTTTGTTATGTTGCCAAAGAGTTAAGGAAACACACACATACTCGTATGTACGCACGCACACATTACAGAAAAGAAGGGATTATTACAATTGCTTTTATTGTTGCTAATGTTTGTTTTGTTGTTGCTGTTATTGTTCTACTACTTTAAAATGGAAAGGAAGAAGGTCTTAATGAAAATAATTTCAAAATGTAAAATTCTTATGTTTCTAATTAGATTTTTTTGTTTTTTTTAATATTTTTTATAACATTTCCTATTGCCCTTTTTTCCACAACAACAACAGCAACGACGTCTTACATTAGAATTGTTGTGCTCTAATTTCAGAATAACGTTCCCGTTTTTTTCTTCTTCTACACCGTTAGAGCGTTTAATGTATGTGAGTGTGTGTGTGTGCATATGTGTTAAGACACTTATATCCTTTAGTTTATATACGTGTGTGGGGGTATGTGTATGTTATCGTATATGTACTTATGCGTTAATGTATGTTTGACGAACCTGTCAATCCTTGTCTTTCAACCATAAAAGAAAATAAGAAAAGTTTTTTTAAAAAAAAAACTATTGAAATGAATGGAAGACATTAAAATAAAGCGAAAAATTAGTTTCAAACAAAAGAACGTTCATTAAAACTACTGTTTATTTATTTTTCCTTTTACGTTTTTTGTTCTTAAATTATTAAGCCTTAAAAGGGTAAGTAGTGAAAATATGTACAACAAAAACGTGTATGTTTATTATTTAAGTTAAAAATTTAATTTAAAAGAACTAGTAGTAAAGGGTCCGCCATCTAACGTTTTTTTTCAACTAGTGCTTATTTCGTGAATGGTAACACTTAGCTTATGTCTGATTTGACAGGTAATTAGTTTTATCCTTCCGCACAACCATATGTATACGCTTGAACAACGTTAGGAAATATTGCGACATTACTTTGAAAATCATGGTAATGTTGCAGAATGTGTGCGAAAATTGCGTAGGGATTTTGGAAGAAGAGAAGCACCGTCAGCTCCGTATGTTCTTGTGAAAAAAGTGAAAGAAACTGGCATCTTCATCAATAAACCAAAGCCTGAAAAGCCTAAAACAGTGCATATACCCGAGAATATTGCAACTGTGGCAGAAAGTTAAGCGCCATCAACATCAATTCACAATCGTTCTCAACAATTGAACATTTCGGAGACATCATTGAAACGAATTTTGCATAAAGACCTTGGTATGACGTCATACAAAGTCCAATTGGTTCAAGAGTTAAAACCAACTGACCATCCAATGCGGTTTCGCTTTGCTAAGTGGACCTGCGATCGACTTACAGAAGATGCCGATTTTGCCAAAAATATCATCTTTTCAGGTGAAACTCATTTTGATTTTGGCTTGTATGTAAACAAGCAAAATTGTCGAATTTGGGGCACAGAGAACTCGCACGCAACATTGAAAAGCCGATACACCCAAGACGAGTCACTGTTTGGTGCGGATTTTGGTCCAGAGGCATAATTGGGCCATTTTTCTTCGAAAATGAGCAAGGAGTGGCCGTTACAGTCAATGGCGATCGTTATCGAGCCATGTTGAACGAATTTTTGTTCACAAAAATTGAAGAGGAGGATATTAGCAACATTTGGTTTCAAAAGGACGGCGCTATGTGCCACACAGCCGATGCTACACTCGATGTTTGGCGTCCGGTTTTTGAAGATCGCATTATCAGCCGCAGAGCTGATGTCGTTTGGCCACTTCGGAGCTACAATTTGACACCGTTGTACTATTATTTGTGGGGTGATGTCAAAGCTAAGTATTACGCCAACAAGCCAGAGACAATTGGCGCTTTAAAGGACAATATTCGTGAAGCCATTTATGAAATAGAGCAGCACACAATCGTTAATGAGCTTAAAAATTGGACCGATAGTGTAGGCTACTGCATGGCCAGCCGAAATTTGAGAAAATATTCAGTAGTTTTTTTTTATAGCATTTAAAAAAAAAATTTATTTGGTGGACCCTATATTTATATTGTACTGAATTTAACCATCTGGCTTTGCCAGCAAATCTATGTATGTATAGAAGTAGACAGCTATTTGGGGACAATTGTTTGTATACTTTCTTAGTGTGATTATTTATTGTTTTAAAGGATGCCACGCCTACTTATCTAAGTCCTCCCGCTTTTAAACTGATGATTTCATATTGACTGCCAAGTCAATTGGACCAAATTCAGAAACTTCCTCTCAAGATATAAAAAAATTTAATATTTCTTTGTATGGGAGGTACTACAGAGATCGATTATTCAACTTTTTTCGAAAACCGGTTTTCGAATAATTCGAAAAAACCACTTTAAATAACCAGTCAACTGGTTCCTTCAAAACCAAAAAAATTAAATTGAAGCCCAGAGCTGGACCACTTCATTTTAAAAATAAGCGGAGTCTGATGGAGAGCTTAAAACTAAAGTGGCAATCAATACTAACAATAATTCTAGCAAATCTCATAAAAACTATGCCAAAACGGTGTGCAGAGGCCATAAAAAACAAAGTTTATTACACAAAGTACTGAAAAATGCTTAAGTTTCGAACAGCTACTGAAGCAGCTAATTTCGTTTATGTTGTATTACTTGAATTTAATTAAATTTAATGTTTTACTTTGAATAAATCTATTAGTAGTATACATACGAGTCCTTAAGTGCCTCGACAAGAAAATTTGCTTAGATTTCGAGGAGCACTGTATGTAAATCCATGCAGCACGTATTTAATAGTGTGAGTGTCACTGTGGTGTGTTAAGAAAGAACCCACCTTCCAACCAAGAAGTCGTCAGTTCAATACCAGGCCACACCGTCTGACAATTTTCAACAGCGATATCAGCTCACAACATTACTAGTGACTGGTTATGTGTATTGACGTTGTGACAAACTTCGCTAACTAATATATCTGCAGTGCGGAACCGGCGTTTTTGGATTTAAGGGCTTTCAATGAGTCTAGTTGATCATTCTCCATATACAAAAATCAATATTTATTTACAGAAGATGAGAAAAGGTAATTTTCGCTCAAGAGTGCATATCTTTTTCGATCTTCCTTGGTTTTCACGTTCTTTGTGAGACGTTCAAGGTTGTCATATATACAAAAAAAGTTTAATTGATACAAATATTTAAACGATGAGCATATTTGCAATAAAAAATAAACAAACGTATAAAAATTGTACTTATTTAAATTAACCGGTTATTCGTGTTAAATGAAGATTTCAAAAAAACCGTATTAGACAAAACCCAAAAAACTGGTCGAATAATACCTCCCTAGGAGGTACATACCATGTCGAGATATCCGACTATTATGCGCCCACCTATTGGCTGATGATTTGTATTAATTACGAAGTCATTTTTACCAAATTCAGAAACTTCTATTTTTGCCGTTCTCAAAATGTGGCACTTATCCAACCTCGTTTATATTTACTGCACAACTTAGAATATGTCCATTGAATCGACGTGGCAAATCTTATTAAAATACTTTTAACAGAAGCAGTGGCAATTACGAACAAACTCGCAGAATGAAGTATTCAATTTGGTTCAGTCGTTTTCAACAACTATAATCCATTTTTATATATACAGATGGGAGATACCACACCAACTCGCCCAATTTCGCCCATTTTTCGATTGGTGATTTGTATTGACGATGAATCTATTAGGGCCGAATATGGATACTCTTTCTGTTACCATTTTAAAGATGTAGGCAAATAATTATTAAGTTTGCATGGGCGTGGCACCGCCTAGTTGGAATTTTTGAAATTTATATATCCCATAGTTCCTTTTAGGCATACAAAAGATGCTGCAAAAATTGAAATAAGATCGGTTCAGCCGTTTAGCTGTATAGACGATGTATATTTATAACGGGTGTTTTTTTATAGAGGTATAGAACTTTAGGTTGCAATAAAACAACGATGGATTATTCGATTGACATGAATTTTATTTATCCGAAAGATAATCTGGTGGCATTACATTTTATTTATGATTTCTGGCATATGACCGCCACGGCTGGCGCGGATGTAATCCAATCTGGACGTCCAATTTTCGATGACGTTTTCCAACATTTGTGGCCGTATATCAGCAATAACACGGCGAATGTTGTCTTCCAAACGGTCAAGCGTTTGTGGCTTTAGATCAATGACTTTACATAGCCCCTCAGAAAGTAGTCTAGCGGTGTTAAATCACAAGATCTTGGAGACCAATTCACAGGTCCAAAACGTGAAATTAGGCGGTTACCAAACGTGTCGTTCAATAAACCCATTGTGGCACGAGCTGTGTGACATGTTGCGCCGTCTTGTTGAAACCACATCTCCTGGACACCATGGTTATTCAATTCAGAAATGAAAAAGTTAGTAATCATGGCTCTGTACCGATCACCGTTGACTGTAACGTTCTGGCCACCATCGTTTTTGAAAAAGTACGGACGAATGATTCCACCAGCCCATAAAGCGCATCAAATTTTCTGGATGTAACGGTGTTTCCACATACACTTGAGGATTACCTGCACTCCAAATGCGGTAGTTTTGCTTGTTGACATGGCCATTCAACCAGAAGTGCGCTTCATCGCTAAACAAAATTCGCTCATGAAAATCGGGAACAACGGTAATCTCGTTTTGGGCCCATTCGACGAATCATGATGAATTGGCAAACCAAACTAAAAATAAATCACTTGACAGGTGTTAAATCGGTCGCCATCTTGAAAAGTAATGCCAACTTAAAGTTCTATACCTCTATAAAAAACACGCTTTATATATAGGTTAGTGTCAAAGTTGTGTTTCGAGATTACATACATAATATTTGCAACATCTTAAATGGACAAGGAGGACTTCTCCCAATCGATGATATGCATACGATTCTATTTTCGGACACATTGACAGGGATCAACAGTTTAATTCCGGCGCAGAACGGCATATGTATGAGTTACGGAAGTTGTTCATGACGTAAATATTCATAGCCAGTCTCCAGCAGTGTTGCAATGTGAAATCGCTTTTTAAACTTTTCAAATAGGCTGTATGTCTGGTGAAGATTCTAAAGTCTTGGTTTTTTCTATTTAAATGATTCTTATTTCCTTTAGAATAATACATTTTTTGAATATGGGTTATAATATCACAAACATATGGTGTTGATTGGTCTACTTTGAATAACAATAAAAGTAGAAAGTAATTATACACTTGAGATATTGAAAAAATTGTTTAGGCTGCATACGAATCCATAACAGAATTTGCAATAGCCACTGTTTTACATATTAACTTTTATTGGTTTTATGTATATCCCTTTATTGTTGTAAGAAAAAACCTAAATTTTAATCTCCACAAAGCAAGAATAACAATATGCGTTACTCACTGAAAACAATGGCTGTGTCAGGAAATTACTTTAATTTTATGGGTGAAAACCACCACCATAACTCTTTTGCTTTGATTTCCTCAATAAAACGTAACCATCCTACGACTTTATAAAAACAATGTCAGTACTGTGTGAATAGAGTCTCAGGTAATACAACCTGTGCTCAGAGTTTGGTCAGCCATTCACTGCATTGCCTGTCGAACAGCCAAATGGTGTTGGAAGTTGCGAATATCAAATCATGTGTGAATGCGTGAGTTTTTTAAGTTTTTATTTTTTTTTTAACTGTTATTCTAATGTACGCACATTTGAGCTTAAAACTAAAAAATACTGTCTATTATATCATGATATTACGACAAGTATACGAGGGCGGAAGAAAATATTTCGAACTTAACTGCAGATTTCACTTTTAGTTGAATATCCAATTGCACTTCAAAGCATTTTTTATACGATCTTTCGTGTCCAACAACAAAATATGTGCTATCTATTAACTTAGTCAAAGATATTCAATAGAAAATTAACCACCCCTCGTATTTATATATCTGTGTTAACTGCTGTTGCTGTTTGCGCCATTTCTCACAGTAAAACACTTTTAGTCTACCAAGTACGAATATCTCATGATACTCTACACAAGTGTACCATATTCGTAGTTTTTTTTTTAAATATGAGTTTAATCGTTATACACCAAGCTTTACCACTGTACTGGTTAGGGGTTGTCAAAATCTTATCTTTATTAAGCTCTGTCTTTTATACTAATTTTGGGTAAATATTTTTTTTACTCTCAGGGATAATGATGGACCAATTTTCATTACATTCAGCGCAGTCGTTTCGACAAATGGTATAAATTATGATGAAAACGAGAGTCTTGAAGGTGAAAAGGGATATCAATGGGCAGGACCTGAGCAACCAACGAGACTCATGCACAAAAGATAAGAACCTGCTGACATTTATATTAGACAGATCTGATATGACGTGCAGAAAAGGACTGCCAAGGAAAACAGTTCTAATATCCGAGTGCTTCGGATACTTACATAAGAAATATTCGATAGGCTCCTTCCCTATCTCATCCTGATAACTCGTACAGTAATCACCACTGGTTGGTGTG
The DNA here is from genome assembly GCA_023159175.1 of Wohlfahrtia magnifica. Lineage (NCBI taxonomy): Eukaryota > Metazoa > Arthropoda > Insecta > Diptera > Sarcophagidae > Wohlfahrtia > Wohlfahrtia magnifica. The sequence goes on from JAKWBJ010000223.1 coordinate 5,374,761, forward strand.
GTGTAGTGGTTAAAGCGCCCGCATAATACCACAGACGACCCAAGTTTGTACCTCAGCAGAGGACATGGCAAAGAAAAATTTAATTATGGTTGAGAATGTTTAATAAAGAGGCTTTAACTTCCCTCTAGAAAACTTCATCTAAAAAATGAAGAAGTAGCCCTCCTGACCTTCCCGTATACCACTGGCCATGATGACAAGCATCAGACGAGTGATCAAGAATATACACCACCTACTGGCAAAAAACTACAATGCTAAAGTAAAGACCAGCACCAATTAGCAACGACCTTTACCACTATACACAATTATATGGAGAAAGCTACAGCGGATTAATCATCTACTTAACTTGAAAGATCAAATTGATTACTGAAACTGAAGCAAAGCATTGGATGCTTTGTGGAAAGCCAATATGCTCCTTAGAGAAGTGACGGAGAAAAAAAAAAATCATTCAATGATACACCTATTCGCGTAGCGATAACAGACACAAGAGTTCATAGCCATTGCCGTGATTGATTCGTACAGGGGCCAAATTTTTTCGGTACAGAGCAGGAGGGTTCATTCTGTCACCTTTACTGTGCTTTGTCCGACAAATATCGCAGAACCAGAAGTAAAAAACTGCAAAGTGGAATCTCAACCAGGTGGTCAATATCCTCGTTGCCAAGAAGAGAGCCTTCTCTAGATAGTACGTTCGCCATACAATTTACCTCGGGTGTCAAAGTGACCTCTCATTCAGATAATCTCGTTTAAAGAACACCGCAGAGAGTTCTGATAGTAGCCTGACTGTACCGAATAGGCGCATATTTGTACTCGTAAAATGGATCGACTTCAAACAAAATTCGCCAATAAACTGAAAAATGCGTTTGGTATTTGATTACGGCTCAAACATAAAATTAAATCTGTGTCCTCAACTTTGTTTTTAAAGTATTTCAAACACCAGAACAATTAATAATCGAGGTGTAGGGTATACCACAAAAAAAAAAAAAAAAAAAAATTTACCACATTTACTACTTGCTCGTACATTCTCCCAAAACTTCATCTCATGCCTAGCCCTTACGTGAGCAAAAAAACAGTCATTCTTTAGTCAGTAAATGCATTTAAAAGCGAATCATTGTACTCGTGCAGTATGTGTTAAAATCAAAGTGTAGGTGTGCAGTGTAATATGTGTGTGTGTGTTACAGGCAATGTTGGCGGCCGTGTTACATCAGGAAGTTACTTGTATTAGTACTTTTTGTATGGCTACGATTATGTATATGGGCTGTGCGTTACGTTAGTGTTGCATGTTTGGCTTTACTTGACTTGATTTGTTCTAGTCTGGCGCTGGTCTATACTGGCTTGACTTTGTTCTATACTCCTTACTGTTATTGCAAATTTCCTACTTCCCACCTGCTTTGCTGTGCTCCATTTCTCCCCTTTACACATTTGTGCTCGAGTTTTCGTCCTTTTGTTTCTAATCATTAGTACACAATTGTTTGCATTTTAAAGTTCAAAATGGAGTAAATGAGACTTTAATTTAGAAACGTCCGTTGCATGCACGCATTTTGTAAAAGTTTTTTAAACATTAACGAGTTAGATATGCACGTATTTACATATTTACATACATATGTAAATATATATATGGAAAACATATGTTTTCGTAAAACTTGTTTAACGTTGGATTTTATGTAGATATGTACGTATTCGATTTGTTGGCCTTGTAGTATAATATTATCTCAAGTCCCGCATTAAGCGCTAGAGCTTCCAGGTTATCTACTTTTGTTTCTATGTAGGGGTTCTTATTCAACGGTAGACAAATATCATCGGCATATTTGAAATACACGAGTTGGAGGGAGAAACTCTATAACATTCATCATTTCTCTGGGCAGACTTCATTTAGAATATTATCCAGCACGATGAATAATCATGAGGGGATATAAGGCATCTCTCTTTTGCTCCAGCTATGTTACGAAGCGATTAACTGATGTTGCCGTTGTTAAGAGCTTAGAGTTTTTCATCCTCGTTCAAGGCTGCTATGATTTAAATTATTTTCTTTTTCACTTTTGCTTTTTATATGACGGTTTGTTTGACGGTATCGAAGGCTTTCATGATATCTAGGAGTAGCAGATACAGCAACCATTTGCTTATTCATTCCTTAGATTTATTTTGCTTTAGAGCCTTCCCTGTTTTATGACTGCTAGTAACTTATACTACTACTACCATGAAAAAATTAGGCAGAATACACAGACTCGCAGTGGCCGCGGAGGCTTTGATTGGTTTGACACCGCTTCACATGTGATGAGGCTGGCGGAATGTTGGGCGGTAAAGTTTTTCGCAAATTCCGAAATTCGTCTCGGAAGTCTGTCCATTCTACGCAGGGTAGTCGGAGAACCAATTTCAGTCATGAATATTTTGCCTTCGGATCTGTGCTTTGGCAAGAGTTTCAGGTTTAAGTTCCCGTACCGGAATTTTTATTCTAATCGGGCCTTAGCTTCCAGTAAGTTTGATTTAAAATGGTATACCGATGGCTCCAAAATTAATAATTGTGTTGATGCTGGAATTTATAGACCCAAACGAGGCTTGTCGATCCCACTCGGAAGATCACTGAGTTTCTTCCAGATTGAGATCATGGCCATTGTTATACACACGGAGATCAACCCGGACAGTGGGCTCAAAGCTAAGACCTAACGCCAAGCTGCCTTGGAATCACTCAATCCAAATTGTATGATATCTAGACTGATCAAATATTGCTACAATATTGTTACGAAAATCAAAATGCTGAAGACAACATTCACCACATCAGGGACTTATTATGAGCTTTTAGCTATAAAATTTATTGGCTTGTGTCAAGGCTTAAAAACTGCCATAATTACCTGTACTAATTAATAGTGCTACCATCCGCATGTCTAACGGAGTTGCCAGTTCGATTCCCTTTTTTGTGTTTATAATTTTAGACCATTTGAATTAACGTGGATAAATCGAAGATACGTGTCTGTACTAGAACATTCAAAACTAATAATGAAATACTATAAAAAAGTTGGCGGTTAGTGCGTTAGTTATCGTTTGGCTGTCAATAAATAAAATTGTGTTAAAGCGAATATCAATTTGCCGTATTAAGAAAAAGTGTATAAAAGTTATAGTGGAGTTTATTTTATTTTAACGCAATTTAAACGAACTCAAAAAATTGGATCCATTTGGTTTGAGTACATGCATACTGTGGAATAGATGGCAATAAAATAGCGAACGCATTGGCCAGAAGGTGTTCCATGACACCCTACATTGGTCCGGAACTGTGCTGTGCAGCACTATATACTACCATCTTCAATCTAATCAAAGATTTGGAAATTGCCAGATGCTTGGAATACTTGAATAGTCAAAGGTGACTGCGCCACTCTACGATAGTGCAGACTAAGGCGGTCTGTTGCCTAAGGCAATAGAAGTAGCGTATGTGGATGTTTCTAGATTGTGCTCACAGCAATTAGAGATAGCGGAACACATATTGTGTGAATACGGCGTTTTTTATCTCACTGGGTAACATATCCACCATAATGGTTTTAGATCTGCTAGTTTCTTTGTTTGAACAACTAGATTTGAATTGGTTGATCATTATTGTCGTCATACCGACCAGGCACTATTACCGGTCTATAGTTTCTTCACAGATCTGCTGCCTTCCTAATGGACACCAGCAATTCTAAAACAATGATAATAGATATGTCACCCAGTGATATTTTATGTTCACCTTTCTACCTAAACCTATCAACAACCCCACATTCACGCAATATGTGTTCCCGTGGCTCAGATGCCTGTGAGCACTGTCTACAAACATCCACATCTGTGACCAACATCCTCTTTAGATACGCTCTTGGTCTACATTGGCCCGTAAGATACTCCCTTAAGAGTTCAAGTCCGGCCTGCTATAATTGAGAACTTCATAGCGACGCCCAAATTACCGAATAATCAATGCCGTAAAGTGACGAGGTTGCCTTTGAGCTTTCCAGTGTTCCGATAATGTGTCAGTAAGTAGTGCAAGCAAGGTTCCTGAGCGATATAGTGTTTCATGGAAACTTTTCTGGCTAATGCATCCTGTATTCCTGTACTATCTGTCCACCAAAACAACTGGATTGTATTTCCAAGCTACTGAAACGTATTCATAGCAATATTTGGCCGGTCTTTTCTATGAGAGTTGGTTATATGTTGCATGATATCTTCCCATAAGTGATGTTGGTTTGATGATAACTGTTTACGAATTCCCTCTACTAATGTAATCTTAATTGCGTTGTGCTGTAGTTGTTATACGTTGATCCGTTTTAATCTTGTCATTTGATTGTGCTAATTAACGATGTCGTCTTCTCTTCTGCTTCATTTAATATCCGGTCAAAAGCTTTTTAATCTTCCGCTAATACAAATATGTTCGATTTGTTTTCATGAGGTGATCTTCAAATATATTTTTAAGCATTTCCTTAGGCGGGAAGAGTTCGCTGTGTTCTGAGTACATTTCTATTAATTTATGTTTCTCGTTTACTTGAGTTTTTTTCATTAAAAATTACCCACTTGCATCCCAATGTCTCGTTTCGATTAAAATATAAATACATTAATGAAAATGTTGGCTTAAAACTAATGGCACACATATGCACGCATACTTATATAAATATAACTGTATATGTAAATAAATATGTAGGAATGTCAGCGTATGTACAGTAAAGCAGTCTCAAAATAAATGTTAAAATAGTTTAATATTTTCGTTAAGCAATAGTTTTTAAAACAATTGAATTTCTAAGCAAATGTAGGCAAGAAGCAAAATGAGTAAGGAAAGCTCTTCAACAAAACTACTCATTTCACTAACAAACACTGATAAATGTTCTAGAGAATGGGGGGATATAATAGGGTTGGACTCAAATAAATGAGTTGAAAACTATTGAGATTAGTTGGCAATTAAACACACGCACTTACAGAAATAAATTACAAAAACAAACAATGTAAACTAACATTACGACAGAAGTAGTGGTGGTGTGTGTGAGTATTAAACATACGAAAGCTCATTATAGTTTTTTACTTTCTCTCACTCTGCCTTTCTCTTTTCTCTGTGTAATTATGGCATAGGCAAATACTTACACTACCACTACCACCACCACTACCACCGTTACCATCACTACTACCACCACTACTACTACTACTACTGCTTACGTAGAACAACAATAAAAAACTATTTTTAAAACTACAGATTATAGTTCATGAGTTGTTTACGTTGCCAGCTTCTGTATAATTGAACAGTAGCAACGATACTATTTGTCGTTTGTATGTGTGCTCTGTTTTTGTTGTTTATTATAAAGAGCAAAAACTTGCCTGTAAATGTATGTGTGCATGTGTGTGTATGTGTATGTGTCTTGCCATATATTGCCATCTCATTTGTTACTTTCTTTTTTAACTCTCGGATTATACATTTATTAATGGGATGGTCCCAGATTTACACTGCTAAACAGAAAAATTTCACTATTTTTAATGGAGTTTCTCATTAGTTTGTGTGTGTGTGTGTGTGTGTGTCATATATTATTTTAATGTTTGTTTGGCATTTTTAAAACCCACATTATAAATGAGCTGGAAAAGCGTATAAATGTTATAGGATTTTTAACTCAAATTGTTGTTGTTGCTGCTGCTGTAATTTTTAAATGAATAAACGAGTGAATATTTTATTTATCTCCCTATACGTGTATTGTATTTGTTTTAAAATTTAAAATTTTTATGTCATGATAATTTATAAAAGAATAAATTCTTTTATATAGGGTCCGCCATCTAACGTTTTTTTTCAACTGGTGCTTATTTCGTGAATGGTAATCCTTAGCTCGTGTCTGATTTGACAGATAATTAGTTTTATCCTTCCGCTGAACGATTATGGTTGTGTATACGTTTGAACAACGCTGGGAAATATTGCGACATTACGTTGAAAATCATGGTAATGTTGCAGAATGAAGAAAAGAAAAAAATCATCTTTTGCGGGTATCGCATTTGGAGAACGGAAAACCCGCTCGCATACATTGAAAAGCCGATACACCCAAGACGAGTCACTTTTTAGTGCGGGTTTTGGTCCAGAGGCATAATTGTGCCATTTTTTTTTTCAAAAATGAGCAAGGAGTGGCCGTTACAGTCAATGGCGATCGTTATCGGGCCATGTTGAACGAATTTTTGGTCACAAAAATTGAAGAGGAGGATATTAGCAACATTTGGTTTCAACAGGACGGCGCTACGTGCCACACAGCCGAAGCTACACTCGATGTTTTGAGCCCTGTTTTTGAAGATCGCATTATCAGCCGCAGAGCTGATGTCGTTTGGCCACCTCGGAGCTGCGATTTGACACTGTTCGAATATTATTTGTGGGGTGCCGTCAAAGATAAGTGTTACGTCAATAAGCCGGAGACAATTGACGCTTTAAAGGACAATATTCGTGAAGCCATTGGTGAAATACAGCTGCACGCAATCGATAATGTGCTTAAAAATTGGACTGATCGTGTAGGCTACTGCATGGTCTGCCGAGGCAGCCATTTGAATGAAATTATTTTCCATTATTGACTGGAAGGATTGTATTTTTAAATAAAAAAAGAAATTTGAGAATATATTCAGTAGTTTTTTTTATAGCAGTTTAAAAAAAAAAAATACTTGGCGGACCCTACATTCAAGAAAAGTTTATTAACCTAACAAGGTTTCCATGTCCACTGCATGCGACGAAACATATGCACGAGTTTGTACTTACTATCGTATATCTTCATACCATAGAAAAGCTCGTTTGAATTTTTATTTGTGCTATTAATTCATAACGATAATGTACTTCTTTTACTAGAAAATACAGTAAAAATGAATGTTAAAGATACAAAACCGGTATTTTGCATGCGTCAAAACAATAGCACGAAATAGTTCCATAAACGATAAAAGCCGTTTAATAACAAAAACGATCGTTTCAACATTAGAGGACCAATTAGAGAAAATTTGAATGTCTTTAAAATCGCATAATTTAACAAACTCTATCCCAAACCAACGATATTTTGCAATATTTTACAAAAATGGCTAACAGCAATTAGCCATTATAAGGAAAAACAATTAATGATTATAATAAAGAGAAATCAGTGAATTCAACACTGTATTATTAACCGTATTATAAGCCGTTTCCGTTTATCAGACTCATTGAAAACCATACACAGAGGTGGTAGACCCCTGAAAACCAGCAAACGGAACGACCAGGAGATACTCCGTTTAATAAAAAGGTATGTCTATATCAAGAAGCTCTACAACAAATCAATTCATATTAATGTTTCGATTAAATTCATCCAAATACGATCTGTAGACGGTGGATTAGTATCATATCGAAGTGCAAAAAAATAGATTGGTCAGCTTTGAACTTGCAAAAAAGCAAGTAAACTTAGGTATACTTCTAATGAAAGGCTTTAATCTTCTCTGATGAATCTAAATATATTGTGAGACGTTCTTGTGGATTTAGCTTGTTAATACCCGCTATATGAAAGACACGGTAAAACATAAAGAAGGAGCTGTTTTAGTTGGGAAATGCATTTCTGGCAATGGAATTGTACGAATGCATAAAATAAACAGTGTAATGGATCGATTCGTTTAAAAGGTTATTCTAGAAAACATACTGATACCGCATGCAGACGAGAAAATGCCACTTGATTGGAGATATCAACAGCACAATAATCCAAAATTCACAGATAAATGAGTGAAAGAGTGCTTTGGAAATCAAACAGAACAATGTTTTGAAATGTCTAACGCAGTCGTCAACATTTTTAAATAACTACAGGTGTTTGCTTTTTATATTGGTACGAAAATAAGGTTGGGCACCCCAGCGTTTATTTTATCGCTTAAATAAATAAACAAAAGCTGCAAGAACAACTATACGTGCTGTTTACAAATAACCAAATCTACAACAACAAACATTAACAGAGATAAAGTAAATAAAAATAACACGGCAACAAGAACAACGAACTAACAGCAAAGAAAACAAGTAACAGACAATAAACAAGCAACACCAAATTGTGTACATACGCATGGCTACCAAATATATAAAAAGAAATTAATGAAATCTACTTGAAATATCGAGAGGTTGGAGAGCTTACGATGTGCTGTTTACTCAGCCATATAAAAAGCACATCCATGCGAACAGCAATCAGTTTATGTGTCATAAACTCAGCGAGTATCAGTTTAAGTAAAGTTAACTCAGCGAATGTGTTAAAACCAGTTTAGTTGGAGCCAACTCAGTAAAGAGAGTTAAGCGTGGATAACCTCTGGTTGAAAAGGTTATAACTACGATCGGGTTTGAAGATCTTTGGGAAGAAAAATCTGTCGAGTAATTGTTGTTGTTTAGAAAGTTGTAAACAAACGGAGTAATTAAGAATAAAAATTATTATTGCCTGTAAAAAGATTACAAGCACCGGTGCACAAAACTGTGTTGAATAAAGGATTTTTAATTAAAACCAAACACAAAATTTATTTTATTTTAACTACAATCCACGATCTCATAAATAAACGTTTTTAAAAAGGTAAAAACGTAACAATATTGAGTCATTTACAATTACTAAGTCATCTTCCTAAGTTTTCGAGCAGGAGGAGTAGACTCTTAGGTGAATTTACGAGCCAAACTTTAGCTTTCTTGTCGTCTACTGACCCTATTGTTATCCCTCGGTTTGCCAAGGGCCTCAGCTTTGTTGTAGCATTAGAGTTGATTGAATTCCGATTTAAGTTGTTAAGATTCTTCTATTATTTTAACTTTCTTAGCTTATTTTTGAACTTTTTAATGTTGTTAGTTAGTTAGTTAGTTTTTGTTTTTCATTATTAGTCTCTACGCCTTTCTTCCTTGTCTTTCATATTCATTATTTTTTTCTCCCCTTCCTTATATTTTTGTTTTCTTTACAAAAGACAATCTATTGGTGGCCAGATGCCCGCTCGTCTTCTAACCTAACCTAACCTGTATAAAGAGGCGTCAGCTACTTGCTCGTAAAATAAAAGTGCACAAGACAAGACGGCCCGTCTTGGGCTCATTGCTAGCATGGCGGGTAGTCAAATATGCTGAAGAGTAGTTGAAAATAAGCCAGAGGTACACAGGAGATGAGGTCATCTGCAGGTGAGCTGCTACAAAACAGAAAGGTCTGGAAGAAAGACCTGTAGCGTCAGTGAAAACCTAGTAAAATAAGTAAAGTTTTAATTCTTTAAGACTTCTGATTCATTATATATTTAATTTCTGTATATATTTATGTGTATGCATGATATACATTAGAGCGGGTCGACTTGTAGGGACCCAAAAACTTCGCCCATATCTTCTTCAACAGATGGCGGTGTATACGTTAAATCAACGGCATTGATGACATAACCGTTGATCCTTGCTCTTCATTGTCCATAACAAATACATCGATTGTTAGTCTTCTCTGATTACGTTGATTGTGCATAAACTCTTTGAGGCGTTCTTGACCCAATCCGCATGTACATACAGATGCCTTCAAAACGCATTTTAATTCTCCAATGTAAACATTTTTTTTCAGAGATCTTATAAACTTGTATGGGGACCCCCCAGGGATGTTCCAGGGGGTATGCTACTAGCATGAGTGGGTCGGCCATCCAAAGTTAGTGGGGGTCGGTCATACATTTAGACTCGATTTAGATTTTGAATGAGTCAAAGTGGGATTTTTGAAAATATGATCTTTGGGTCAAAATGAGGAAAATTAGAATTCATTTTAGAGGTCTGGTTCCTTGGGCAGAGTGTCCTTGTCACTTGTGCGGTTACTAAATCGACCCGCCCTAATATACATACATATTTAGAATATGTCATACGTATGGAAAACACCATATACTTTGCATGAAGTAAAGTAATCACGATAAATTTATGTATTTTTTTAGAGAAAAGAAAAACCAGATTTTTAATGCTCAAATGAGTGAAATTTATGATTGTTATTGTAATTTATATATGGAGAGTAAGAAATGCTATATAGGCGCACACACACACAGCCACACACATATGGCAACTTTTAAACAAGCAAACAGAATTAAAATATATTTAAAATTGTAAGTGTAATGAGAAGAAAAAGAAGGAAGAGTGGTGAGAGGAAGTAATGCATGCATGCTTGTAAGTTTATATTGACCTCCCCCCTCACCACCTATTTTGAAATTGTAAAGCTTTTTTAAACAAAGTAGAAGAAGAAGAGTGTAAATTTCATTAATCTCTGTATTGGCTACAGGTCCCTTTGTTGTTGCTTTTTTTTTGGTGGATTAGAAAAATAAACCCTTTTGTGAACTCTCCACTAACTCGCTCACTTAGTTCTTCTAACAATATTCCTATAATTCTTTGTTGTTTTACTCACATACATGCACATACACACATCCGTACATGCCTACACATTCATGTGCCTTAAAAGAATCCTTTTGTTGTAGATTTTTTACATTTTCTTCCTTTTTCATTTCTTTATTTTTAAATTTATTTTCTCTCAACAATAAAAACAGCAACAACAATAATAGAAACAACAACAACAACAACGTTGATTTTAATTTGCATGAATGAATTTGTCTATGTACGCGCTTTACATGGACAGACAGTAGTCGTTGGCCGCCGTATGGCTATCTAGCTGACTGTATGACTGACTGTTTGGGGTCACTTTTATTCACTGACCATTATTATCATTTACATCCTTTGCTATTGCTATTGCTTTTGTTTTTCTTGTTATACGGTGTTTACGCATTTATTTTTTAAAGTGCGTTCTACGCATTTGTATCTCTTCATCGTTAAATGGGCACGCATTGAAATAAATGACTTTTAAATATTCATATCCGTTTATTTTATGTGGCTGTGTGTGTAGTCTATTTGTAAATCAAAGCGTGCGTGTGTTAAACACACATTGTTTATGTGTGTGAGTGTTTAAAATTTGTGAAACAGTGGCTGCGATTAAGTGAAATTGCTTCATTATTTCAAATTTACAGAAGATATCTTTTTGTGCAGGCTGTTACGTATTATAAGTGGTCTCTTGAAATCTGTTACAAATTAAGAACTACATCGTGCGTTCTTTGCAACTCTTTTTCGTACAAAAAGACAGAATGAACTACAGTGCAAAGTCACATCGAATCAATAGCCTGTCATTCGGATACGAACGAATTCTTATTCGAAATAGAATAAAATGAAACGATTTTTCTATTCGATGACTTTCGATAACGAACAACACCTCGAGCGTAAGGTTGCGAGTTTTTATTCGTAAGCAAAGAAGCATGCGAAGTAAAATGCTTACACTAGAAAATGAATTACAGAAAAAGAAGTCGGCAATTTATTTTATTTATTTTTTCGTTTTAGGTCCAGAGCGCAAAAACTAAATCTAAACAAGCAAAAAAAAAATACTTCGGAACCTTCTGGCAAAGCAAACAAATTTGGCAAAAAATTTAATGCCAAATGGTTAGGTTAAGAGGGAGTGTTAGCCTCGCTATACAAGCACACTTAAGCACACATGGCGGTCCGTTGTAATACAACATAAAGTGTTGTCCACGTTCTATTCACCAGAGTAATGTTGATCAAACAGAGGCACCGCACAGAAGCACTTCCCTTCGGAAACCAGCCCGACAGTCTAATGAACCTGGCTATTGACCTGATGTTAAGGATCGATAGCTTCGATAAGCCATCGAGAAAGGAAGAGCCCAGTTTGAGAAGACTCCGCCGTATGAGAGACGGACACTGTCAATCCACAGCCAGGACAAAAGTTATTTATAGGTAAGCGCATATTTTGTGCTTGCCTACCCATGACGCAATGACCCGTGAAGGTGTATACAACAGAGATGATGCTCCGACGTTCCAGTTTGAACAGTTGAATGGTATGCCTTATATCTAATCTGAGCCATGTAGGTTCAGACTCTTTCAGCGTCTAACGTATATTTTCGCCTGGTCTCATGTTTAACGGCGTTTACGTGAAAATAAATGTACGGAACAAATGTGCCCGCACCAGCGAACTCATCAGCAGCTCAGTTACCTGGAATGTTCCGGTGATCAGAAGCCCACATGATGTGTATAAAACTGTCGTGAAAATGCCACAATATAATAACGGCAGTCCTTAGACTTAGAGGCTTAGAGTTGAAGGTCACACACGAAAGAGATCTGATCGCTGCCTGGCTATCAGAACAGATACATATATCGTCGGTAGGAGCGCCATTACCACGGATCTACTCTTCAGATTGAAAAACGGCCTTCACATCGGTCTGAAACACACTGCAGTAGTTCGGAAAGCGAAGAGAAACACCAAGGAAAACCTCTTGGAAAAAATTTCATTGCCCAGCCTGTTTCTTAGTCTGGACATCCACTGAATTGCTGCGGATGATAGAGCCGGAGGCCCAATTCTCCCTTGCAGCAGATTTACTAACCTTATCAAAGAGTCTGACATTGCAATCTAAGACCAGCGAATAACGCTGGGACTGAGACTTAAAATACGGTGATAGCACTGTCGTTTAAGGCGCTCGAAGTTTTAGAAGCATGAGCTTCATATGATTCGCATTATGTCTTCAACTTATTAGTGAGTTCCTTATTAGCTGAATGGTATACATATGTGGAATAGTTCCTAACTGCCGTTGAATATTCTCCATTTCGACATTAACTCTAGGACAGATATGTTCTACGTCCTTCTTCAGTTAGTGACAAGGACTCAAAGTCGAAACAGCCAAACGAAAACTTTACTATCTTTAAGTGTCGTGTCTGTTAAATAATTGGATTACACTCTACCCTAGCGTGCTTCTTCAATGGCCAATTATTTCAATTAAGGATAACTAGAGTGGCCCATATTTGCTTTGTTAACAATCATCTATTTTTTCGCAAATTTCCAAAGAAATTCTTCATCCATGTGCATGAAGGTACACTTCCTTGCTAACAGGTCCACCAAATTCAGTTCCTATAAAATGAATACTGTTTTATCTCTTTCAATACAACATACGTTTAGTGCTCCCAACATGTATGGTAAACCTATACTACATCTAAAAGGCGGTCCTACTAGTATGATTAATCCCGGTGTAATCACACAAAAAGTTGCAGCAGATCTTCTGGCAGTTTATTTGATGTATATGCCTTGGCTATTAAAGAACGATCTGCCATTTATGATCACGTTGAAGTAATTAAACGTGTCCTTGAAAGTGATTTCCTAGCTTATTCACGTATTTCTGTGTCATCTAGATCTTCGGCTGCTTATGACGAAGAATTCAGTTTTATTCTCCGCCAAGTTTCTGCTCCACGTTTAGTTGCGACCCTTCACTCGAATTACTGCTTAGATAAGACGAACATGGTGACAATTGTTGGTATCATATCAGTTCTTACTGGGTAGTTATGTCAACAAGCAAAATTGTTGCATATGGTGTTGGGAAAATGAAGGAAAATGTGACTGTTGTTGGCGTGTTATGATTTGGAGGTCTCATTCGGACGTTTTTTTGAAAACGGCTTAAGACCATGTGAATCCTTTTTTCCTGTATAAGTACAGACAGTGTGATTGTTCACTCAAAGTGATGTTTACGTCAAAGACAACGCTGGTTTGCTTAGAAACTATCCTGAAGAAAGTTTACTTTGGCTAAGTTAAATTCCAAGGTTCTAAAGTTAATATATTATTTTTACGATCTCTTTTGTCACACTGTTCATGCCGTCAGTGAAGCCTGCAACGTCAGCGAATTCTATATGAAATCCTTTCCTTTTATTTTCCTTTTTTTTGCCACCATATTCCACATTTTTTCGCGTAACCTGGTGCTCTGTGCAACCTCATTTCCGTCGTAATACGCGTGTTTAACAATTTTACATTGGCGGCATGAGAGCAGCAAATACTATCATGATGATGATGCTGTATTGGTAATGCTGTAGAATAGGCATAGGTTGCAATGGTGTATTAAAATGGTCAGTACGGAAGTGTTGATGGAGTTAACAAACACCAGTAACATACCAATATATCCACAGCCACTTCCATTTCCCTGCTTACAACAACTGGTTATTTGTTTGATTTTTTTCTTTCTCGAAAGCATGAATAACAACAAAATCAGAATTGCAAGCAACAGCATCAAACAGTAACAGAAGAAGAAGAAACTGCAAACACAAAAATCTGCAATGAAACTGAGCAAACACTTTTCCGTAAATTGTAGTTCTGCACAAAACCTCACGTTCAATAGCTATTACAGTGTATGGTGCAGTTACGTTAACAGTTTATTTAGATAGAAAAAAGTGAGAGAGAGAGAGAGAAAAGTGTAACATTAATGTACAGAGAGAACTGTTAAGTTCTGCAAAGCTTTGCTCATTAAGTGGTTATGTTTTTTGTTTACATTTGCTACAGTTGTTGTTGTTGTTCTTTTGTTTTGTTTTTTAAACTCTCCACCCACCCATTGTTTTTGTTTTGTAATTTTGTGCGTTATTGTTGTTTATGATTATGTGCTTGTTTAGAGTAAGACAGAGAGAGAGAGAGAGAGAGAGAGAGAGAAAGAGAGAGAATATGTGTGTATGTATGTGTGTGTGCGTGCAATTGTATGTGTCTTATGGGTTGAAAAACCAGTTATAACTCTTTCGTTTTATTGAGTTTAAATTTTATTCTCATTATTTTGGGGCGAAAACCAACTCAAAAAACACTTGCATATCATGGCTCATATTAATACACACACATATGCACACACATACATACATACACACAGTCACACATAAACACTTATAATAATAATGAAACTTGTTTTGTAAATGTTCTATGCTCGTATGTGTATTTCTAAATTGTTATTGTAGTTGTTGTTGTATTTGCAACGGAAGGCAGGTTATTTGTATGTTAAGCACTATGTGTGTGCTTGTGTGTGGGTTTGTATTTTTGAAAATTAAAAAAAAGAAATTTTCTGTGAAAATTTTCAAAATTTTCAACTCGTTTTTCTTGCTATTTTGTGTCCATAATGTTGTTGTTTTTGTTACATTCATTGTATGTTTAGTTTAGTTGTTGTATTTGTTTGTTGTTGTTGTTGGTAGCAAAATAATTATTGTTGTTGTTATCAACACATTTGAATTTTGTAAAAGCGCTTCTCAACATATTCAAAAGGCTTTTCCATCACACATTTAAAACCGTTTCCTAACCGTACGCACGCATTTATTACACGATTTGTTAGTGTTTTAGTAGTTTAAACGGCGAGCCGGAACATCATCTAACCGAAATACCAAATTTAGTGTCCATTTCTGTGTAAAAGTATGTGTATGTGATTGCAATAGAGGTGTCTACGCGTAATAATAATGCATTTCTAGTGAATGAAAATCAAATCAAAACTGTGTTAACATTTTCAAATTTTACAATTTCTAACGGTATGCATGCAATTTGCCGAAAAAATTGAGAAAAAAAAGTTCAAAATAGTCGCGAGAATAAACCAGTAACCAAAACAACATTACGGTGTTAATTTAGCCACGTTTTTATGTTGGCCTCACTTGTGTATTTTGTGTATTAACATGGCCATCTTTATGGTGGCATTTCAACCAAATACTCGTGGCCATTAAGGAAAATAACAACATTTGACCATCAATCTAAAGTGTTTTACTCTCACAATCTATCCATATACATACCTGCTGTGCAAAGCCACACCAAAAACGGTGCTTATGTTAGATTTCCGTTACACAAAAAAAAATGATGCATAATTAACAGTGGCTGTCAAAATAGCCTAAAAGTGTGCTACAAAATATTGTTATTTTAACCACATGAAAGTAAAGTGTAGAAAGTAAAAAAAATAATAAAATATTACACAAAATTTTAAAGTGTTTTAAGGAATAGTCAGTCCATCCCTCGACCATACCGAGAAAATTTAGAAAAAATTGGGAAATTTTTTACAAATAAAGAAAAAATATTTAAAATAATCAAAAATACAAAATTGTGCAAAAGTGCCAAAAAAAAAATAAAGTTTTAGAAAGTTTTCATTACAAAACAAAAAATTATTTGAATAAAATTTTAAAAGATATTTGGGAAGTAAAAGTGTAAATTTGTAATTTAAGCAAAGTGAGTTTTAAAAGATTTTTAATGTTTTTTTACACTTAAGTTACAAAGTTATCACATTTGAAATATAAAAGTAAAGTTTTTAAAATTCTAATACAGAGAAAAATGAGTTTTGAGCTTCGAAAACATAAATGAAACTTTTATTTGCTAAAATATGAAAAAATCTATAGAACTTGACTATCAACCATTTTGTCTTCGGTTTATTTTCTTTGTTAAAATAATGATATTTACTTCAGTAATCTTTAAAACTTGCGTCCAATTTGAACTTTGATCAGTAGTAAGCTAAAGCGCATAATTTTACATAAATAAGCTCCGTATAGTGCAAAAGACCATAGCCTCTAGTGTGAATCAAACTCAAAACCCCAATATTGACAAACTAGTGCACTAGGCACCCAATTACTTGGACTGACGACCAAAATTAACACGAATTTTTACGACTTTTGAACATAAGTTATGATCAGTAGTAAACTAATCCGCATAATTTTACATAAATAAGCTCAGTGTAGTGCAAAAGACCATAGCCTCTAGTGTAAATCAAACTCAAAACCCCAATATTGACAAACTAGTGCACTAGGCAGCCAATTACTTGGACTGACGAGCAAAAATAACACGAATTTTTACGATTTTTGAACATAAGTTATGATCAGTAGTAAGCTAATGCGCATAATTTTACATAAAAATAAGCTCAGTATAGTGCAAAAGACCATAGCCTCTAGTGTAAATCAAACTCAAAACCCCAATATTGACAAACTAGTGCTCTAGGCAGCCAATTACTTAGACTGACGAGCAAAAATAACACTAATTTTTACGATTTTTGAACATAAGTTAAAAAATGAATAGGGTGTTAGCTTAGACCCCTAACTATGGGAAAAATAAAAAATCCTAAACGTCACACTTTTGAGATATTCATTAAATAGCATCTGTTTAAAAAAATTAAAAACTGAGGGTTTTACTTCATTTTTCTATACGTTCGTAATTGCTTCTCTTATGACACTCCAACAGTAATCCGCAAGCATATGCTGGTCCCAAAAACCTTGATATTTTCCCTCAAAGTATTTTATATCATGATGAAACCATTCACCACGCTCGTTACTCATATTTCCAAAGTTTTCTGCAAATAAATTAAAATGGGAATGTAAAAAATGATTACTGAGGAACATATTAACACCCATCAGTTAGAAATTTTTCCGTAAATCAGCAACTATAACTTTGTAATCCTCATTTTTTTATTTCTTAGAAATTCGTTAACAACAAGCTTAAAAGAGTTCCCAGCAGTCGTTTAACGCTGACTAAGAGTCTCTCAAATTTCGAATGATTAGAAATTTGATTAGTTTGAGGACAGCAAATGACTCCTTGTGTTAATTTAGTTTCAGAAAGTTTAGAGAATAAACTGTTCTACCCTGCTGTAGTGGTATACTTTTCAATAAATCCATAAAACTTTTAATATATTCAGTCACTCTATCAATCCTCTAGGGAGTATATTGGCTTTCCACAAAGCATTCATTGTTTTGTTTTAGTTTCATTAATCAAGTGAGTTTTTAGCCAAGTAGATGATTAATCCACTGTAGCCCCCTTCATATCGATTGTATAGCGCTGGTGAATATTCTTACTAATTGGTGTTGATCTTTACTTTAGCATTGTAATTTTTTCCCACCAGATGGCCTTTTTTCCTGATCATTCGTCTGATTTTTGTCATCATTACCAGTAATACGCTAGAGGGTCAGGTGGCTTCTTCCTAATTTTTTTAGCTGAAGTTGTTTGAAGGGAAAGTTGTCCTCTGCTGGGACTCGAACCTGGCTCGCTTGTGCTTTTATGCGTGAGCTCATACCACTACACCACGCCACCCAATTCCCAAATTTAAAATATCTATCTTTACCGGTATACTATGGGCTGCGAATCAGCCTAAAATTTGTACAAACCACATGAAGAATTCACCTTTTGTCTGGATGCTACACCGAAAAACCAAACTAATGAAAATAAGCACTTTTAACATTTTTTTGTGATAACGAATGTTTGCCTGGCTTTACCGTAAACATAGCAAAACCGATTTGGGTTAACTTTACACGACCTTTTATTGAATAAAACAAATTTTAATTTTATACAATTACAAAACTAAGTATACTCGTAAGTGCAAATTTTTATTGATTAAAATATTTTTAAAGCAGCAAAGTACATTTTTGCACACATTTCTAAAAGCATTAAATAACTAATTTAAGTATTCTGTGTATCAAGAACTCTATTCGAATTCGATTTTACTTCTTAACTAATACTATACTACAGTATGTAGGTGAAAAGTGAAAACTTGTCTGTCATAAAACTGTGACGTATCGGTAGGTGAACAAACAAAAAGTGCTAATTAACTACCACTGATAGCCCTTCATAAAAATATATGTTTTATTTCATGCAAAAAAAAAAAAAAAATATTATTTTTTGCAAACTTATGTAATTTTTAAAGTTTTGCAAAATTGTACTGAAAAATTACATATATACATATACGAGGGTGGACTGATATTGAAGCTACCTAAGTAGGAAAAAAACATATTTTTTTTTTTTTAAAAACCATTCATTTCTCAACTCAGTCTCTTTTTAGCTCAATACACTTAGTAAGACGATTTTCAAACTTTTTTATACCGTCTGAATAATACGATTTTGGGAACTCCTCAAAATACGCATTAGTTTCGGATATCACTTCTTCGTTTGAGATGAATCTTTTTGGAAACAGGAAAAAGTCACTAGGGGATAAATCTGGACTAAAAGATGAATGATCAACCAATTCGAAGTGGATTTCTCGTAGTTTTAGCATCGTATCTAGTGCTGTGTGAATCGGTGCGTTGTCTTGAAGAAAGAGCACTTTTTTCTTGTTTAAATGTGGTCGTTTTTCCTTGATTGCATCAACCAATTGATCCAATAATGCACGATAATACTCTCCTGTGATTGTGGATCCCTTTTCAAGATAATCGATGAGCAATATTCCGTGTGCATCCCAAAATACAGTGGCCATAACCTTGCCAGCCGATTTCGCTGTCTTCATGTCCAAACACCGCTATGAAGTGATCTGTCGAACTCGTTTTTGTTCAACACTGAGCAAACACTGCCGATCGCTTTTTCATATGCAATCATTTATAACGATATCGAGGATTTTCTTAATATTTTCTTCAGTAACCACCTCTTTTGGGCTTCCTGTTGATAGTATTGTTGCAGTGCTTGTTCGGCCCCGTTTAAATTCAGCCATCCAATATTTTACCATATAATCTGACGGAGCAGATTCGCCGTAATGTTTATCAAGCTTTTCTTTTATTTTTTTCGCCGTTTTGCCTTTCAATTAATAGTTTTTAATCACTACACGAAATTCACTTTCTTCTATTTTCCAAGAAACGCAATAGTTGCTTACTTCAAACGACTACGACAAATAAACAGCTGACGTTTGACAGATCGTAATTTCTAAGAAAGAAAAAGTTTTTATGTTTGTGCTGCCATCTAGCACTAGGTAGCTTCAATTTCAATCCGCCCTCGTATAAATTACATATTAAAAATGTCATCTATTACTCTAGGCGATATTTTTACCCTGTGAGATTTTTGATGGCATAAATTACATCATTTTACACTTTGGTAACACTGTCTTTTTTGACAACTAATTTAACAGCTGATAGCTGTTTTTTGTTTTGTTTGGTTTGAAATTTCATCGTTTTGATATTGATATTGAATTAACATTTAAAATATTGTTCTCAGATTAAGGCCATTTTTGGTTGAATGGGTGAGTAAGTAAGGGTAAGAATGGTATTGTCAATAATAAACGGACATGATTAACAATTTTTTTGTATCTCAAATAGCTAGACTCAACCGGACGGAGATCGTGTGATTTACCCCCATTGGATTATATTCTTTGGGTTTATGTAGTCATTTGTCTACGTCGATTAACCAGGGATAATACATATCTGAAAATCAACACTCGAAGAGTTATTGGTGAAAAGTTGGTGTTTCAGATTTTGCATTATACACGCCAGTCGTGGCGGTCATATGACTGATATTAAAAAATTATTTCTTAATTTTATTATGATTTAAATTTGTGTAACTCCAAAAACAACCAATATTTTTTTGTAAGGAACATGACACATGAGTAAATTTCTTTTTTTTGAGAATACAAAACAAAAAAAGGTAAAAAAACTATTTTTTTAAGGAAAAAACGCGTTGTATTGGGTCCGCCTAATATTTTTTTTTTTTTTGAAAATGCTAATAAAAAAAACTACTGAATATTTTCCCAAATTTATTTTTTTTATTTATTTTTATTCCTTCCGGTTAATAATGGAAAATGATTTCATTCAATTGGCTGCCTCGGCTGCCCATGCAGTAGCCTACACTATCGGTCCAATTTTTAAACACATCGATTTTGTGCAGCTATATTTCACCAATGGCTTCACGAATATTGTCCTTTAAACCGTCAATTGTCTCTGGCTTGTTGGCGTAACACTTATCTTTGACGGCACCCCACAAATAATAGTCCAACGGTGTCAAATTGCAGCTTCGAGGTGGCCAAACGACATCAGCTCTGCGGCTGATAATGCGATCTTCAAAAACAGGGCGCAAAATATCGAGTGTAGCTTCGGCTGTGTGCCACGTAGCGCCGTCCTGTTGAAATTAAATGTTACTAATATCCTCCTCTTCAATTTTTGTGAACAAAAATTCGTTCAACGTGGCCCGATAACGATCGTCATTGACTGTAACGGCCACTCCTTGCTCATTTTCGAAGAAAATTGGCATAATTATGCCTCTGGACCAAAATCCGCACCAAACAGTGACTCGTCTTGGGTGTATCGGCTTTTCAATGTATGCGTGCGGGTTTTCTGTGCCCCAAATGCGACAATTTTGTTGTTTACATACCCGCCAAGATCAAAATGAGCTTCATCTGAACACATCGCACACATTCTGCAACATTACCATGATTTTCAAAGTAATATCGCAATATATCCTAGCGTTGTTCAAGCGTATACACAACCATATTCGTTCAGCGGAAAAACAAAACTAATTATCTGTCAAATCAGACATGAGCTAAGTGTTACCGTTCACGAAATAAGCACTAGTTGAAAAAAAACATTAGATGGCGGACCCGATATAAACCTCGAAAAATATTCAAAGGTTTTATATTTTGACTGTTTTGGCGACAATGCTAAAGTAAAGATCACCACTTATTAGTAAGGATATTTACCACTACACAATCATATAGAGGCGAGCTGCGGTACATTAATCATCTAAGCTTGTAAATAAAGTTGATTAATGAAACTGAAATAAAGCAATGGATGCTTTATCGAGAGCCAATATGCTTCGTAGAGGAATGACAGAGAAAACAAATATTTTTATCTTTAGGCTGAAAATATTTCCCAGAAAAACGTTAAGCATTTAATTGCATTTTTGTGTTGCAGATAACACATTTTTTTGCGCAAATAACATTTTTATCTGATGATTAAAAGGTTCTAATAAATTTTCTATGTTCGTTACTATTAAGAAAAAAGTTATCATTTGAATGGGAAGATGCTTATGACATAAGTATGTGTATAAGTTGTTTTCCTTTGAACAGAATACATTTCTCCAGACGAGATTTATAATTTTATAAAAGCCTTTAACACATTTTTCCCAGCTTTGCCTGACCATGCCGATGCATTAATCTGGTTACTAATTAACCTGTCGACAGCAGCTTCTTTTTCTAACCTGTCTTCTTCAAGTAACAAATATGGTGGTTGTTCGATTTTGCGGCTTCCCAAAAGTGACTACTGTACACACGAGTGAAAGCGGTTAATTATCGTGTCTGAAGAGATATGTAAGGAAGGTATGTGAAGGACAAAAATTTGCTGCTTCGGATGTCAATACTCTTTCCGATGGACGTATTAACGATACTGCCGAGATAACAAGAGGACGAAACATCCCTCATATTTTTTGTATTCAGTTTGAAAGCATGTTGTATTACTAGCGTTATTTCGCATAATTTTCGTTTATCTGAAATCTGACAGAAAATTAAAATTGAAAATGAAGTCACAAAGGTTCACACGTCTCGTTAGACGACGGAGAAATGTAGTGCTCCAAACAGGCCTCGAACTGTACTGAGACTTCAGTACGCATTAGTTAAAGGCCCAACCATAAGATGCATAAGCTAGCCTAACGAAATTAATAAAAGATTACGTTTTCTATTAATTTAAAAAACAAACGAATTTTCGTCCGCGCGTTCCATTTTTTGTTGTTTTTTTTGTTTTAATGTTTTTTTTGTAAATTTTATTTTATTGAATAGAAACAGTCACACAAAAATGCTTTAAACAGCCGTTTCCGTACAGAATGTGCATCCAGTTTCGTACTTTGCATATGCAAATGATATTTAACGAAACTTGAGGAAATGTTTCTTAAGTACAATATGGTTTGTCACATATGCAGTGCATTGTGCTGGTACTAGGAAAATAGGCTATTGGAAGGAGGACAGAGGGAGTAGTGTTTATGGACCTTAGATTTAAATTTACTCATGTCGTAAGTGGCAGGAAATACTTTCGCTGGAAGATTATTCCACAACCGAACAGTGCGACCAAAGAACGAATTATCCCCATAATGCGTTGTGCGATTTACTGGACAATCAACTACAAAGGGATGTGCTCTACGAGAAATATGAGTACTACGTAAAAATATATGATTTTTAGGAATTAATTCCTTAATTTCGTTAGAACACATTCCGTTTTAGCCACATTGCGACGGTGCTCCAATGAATCGATAGAGCTGGCTACCCTACCGTCATTGATGAGCATCTTCGCCTTCTCCTGTACGCGGCCGAGAAGCTCCAAAATAGACTTTGAAGCACCGGCCCATACATGAGAGTTGTTCCATTTTGGGTCGGATATAGGTCTTGTAAATATTAAGGAGATCAGATGGAGTGAAGTATTTTTTGCACCGTCTAAAAAAACCAAGGCACTTGAATGCTTCTTTCGACACTTGAAATATGTGATCATTCCAACGAATGCCCAGAATATCAAGAGCATCTGATTCCTCAATATCCACATTACCCATTGATACCGATGACAGCACACCACCATGTCTGTGTGTTAAAAAACAACATTGAGTCTTACGTGCATTAAAATCGATCCTGTTCGCACGACTCCAGGTCACTTGTGAGTATGGTGTTCATATTCATCCTTCTTGACCCAACCTCCAAAAGGCTCGGTCTACGATCAAAAGAATATGAGTGACAAATGTTGCTGTCATCCGCAAAAGAGTAGATAGGATTAGAAGAGAGAATATGAGTTCGCACTGTGCTTAAGTTTACCTACGCACATTATAGTTGGGCCTTAAGAGTTGATCCAGTTAAGCTAAATGTAAATGAATTTTTTTGTTGTTGATAAATTCAAATTCAATATACGTACATACGAGACAATACTGTATGATGCTCTGAACCATAATCAACCTCAATAGTTAAAGAGTGGTTTACTCACTTTCTCTGCAAGTGTACCGGTACGAATTACACTAGAAATAATCGATTAGAACCATGACTGAAATGATTCTGAGGAATTGATAATGAGGATTCAGATGGCCTAGGATCTAGGTATTTCAACCAATTACGTACATCACCTTTAGCACAAATATTTGGATGTACGAAATCTTGTCTACGATGGAATTCAAGATTGCTCTGTGTTCAGGTATATTTAGACTCATTTCGAACATTTTTTTTTATTCACAAAACACGGCGGTTAAGCCTGGGCCTAAGTTAATAAAGGTGATTCTGTGAGCGAACAATAAAATTATTATTTTTTTAACGCACGCAATGTTATTCAGACCGATTAATATTCTGACGATTATCAAACTAATCAAACTAATTTGGCCAAACAAAGTTTTCTTATTTTAAGATAAATTATTAATTTTGGTACAGAGGCCTTCTATAAATAAGAAATTTAAGATTTTATTTTAAAATTTAAGATTATTTCTCTTTTGCTCCACATATGCCAAAACACGATTTATAAAAACTGAGAAGAAAAAATGTAAAAATGTATTCGCATTGCCTACATTAAGGGGTTCAAAGAACAAACCTTTGATTCCTTTACAAAATTCTGGTTTTGTTAATATAAATTAAAATTAAATAAATATAAAAAGAGAAATTCTTACAACAAAACCAACAACATGGAATTTAAGAAAGAAAAAAAAAAGGAAAATAATTTTCATTTCCATTGCCTGCAACTGTCTGTCTTGTCGACATTTTATTTTTTTTTTTGTTAAATTTTTTTCAGTTTTAAACAAATGATATATTAAATACAGGAACATGAGTGAGAAAAAGTCCTCGATTTTTTACAATTTTTTTTCGTTGAATGTGAAATAAAAACAAAAACAAAAACAAAAAAGCAAAAATAATGCTAAAAATGTGCGTATGGATAAGTAAATGAGATATTTTTCCTACTGCTCCTTCCTCTTTTTTGTTTTTAATATTTCACATTTAAATGTTGTAGTTGTTGCGATTGTATTATTATTGTTGTTGTGTCTGTTTACAAATATATATACACAGATGCACATACATACGCATTTATATAAATAATTATAGTCGTACAACATTTATTTCATTTTAATTTTTTTTTTTTATATTTCACGAAAATTGCATTGCGTTGTATTTCATGCGTAACATGGCATTAAAATTAAATCGATAAAATGCCAACAACATTTGTTTGAATAAAACAACAACAGATCGTGCTGCAATTATACAAAATACAATATTAACATTAAACAGCAGCAAAAACAGATAAAAAAAATTTTAATGAAAATATACGAAAAATAAATAAATTCGGAGAGAAAACATGAACAAATTTAAAAACCATAAGGAAATATACTGAAATTGAAATGAATTCGAGGAAAATTAAAAAAATATGTTTAAAAAAAAAACAGAGTCAAAGTTTTACTTTTTGGGCCAAAATATATTTAAGAGTGTGAGTATTCGAATTTAAGCTTAAAATTGGAAATTATTCCATTTGGAAATGAGTTCCATAGAATTTATAAATATTTTTAACATATATTTGATACCTATCATCGAGACTAGCTGTTGCATAGTAGCGCAGTCGTGTTACTGGCCAATGGTCAAAAACTTCTGGTGTTAAGTTGGCATGAGATATATTCACCTTATGTTCCTTAAGATTTGTTAGAATATTAGAGAATAACCGACTTGATTTTACTGCTGTTTTTTGGCACATAGACGTGGTGGTGGCGATGGTGTTGAGAGATCCATGCCTATCGACAATAGTAAGAAAACCTTGATGCTCTGGACATGAAAAATCACTGCGATGTCCCTTAAAATTTATACATTTTCTAGTCGTTTAACAAAAGAGAAAGTTTTGAAAAAGTGCAAGAAATACATACTTCACTCCATTTGAACTTTTTAGCACTTACAAGACTTTAGTCGACTCAAAATGGAGTACACATCCCTTACTAATGACGGTAGAGTATTGAAATCTACTGATTCATAAGTGCATAAGGTGTGCTTCAAAATGATAAGGTCACCTTAATATATGCTCAATTCATCCAAACTATAAAATGTTATGCATGGTCCACCTTATTCAAAAAAATTCTACGTTCAAATAAGGGAATAATAAGCCGTTTTTGCTTTTAGAGATTTACCGTTATAATACGTTTATATATAAATTTATGTAAATCAGTGCCAAATTCATTGCGTCAAAATGATAAGGTCAGTGATTATTAAGCAATTAATCTAATCAGAAGCTATCACATTTATTATTTTTTTTTGTAATAATTTATAATCGAAATAATATCTGCGCGGTATGTTGGAGCGGATTTCGCGCCAGCTGTTGCAGATTGCCATAGCTTGGAGCCAATTTCATGCTTTCTTACTATTGTGGCTTAGCACGTTGGCATTAGATAGATAGATCAGATTTTTACTTTAAATGTATAGTGACCAGAGTTGGCAAAAACTCGGGTTTAAAAAAAAACCAATCCGCCGGGTTGTTCTTAGGTTTTTTGATGGGTTTTTTCTGGGTGTTATTCCTGCTTCCAATTTTCGTATCTACAATGCAATTTTGCATTCTTCGTAGGATGCCGTCTTGCATTGTGTGCTATGAGCTGCCAAAATTCTGTAATCGAAACAGGCTGCAATTACTTTGTTTGAACAGTGCGTTATGAAAAAACACGGTTGTAATATAAAGACAGACAGGCAGATAACATTTTCCTTTTACATACCATAACAGCACTCGGTCTCACATAGCAAAAGTTGCCAAATAATTGTTAGAAATCATCAAATGTCGCACCCGTCTTATTCTCCAAAAATTATTCCTTCTGTCTATTGGCTGTTTCGACTGATACAATATCCCTTGGCATGTCATCGAGTCACTTCTTTTGAATACAATAAAATCAGCTTCAAAGTGGATCGCCTCAAAGTTCGAGAAGTTTTTCTAAGACAGGGTTCGAAGGTGGGGAAAAGATGTAAGCAGTGATGTGATAAATTTTTATTGCGATAAGTTTGTCAATTCATTATCTCTTTTGAGCTAAAAAAACGAACCGAATTAAATTATACTCCCAATACGTAAAGTTGTATTATTTTTGTTGTAAATAAACTACGAATAAATAAATAACCCGGGCGGATTTTTTGTTAATATATAAAACCCAATAAAACCCGGGTGGGTTTAATTGGGTTACCAGTGGGTTGCCAACCCTGATAGTGACTCCAGAATGTAATACTCGTGTGCCTGGTTATATTAATTCCATCAGGCGACACTGTAGCTTGCTTGGAAGGTTCTGTGGAATGTTAACTAAGTTTAAAATTGAGTGAGAAATCGGAACAATTTCGTTATATTTCGTTTCTATATTTTAGAAAAGTAATGGAAAGACCATAACTATAAAAAAAAAATAGTAAAATAATTCACTCGTTTTTGATCTAATAATTTTGATACTAAGTTCACTATCGGTTTGAACGACAAATCAATGAAGTGATTGAGAATATCCGGCACATAAGCAGTGTGCTAACCCTCATGCTAGAGACCGAGACAATCATCACCAAAGAGTTATTAACCATTTAAGGAAAGCTTTATAGACAAAGACGCTCGATGTTTGGGTGTCACATGAATTAACCGGTGAGTTTCTAGGTTGTAACTACGGCAGACTTAATTTCGTTCAGCGTACTGTAAGTCATAGTTTAGAGAGCAATATGGTTTTAAAAGAAGCGTCTGTAACTTAATAACGATCGATGGCTATATCGCAGCTAATGTGTGTTATAAAATCTTAAAGAAACATATTCATATTCTTTAATTTATAAAAAAATCCATACAAATTAATTATTTTTTGTGTTGTGAATATACATTATTTTTTTTTCATTACGTACGTTACTATTTCAGTACATACGTTACTATTTTATATTCTATTTTATATTTTAATTTTGGAAATATTTCAAGTGGTTTTTAATTCTCAGCGAAATGATCATATTATTAACGAATTAATACTTTCAGTTATCGTCTTGTGTAGATCTAACGGTACAAAAATGCCTTTGGATTGCGCCTAAAGTCTTACTACTTTAAAAAGGGATTCTTTTTGGCGTTTGGTAGAGTATAAGCAATTGTCTTAATCTTCGCGCTGCAAGCTTTTTCATATCCATATAAGGGGTGTTTTTTATAGAGGTATAAAACTTTAAGATGCAAAAAATGTGCGTATGGATGGATGGATTATTCGATTGACATCAATTTTATTTATCCGAAAGATAATCTGTTGGCATTACATTTTATTTATGATTTCTGGCATATGACCGCCACGGCTGGCGCAGATGTAGTCCAATTTGGACGTCTAATTTTCGATAACTTCTTCCAACATTTGTGGCCGTATATTGGCAATAACACAGCAAATGTTGTCTTCCAAATGGTCTAGCGTTTGCGGCTTTACCGCATAGACCATTGACTTTACATAGCCCCACAGAAAGTAGTCTAGCGGTGTTAAATCACAAGATCTTGGAGGCCAATTCACAGGTTCAAAACGAGAAATTAGGCGGTTACTAAACGTGTCTTTCAATAAATCTATTGTGGCACGAGCTGTGTGACATGTTGCGCCATTTGTTGAAACCACATCTTCTGGACATCATGGTATTCAATTAAGGAATAAAAAAGTTTGTAATCTTAACGTTCTGGCCACCATCGTTTTTGAAAAAGTACGGACTAATAATTCCACCAGCCCATAAAGCGCACCAAACAGTCAGTTTTGCTGGATGTAACGGTGTTTCCACATACACTTGAGGATTACCTTCACTCCAAATGCGGCAGTTTTGTTTGTTGACGTAGCCATTCAACCAGAAGTGTGCTTCATCGCTAAAGAAAATTCGCTTATGAAAATCGGGAACAACGGTAATCTCGTTTTGAGCCCATTCGCCGAATCTACGCCGGACGTGAGTCTATTCGCGATAAATTGCCAAGCCAAACTGAGAATAAATCACTTGACAGCTGTTATATCGGTCGCCATCTTGGAAAGTAATGCCAACTTAAAGTTCTATACCTCTTTAAAGAACACGCATTATAAATGTCAATTTAGTGTACCTTCATGGTTTAAATATTGAAGCATTTAAGAAGTACTCCATAAATTCGTCGACAAGAGCTCTAATTTTTAAAATCAATTTTTAAGAAACGTAAAGAAATGACAGTTTATAGTTATGACATAGAGTAGATAGTTATAGTTATTGAAAGATTAGACAATCAAAGAATGGGGACTAATCACATAAAATATTTGTATGTTTGTTAAGCTATTTGGCTGTACCATAGCCTTGCTTGATTTTCAGTTTTTATAGCAAGTCTTTAGGCAATTTTTATACGTGTGTTTCAATATGTTTTCTCGGTGTTTGGAGCATTTAAAGAAAAAGCTATTAAATTTTAAAAGATAGTTGTTATATCTAAATTTTAGTAAGTTTTAAATTATACGAATTAATATTTTTATTTATTTTTTTTTTGTAATTATATTATTTATTGATATAGACGTCTATATGCCTAAAATTAGATACTATATTATAAAATGGACATTAAAAAATAAAGTTAGACAACCGTTTTCATTACTAAAAGCATTTATTACAATATTATTAATTAAAAATTGGATTTTTTTCTAAATTAAATTAAAATGTTTCGCAATAAAAGTATGAAAATAAAAGACATTTCAAATGAGCACATATCTGAAAATATCAAAGTCTATGCTTAAGCTATAATACTGTAACAGAAATAATTGCATACTTTTTTGGGTAACATTTAATATGTTTTTAATTGATTTCACCTGAGGCACTTGGTCGTTTATATTATTTGATTTTTTCCATCTTTTTTTGTAAATAAATATTTTGTATTTGTATTTCATGTTGCAATTTTTATAAATTTTATAGATAATTTCGTCTTTTTTTTATTATTTCATTTGTTTTTTCATTAAAAACCATAATGTTTTTATTGTATTTGTATGCGGTTGTTGAGTTGGTTGACCACTTGTTTAACTCTTTCTCTAACAAAAACAGCGACTTTTATGCAAAAAAAAAAAAAAAAAATTCTCGGAATGAAGTTCATGGTATTTAATGTATAAAAATTGTCTACATTATGTTTTGTTTGCCGCTATTTATTGGGTCGGTTGGTTTTTTAATAGTTGTACCCAAACCATTGTTAACCTTAATGGTGGTTTTAACGAATTGTGAGTATTTGGCGACCACTTGAATTATAAATTGTGTAGTTTTTTATTTTTATTTATTTTTTTGTTCGTTTTTTATTGTAAATAATATACAGGCAATATTTATATGCATTTGTTATGATACATACAGTAGAGGGGTATCATAGTACAAGTATATTTTTAGGTGCAGTCAGTTGAAAAAGTCTACTTTAAGGTTTTTTTTTAAAGCAAGAAAATGGCTATATTTTCTATGTATAACCCACTGTATGGTATACATAAGTGTATGTATTGTGTTAAGTATTAAGTATTCTAGTGTTAAGTATTCAAGTGTTAAGTACTTAAGTATTCTATTAACGAAGGCCATCAAATGGATGTAGATAGCACAGGATTTGATCAGCAGAACGAAGAAATGACTCAGTAGTTACGAAAAGTGCTGCTGTTAAAATTCTAGAGAAAAAAAACTATGCGAGAAAGAATCACCAGCTGGAAATATTGTTTTAAAAGATTATTTAATAACAACGGCTTTATCGGAGAAAATGATTACTGCGAAGATGCCTTTAAGACAACGAAGTGTGGCAACAGAAAAATAATCTCCGCAAAGTAAGTAAGGTTAGCCTTAATGATGACGAAATTAGCTATAAGTATTGTGAGTCGTGGCAGTTTGAGGGCAACAAATGTGAAGATCGAAAATGTCAATTTGACCGCAAATCCGAAAAGAATGATGGAGGTGTTAAGGCTGTAGGTGAGAACATCATTATCGAGAGCCAAAAAATGCGGGTAGATGAGAACGAGTCGCGGGTAGCAGAACAAAAGAATGGCGCAATACTGGCGAATACTATGCCGGCTAAAGTAGAAGGCAGACGACCTAATCGAAACGAGATATCACCTAAAGGTCTTGTAGAAAAAGCCAAGCCTGCTGAAAAGCAGGAAGGCTGAAAAAAATTACTTTTCTAAAAAAACAACAATAGGGTGGGTCATCTATCCGTTTGAATTTGAACTAGTGGTTATTTCGAATCTGGCAATACTTATGTCATTCTATTCTGTCAAAAATTCAGTATTACCTCCACTGAACGAAATGAATCGATTTACGCTTGAGAAACGTTGGAATTTATAAGGAATTTATATCCAAAACAAAGACAATTAATCAGGGATTGCAAAAAAAAAAAAAAAATCAAAAACAAAAAAATCATCTTTGCGGATGAAGCTCACTTTTATCTTGTTTGGTACATTAATAAGCAAACCTATTACGAGTGACTGTATGGTGCGGCTTGTGGAGCAGAGACATCATTGGCCAATATTACATATTTGGAACCAATAACGGTCAACAGAGACACCTATCGCACCACGATAATCTTTTTTTGTTCCCGCTCTTCATGGTATTCATGTGAACGATGTTCGGTTTCAACAGAACGATGTAACTTGCCACACATCTCATGCCACAATCGATTTATTACGTCAAAAGTTTCATGGCCGCTTTCTAGCCGAAAATCTGATGTTAAGTAGCCGCCATAAAGCTGCAATTTGACACCGTTTGACCATTTTCCGTGGGGCGCCGTTAAAGACAAGTGTTATGTCGACAAACCAGAGACAATTGAGCATTTGAAGGCCAATATTCGGGATGCCATTGCCGAGATACATCCTCATACACTCAAAAAGTTCTCGACAATTGGGGCGATCAAATGAAGTACTGTACCGCGGCAGTCATATGAATGAAATAATATTCCATTTCTAACCCCAACAATTGTACTTCACAATAAAAAAATAAATTTGGCAAAATATCAAACCGTTTTTGTTTTATTGCAATTTTATATTTAAACTTCAAAATTGCACACCGTATACAACAACAAAGCAAGCAGACAACGAAAAAAATAAGATACAACAACACCATAAGCACTGACACAAACAAGATGTTTGCGATCAAATCGCTACATAAGAACTAAAGGAAAAGAATTGGAGTCTACCTGAAATACCGAGAAGTTCGAATGCTTATGAAATCTCGCCCGCTTACTGACTGCTGATGGTGTGTATTGTTCACGACGTTGTTTAGAAACTTCTACCATTACCATTCTCAAGATATACAAACAAAAACATTTACTTTGTATGGGAGTTTCCGCGAACACTTGTCAAATCTCTCCCATATTTGGCCTGATTATTTGCATTGACTATGATTTAATTCACCCCACATACTGAAACTTTAGCTTTAGCCGTTCTCAAGATATAATGAAATCAATATTTAAATCGTATGGGAGGCACCACGTCCACTAGTTTATTTTCGGCGACCTTTCGCCTGATGATTTTTATTAACTATGAAGTCATTCAGACCAAACTCAGAAGCTTTAGCCTTAACATGCCTTATCAAAGCCTGTATAAATCAATATCTAGTTTGTATGAGAGGTACCTCAACCACTTGTCCTTTTCCGTCCTTTTTTCCACCAGTGATTCGTATTGAATATGAGATAATTCCACCCAATTCTCAATATGTAATGAAATCAATATTTAGTTTGTGGATGAGTTACCACTCATACTTCCTTAATTACGTCCACCTTTTGACTGATGATTTCTATTGACTTTGAATCTATTTGGACCAAATTTTGAGACATTTTTGATACTATTTTAATACCATATCAATCATACAGAGGGATACTGCAAAAATTTCAAGAAAATCGGTCCAGCTGCTTAGCCGTCAATAAGGATCAAACAAGCTAACAAACAAACAAATATACATACAAACATACATTCATTTTTATATATAAGATTATTTTATTATCTTTTCTTTTATTATTGCATATTGTTACGTTTTAACGTTTTCAAAACGTGTGAGTTCTTTTTAATTGTGCCAAAATAAAATAAACCCCACGTTGTTGTTGTTGTTTTAAAGTTTTATTTTCTTAGTACAGCAACTTATTTATCTTAACTCACTTAATATTCGTTTATTTTTTCCTCCGTTACTCCTCTAGGGAGCATATTTGCTTTCCACAAGCATCTATTGCTTTGTTTCAGTTTCTTTAATCAATTTGATATCTCAAGCTAAGTAGATGACTAATCCGCTGTAGATTCCTCCGTATGATTTTTTTGTGTAATGGTGAAGATCCTTGCTAATTGGTGGTAATCTTTACTTTAGCATTGTAATTTTTTCCCAGTAGGGAAAACATTAACCTTATCGACGAAGGCAAAGCAGCTTTCTTATATACCTAAGTTTGAAAAGTTCCGGAAATGTCTCAAACGCTCTTATATCCTCTATTTTATATCCGTTAATTTTAAAAGATATAAAATTGTGTTACCTATAGATGGTCAGATTGGCAATGGCGTCAAATACACAAATCAGTTTTGCAATACTGTCAAAAATACAAATCAGTATGGCAATACCATGGTAGTGCATTATCAATCTTGTCACAAACCAATAGACAAATAGCCCACAATACAGTCCCAAAGATATATTTTATTTTTAGGGATTTTTATATTCGTAACCATATACATATACAGATGTGAGTAATTACAATTTATGATTTTTCACCCATATACTTTAGGACTCCATTACCTTAGGAGAGCAGTTATATTTTAAGGTATATTTTTTGTATGAAAAAGTCTATTTTTTCTAAATATTAATGTATGCATATGCCCTTAAGTATGCTTTAAATCTTATTTTTCTTATAACCCTCACTGTAGGCAATGCTTTTTATTTAATTTTTATTTATATATAAAGTATCGTTTCTCTCTCTTTTTTTAGAGTCCAGCTCAGTTTGTTGTTTATTTGTTCATTTTTATAAATTTTTTATATTATTTTATTCACTTTTATTTTATTTGCCATTATTTTTTAATTTTTTTGATTTTGTTTGCCGTCGTATATTTTTGTTTGTTTTTATAGGCTGTTGTTGTTTTCACTGTTGTTTTTTAGTTGGTCAACCGTTGAATTATCAATTTCGTGGTGAAACTTGTGGTAAATAAGTGCGGTAAACTTCAATGATTTTTCAAGGTTTTGTGATTGTTGCTATTTTTTTATCTCTTTTTGTATTTATTATATATTTAATTTTTGTTATTTTGCAAAAAAAATGTTTTTTTTTTTAAAGCTAAAGAGCTTTGGTTTTATTGAGAATTGATTGTCATAAATAAATAAATACAATAATATTGTCAATATAACATTAAGATGGCAATACAAATTACCATTTGAAATGATTGCAATTGAAAAAAATTTATACTGACATTTGCTAATAATGTTTTACAAAATTAATAAGTACTTATGCCAAAATATTGCAACGATATTGAACCTAAAATTTATATTGAAAAATATTTGGAAAAATCCTTACAAGTATGCTTACAAATCTATTAATTCAGAAAATTTTATATCACAAATCAATATATTACTTCATTTTTACATATGAAACAAATCAGTGGTTTTAAGGGAACTTCGAGGTCGTATTTTTGTATGCAATAGTTTTGCCTGGATCTGTCTGTGGGTTACAGGAAAATGTTCACAAAAGGACTGGTTTTCAGGATTTTAGAACAAATGTGCTAACAGTATGCCGCTTTATTTGAGCATTAGTTTAAACATATAATGTGTTTTTATTTGTAACAACGCAGCTCTGATTGTGGCTTCGAACAGAGCTTCTAGTCCCTTTTGAAGCTTACCTTGCAAAAATAAACAGATATCGGAATTTTATTTCACTATTTTTTCTCTGTGATCGGTGTGTGTGATTTCTTAAAACACGTTTCGTTCAGAGTATTTATACTTCGTTTTATTTTTGCTCAAAATTTCTGAATGATATTTACTGGTGATCAGGGTTGCCAGATGATTTTGATTAAATATCGTCATATTTGAAATTAAAAAATCGGCAAATAAAAAATAACATGAAATAAACGTTATACAGACAAACTGTATTTTATTGTTCGTACAATGGCCACATTTTGATTCGAGAGGAAAGAGCACAGTAAAGTGCAAACAACAGCAAATATTATCAGGATAACGATCCCAAACACATATCAGATGTGCAAAACTTTTGTTGATCCGTTACCATTCCAAATTTTAAGAAATGTCCTCGCTGAAGCCAGAACCTCATGTTATTGAAAATTTGTGGCATAAATTGGGAAGTTATAAAAAAAAAAAACATCCTTGTTCAGCTTTAAGCAGGGCCAACAGCCCATTGGGAAATCCTTCAATATCTTTTTAGTTGTTAAGTACAGTTACTATGTTTTATTATATATAAGGAATTTTGCACTCTTGACAGAACATAGAGGTCGTTATGTACTACGAGCTGCTAAAACCACGATACACACTGCAATTACTTCGTTTGAGCTGTAAACTATGAAAAAAATGGCCGAAATATAATGACAAACATGATAAAGTTATTATCTTGTGTAACAACGTCGCAAAAGTTGCCACATATCTTGTCGCAACCTCCCTATTCCCCCTAAATTGCTCTTCTGCAGCTTGCTGTTTCGACGTATACAACATGATTTGGTAGACCACGGCTTTACTTTTTTCACAAAAATTGAAAATTGGCTTCAAAATTAGATCGCCTTAAAAGACGAGGATTTTTTTTTCGAGACGAGATTCGAAAATTACCTGAGAAGTGGGGAGAAGTGGTTGTTATAATGGACAATATTTTGATTTACTTGTTATTCTGTTATCTTTAAAACAAAGAACCGAATCAATTTGTAGTCCTAATAGATAAATTACACGGTGTGACGAAAAAAAAAAAAAAAATATGGCAGAAGAAGGATCTGGTTTTGAAATTTTCGAAACACCTCCAAAATTTTGAGTTACGGGTAAAATATTGGTTTTTCGTACCTTCAGGTACTTATAAGCTTATATATTAGCATATATAGCATATATAGCATATATAGCATATAGAGCATATATAGCATATATAGCATATATAGCATATATAGCATATATAGCATATATAGCATATAGAGCATATATAGCATATATAGCATATATAGCATATATAGCATATACAAAGGGTCCACCATCTAACGTTTTTTTTAACTAATGCTTATTTCATGAACAATAACACTTAGAGCTCATGTCTGATTTGACAGATAATTAATTTTATCCTTCCGCTGAACGAATATGGTTGTGTATACGCTTGAACAACGCTTCGCTAAGTGGGCCTGCGATCGACTTTCAGAAGATGCCGATTTTGCCAAAAAAAATCATCTTTTCAGATGAAGCTTATTTTGATCTTGGCGGGTATGTAAACAGGCAAAGTTGTCACATTTAGGGCACAGAAAACCCGCACGCATACATTGAAAAGCCGATACACCCAAGACGGGTCACTGTTTGGTGCGGATTTTGGTCCAGAGGCATAATTGGAGTAGCCGTTACAGTCAATGGCGATCGTTATCGGGCCATGTTGAACAAATTTTTGTTCACAAAAATTGAAGAGGAGGATATTACCAACATTTGGTTTCAACAGGACGGCGCTACGTGCCACACAGCCGAAGCTACACTCGATGTTTTGCGCCCTGTT
Source organism: Wohlfahrtia magnifica (assembly GCA_023159175.1). Taxonomy (NCBI): domain Eukaryota; kingdom Metazoa; phylum Arthropoda; class Insecta; order Diptera; family Sarcophagidae; genus Wohlfahrtia; species Wohlfahrtia magnifica. The sequence continues at coordinate 5,410,819 of JAKWBJ010000223.1, forward strand.
TTTGAAGATCGCATTATCAGCCGCAGAGCTGATGTCGTTTGGCCACCTCGGAGCTGCGATTTGACACCGTTGGACTATTATTTGTGGGGTGTCGTCAAAGATAGGTGTTGCGCCAACAAGCCAGAGACAGTCGACGCTTTAAAAGACAATATTCGTGAAGCCATTGGTGAAATACCGCTGCACACAATCGATAATGTGCTTAAAAATTGGACCGATCATGTAGGCTACTGCATGACTAGCCGAGGCAGCCATTTGAATGAAATTATTTTCCATTACTAACCGGAAGGATTGTACTTTCAAATAAAAAAAAGAAATTTGAGAAAATATTCAGTAGTTTTTTTACAGTATTTAAAAAAAAAAAATATTTGGCGGACCCTTTAACATATATAGCATATGTTAACTGAATATTACCTGATTCTAAGTTTCTTTTCGGATTTTAAAAGAAGACAAGCAGAAATGGTATAAAAGTCTTGAAAAACAAACGTGTATTTCTCAAGCAAACATATATTTCAACCAATTTTTTCCACATTTTCCAAGTTTATATGCATTTTTGCGAAAATTATATTTAATTATGAACAAAACGAGACTTACGGTTAAGAACTCAGTTGGACATTTACTAAAACAATAAAGTTGCCGTGCATTTAGATTTGTCGGAAGATCGGCATTTTTGGAGCAAAATCGGTATTTTGACAATTTTAAGAGAAAAAATCGTCAAATATGGCAGACTTGCTGGTGATAATTTTATTCTTTTTTTAAGGAATCGATATAAATCATGCCCTTTTAATCCTGCTAGTAAGTATCGAACAACTGGCTCAAAATTATATGCAAGATATTATAGCCGAATAATATCAGCAACACGGATCTCTCTAAGCTGACTAACGAGGAACCCATAAATATAATGTTAAAAATGATAAAGGTTTGTCCACATCGTCAGAAAGAAAACGAACAACATCACAAGAATGGAATTAGAATGAAATCCTCAGGACTTAAGATATCGTGGTCGACTTAAAAATAGCTGTAGGCGCTCGATACTTCATGGCAAAATTATACAAATTTATTAATTGATATTTCAGTGTAGTTTACATAGAGAATTTCTACATATAATTAAATCAAAAGAAGTCCAATAAAAAAAAAATATATGTGACTGTTCCACTTTGTTTTTGATAGGGTTAACTACTGTAGTTTTCTTTGGTTCAATAAATTTTTGGAAATCATTTTGAACAATATTACAGTACATTTCTGGTAAGCACATAAAGCACTCTGTGATGCTTAATTTGCTTTTACGCAAACACCGTAATCGGTGCCGAAAATGTATGCAGAAAACCAGTTTCACTGTGTACATAACCCCCATTCTGAGCATTTTAATTAAATAAAATAGTTTCTGTGATTAAAAGTGTGGACTATAGTCCTGATTTAACATTAGGTCGTCGTTTTATTATTATTTATTTTTTTTAATTGCAGCCTCGACGAATCTGTGGACTTTAGTTTACTTCTTTTCAACATACAACTTGACTAAGAATTGATTCCTCTTTACGATTGTTTATATTGAAAATTTGCTGTGTAGTCTAAGGAATAATTGCAACCTGGCGAACGTTTTGAGCGAAAAATCTTATGTCAATTTAATATTGCAACGTTTTCTTTTTAATTGCATTAAATAAAATAAATAACGAGTCTGTTGTTGTTTAACTCTAAGCATTTATTTGTTTAACTTGCACTTATACAACTCTAACTATACAGTTTATTTATCTTGCACTTAATACACAAACTAATCAACACTTTTATTTCCGACTTAATATGACTTAACTTTATGCACAATGCGCCACTTTTGTATAAAAATTACATTATTTCCGATTGTATTTACCATAGCATAGCATTTCCGTTAATTTAAATGTAACAACCAAAATCGGTACGTTGGCAGTGTTCAATAAGCAAGTGATAATGTGGAGTGGCAGATACATTGCGTCTTGACACAAACCGATAGAATAAATGCCATAAATAAGGTTTATAGCTAAGACTACTACTATACTAATTTATTGTATATTCTCTTAAGGCATATGTGCTTTCTGTAATACCAGCATGTGGCTTATGTGGCCGCTTTAATTGTTTCCGTTCTCCACATATACAAAATTCAATATTTAGTAGGAACGATAGGCGAACACCCACTTATCTAATTTACCCAGCTACTGGCTGATGATGTGTATCGTTCACGATTTTGTTTGAACCTAATTTAGAAACTTCTTCTATTACCGTTCTCAAGATAAACAAAATCCAATATCTACTTTGTATGAAAGTTACGCCCACCTGTCTAAACCCGCCCACATTTGAACGCTGATTTACATTGACTATGAATCTATTATTGCTAAATATATAGACTTTTCCTGTTACCATTTTGAAGATATTATCAATTACCGCTTACTACGATCTTTAGCTAGAACTTCGATCTGCGTCCAACTTAGTTCCTCATCAGCAGACTTTATCGCGTCCAATAGGCTTCTCCGCCATGTGCCTCTCGGTCGATAGCGGGGTCGATTTCCATGAGGACTCCAATCGAAATCTTGTCTTGCGACATTGTCTGTTGGTCTCTGCAATGTGTGCCCAATTCAGTGCCATTTTGATAATCTTATCTCCAGGGCAATGAGCGTTTGTCTGCATTTTCTGTGAAGCTTCGAGTATTTCTCAGACATCGGTTGATGAAAGCTTGTAGTTTGTTCGTTGCCTCCACTAACACAAGCCAACTTCACTTTCATAAAGGAGTACAGACTTTACAAATTTTGGTTGCAGATGGTAGCTGCCGGCGTCGTCATGCTTTTCGGAGGCTTGCAAATACCGCTTTTGTCTTCGCAGGTCGAGCCCCGATATCCGTTTTGGCATCGTCATCTGGTGTGATTTGGCTGCCAAGTTGTGCAAGCTCTGTACCCCTTCAACAGGTTTATCATCAAGGAAAATGCAATCAGTGCATGAGTTGTTCACTCTCATGCCTTTTGTCTTATTGACATTGATGCGCAACTGGTTTTTATTTCATGACATATTCGCGAGCAGTTCAGTTTGTCCTGCACGTGGCTTCGCTTCGTGTATATCAACGCAATTATCAGCATAAGTCAGGTCTTTAGGTTGTTGCATACTAATTGGGTGCCAAAGAATGCCTCGGTTAGGAGTGGCATCTCTTCTTGTTCGAAGCTTTTTTACACTGTTAATTCCAATAAAATTCCATGAAGGAACATGTGGACTTCTCCCAGTCAATGAGCTGCATCCTATTCTATTTTTAAGCTCATTGAATGGGACCTACAGTTTAACGCCGGCTCCGAACGACAAATGAATTAGAGAAGTTTTTTAATACTAGTAACACCCATAACCAGTGACTAGCTAATGTAATGAGGTGATACCGCTGTCGAAAAGCTTTTTTCTTTTACTTTTAAAGATGGTCTGGCTCGATATTAAGCCGACGACCTTCTGATTGGTAGGCGGATGTCTTACCTATCATACTACAGCGGCAGAGTTTTGTTCGAAGTAACTCACCAATTACCCCCAGAAAAATGAGTGTATAAAGGATACATTCCCGACGGACACCTAAAACTATATCAATAGGGTCAGAAAGTGCACCTCCGTGCAACACTCTATACCTGAATGCAGCATACTGCGCCTGTATGAGGCGGACAAATATACTTGGAACCCCCTTTCTTAAGAGTGCATCGCAGATGCTTTCTCGAAATCGACGAAGACCAAACGGCTTCATTTCGAAGATATAGAAAAATATATAAAAATATAAAATAGATATAGAAAAATATTTAGCCTATAGTTCCTTTTAGATATATAGAGAGATACTGTAAAAATCGGTTCAGGCGGTTAGCTGTTCATAGAGTTAAAAAAACATACATACATACACAGGTATATACATTCATACAAACACACATTCTTTTTTATATAAAAGATAACAGAAAGAAGAAGAACCATTAAAGTAAATTACAAATGTGCTATGTGAACGGCGTAATTCGTATTAGTAATTCAAACAATCAACAAAGTAATTCGAAGTTTTGTGTGAATATGAGCAATGAGGTTAATTTCTGAATATATAATAATATAGTAACATCGGTTAATACTTTCATCAACGTGAGGAACTTTATTAATGAATTGTTGTTTTTAATAAATACAAGGTGGGCAAATTTAAGGTTAGGCAGTAAATTGGCTGTCAAATTATGAAATGTCAAGAGTTGAGCTGCCAACCTTTGATACTTATTTAGTAAGAAATTGGGAAATTTTAACTACGGAACGCTACACTCTTGAACAAAGAATTTTAATTGTGAAAATTTGCTATCAAAATGGTGAAAATTTTACGGTATCACTACATAAAATTCGTAATCAGGCTCCTTCTGAGACCACTGTGATTAATTTAATCGCTAAATTCGAGGCTCACGGTACTGTTGCCGACAATAGATCTAAACGGAACGATCGTAGTGGCCGTAGTGATGCAAACATAACCGCTGTACAGCAAAATGTTGAGAATGAAACTGGAACATCAATTTGTCGACGTTCGCAACAATTGAGCATCAACAGAGGAAGTTCAACTCGTTCAAGAATTAAAGCCAGCCGACCATTGCTTGCGTCGAACGTTTGTGAACTGGCTGTTTGAAAAACTGAACGAAAACAACACATTTTTCAACAAAATCATCAACAAAAAAAATTGTCTCGTATGTGGCTCACAAAATCTACAAACTGTCCTCGAAAAACCATTACATGCAAGGAAAGTGACCATATGGTGCGGTTTGTGGTTAGACGGCATTATCGGCCCATATTTTGTCGAAAATGAGCAAAGAAACGCCGTCACCGTGAATTCTCTGCGCTACCGAACCATGATAACCAATTTAATGTGGCCACAATTGGCTAATCTTGACGCCGCAAGCCACACAGCCAGCCAAAAAACTCAGTCATTGCATGAGAATTTTCCTGGTTGTGTAATTTCTCGATTTGGCGATGTCAATTGGCCACCTCGTTCCTGTGAGATAACTCCGCTGGATTATTTCCTCTAAGGCCATTTAAAAGACCGGGCTTACGTGAACAAAGCGCAAACAACTGATACTCTGAAAGATGAAATTCGGCACTGCATTGACGAGGTAAGCGAAGATTTGTTGCAAAATGTGGTTAAAAATTTTGTGAAAAAAGCGGTCGTCTGCCGATGTGCTAGAGATGGACATTTGCCCGACATCATATTCATTCATATGAATAAAACTGAATTTGTAAAAAAATGTAACTTTAAGCCAATTTACTTAATATCGTCAAATTTGTTCACCCTTTATTAGTAACTAGCAAATAAAAGAGAGTGAAGCCATATATCTCATAATGTATCAAAGGTTTTCTAACGAATTGGAACTGTTTCAGGGTTTCATGGTTGATGGCAGTCGCTGAGAGTACCTTAAATCAGTATGTTATGCCAATAGCCAAACAACTTTTGAGCAGTTGGCGAAGAATTACTGAAGTCTTTAAGAAAGTAGTTAAAAATTTAATTGACAGGATCCGTTAGGCAAACAAAAAAACAGGCGTGGTGGTGGTTTATCATGAAAAATCCCTTTAATTAAATAATTTTATGGGCTTATTGATTTCTACTGTAGAAATATATAACAATTTGAAGCAAATAAATTAATTTTGTTTTTAATTTTCTTTCTTTTTTTTCTACAACTACATAAATACAAAATTAATTGCCAGGATTTGATTTTGTTGTCCCTGTTTTTTTATTTTTTTGCAATAATAAATCTCGGCTATAAACTTGTTCATAATTAATATTAACTGACATATTTCTGAGCCAACTTATGCCAGCCAACCATTAATTTTAATGCAGAAAACAACAAATTTTTAAATCCTCTTAATAAATAAATAAAAAAATAAAAAAAAGAAGGGCTTTAACGTAAATAGCTTTAATTAATAAATTTTAAATCTTCATTGGTATTAAAAACAGAAAAAAAAATCATGCAAATAAACTGCGTATAGGTATATGCAACAAAACAGAAGCATATGAGTTAATTTACAGCATTAAAGGCGTTGCAAGTACTACAATTATAATGACACGAACAAAAAAAAAAAAAAGAGAAAAGAAAAATTTTAAATGAAAACAAGTGGTTACGGGGTTCCAAAAGTGGGCGTTTATTATTTAATAATTTTTAGGCACACAGTTACACAGACTCGTAGGCTTTTTTAGGCCAAGAGTCATACAGACTTTTACTGATGGCATTTTGTTTAATGCTGACCATCTTAATTTCCATAAAAAGGATATTAAATATAAATAAAGGATATGAACAAGTTCTCCTTTTTACAAATGCGGTTTTCAAAAGGATCAATCAACTACGCGATGCTGCGAAAAAACTACAAAAAGAATTCTGTTTGAAATTTATTTATGCAATCCCTACAGTGGTGGCAGTGTTAAAAAGTTGTTTGTTGCAACTGCCTTAAAAAAAAAAAAAAAAAAATATTGGCGATTTAAAACTTAAATCCGACTATAAAAGTTTATTATGTTGTTGAGCCTGGTATTTACCGAAAAAACCAATGGTTGTTGCCCCAGAAAAACAAAATCATATGCAAACATGTATACACTTATACTTAAAACAGTAGCAGCAACATCTATAATAACAACAACAAATATAATAATAACAATAACAATAATAATCATCATTATCATCATCAATAAGAATTACAAGTTGTTCAACTGCTGCATTAACAACGGCGGCAACCAAACCTTGTGGTTAAAGCAAGGCAAACGCCCACCATTAACACTAGACATGGTGTTGTTATTGTTCATGATATAGTTGTCTTTGTTGTTGTTGTTGTTGTTGTTGTTCATAAAATGAAAATTGTAAAATAACAACAACTATGAATTAAATGCATACTATAACATGCAATTGTTGGTTAGTATTGTATGCTGTTGTCAGTGATGACGATGACGACGGTTGATGATACTGATGTTGCTGTTGCTGTTGCTATTGCTTTCATATATAGTTGTGTGATATGTGTGACTGTGTGTGTTTGTTGTTTTTGGTTGCTAATGACTTAATAAATCATCGTTCTCGCCAATTGTGCCAATTGAATGAGTAAAACAGATGTGTTGCTCCGGCAACCAATAACCCAAAAAACCAACATCATTGCCACCGCTACCACCACCATTACCAACACCGCCAACGCCACTACCCATTATTATGATTACCCCACATCATCGTCGTCATCATCATCAGCATCAACATCATTATTATGGCTATGACCACTAAAAAGAGCAGGCAGTTGTAATGCAGAATCATCATCTTACTTCATCATTATCGCCTTCATCATCGCCATCATTAGCATCAACATCAACTTGTATGCACTGAGAGTTGTATACTGAGGCACAGTTTAATGTTAATGGCTGACTAGCTGGATGGCTGGCTGTTATGTTGGTTATTTGGTTGGTCTGTTTGTTATTCCTTTTTTTTTGGGATACACTACTATATAGCAAAAAAAAACTCCACTATAAAATCGGCGCCGAAAACATAATTCAATAAAAATCCACAAATTCCTTTAATCCTCAATATTCATTAAAAACACACCAAAAAAAAAAAAAAAAAAAATTAAAAATAAAAACAAACTATAGGCAGACCATCACACAGGAACAGTGAGTGACAAAAGTATAAAACAAATTGCTATACAATTTAATAACTAAAGAGTAGTTTAAAAATTAAATAATAAAAACGTTTCAAGCACAAACATGTTGCAAATTATGCCCAACAATAACAAATAACATAAAACGAATATGGCATAAAAGAGAATTGTAAAGAATGTGTGATTTCTTTAAGTTCTTGTAGTTTAATAGAGTTGTTTTAATTCTCATTGAGCTCATATATTATTTGGTTAATAGGTTGGAGTTTTGTTCGATTAAAGTGTGCAGTAGGTGCCCCCGTCTTAAGGGATATCGGAGAGGTGGTCTGCCCGTCTTTCACCATTGATTAAAAGAGCTCTTTGGATTTGCCAGTGCAAGTGCTCTAGAATTTCTCTCGCATTTGACGTTTATACTTCGTTGTCCATAAGAGCTCCCGCACTTATCTTGCCATCGTCATCGTATTATTAAGAGCTTTCGAATTTTTTTGCACTCGTTATCAACCAGAAGTTGTGACAAGAGCAGTGTTGCCACAACTTCGAACTTTTTGTAACCAAGTTTCGATAAAAAAAAGTAACCAAAAAATAACCAAAATCTTAAATCCAAATTTTAATGCCAAAAACATGAAAATATCATTTTATGTATAGATTTTATAGCAGTATTGACTGAATATGATTGGTTCTCCTCCTTGTGCTGACCATTTTAACTATGTATTAACAAACTTTGTACACTAGAAATATCCTTCTCTCATATGATGACGTCTGGTTATGATGACGTTTTAAAATTTATTTGTGAATAATTTCACTAACAGATATTTTAATGAGTCGCTAAATATCCGAACGAAACAATGGCGTGAAACGGAAATATGTCTGACGAAATAGTATAAACAACTAAAGTTTTTTTTTTTGCTTTGATTGCTTACCAAAGCTTATTCTGAATATGTTCTCCGATCTCAAACTACGAGAGATTATTTAAGCAGTTCAGAAGTGCCATGTCAGGCAAAAATGTTCGGAGATGCTGAATTGAAGGTATTACTCTATGGAGATTAATTTCAAACTCAGAAAGCTACTCAACAAAATATTGAAAGCAGCAGAATTGACCAAATAGCAATGGAATTGAGTACCGCATAATTAATGCCGAGAGATGTTGAAAGGCGAAATTTCATGTTCGAAAAAAATGATGAAAAAATATATCAAATGTTTCAAGATCAGATGAAACTATTTAAAATCTAGACCTTGCCCCTCCGACTACCATTTGTATCGATCGCGTAATAAATGTTAACAAGAGCCCACGCATATCTCTTGCCACCGTATTAACACGAACTAAACATTCCAGAGTCTGTCTTCAGTACTGTACCCACCACCGGAAGCTGTCTCCAGCACAATACCCGTTACCAAAAGCCGTCTTTAATTCAGCCACTCTACCCAACGCTATCTCCTGTACAGCATACCCGCTGCAAACGCTGCCTTCAGCACAGCCACCGCTCTTTACGCTGTCTCCTGTACCAGCGTTGCCATAGTGACACTCAAGTGTCACTTATGACGCTTTTCCATACAAATGACCCTTTTTGAGAATGAGCAAAGTTCCAAATTCCTCACGAAAATTCTCAGTGCACTTAGCTTTTATATACATATGTATGTGGTATAGTTTTGTGAACATATATATCAAAATTGCATTCGGTATTATTATTGCAACAACTGACTTTTATGCAACTGTCATGTTCTATGCATACCAATTTTTATTTCATATAAACTTTGACAATTTTGTAAAATGAACTGCTGACAAACTGCGATTAAGCCCTGATTTATGTATGCGTTTCGGCTTAAGTTTTGACAGCAAGAAGCTTTTATAAAGAGTTCGCCATCTAACGTTTTTTGTTCCAACTAGTGCTTATTTCGTTAATGGCAACACTTAGCTCCTGTCTGATTTGACAGATAATTAGTTTTACCCTTCCGCTGACGAATATGGTTGTGTATACGCTTTTTCAATAATAATAATAGTCGGACGGTGTCAGATCGCAGCTCCGAGGTTGCCAAACGACATCAGCTCTGCGGCTGATAATGCGATCTTCAAAAACAGGGCGCAAAACATCGAGTGTAGCTTCAGCTGTGTGGCACGTAGCGCCGTCCTGTTGAAACCAAATGTTGCTAATATCCTCCTCTTCAATTTTTGTGAACAAAAATTCGTTCAACATGGCTTGATAACAATTGCCATTGACTGTAACGGCCACTCCTTGCTCATTTTCGAAGAAAAATGGCCCAATTATGCCTCTGGACCAAAATCCGCACCAAACAGTGACTCGTCTTGGGTGTATCGGCTTTTCAATGTATGCGTGCGGGTTTTCTATGCCCCAAATGCGACAATTTTGCTTGTTTACATACCCGCCAAGATCAAAATGAGCTTCATCTGAACACATCGCACACATTCTGCAACATTACCATGATTTTCAAAGTAATGTCGCAATATTTCCCAGCGTTTTTCAAGCGTTTACACAACCATATTCGTTCAGCGTAAGGATAAAACTAATTATCTGTCATATCAGATATGAGTTGAAAAAAAACGTTAGATGGCGGACCCTTTAGTTAAGATATATAAATTAAATCTAAGGTTTCATTAATAAAGAAGCTTTGTTCTTGTATTAAACAAGGAAATAAATAACGGTGCTCTTTTTATGCAAAGGCAGCTTACCTTTGGCTAGGAACCTGCACATCCTGAGTAATAGCCCAACTGGACACATAAGCTAGCTTGTGTAAAAATTATGTTTAAGTTAGAATTTTTGTGGTTATATCATCTACGTCGATAGGACATCCAAACTCTTAGACTTAATTTTATGGCAAAAAAGCTTATCCCTAAATCCTTAATCTCTAAAGCGAATTTCAAATTGAAACAAATTTTACAATGGAGTGACCAAATAATAAAATCTGTATACTGCCTTGTTCAAAAAATTACGGGAATAACCCCCGTGTGGAGGTCCTATCGTTTCGGTTTGAGTTTTTCTTTTTTTTTGTTAAGCTGTACGTCTATTTTTGATATTCTCGTTAAATCTAAGCATCAGCGCTTGACATTTGAAAAAACTACGTCTATCCTATGTGTGTTGACGATTTTATACAATTTTAGAAATGGGCTTAAATTTGCATTAACAATCTTTTATTAAATTTTGTGTAAAAAACGGATTTAATGGTGCGTGAACGTTAAAATGAACGGTAATGATTCTCTAAAGAAAACGATCGTTTACCAGTGGCACGAGCGTTTAAAAAGTGGTCGTGGGTCAATCGAAGACGATGAACACAGTGACAGATCATCGACATCGAAAACCGACGAAAACATTAGTAAAGTAAAAGAAATGTTGGTCAATAACCGCAAATTAATCATAAGAGAGATAGCGGAGGACTTGAACAATGCCTTTGGATCCCTTCAAGGTATTTTGGTTAATGATTGGATTTGCGTCGTGCAGCAGCAAAGTTGGTACCAAAAGGCATCAATTTCATGCAAAAAAGAGACCGTGTTGAGGTCGCAAAAAACATAATTTACGAGGCTGAATCCGATCCCACATTCATCAAAGGGATCATTAGTGCGGACGAGACGTGAGTTTATGAGTACGACACGCAATCCAAACAATAATAAAATGTTTCTCGGTTTTATTAGACACTGTACACGCATAATATTTAACTTGTATTGGCATCGCATATAGGTTGTGATTTGCATGTAGATACACAAGCATATACGAGTAGTTTATCATTTTATTCGTTCGATTCGCTATGCTTTTTTACAATCAACGACTTCAATTAAAACCACTTATTCACAGTACATCATAACAGTGCACTACAAATAGGTTGCATATTATTCATGTTGCCACCTCTACCCTCTTTCACATACACATATTCATATTCATATAAAAAGAGAATCTGGTCAATCGATTCTGTTTCTATGTTTGTGTGTCTATAGATTATTTTTCTCTCAATTTATGTCTACAATACTAGTCATACACATACGACGATGTACGATTACATTTGCAAAAAGTGTCTACATTAACCTATGGATGGTTTTGTTTGATTTTTTTTAAATATTAATATTGGTAAGGGGAAAAAGTAATTTCTGCTATGTAAAGATAATATTTTTAATATCTTTCTATGACATTTGTTTCTCCCTTAACCAATTGTATGGCAATTGAGTATAATTATAAATTTTGTTTCAATTTTTGTTGTAAATATTTGTTGTTGTTGTTGTTGTTGTTGTTGTTGTTACTACTGTTTATGCAGTTGTGCAGTTTATTAATGAAAAGTAATGACCACCAATGCTTGAGCACCTGGTACAGATTTTGCTTGTTTTTCTTTTTTTTTAAGTATTTTCTTAATCGTTTACATATTTTTGAAAAAGAGCTCTACAAGCGGTAGAGTTGATTGCTTAAACTGAAAAGGTTTATTAAAAATTTAAAGTTTGTGTAGAGAAATAATACGAAAGTTTTGAAAAGAAATATAAAAAATATAAGAAAGAATGAAAAGAAAGACATAAGAAGGCAGGAGCAAAATGGTAATTATGCATATGATATAGAGTGTCCGATGGGAAGGTATACTATTTACTTTGTTTGCTTATAATTTTTGATTCTATGAAAGAGAATGGATCTTATAAATGTTTTATTTAATGCCGGCAGTTATGTATGGAATACAATATCAGATAAATGCCTGTCTCTGTTAGCCTCACAAATGCGAGCCCTTTTGAGCACATTTTTCATTAGATTCTCACACATTTCACGCGGTATTTCATTAATTTCATCAGGAATTTTTTTTGAGTTGCTCCAGCGTTTCTGGTTTGTTTGCATAAAACTTGCTTTTCAGATATCCTCACAAAAAGAAATCCGCAGCAGTCAAATCAGGCGACCGTGATTGCTTGAAATAATTTGTTGTGGCACCGTCTTGTTGAAACCACGAGTTAGTCATGCCCAAAGCTTGCAGTTGCGGCGTTAAAAAATTTCAATCATTAACAGTTACCATTACGCCCTTTTCAGTTTCAGAGAAGTAAGATCCACTGACTCCTCCTGACCAACCAGACTGCACACCAAACTGTCACTTTTAATGAAGGCAAATGTGACTGATGAATAATTTGAAGTTTTCCATTGCCCAGAACTGACTACTCTGTTTATTCACATAACCATTCAAATGAAAATGTGCCTCGTCTCTCATTATGATTTTTTCATTAAAATCTGGGTTGTCATGGGCGAACTGTAACATCCTATTGGCATATGAATGGCGGCGTAAATGGTCTTCTGGAAGAAGCTCATGTGTGAAGTGAATCTCAAATGGAAACAAATGCAAATCTTTGTGCAAAATTGTCACCAAAGTTGTTCTTTGAAGACCAAGCTTCTGAGCACGGCTTCGAATTTAGGTTGATGGATTGTTCTGAACACTTTCTTGAACAGCCGTAATGTTTTCAGCTGATCCTGCAGTACGTTGTGGTTCATGCTTGGGCCTATCAACTACAGTCTGTTTCTCCCCAAAATTTCACGTAACTTTCTCATCGTTACAGTAATCGGTGATTGATTTTGATAAAATATTTTAATGATTAAAACACGTTGGTTTGCTGAATATTTTTCCAAATAAATTTGCCAAGTCTCTGCTTCACGACTGCCAAATATGAACTGTCAAGACTAATGTTTACCAAAATGGCGACAAAACAAAAAAGTATACCTTCCCGACGGACACCCTGTATAAGTTATAGTCAGCTAAGTCCTAGTCAAAGCGTGATTATTATATGATCGGATAGCTATTATTGCATTAGATAATTATTTACTCAATGGTATTAAAGCACATATATCGGGTAACAATTATTCGATTTTGTCAGACCAATATGTTTTTGAAAAGTAACATTTCAGGCTTGAATTTTCGGAAGAATAACAGCTATGAAATTCTTTGTTGGCGCGATAAGAATTTTAAATTTGAAAATGATGTCTTATGATGAATTTTTTTACAGTAAAAAAGACACATAAAAAGTAAGCCGGTAAGTATTCGTAAATAATACTGTTAGTGAACGATGGACTCATGACTGGTTTGATAAATTTCGTTTTGGATTTTTCGATGGCAAACATTTTATGGAATTGTAGGGGAATTATTCATCACACCATACAACAAGTAAAAATACCCTGGATAACCACTATATACCTTTGACGCGCTATGATTTCTAGGATAAGTTTTTTTTTTCGAATTATTTTTCTTAAATGTGAGAGGCTACTTCATACATCTTATGATAACTTTGATGTGATTTATTCGATTTTGTTAAGCCATATGTTGAAAAAAATCCAAATTATACCAGTTTTCAGTCATTCTAATATCATTTTTGGATATAAGTATTGAGAAACAAATTAATTTTTTTTTTTTATTTTGGAAAAATTATATTTTTGTGATCTAAAAATTCACAAAAAATAGAAAGCAGCAAATACATATAATTTTTGTTGTTGTAATTGTATGTAATGGATGTCGTATAAGCAATATTTTTTCAAATTTCGCAAATATCTCCATACGCTCAGTGTAATTTTCTGCTATAACAGCAAAATTACTTATTTTTAAAACTCGATACTTTCACTTAATTGGGAATGAAAGAAGTAAAGGGTCCGCCATCTAACGTTTTTTTTAAATAGTGCTTATTTCGTGAATGGTAACACTTAGCTTATATCTGATTTGACAGATAATTAGTTTTATCCTTCCGCTGAACGAATATGGTTGTGTATACGCTTGAACAACGCTGGGAAATATTGCGACATAGTTTGAAAATCATGGTAATGTTGCAGAATGCGTACGGATTTTGGAAGAAGAGAAGCACCGTCAGTTCCGTATGTTCGTTATTTTGTGAAAAAATTGAAAGAAACTGGCATCCTCATCGATAAACCAAAGCGTGAAAAGCCAAAAATAGTGCATACACCCGAGAATATTGTAGGTGTGGCACAAAGTGTACGTGAAGCGACATCAATTCACCGTCGTTCTCAACAATTGAACATTTCGGAGACATCATTGAGACGAATTTTGCATAAAGACCTTGGTGTGACGCCATACAAAGACCAATTGGTTCAGGAGTTGAAGCCAACTGACCATCCAATGCGTTTCGCTTCGCTAAGTGGGCCTGCGATCGACTTACAGAAGAGGCCGATTTCGCCAAAAAAAAATCATCTTTTCAGATGAAGCTCATTTTGATCTTGGCGGGTATGTCAACAAGCAAAATTGTCGCATTTGGGGCACAGAAAACTCGCACGCATACATTGAAAAGCGGATACACCCAAGACGAGTCACTGTTTGGTGCGGATTTTGCTACAGAGGCATAATTGGCCCTTTTTACTTCGAAAATGGGCAAGGAGTGGCCGTTACAGTCAATGGCGATCGTTATCGGGCCACGTAGAACGAATTTTTGTTCACAAAAATTGAAGAGGAGGATATTAGCAACATTTGGTTTCAACAGGACGGCGCTACGTGCCACACAGCCGAAGCTACACTCGATGTTTCCTGTTTTTAAAGATCGCATTATCAACCGCAGAGCTGATGTCGTTTGGCCACCTCGGAGCTGCGATTTGACACCGTTGGACTATTATTTGTGGGGTGCCGTCAAAGACAAAAGTTACGCCAATAAGCCAGAGACAATTGACACTTTAAAGGAAAATATTCGTGAAGCCATTGGTGAAATACAGCTGCACATAATCGATAATGTGCTTAAAATTTGAACCAATCGTGTAGGCTACTGCATGGCCAGCCGAGGCAGCCACTTGAATGAAATTATTTTCCATTAGTAACCGGAAGGATTGTACTTTCAAATAAAAAAAGAAATTTGAGAAAATATTCAGTAGTTTTTTTTTTTGAAGATTTAAAAAAAAATTGTTTGGCGGACCCTTTATTTACCCATCGATTTTCATGAATTATGGTTTATTTTATTTCCATTCTATTATATGCAGCTTTTTGCATAATTAGTAAAACTCGTAAATATTTGCTGCTTCTATTTTTTGTGAATTTTTAGAAATCAAATCATATTTTAATTAAAAAAAAAAATTATAATTTTTTTCTCCATAACTCCAAAAATACAGGTTGTATTAAAAAACTATGTTAAAACGACTTAAAGCTGGTATAGTTTGGAATTTTTTCAACATATGACTTAACGAAATCGAATGAGTCGTTTCAAAGTTATCATAAGCTGTATGAGGCAGCCTCTTCAAAAAACTCACTTATAAAAAAAAATTCCAAAAAAAGACTTATTCATAGAAACTGAAATGCTGATGACTTTTGATGTTAGACGACCATAGCGCATCAAAAAAATACAGTGGTTATCTGAGGTCAGAAAATTTTTATGCCGTTTGTTGCATAGTGTTATTAGCCGCAGCAACCTGACGAAACAACCAGTTATGAAAAAAGAAATGCTTGCAGAATACTAAAGCGTTTGTTAACCATTAAAGTGGTGTATTGTTTTGCTTTGTATTATTGAGGAGGTAGATAACTTCTGCTATTTGGGTAGCATTACAACAAACTCAGGTGGCTCCTCAAAGTTAGACGAAGGAACAACGTGTTTTTAATATTGAAATATTTATTTAAAATGACAAAAGTTTTCAAGATGTAATTAGAAAATTTTGAAGAAAATTTGGTAAAGAAAATGCTCCAACATATGGTGCCATCATGCTGATGTTCGATAGATTTAAAGAAACTGGATCCATAGATTCATGGCAACAGAAACAGAGTTTAACAACGTATTGGTCATTCACCCGAGAATATAGCAACTGTGAGCAGAGGTGTTGCAGAAGATCCAAGAACATCCATTCGTCATGGTTTGCTGCAAACAAAAATCAAACAATCCACGTTATTCAACATTTTACATCGTGATCTATATTAAAAGGCTTTTAAGATCCTGTTGACCCAAGAATTTAAATCAGCTGAACACTCATTACTTTGGCAATTCGTTTCTTGTGCCATCGAAAAACAAGAAGTAAATGAAATTTTTTGTTAACAAAATAATCTTCACCGATGTAGCTTATTTCCAGCTTAATGGCTACATCAACAAGCAGTAATGCCGAGTTTGGGGGTGAAAAGAATCGAAGTGTTATCTTAGAGCAACCATTACATCCACAAAAGTTGCAGTTTTGTGTGGTATGTGTGAAAATAGAAATACGCCTTCGATCAATGTAAATTGCAACAAGGAGATGATCCCAGACATTTTGTGGCGAAAAACTGATGATTTAGATGTAGAATATATGTGATTCCAACATAATGATGCCACTTGTCACACAGTAAGAGAAACAATGGATCTTTTGAAAGGAAGGTTCGTAAATCGCATTATTTCCCATAGAGGAAGAGTAAGATGTCCACCAAGATCGTACGAGTTGACATCTTTAGATTTTGTTTGTGGGGTTTTTGTGAAATCGAAAGTGTACAGCAATTATCCCACGACAGTTCAAAGGTTTAAAACCAACATTATAGAACAGATATCAACAATTGACTACAGTTTATTAGAAAATGTATATGATAATTTCGGTAAAAGATTGGAAGCCTGCCGAGCCAGTGTAGGGTGGGGGTCTCTTTTCATTTTTAACTGGAACCTATTTGTAATAAACTGAAATTAGTATCTTTTTTATTAAAATTAAAATGGTACCTCAATTTTGAATACCTTTTATTATAGCCTTTTGTAAGTCTCAGCGTATCTAATGCGGTTTCACTTCAATATGAAAGTTTTTCGCTATTTAAAGTCCCTCCTTATTAAATAGTACACCGGTATTAATATTTTTTATGTAAAAACAGAAAAATATTATTTAAATCCATGCGCAATTTATTAAAAATTAAGCTTCTTTAACTTTATTCCATAGGAAATCTGACTAAATCCGATTTTATTAATCACTTACAGTGCCAAAGCTAAAAACTTTGACTACGGCCTCTAACCAATAAGTGTGGTGGCACATGAGGCATGTAATATCCGTTAAAGTATTAAACACTTATGGATGAATGACATGATTTATTTTGTTACAAATTTGTTATTAAGGCTTTACCTTAATTTATGTCTGTTTTATTTTCATTTTCTTTCAATATTTGGGGTGATAAATTTGTGCGTTACAAAATTGAAAATAAAAAAAAAAATAAAAAAAATTAATTCAATTTGTTGTGGTTACGTTAGTGGCAGTGTCAGTAGCACACCACTAGCCCGTTGCAGTGGCAATAACAGTTGGCTGTTGCTGCAGCAATAGCGGCTACTGTTTTAAGTCAGGCCATTTATGTTTAATAAGTATTAAAATAATTAATAAAATAAAAATAAAAAAATAAAAATATCCGGTAAGTATTGTTCAAATTATGAAAATTTTTATGAAAAATGAAATTTATTATTAACAATGATTACCGTAGAGGCGTATGATTGTTTAAATGGCAGAAAATTAAATAGCACGTATACGCCATGGTGGGCTACAAATGTAACATTTGATAAAGTAAATGATAGTTAAGTGTATTAAACTAAGGCAAGCAAAGATTTCAGTTGATTTCAGTTAATCTGAAGGAATAGATAATCTACTTCTAGCAATTTCGTTTTAAAAAAGGCGTGCCGTTCAATTTGATAAGCGGTAATGGTATGCCATTAGTTTCGCCCCCAAAATTAGAAAAAGGATAGCACTTACACCGAACACTATAGGAATGTCAGGCAACGATAAGAGAACTTGGAAAAGAAAGAAATAAAAAGAAGTAATCAATGAAAAACAAGATTTCTAACCACAACACAAAGTACAGCTCCGTCATCCTAGGCTGAAAACTGCATAAAAAATTAAAACAATTCTAACAATGGTTGAGGTGCTTTGTGGAAACTGAGCTACCACTACATTCTTAACTGAACCAGTTATTGATTGATTTTGATCACAATTAGGTTAATTTAGGTGAGTCTGATAGAGAGATCACTAATATCACAACGATTTAAGTAGAAAATAAGGGTGGCATGGTATAGAGGTTCTAGCCCCAATAGAGGACATGACGAAGAAATACAATTGTGGCTTACGAGTACAATGTTTAATAACAACACTTTCACTTCACTCCAGACAAGTCCACCTAAACAATAAAGAAGAAGACTCCTGACCATCCAGCTTACCTCTGGTAATTATAACAAATATTAGATGAATTATCTGGAGAACACGCCTCCTACTGGGAAACAATTACAATTCTAAGTAAAGATTACCACCACTACTTAGCAAGGATCATCACCACTACATAATCATATGGAGGGAAGCTAAAATGGATTAAACATCTACTTGGCTGGAAAAATAGACGCCAATATGCTCTCCATAAGACTGACGGAAAAAATATTTGAAGAAAATATGTAAGAGGTAAAGATCACTTGGTTACAATTAAAACATAGGTGTTATTAGAACAGAAGAAATGGGTTATGAAGAGCAGAAATAGAATTCAAATTGCAAGTAAATCAGATGATGTCAGATAAGAAGGATAACATTTCAAATACCACAATTTAAACAAAGAGTACCATGACAGGCTATTGGGCAATGCGCTATTAGCTTGGCGGTCGTGGGTTTGATTTCCACCAGACACTATGGTCGGCTTTTTACTAAGTGTAATGTAATTTAAAGTCTTAGTCAGCGTGAGTTATCGCAGTGTTCAATAGCTGGTTCTCTGATAAACATCGCTTAAAGGCTGTCAAGAACTCTAAGCCCAGACGTTACATGCATTACAGTTAAATTATCTCTGCACGATTAGGGCCCCGTTGTAATATCTGGTTGTTGATGCCGTTGTTGCTTCTGTTGTGCTCCTTGTGTTCTACCTTCATAATGCGGAGTCTCTGCCAAATTTGTCTGGCGAACAGTTGGTTCATATTCCATTTGGTACTCGATAAGCATATTTCGTACGTTTTTTCTTCATGGCAGGACGTTATATTTTCCGTGGCTTTAAGTTCGTCCAACCAATTTGGTCACAGAGGACTACTTGCAGGTTTTGCTGGAAACACCTACGACCGGAGAGTGTCTGTGTAAGAAACAAATTTAGTTCGCCGTGCGGTCTTGTAGCCTACAATTCGAAATATGAAGAGCGTTTGTCCGTCTACCGTTGTGATAGTACTCCCACCTTTGCTGCCACTTTCTGGCAGATTGTGATCGTTCTTCTGATTTGATTTCCTGCAACAGAACTTAATATTGCAAAGTATAAAGTCAGCAAAGCTCCTTTGTGTGGATAAATATATTGGCATTTGCCGATTATTTTAGCATATTTTAGCATACGCAGAAGACACTTAATAAAGAATGTTATCATAGCTGTGGTATCGTAGCGAGGATATAAAATTGGCCAATATGATCATTTTCAGCTCACATATGCTCTTCTGTGAATCCCACAGAAACAGTTGTTGTAACTTTTACAAGGAGATACAAATTACTTTATCACTGCATTTCTTTTATCGGTATCACCATCCATTTTTCTAAGGAAGTTAAGGATATAGATGTCATTCTGGATAGGAGGCTTAGCTGGAACTTGCACATTAGTGTCGTCCAGAATAAGGCATAAGAGTCCTCTGATCAAGTCGCTCTTCCTACGTAGGTCATGGAGTCTTTCGCCGAGTTTAACACCTATGAAAATATACCGCTATTATTCGACAAATAATCACTTATACGGTGGTAGATTGGTGGAGAAGAGCTGAGGAAACGACCATTATGAATCATTTAGGTACGATAAAGAGACCCGCCTACCTCAGTATAACTGGGACAATGAGAACATGTCCAACAGCACATTTGGGGCCTTGACTGGCTTAACATCGCTACACAAATATGTAATGAGTGCGTTGACATGTTCGGAGATATACTTTTCCAAAAGGAACCAAAATGCATGGGAAAGTCTGTCCATTCTAAGCTGGGTGGTTGGAGAATCATCTTCGGCCCTGGATGTTATGCCTTTGAGTCCGTGCTTTGGCAGGAGATTCAGGGTTCAATTCTCGGAACCAGATTCCTGATCTGATGGGGGCTTCGAAGTGAGTTTGATCTAAGCTGCTATACCGATGGCTCAATGGCGAATATCTGTGTCGGTGCTGGTGTTCATGGACCCAACGGAGATCTAACGATCCAAATTGGAAGATCAGCGAGTGTCTGCCAGGCTGAGATCATGGCCATTCCAGGCTGAGATCATGGCCATTACTATATGTGCGTAAATCAACCAAGACAGTGGGTTTAAGGGCACGACCAATAATATATTATCTGACAGAAAAGCTGCGCTAGGAGCACTTGGCTCGAATCGTATGATATCTAGACTGGTCATATACTGCTACAGTACATTATAAAAGCTTTCGCTTGGAAATAAAGTCAAGTTGTTTTAGTCACCTGGACACTGTGGAATAGATGGTAATGAGATAGCGGTTACATTGGCCAGAAAGGGTTCCATGGCATCTTATATCGATCAGGAACCTTGCTGCGCAGCACCACTTACTACCATCCTCAATCTAATCAAATATTGGGAAATTGCCAGGTGCTTGGAACACTGAAACGCTTGAAAGAGACCTTTCCGCCCTATGGCGGCGATTAGTCGGCAATTTATGCGTCACGCTGAGGTTCTCAGATACGGCTGAAGATGTGAATCAAATAGAACAGAACACATATGGTGTGAATGTATGTTTCTTCATAGATTTAGGTGGATATGTTTAGGTATACATAGGGTTTCACTGTGTGACATATCCTCAATTATGGTTTCAGATTTGCTGGTGTTCATTATGAAGGTCGCAGATCCGCTGAACAAACTATTGACCAGAAGAGGTACAATAGATCACATGGGTTGCAGTGTGCTGTGATAGTGCCCGGTCGACATTATGATAATGATGATGATGATCCTCTTCTGTCATGCTAAATACTTAAACACGAATAAAAAGTGTTATAATTGATAATATTGCCCGCAGCTCTATGCCTATAGTGAATCAGATGTATAATAATGCTTGTTAACGTATTGATTATCTATGAATTCAACACGATAAGTGAGCATTAGAAACAATTTATATAAGAAAAGCTTGTTTCGAAAAAAAAAAAACAAGACACCGGTAATAAAAATAAATCTGCTCGAGAGATTTCCACGTTAGAGCTGATAACAGATTTTACCTTTTAGAACTAAATTGTGCATAAGGCACTACTACCCTTTACGTTTTTGGATAAAAAAGTAAGAAAAAAATTCATGGAAAAGATGCCTCAATCGATTATTAAGATTTCATTGGTCACTTTCTTTAACCAACGTGGTGTGAACAAGATTAATCCTCTCTGATTACACATCAATTGTTTTTTCCTTATTTTTTTGTCTCTTCTTAGCAGGTCATTTAAATTTGTATACTTTTTTATTGCTGTTGTTGTTGTTACTTAATCGTATTACAATTGTGGCCACAAAATTTTCATGACAAAAATTACTTGAAATACTTCGTTAAAAAAGAAAAAAAAAAATACAGTTTATGTACCCCGATGTTTTTGCCTTACAGACACGTATTTGGGGTCAGCCAGTCATTCATTGTTGCATGGGCAAACCACAAGAACCAGAGTGACAAACAAGCCCCTCTTTATGAACAATAAGAACATCAAACATTTATAAACTGAACTGAGCTCAACTGAACTGAACCATATTGTTCCGAACTACATTTCATTGTATTCGCTTTTGCTATAAAAAAAACAAAGAAAATAAAAGAAAGACAACAATTTTTTTCTCGTGTTTTTTAAAAGCCACGTTATTAATGGGGGAGAAAAACCGAAAAAATGTCCTCCAAAACAAGTAAAAATCTTAAAAAAAACAACAACAATAGCAACAGTAACAACGAAATGTGGATAAAAAGATGAAAATCCCGTAAATATCTCTGTTCCAAAAAGGCACAAAAAGTAGCAAGAAAAAGTGTTGAACACCAAATACAAAAAAAAAAATCACTACGGGGCCAGCCATTAAACAGGCCAAACATGTGGGGCCCACACAACCCACAATGCAGCCGACCAAATAATTTTTATGCAACAGCAACCTTTTGGTACAATAAACGGCGACATAACAAAAAATTAAAAAGACGCCATTAAAAATATGTAAAAGAAAGATGACGATAACACATACGTTGCACGAAGCAATGTTGCAATAAAAACGACAAGAGTGCATATTAAGATGACCATCGAAAACTGGCCACAGTTACATGGAGGATAACAACAGCTTGTTTTACCATCATCAGCGGTAAGCAAAAAAAGCACAAAAAGATCTACAACAACAATAACAATAGTACTGCTGCATCATCATCATTGCTGCAACATCATTGTTAAACTCATCATTGGTACTGTCGATGACTGTTGCTTTCTGATTTTTTCTTTTCTTTTTTTTTTTAAACACATGCTGTTGCTACTCTATTGTCTGTTGCTGTTGCCTTTTATTTTTGCCACGAAAAGTAACCGAAAAATCAAAGAAAACATACGCTGTGGACTTTTTAAGCATTAAAAACAATCCAAAAAAAGCAAGTACTGTACGTACAAGGACATTTGTGGCATGCAACAAAATGAGTCACAAAGAAAAAACGTTGGCAAACGGATTTTCATTTAAACGGAAGTTGCAAACATGGGAAGTTTATCTGAAAACCTCTGAAATAACCATATAACTTTATATGCAGGTTGCATGTTGCACATATAAAATAAAAAACATATTGTCGACAATTACGAAAAAGAGAGAGAAAAAAGAGAGATGGTACACTTGCAGAAAGGGAACAATTTTAAATTTTAGACTAAAAAGGTGCCCCTTCGAAGGAATGACATTGTATACTCAGTGAAAGGAAGTGCCTGAGGGAGCTAAGACAGTAAACATTTGAACCGAAAATGGTACATCGTGGGTGTGTGAATATTAAAATAAAAAGACTTTTAGCGCTTTGGGTAACTTAATGATTTACACTTGTTCAGTTAAGGTTACAGACTTTAGCGTCTCGCCCTTTTAAAACTGTGCTTTAAACATGGATTTATTACATCAAACTAGAGACCAAAAAACAATCAAAGTAATGGACTGGTTTTGTCTGTCATGTCCATAGTTGGATGGTTAAAAGGTAAAGCCAAGCAACCAGGCTTATAATTAAGTCGAACACCTATTTTGTGGGCTTGTCATAAAAACGTCTTTTGAATATCAAAACAACTACCGTTTGCTTTAACAAGCGACGTTGATAAGCGCATATAAACTTTAACTGACTTAAGGCTGCTCTTCAGAATTTTTGTCAGTGTTTCAAAAAAATCATTAAAGAACATGTAGACTCATTTTTTGTTGGTAATTTTATTCTGTTTTTTATAAACGTTTTGCGAATGCAACAGCATGAATGCATTTCTTTTTATTGATTTTCTCGCGAACACTTTAAGAGTCATTATTGCAACAGTGGGGAAGAAAATATATAAAAAAATGATTATATAGAAAATATTTATTAAAAATGATATATTTAGTTAGTAGCTTGCCGCAGGTATGGGCTCGCTAGTGGTAAATCTTGAAGAATAAAATAAATTTTGAAGAATTCAGTGGAAGAATTTTTTAAAATTTAATTTAATACAAGAAATCGATTTTTTAACCCAACAAAAGGCATTCGATTATTCGAATTTTTTCAAAAACCGGTTTTCGAATAATTCGAAAAGCAGCAATTTAAAAAAACCCGATTTTCGGTGAATAATTATTCAAATAACCGTCAGAAAGAGATTCTTATACCGCATTAGCTAAAACTCGGCGTTTTTCGCTAAGCCTATCTTAGTTATTATTTTAGTTTTAAGTTTTTACCTCTTTTTCCATTTTCACCATCAGGTTAAGAACCAAACATTTTAAATATCCTGTAGTTTCCTCCAATATGGCATTATAGAATCTGAGTTAACGATATACTGTCTTCAAACAAACTCACATGACTTTGTATATAGTGTTACGGAAATAAAATGCTTACAAAGAAAACACGCCTTCAAAATTGTATTGTGAAATTGTGGTATATTTAGTAATTATGTGTCACTCTGTGAATACCGTACTTATTTGCGTATCTGGCAGCACTGCCAATTCGACCAAATTTGTGTGTTATATTTGAATTAACGGATATAAAATAGAGGATATGAGACATTTCCGGAACCTTCCAAACTGTAGGCATTAAGGTAAAGCGTGTTTTTTGTAGAGGTATAGAACTTTAAGTTGGCATTACTTTTCAAGATGGCGACCGATTTAACAGCTGTCAAGTGATTTACTCTCAGTTTGGCTTGGCAATTCATCATGAATAGACCCACGCCTCAACAACGCTTGCAAATAGTGCAATTTTCATTTTTCATAAGTGAATTTTTTTTCTAATTTTCATAAGCGAATTTTGTTGAGCGATGAAGTGCACTTCTGGTTGAATCGCTACGTCAGCAAACAAAACTGCTGCATTTGGAGTGAAGGTAATCCTCAAGTGTATATGGAAACACCGTTACATCCAGAAAAACTGATTGTTTTGTTCGTACTTTTTCAAAAACGATGGTGGCCAGAACGTGACAGTGAATGGTGATCGGTATTGAGCCATGATTACTAACTTTTTCATTCCTGAATTGAATATTGACGGCGCAGCATATCACACAGCTCGTGCTACAATAGATTTATTGAAAGACACGTTTGATGACCGCCTAATTTCACGTTTTGAAATTGTGAATTGGCCTCCAAGATCTTGTGATTTAAGACCGCTAGACTACTTTCTGTGGGGCTATGTAAAGTCATTGATCTATGCGTTAAAGCCATAAACGCTTGACCATTTGGAAGACAGCATTCGCCGTGTTATTGCCGATATACGGCCACAAATGTTGGAAAAAGTCATTGAAAATTGAACGTCCAGATTGGACTACATCCGCGCCAGCCGTGGCGGTCATATGCCAAATATCATATTTAAAATGTAATGTCACAAGATTATCTTTCGGATAAATAAAATTCATGTCAATCGAATAATCAATCGTTGTTTTATTGCAACTTAAAGTTCTATACCTCTATAAAAAACACCCTATACATATAAAGAGGCTGCTTTACTTACGTCACAGTTGGTTATCGTTTTGCTGTTTTATTAAGATAAACTGTATAACAGTTATAGTGTAGTAAATAATATACTGTTAACAACAACAGAGTGGTGCTTATTTTATTTTTACGTAATTTAAACAAGCAAACAACGTTAAACGTTTTAAAGGGACTAAAACGTAACAATAGTGTATGTACCGCAAGGATCTGTTCTTTCTCCAACTCTATTCTTATATTTCCTAATGACTACCTTCTTCTCACTTCCAATTCTATCTACTCTTTCGCAGACGACAGCACCATTTGTCATTCGTATTCTTTTGATCATAGGTAGAGCCTTCTGGAGATTGGGGCGAAAAGACGGAATGTGAATGAAACATTCACAAATGACTTGGGAAAAATCTCCGGGTGAGGTCGTGCGAATCGGGTCGATTTCAACGCGAGCAAGACCTAATGCTGTTTTTTAACGCATAGACGTGGTGGTGTGGTGTCGTCTATAACTATGGGTAATGTAGATATTGAGGAGTTATATGACCTGATTGTTATGGGCATGACGATTCATCACCATTGGAATGATGACATTTTTCGAGTGTCGAAAGAAGCGTTCAATTGCCTCGGTTTTTTAAGAAATACTTCAATCCATCTGACCTTCTCAATGTTTACAATACCTATGTCAGACCCATGGTGGAATACAACTCTCATGTATGGGTCGGTGCTTGAAAGTCTATTTTGGAGCTTCTCGACCGTGTACAGGAGAGGGCGAAGAGTATCTACGCAGTGTGACGTATGTTTCATTGTTCTATCGGTACTATAACGGTATGTGTTCTGACGAAATAAAGGATTTATTTCCTGATAATAACATATTTTCTTGTAATAATCGCTTTTCCCGTAGAGCTTATGTAGAGCTTTGTAAAGGGTCCGCAATTTAACGTTTTTTTTTCAACTAGTGCTTATTTCGTGAATGATACTTTGAAAATCATGGTATTGTTGCAGAATGTGTGCGTACGGATTTTGGAAGAAGAGAAGCACCGTCAGCATCACACGTTCGTTATATTGTGAAAACAGTGAAAGAAACTGGCATCCTCATCGATAAACCAATGCGTGAAAAGCCAAAAACAATCTGTACACCCAAGAATATTGCAGGTATGGCAGAAAGTGTGCGTGAAGCGCCATTAGCATAAATTCACAGTTGAACACTTCGGAGACATCATTGAGACGAATTTTGCATAAAGAGCTTGGTATGACGCCATACAAAGTCTAATTGGTTCAAGAGTTGAAGCCAACTGACCATCCAATGCGTTTTCGCTTTGCTAAATGGGCCTGCGATCGACTTACAGAGGATTCCGATTTTGCTAAAAAAAAATCATCTTTTCAGATAAAGCTCATTTTGATCTTGTCGGGTACGTAAACAAGTAAAATTGTCGCATTTGGGACACAGAAAACCCGCACGCATACATTGAAAAGCCAATACACCCAAGATGAGTCACTGTTTGGTGCGGATTTTGGTCCAGAGGCATAACTGGGTCATTTTTCTTCGAAAATGAGCAAGGAGTGGCCATTACAGTCAATAGCGATCGTTATCGGGCCTTGTTGAACGAATTTTTGTTCACAAAAATTGAAGGGGATGATATTAGCAACATTTGGTTTCAACAGGACGGCGCTACGTGCACACAGCCGAAGCTACACTCGATGTTTTGCGTCCTTTTGAATATCGCATTATCAGTCGCAGAGCTGATGTCGTTTGGCCACCTCGGAGCTGCGATTTGACACCGTTGGACTATTACTTGTGGGGTGCCGTCAAAGATAAGCGTTACGCCAACAAGCCAGACAATTGACGCTTTAAAGGACAATATTGGTGAAGCCATTGGTGAAATACAGTTGCACACAATCGATAATGTGCTTAAAAATTAACCGATCGTGTAGGCTACTGCATGGCCAGCCGAGGCCATTTGAATGAAATTATTTTCCATTATTAACCGGCAGGAGTACTTTCAAATAAAAAAAGAAATTTGGGAAAATATTAAGTAGTTTTTTTTTATAGCATTAAAAAAAAAATTCATTTGGCGGACCCTTTAGTTAATTGCCCAATGAATTGCACAACATAATATAGGTAGAATTCGTTATTCAGTCGCACAGTTCGGGTATGGGTAAATTCAAATCAAACGTACATAAACACTACTCCCTCTATCCTCCTCTCAATAACTTATTTTTCAAGTACCAGCGCAATGCATTGTATAAGTAGGGGTCAAATTAAAAAAAATAAATTCAATCTCTCTTCTGCTCCTTTATTACCTATTCGATTTCCGAATGTAGGTGATTATATGGACAAACAAACATTGTTCTTTAGATGAAATTACATTGCAATTAATGTTTTTAGAAATTGTTTAATAAGTAATTAAATAAAGTGTCTTTGTCTTCAGTTTTGGCTTAAAGGATTTTCTGCAATATTCAAAATGTTGTGTTTCGAATTACATGTCCTAGATATGAAGTTTTTCGTTCTTCGATGTGGGTCAAGAATTCTCGTGATCTATGCGTCCTTAGTAATGCCACGTTATTGGATATATGTATGCAATACACAAGTTTCGAGTCGCTTATCAGCTGCAGCTTTAAAGTCCATACTTCTACGGGATATAGCAATACAGGCCATATATAGGGTGTAGTGAATCTTGACTTGATTTCAATATTCAAGCCTTGAATTTAGTAATAACTTTATCAAGTAGCTTTTGTAATTGCGCTTATCTTGGTAAAACTTATCGTCTGTAATTTCTAGCAGCCATTATATGTAAAATAAGCGAATGTTAACAAAAATACATTGCTCGACTACGCAGCTTCCTTACTTGTTCACTGTATGTACTCGTATACACTTCTTATATTAAAATTACTTATACGCACCGTAGAACAGTTACACACTCACAACATACGAGTACGATGTGTTAAATGCATTAATTTCTCTCACAACAATCTTGTTGACTTTAAAACAAAGGCAACAAGAATAAAAACGCACACTCTGTGCGTGTGTGTACACAGGAAGAATAAAATAAAAAAAGGAAAACAAGGAAATTGTGCAACTGGCCAAATGCATTTCCTCACGTAAAACGTGCATGACGCTCATTTTTTGTTTCTTTTTTGTAGAAAATGTTCGTGTTTTTTTTTGGCATCGTGTCATTACGACGACGCTGATGATAATGACGATTATTGTGTTTATTATTATTGTTGCTGTTGCTGTTGCCATTTTTACACTGACCTGATGAACATGATGAAGCAACAACTTTTGTGGTTCTTGACAACCCCAAAATTGTTGTTTGTTTTTGTTGTTATTGTTTTGCTTTTTTGTTTTCACTGCTTTTGTTATTTGTTTTTTATATATTTTTTCACATATTTTATTGCCTTTATTACACTGCTTTGCTGTTGCTGTTATTGTAGTTGTTTGAGCTTTTCTTTATCGTTTTTTCTCGTTTGCATTTTATTTTCATTTTTATTTCGTTTATATGCTCGACTCACTGTTGTTATTCTTGTTGTTTTACCGTTACGATTTTTATATACGCTTGTATGTATATTTGTTTTGTTTTTATAAAAACAATTGTTGTTGTTGTAACAGTTGTTGTTTTAATATGTACGTTTCGCTTACTTGACCACATACGGTTGCTGATTTTTGGTTTTGCCATAATTTCCCATGCGTTGTTTTTGTTTTGTAGCACAGTGGAGTCAAACCATAAAATGTAATAAAGAACGCGCAGAACTTTTCTATGATTATTCAGAGAAGGAATAATATATTTGATGTTTCGCTTATATAGACAAAGAATTCAATTAAGTTGGACTTAGAATTGTGAACAAATATGTGAAGAAAAAAGTCGTAATAACTTGTTGCCCTATAAAGGGAGTTTGTTAATTCAATGAATTTGGAATAAATTTTCGACAAAACAGTGTTTTAGTCCACAATTTAGTCATAACTAAACTCGATACATTTTTATTTCCAATAAAATATATTTTACAATTTTTATTTCATTACACACTGCCAAAATGTATATTATTCTCCGTCACTCTTCTAGGGAGCATATCCATCAATTTTCACTTTCATTAATCAAGTTGATTTTCAAGCTAAATAGACTTCATATGATTGTGTAGCCGTGAAAGATCGTTGCTAAATCGTGTTGGTGATCCTTAGTCATTCGTCAGATGTTTATCATCATCGCCGGAAGTAAGTTTTAATATCAGGAGGCTTTTTTAAGATGGATTTTGTTTGAAGGGAGGTTGATGTCTCACTGTTGATGTCCTTGCTGGGTATTCGAATCTGGATTGCGACACCATCCCTTATTTCGAAAATAAAGCATTTTTTAATGATATCAAATTAGGCTTTTGTATCCACGATCAATACTTCATTTCATTTCAATTTCTTATCAACTAAACATTGTTTCAAATATTTAATATAAAAAAAAATCTTAAGTCGCTAAATAGAGTGGCCCAAATTTTTGCTAATACGACCATTTAAAAATTGTATTGATGAAGCAGTAATGCGTATGAATCAAAAGTCGTACCCATACTTATAGCACTTATTTAATTCTCAAAAAATACTCATAATACTGGTTCGAAACATTGTCCATTAAAAAAAAAGGAAAACACACAAACATACAACATTATATTGAGCGTCTAATTCATATTCGAATCATACACATTTTGCATCATCTACGCACAATGAGTGCAGGATATGTATGAATCAATAGTGTCGTAAACGTTGATAAGAATGATGAGTATTATGAGTACTTTAAGCTTTAGATTATGAATGCAATAAATTGGATTATGAATAGTTTGAATCATGATTCGAGTATACTCAGGTTTTCACTATTTTTTGTTGATCTCTGGTTGAGATACCTAGAGTACTTGCATTCTCCGATCGCTTAATATTATTTCTTATCAGATATGTGATGTAAATCGAAAGATCATAACGAATGAATCAATTTAGTTTGTAATATACTCGTAAATCGTGTCGATTTCATTTCCCATATTTGTTTCATTCAAACACATTTTATTTTGGCATACTGTGTATATAAAAAATATCCTGTACGGTCCACAATTTGTAATACAGAAAGTTCAGATCTGGAAAACCAGAGGGCTATTTTTCAGATCGATTTTCACAAATTGTTTCCAAGCCGTATGAACATGCTTTACATCCTGCTGAAAATCCAAAACAAGATTTTGTTGACCAAAAAATGTTTATATTTCGTATTTCTTAAGTTGCTGTCAACAAGAGTGCGGTACGATCTTTGAGAGCCCCGAATTCTAGTCTATTTTATAGATTCTGATCATGGGCTTTATTCGTTTTACGGATAATGATTTTCTGTTTCCGAAGAAGTACTTGTTTTGACGGCATTAACTATGCTGTTATATTAAATAAAATATGCAAAACTTAGACTTCGACACCATTTGGTCCACAATAAATGTTTTATTCAAAATAAGAGAATATTATGTATAAATTAAATTGAATTATTATCATCATTTAGAGCATAAACAATCTATCGTTATACCAGTTCAAATCGAGATCCGTAAACTAAACCCCATTATACCATGATTTCTGGCCCGGCACCGTCAACATTAAATCTCCTTTCAAAACACAGTTTCATTCGCATGATGTCCACTACTAAAAACGCTTTTCAGATCACCTTGAACAGAATGAATTGACTCCCATTGCGGCTATCGCCATACAAGTGATAAAGGGCCAAATAAAAGCCCTACATAGCCATATCGTCTTTTTCGGCGAAAGACTCTCATTGGATAGAACTTGCATTTGTGTCATTACAAATTTTTAAATCAAAAGAAACTTTTTGGATAGATTGCAGCCAAATTCAGCTGGTTAAGCGAGGTGAATAGAATAATTTATTTTCTTACAGAAGAAATAATTTATTTTCTATAGAACTACATAGTTAGCAATTGGAGTCTTAGGTCAAGTTCAGATGTATATCATACATGAAATGAAATATACATGAATGAATGAATCATACATGAATGAAACATGAAATGAAATGAAATATATGGTATAATTACATATGTATTTATGTAAACTTAGAAAATTAAACATTTTTTCTTATTTTTAATATGAGTTTAAAACGCATAAACTATTGGATTTCAGGTTTCTATGTATCTGTCTTAACAGAAGTTTTCATAGAATGAAATTGGAAATAAAATCGAATCCGATTTGAAACCCTATTGATTTGCAACCGAATCTTAAATTGCTATCATGACTTTTTCGATTTTGAGTCGGTTTTCTTTCGTTTTCGGTTTCCATCATATACCTTCATATTTTATTGATTACACGGTGGGACAAAAAAAAAATACCTGGCAAGTGATACTACTTTTCTGATAGACACTGCCGAGCAGAACAAGGATCTGTTTTTGAAATTTTTGAGACACTTTCAAAATCTCGAGTTACGGGTAAAATATCAGTTTTTTGGAACTTCATGCGTAATAAAGGGTTCGCCATCTAACGTTTTTTTTTCAACTAGTGCTTATTTCGTGAATGATAACACTTAGCTCATGTCTGATTTGACAGATAATTAGTTTTATCCTTCCGCTGAACGAATATGGTCGTGTCCAATGCGTTTTCGCTTCGCAACTTTTCAGATGAAGCTCATTTTGATCTTGGCGGGTATGTAAAAAAGCAAAATTGTCGCATTTGGGGCACAGAAAACCCGCACGCATACATTGAAAAGCCGATACACCCAAGACGAGTCACTGTTTGGTGCGAATTTTGCTCCAGAGGCATAATTTGACCATTTTTCTTCGAAAATAAGCAAAGAGTGGCCGTTACAGTTAATGGCGATCATTATCGGGCCATGTTGAACGAATTTTTTTTCACAAAAATTGAAGAAGAGGATGTTAACAACACTTGGTTTCAAGAGGACAGCGCTACGTGCCACACAGCCGAAGCTCCACTCGATGTTTTGCGCCCTGTTTGTGAAGATCGCATTATCAGCCGCAGAGCTGATGTCATTTGGCCACCTCGGAGCTGCGATTTGACACCGTTGGACTATTATTTGTGGGGTCCCGTCAAAGATAAGTGTTACGCCAACAAGCCAGAGACAATTGACGCTTTAAAGGACAATATTCGTGAAGCCATTGGTGAAATAGAGCTGCACACAATCGATAATGTGTTAAAAAATTGGACCGATGGTGTAGGCTACTGCATGGCCGGCCGAGGCAGCCGGTTGAATGAAATTATTCTCCATTATTAACCGGAAGGATTGTACTTTCAAATAAAAAAAGAAATTTGAGAAAATATTCAGTAGTTTTTTTTATAGCATTTAAAAAAATAATGTATTTGGCGGACCCTTTATTACCCGATCTTAAGTTTCTTTTCGGATTTGGAAAGATTTTTTGAATGATGTATGTCGTTTAAGTAGCCTTGAAGAACATTTGATGTGATTCTCCAGCAAACATATTTTTCATTCAATTCTTCCTACATTTTCCAAGTTTAGATGCGTTTTTGCGCACTGTTTTGTATAGGACCCGTACTATTGATGAAAAAATTCAGGCATTATATTGAGTTATGAATAAAATAAGACTTTCGGCTTAAAAATCCGTTGGAAATTGACTGAGAGTCTAAAGTTTATTACACTGCAAATAAGAATTTAAAAGCATGTTTACTTTACGCCTTCATTTTTCCACAATCTCCACTGTATTTTGTATAGCTATGATGAGTAAATGCGTATATATTATGTGTGTGTGTGTGTCTGTGTGTGTGAGTTAGTAAGAGAGTTCATTTCTTTTTTGCTCCCATGTTTTTGTGTTTTATGTAAAAATTCTTGCAAAAGTATTTGTTATACCAGTTTACTTCATATTTAATGTTATTTCTGTTATAATAGTTATTGTTGTTGTTGTCTGTTTGTTTATTTTTTGTATGTATTTATACTTCTTTTTGTTTCAATCGTTTGCACGTTGTTGACATTTTTAAATGGGCCGTTTGGTTAGTTGGGTGCTGTATGCTGTGTGCTGTGTGATGTGTGATGTGTGCTGTTCGTAAGTGAGTACGAGTAGTATTGAGTGGTAAAGAGGGTAGTGTGTTCAGGTTATAGAGGCGTAAAATGAATTTTACTTGTTTTCTCACTACTGTGGCTTTTCTTTCAATAACAATGTTAATAAATTATGTTGTTAAATTGTTGTTGATGATGTCGTTGTTGTTGTTGCTGTTTTTGTTTATGTTTGTGTTATTACAATATACACTTTTTTACATTAATAAACTCTTTTGCAGTATTTCAAGCATTTATTTAAAAAAAACAGATTGTATTTGTATTTGTAGTTAAAAAATCATATTTTTTCATTCGTATTGTAAAAGTTTTATTAATTTTTGATATCTTAACATACGTTTTACTTACAACATATTACAATTTTATAGGTTTTTATGATAAAATATTTTTTATTAAATACAATTCATTCAAATTTAAATAATCCAACATAATATTAGATTTTAAAAAAATATATATAAAATGAGAAATCAGTATCTAAAATATGTTACAAATGTTGTCAATATGAACTTTAAATTGTCATTTTAAATGCTTCAATGGATTGTAAAGTAATAAAATCAATAAAAACTTCTAAAAAAGAGAAATTATTTAAAATTTTAAATACTATGTATTTATGTCCGTATAAATGTACGTATGTCTGTGTGCATACATAAGCTAGTATGTATGCATATACAGGGTGTCCGCCGAGAAGGTATAGTACTTTGTTTGTTTACAATTTTTGATTATTTGAAAGACAAAAGAGAATGGATCGTATATTGACAAATGTTTTATTTAATGTCGGCAATTATCTATGGAATACAATATCAGATAAATGCCCGCCTTGGTTAGCCTCACAAATGCAAGTCCTTTTGAGCATATTTTTCATTGCATTCTCACACAATTCATCACGAATATTTTGTTTGAGTTGCTCCAGCGTTTCTTGTTTGTTTGCATAAACCTTGCTTTTCAGATATCCCCGCAAAAAGAAGTCCGGAGCAGTCAAATTAAGCTACCGTGGAGGCCAATCTACATCACCATTCCTTGAAATAACTTGTTGTGGAAAGAGGTCTCGCAGTAATTCAATTGTAATCCAGGCTGTATGCGATGTGGCATATGCTAGTCAAGGTCAAAGCACGCAGTTGTGACGTTAAAAAGTTTTCAATTAAAGGGTCTGTCAAATAATTTTTTGAAATGGTACGAAAAAAAACTACTGAATATTTTCTCAAATTTCTTTTTTTATTTGAAAGTACAATCCCTCAGGTTAATAATGAAAAATAATTTCGTTCAAATCGCTGCCTTGGCTGGCCATGCAGTAGCTGCCACGATCGGTCCAATTTTTAAGCACATTATCGATTGTGTGCAGCTGTATTTCACCAATGATTTCACGAATATTGTCTTTTAAAGCATCAATTGTCTCTGGCTTGTTGGCGTAACACTTATCTTTGACGGCACCCCACAAATAATAGTCCAACGGTGTCAAATCGCAGCTCCGAGGTGGCCAAACGACATCAGATCTGCGGCTGATAATGCAATCTTCAAAAAAAGGGCGCAAAACATCAAGTTTAGCTTCGGCTGTGTGGCACGTAGCGCCGTCCTGTTGAAACCAAATGTTGCTAATATCCTCCTCTTCAATTTTTGTGAACAAAAATTCATTCAACATGGCCCGATAACGATCGCCATTGGCTGTAACGGCCACTCATTGCTCATTTGCGAAGAAAAATGGCCCAATTATGGCTCTGGATTAAAATCCACACCAAACAGTGACTCGTCTTGGGTGTATTGGCTTTTCAATGCATGCGTGCGGGTTTTCTGTGCCCCAAATGCGACAATTTTGCTTGTTTACATACCCGCCAAGATCAAAAGAGCTTCATCCCAAAAGATGTTTTTTTTTTTGGCAAAATCGGCATCTTTTCTAAGTCGATCGTAGTCCCAGATTCCAAGCGTTGTTCAAGCATATTCGTTCAGCGGAAGAATAAACTAATTATCTGTCAAATCGGACATGAGCTAAGTGTTACCAATAATACCGAAATAAGCACCATTTTCAAAAAAAAAAAAAAAAAACGTTAGATGGTAAACTCTTTATATCACGATATCATTCTCCATTGATAGTTACCGTTACGCCGTTTTCAATTTCAAAGAAGTAGAGCCCTGATGCCTTCCGACCAAATTGCACACCACTCTGTCACTTTTAATGGATGCAAAGGTGACTGATGAATAATTTCAGGGTTTTCCATTGCCCAGAACCGACTACTCTGCTTATTCACATAACCATTCAAATGAAAATGTGCCTCGTCACCCATTATGATTTTTTCATGAAAATCGATGATTGATTTTGATGAAATGTTTTAACGATTAAAACACGTTGGTTTACTGAATCTTATCCCATAATAAATATGCCACGTCTCTACTTCACGACTGCCGAATATGAACTGTCGAGACTAATGTTTACCAAAATGGCGGCAAAACAAAGTAGCGTACCTTTCCGGCGGACACCCTGTACTGGTATATATAAACAGATGTACATACATGTGTGTATGCTTGTAATTGTTATATTTATTTTATTTAAATTAAAAAATTTTAGATAAAATTGAAGAAAAAAAAAGAAGAATAACATCAAAAAACCAACAACAATAGTTGCAACATATTAGCATGTTGATTTGATTGCTAAAAGTCACAACAACAAACAAATAGAAAAACAAATACACATAGAATTGTGGCATAGTATGCCCACTGGGAATGTATTCCTCTTAAGGCACATAAGTATGTATTTAAATCGAAGCAGTTCAGCATTAACTGGCCATTGTTTTTAATTTTCTAGAAAAATGCAAATTAAAATTATTCCATTAAGGCTGCTGAAAAATACGAGAGCAGTTCGTTAGTTTTGTGTCTATTTGAATAATGGAAGTCCTTTTTAAGCAGCCTTTTATTTCCTTTCCGTTGTTTTTCTATACACTCCCCTGCTATGATATCCAAAGGTCGTTAAGAGTGATTTTAGTCCTTACCATCCAGCCATTCCTTCAAATTTAAAAAAAAGAATTAATCGTAGAAGGCCAAGTTATGCTAGATTCGCGGTAGATGAGCACGCCACAGCTCACTTGGATTCAAAGTGTGGTTTACGTTATGCTACCATGTGTCTACCAAAGTCCTAACATCCCTTTGCCACATTCCACCACCCAATCAGAAGATTTTGTAAAGACGTGAACTTTGGCAAAATCTTCCATTGCAAAACAAGCTTAAAGTCGGCAACTGCAAAGTCAGAGACAAAAAAGATGTACCGTAGACTCTTTATATTCTTATAACACATAGACTGAAGAGTCCCGGGCCTAACATATAAATCATTTTTTGTTTTTGTTCAAAATTAGACTAATTCCTTATCGTAATATCCATCAGGAGCAATGCAATCAATCCAGCGCCGCTCTAACATATCAATACCACTTGTGTAGAATGATTTGTCTCTTGTCTCGAAATAGGCAACGATTTCAGTTATAACCACTTCATTCGTAAGAAATTTCTTACCTGCGAGTATTTTTTGAGGTCTGCGAACAGCCAGTAGTTGCTGGGGGCCAAATCTGCCGAATACAATGGATGTGGGAGTAATTCGAAGTTCAATTCATATGTTCCACCTCTGACTCAATTTCCAAATCCCGTCTCAAAAAAACTTCTCGTCTTTTAAGGCGCTCCAACCTTGTAGCCGATTTTGCATTTCTTCAAAGGAAAAGATTAACTCGTTCCTCTTCATACGACTTGTATAGGTTCTGAAAATGTGGACCGTAAATCGAAATGCCGTAAACCGAGATGAATATGTGTTGCATTTACTTTCCTTACACTGTTTGTTAAAAAACGCCGAATCCAGGCTTTTTAACCGTAGAACGAGGTAATTTGCGCTTGAAACGAATGAGTTCCATAATACATACGGTCGTATTAGCGAAATACCAGGTTAAGAAAGCCCGTATAAAAAGGTGTGAGTATATTGCATCCGTCGCAACAGCCGATGGAACAATGTTTGGAGAATACGGCGGATACGGCATTTGATGGTTTCTAACAATTGCTTTGGAACTTTTGCAACATAAAGTCGGGTGTTATCATGCAAAAGAGTGACTTAATCATGTCTGTCCTTATATTACGGCCGTTTTCGTAATAATGCATGATTCAAACGAAGTAATTACCATCTGCTTCGATCACCCAGTTTCAGCAGCTCGTAGTATACAATGCCGCTTTGATCCCTCCAATAGTGCATAATTGCACTATAAATACTAAAACAACGTGATTGTCTAAGCAAACAAAAATTATTGTCGACTTGAACGAAATTAGGAAGCATTTATAAAACCCCCTATAACCCAAAAAACCCATCAAAAGATGAACTAAAATCCTGGTTTTTGCCAACCCTGCTTTGAACGTAGCTTGCTCATAGTCATATACAATATAAAGCCAACACATTCTTTTGATATCTTTGCGACTTCAGCTAACTTACGTAACTTCACTTTTCGATCATTGAAAAGGATTTTGCGGATTTGAACTTCCACTGCGTTCTACAACATCGTTGTCTCTACGACCACGTCTGAAGTCAGAATACTAACGTTTTATTACTGTTTCTGATGGAGCCGAGTCCCCATTATACTTTTTAAGCCATTGCTTTGCTTGAACGGATTTTTTTCTATCAAAAAGCAGTGTAGAATCAAGACATTTTTTTTTATAAGACCAGCACTTAGGGGAAGGCCCCTACTCATGCAGTGCATTGGGCTGC
Source organism: Wohlfahrtia magnifica (assembly GCA_023159175.1). Classification (NCBI taxonomy): domain Eukaryota; kingdom Metazoa; phylum Arthropoda; class Insecta; order Diptera; family Sarcophagidae; genus Wohlfahrtia; species Wohlfahrtia magnifica. The sequence goes on from JAKWBJ010000223.1 coordinate 5,449,117, forward strand.
TACTAGGAAAATAGGTTATTGGAAGGAGGACAGAGGGAGTAGCGTTTATGGACCTTAGATTTAAATTTACTCATGTCGTAAGTGGCAGGAAAAACTTTCGCTGGAAGATTATTCCACAACCGATTAGTGCGACCAAAGAACGAATTCTCCCTATAATGCGTTGTGCGATTTACTGGACAATCAACTACAAAGGGATGCGCTCTACGAGAAATACGAGTACTACGTAAAGATATATCATTTTTAGGAATTAATTCCTTAATTTCGTTAGAACATATTCTGTTATAGTACCGATAGAACAACGAAACACACGTCACATTGCGACGGTGCTCCAATGAATCGATAGAGTTGGCTACCTTACCGTCATTGATGAGCACATTCGCTCTCTCCTGTACGCGGTCGAGAAGCTCCAAAATAGACTTTGAAGCACCGGCCCATACATGAGAGTTGTATTCCATTTTGGGTCGGATATAGGTCTTGTAAATATTAAGGAGATCAGATGGAGTGAAGTATTGCTTGAACCGGCTCAAAAAACCGAGGCACCTGAATGCTTTTTTCGACACTTGAAATATGTGATGACAGCACACCACCACGCCTGTGTGTTAAAAAACAACATTGAGTCTTACGTGCATTAAAATCGACCCCGTTCGCACGACCCCACTCGGAGAGTGAGTGTGACGTTCATATTCATCCTTCTTACCCCAACATACAAAAGGCTTGGTCTACGATCAAAAGAATATGAGTGACAAATATTGCAGTCATCCGCAAAAGAGTAGATGGGATTAGAAATGAGAAGAAGAGGGTCGTTAAGAAATATTAGAAAAAGAGTAGGAGAAAGAACAGAGTCTTGCGGTACCCCTGAGTTTACCTTGAACTCGTCGGATGAGACCCCATCTATAACCACTCTTATAGAGCGATATCTGAGAAAACTCGATATAAATCGAGAGAAGTGACTACCGACACCAAAACATTAAGTTTCGAAATGAGAGCCTCGTGCCAAACTCTATCAAATGATTTTGAGATATCCAGAGCCACAACCTTACTCTCGGCAAAACCATGAATGGACTTGTTCCACTTCTCCGAGAGCAGCGACAGCAGGTCACCAGTAGAACGGCCCTTTCGGAAACCGTACTGACGATCGCTAAGTAAATCTTTGGACTCCAGATATCCCACAAGGTGGTGATTAATCATACTCTCCATAACGTTGGAGAGTGCGGAATGAGCTTCTATTGGATGGTAGTTCTCAGGGTAACTATCCTTGCCCTTTTTGGGATTGGCGTTACATTAGCAACCTTCCAGCAAGATGGAAAAATACTGGCGCGATATGACGTACTGAAAAGGTGAGCTAATGGACGCTCAAGCGTCGAAGAGCACTGCTTCAGGACCAGTGCTGTTATGCCATCGGCCCAGAAGACTTGTTAACGTTGGGATTTGCAAGGACCCTTTTTACAGCACGAGCTCGAAAGAATATACCAGGCATAGTTGCTGATACTCTTTCAAGTTCGGGCAGTGGTTGAACGCTCTCCGGCAAGTGAGAATTACTTGCAAACATTTCGGCCAAAAGGTTTGCCTTTTCAACCGGGTTCGTGAATGTGAGGTCATTCTTTAAGAGAGCAGGAACCGAACTAGCGTTGTTCCTCAGCCTTTTAACGAATGACCTAAAGTTTTTACTTCCCCGCGGAAAAGCAAGAACTTTAGCACTTAGGCCCTGCACGTATAAAGCCTTTTCGCGTCTTAGTACTGCGGCACATGAAGATGTCGTCTGTTTGCGAAGCAAATCAGTATGGGCACATTTGTTATTGCGCCAATTCCTGAAGACATGAAATTGGTTTAGCAAAAGTAGCCTCACTCTTAGCACGATAACTCATAAACTAATCAATAAATTATCATAGAATTTTAATAGCCGTCTTTTAAAGGTAAGCACTAACTGAAAAAGAGCTGAGTTCCATAAAACAAGCGATATATACATGTTAGGGCTTGGACGTTTCAGCCCATATGCTATCCTTACCAGTAATCTGAGCTATTTCAACACTTGACTTATTCTTTGGCCATCAAAATTTACACAATTCTTTGTCAGTTGCCCTAAGAAGCAGTATCCTACGAAATCAGTTTTATCTTATTTTCAAGAAAAATTCCGATGCTTCTCATCTATGATGATGCAAAATGATATTTGCCTTTGAAGGTTCATCTGCCATGGAGTAAACTTTAATGTTAAAATGTCCAGGAACCTATTTAAGGGTAATTGCTAAATAACAAACTTGTTTAGTGTGAAGGGGAACACACTCTATGCCCATTTGTTCTTTGTTGTCTTTTGCACCACCGGTTATAATGTAAAGTAGCTAGTGACTCCTAATAGACAATTAAATCATAGTGATCGCTATTGGTTTTCACATACAGTACATAAGGTCACAATTTTAGGTTTTTTTTACCACCAAACCAACCAATTTCATAAGTTTGTATGTCAAAAATGATTTGTTTATGAAAAATAAATCCTTATATTTTGCAAAATATATACTGATACAGACTACCATATACACACATATGTATGAATACCATATATAATATTTTTTTTTTACTTTTTAGTAAAAAATTATTTTCTAAGAAAATAAAGTAGAAAAAATCCAAAGAAAATTGTATTATTTGTGGAAAATCAAAGTAAACATAACAACACAACTTATGGCCTACCAATATTATTCCACACAACTTCAATACCACAAAACGTGGTTAGTTTTTGGTAATAACCGAAAATCTGCATTTGCCACAAAAGGCAATAAAGAATGCAACAACAAATGCAAACAAAAAATACTTACACACAAACACACAAACACACACACACACACATACATATATCCTTAATATTACAAAATAAAATGTATTGCCTTTTGAAAGAAAAGAAAAAAATGAAATTTTTAAAAGAATCTCCGTAAAAATTTCTAATTCATAAAAAATGATAGACATGAGTATACACTTTACATCCCCCTTTCCCCCGCCCACACCAAATGCTTTACAAACTTCATAAGCCAAGGGTTAAAGAAATAGGCCTCCACATATGATAAGCATGCATGCAAGCTTATAAAAATCTTTGCTTTTAAGTGCGTGCTGGTTCATGTTTGTGTTTTGCATGCGTGTGCGTGTGTGTGTTGTGTTTTGTATGTGTATGTGTTTTTTCTTTAACCACCCAAGAGTTGAAATAATTTTACACAATTTTCTGGTAGGCCACAGACAACTGCAGCGATAGAGTGTGTAGACTGCAATTTTAAATACATAAATAAGCACACGCTCACACATACACATGCATGAATATTAAAATAATTTTCTCTTATTGGCATAGTGGTAGTGTTTTAAATGCATTTTTTAACTCAACTGCCGTTGCTGTAAAACAATTGTTATTGCATTGCAAGTACATTTACAGTTTTCTGTTAAAATATTAACAGAAGTGAAGTGTTTTAGTGATGAGAGTAAGATAGAGAGAGAGCGTGAAAGACTAAACAAAGAGCATAACGAGTTCTTTGGTATTTTATTGTCAACAAAACAACAAAAGAATTCATGATATTCCTGCACAAAATCTATATGCAATAGTGGAGTTTTAAAGGCAAAGTACTTTTTTCTATGCATTTTAACTATAAAATGCACTTTTTGAGTACTTTTTTTTGTAATATAAAGCAAATTATTAGAGAAATTGTTAAATATGTTTACAAAAAACGTTGCTGGGAGTCTGTGTGTACTTGCTTTTTGACTGAAGTGGATAGATAACGAAGTTTTAACTGTTACCGTTCTCCACACCTGCAAAATTCCATATTTTCTTAAAACTGATGGTTTAAATTAATCGGCAACTTATTTAGAAACTTCAATTGTCAAGATATACAAATGCCAATATCGACTCTGTATGGAGGTACCATGCCCACTTATCCGACTCCGCCCATTTTTTACTGATTTTTTTTTTATTATCGAGGAAGTCATTTACAACAAATTTAGAATCTGCCATTCTAACCGTTCTCAAGATATACGAGTACATATAAAAATCAATATTAACGAATGTCATCGTACATTGGCTTGGTGACTTTTCAAGTGACAATAAAAAATCTCAACATGGAATATTAAGGGCATTTTTTTGTGTGAATATAAAGGGTCCACGAAATAATTTTTTTTTAAATGGTATGAAAAAAACTACTGAATATTTTCTCAAAATTCTTTTTTTATTTGAAAGTACAATCCTTCCGGTTAATAATGGCAAATAATTTCATTCAAATGGCTGCCTCGGCTGGCCATGCCGTAACCTACACGATCGGTCCAATTTTTAAGCACATTTTGGATTGTGTGCAGCTGTATTTCACCAATGGCTTCACGCATATTGTCCTTTAAAGCTGCAATTGTCTCTGGCTTGTTGGCGTAACGCTTATCCTTGACCGCACCCTACAAATAATAGTCCAACGGTGTCAAATCGCAGGTCCGAGGTGGCCAAACGACATCAGCTCTGCGGCTGATAATGCAATCTGTTTTACTATGAAAACCCTTACTGACGGAATTAAATGGAAGGAAAGATTGAGTTGTTTAAAGTCTAAGCGCCTCATGCTGTAATTATCTTCACTGCAACTGCTATGCTGAGCATCATTAACTAAATTGTATTTAACATAATTCTAACGATCGGGTGATTTTTTTAAGAGCTTTCGGATTTGATTAAAAAAAACACTTAAAATTTAGAAAAATTTATGAAAAATGTATTTGAGTCCATAGAACGATCTATAGAATTCAATGTTTAAGGATGATTTCATGTAAATGTTGATCGCTGGTCCAATTTTGGCATACACTCTCTAACATATCGGCCAGTATTTCACGAATAAATTTTTTAATATTGGCTTTCAGTTCCTCAACCGTTTCGGGCTTGTCCCTGTAGACATGAGCCTTAGCATAACCCCACAAAAAATAGTCTAACGGCGTTAAATCGCGCGATCTAGACGTCCAATTGACCGGCTCCAAATGTGATATCAACTGTTTACTGAACTTGCATGTGTCACCGTCTTGCTGAAACCACATGTCAGCCAAGACCAGCTCTTTCATTTTGGGCAAAAAAAAAGATTTCAAACATCGCACGGTAGCGCTCGCCATTCATAGGTTGTCTTTGAAAAAGTACGGTCCGTTGAAGCCACCGGGTTGTAATCCAGCCCAAATATACAGTGGCATTTCATGCAAGGTTTCTGGCTGTTCTTCACACCAAATACGGCAATTTTGTTTGTTCATGTATCCATTCAACCAGAAATGAGCTTCGTCGCTGAACACAATTTTCCCATAAAAAAGTGGATCTTCCTTCAACTGAATTTGATGATAAAATTCAATAAACTGCGAGCATTGTTTGTTTGTAAGTCGATTTATGGTTAAATTATAGACCCAACTGAACATGTTTGACAGTAATATGTTACACGAAATCAGCTGAGCTGTCAAAGACAGTGCTACCAAAAAGAAAGTTGCTAAAAAATCACCCAATAGTTCCAATGTTAATTATAATAAAAAAAGACCGAACAGAATGCTTTTAAACGTTCTACTAAACATTCAGAAAGTAATCCCTACAGCCTCGGCAACGTGATTCTGCGATTCTGCGATTATCCATTATCATAAGATCGATTTCTGGAATAACGACTTTGATTCTTTAGCGTTCTGTGTGCCAGCACAATCACAGCGCAAAACAGCGAACTACTTTTTAGGCATAGAAAACGATGGTGATGAATTACCGTAGTATTGATCAAGCCTTTCCTTTTTTTGCGTAAAATTCAAGTTTTCATTGAAATCGAGGAGCTTGGCTTCTTTCAGAGGTGATCAAAAACACAAATTAATAGACAAACTCGTTGCATGCTCAAAACTTGAGAGAAGTCCAGTACTAGAAGCAGCATTGTATTGAAAATTACTGCCCTGGAAATACATACAACAAGTCACTAGATTACACGATGCAACAAAAAAGAAAAAAATACATACCTGGGACGTGATGCTATTTTTCTGATGGACGCCTTCGAGCGCAACAGAAATCTGTTTCTGAAATTCTCAAAAAACCTCCAAAATCTTAAGTCAGCAGGTTTTTTGTACCTTCAGGCACTTATACTCCTATAACTTAGCTAAGTATTAACCGGTTTTAAGTTTCCGAGTACATTTTGAAATAAGAAAATGAAGTTTTGAGATGATATATACACACATTGCATATGGTATCTCTCAAGCAAACTCATTTTGCATCCAATTTTCTTCAAATTTTCAAAGTTTAGATGCATTATTGGGGCCTAAGTTATATGGGAACCGTACTATTTATTAACTAGAGGGACCGCCATCTAACGTTTTTTTTTCAAATAGTGCTTATTTCGTGAATGGTAACACTTAGCTCATGTCTGATTTGACAGATAATTAGTTTTATCCTTCCGCTGAACGAATATGGTTTTGTATACGCTTGAACAACGCTGGGAATCTGGGCCTGCGATCGACTTACAGAAGATGCCGATTTTGCCAAAAAAATTATCTTTTCAGATGAAGCTCACATTGATCTTGACGGGTATGTAAACAAGCAAAATTGATGCATTTGGGGCACAGAAAACCCGCATGCATACATTGAAAAGCCGATACACCCAAGACGAATCACTGGTTGGTGCCGATTTTGGTCTAGAGGCATAATTGGGCCATTTTTCTTCGAAAATGAGCAAGGAGTGGCCGTTACAGTCAATGGCGATCGTTATCGGGCCAACGAATTTTTGTTCACAAAAATCGAAGAGGAGGATATTAGCAACATTTGGTTTCAACAGGACGGCGCTACGTGCCACACAGCTGAAGCCTACACTCGATGTTTTGCGCTCTGGTTTTGAAGATCGCATTATCAGCCACAGAGCTGATGTCGTTTGGCCACCTCGGAGCTGCGATTTGACACCGTAGGACTATTATTTGTCAAAGATAAGTGTTACGCCAACAAGCCAGAGACAATTGACGCTTTAAAGGACAATATTCGTGAAGCCATTGGTGAAATACAGCTGCACACAATCGATAATGTGCTTCAAAAATGGGCTAATTGTTAGGCTACTGCATGGCCAGCCGAGGCAGCCATTTGAATGAAATTATTTTCCATTATTAACCGGAAGGATTGTTCTTTCAAATAAAAAAAGAAATTCGAGAAAATATTCAGTAGGTTTGTTTTATATTTATTTAAGAGACTATGTTTAGTTGTGAGTGATATGATTGTTTGCCTTTAAAAATTTATTCGAAATGACAGGGTCAATAAGCTTTTTAGTAAAGCAACTTATGAAAAACTCATCAGTAGGCATGCAGACAAAGAAATTTTCATGGTTTTGAACATTAAACTATACTGCCTTCACGGGTCATCATATTCAAATTTAGTACAAAGCATTTTAACAAGCGAGGGCACATATTTTGTTTTTGTTTGTACTTTTGTTGTATTGATTTTGATTATGGAAAAAATTTATTAATAATTTTACCTTAATATTTACTCCTCTGTAAACATATTCTATTCAAAATTCATATTTTCGGTTCTCTGTGACTTTTTTTGAAAAAGTACCAGTACTTTTAATTAAAATTCACCTGCATTGCTTGTTTTTTCTAGAAAAAGGGTTAATTTAACGCAGAACAATTCCCCAGAGTAAACACTTATGCAAGTGAGTAAATTAATTGAGAGCATATGTTAAATATACAGTTATAAATGGAACATACATGGTATTAACACATTAAGACATACTTTTATATGCCGTATAAGTACATCAAAAGAGTAAAACAACAGAAATACACATATTTTCACATGTGGAGCAACAGAGCAACTAATTAAAACAACAACTAAGAAGGAAAGCATGGGATCATAAAAATAAACACACACACACACAGAAATACATACATTAACTCGCTCTCATTATTTGTAAGTAAAAGGCAAAGCAAAAACAAAATTCAACCAACCAACCAACCAACCATTAGCAAGCAGCCAACTTTGCAGACACAAAATAACAGCAACAACTAACTCATCATCTTCATTTGTTTTTGGCTATTTTGATGTCGTTTTTTTTTCATTGCTCATGTTGTTGTTTTTGTTTTTGTTTTTTTAATATGCCTTTTACTTTAGCCAAACAACACTTGCGCTCTCATATACTCAGAGTCCTCTACCATTATATTTACGATTGCAGTGCAAGCAAAAAGAGCCCCAACAACATGGATTGAGTGTTTGTTTTTTCATTTTCGATTTTGTATTTGCTTCTCTGTTTTATTTCCTCTGTAAATGTGCGTGTGTGTGAATGTTATGTATACTGTGTGGCTGTGTGCTTTTGTATTTATTTTCTGGATCCCTGTGTACAAATGACGACTGACTGACTCTACCACTGCTAGAGACTAATACTTGTATTGGTTGGCCAACTTTGGCGCTTGATAATTTAAACAACGAAATAAAATCATAAAAAATCATAAAAAAATTGAAATAAAAACGGTAAAAATTATATAAAAAAAAAATTCAACCGAAACCAGAAAAACGCCACCGAAAATAAAATCAAAATCAACACAAATTTTCCACACATCAGCACCAACAACTGACTGACGGACGTAAAGCAACGGTAATGCAACAGTACCCAGTTGCCCTTTACGTGTGAGTTTAAAAAAAAAGTAAATTGAAAAAGTGAAAAGTGCATTAAAAGAAGTAAAAAAATATGTCAAAAAGTTTATTAATCGTTGACGGTCTTACTTTTTCGGCAATATTTTGAAAAGTGTAACAACCAACCGTCATATGTGACCACATTCAAGTGGTTTTCCAAAATACATACTTGAGCCATAAAGTTTCTACCCTCTAAAGGTGCAATATTTTGTTGGAAAAAAAAAAAAATTGGTTTTTTGTGATTTTGCCTATCAAATAAGGTAATTCTACACACACACTCATATATATATATAAGTTAAGAAAATGAATGTAAAAAAAATTGAATTTTAATGGATTTTTTTATCACGCAACAGTTACAAAACATAAATTAATACAAATCCTTTACCAATAATAAAAAAGAACTTTAATCGATACAAAATTCAAAAGAAATAAGTAAACTTGCAACATAATATCAATCACATATTAAGAATTACAACAACAAATAACAATAATACAGTGAGAATGCAAAAATTTGTGCAAAACCTTAAGCTGACGTTTAATTTTATTTGAATTTTCCAAACTTATTGCCTTCAACTGCAATAGACTTGTGCCAAAGTATTACAAAATTTTTGACTCATTTTTTTAAGCAACTTTAAGTGTAGTGTGTAAAACATTCGTCTATACCGTCTTTATTTTTTCTATCTTTACAAATTTTGATTATTTAATGAACGTCTTCAGTTTTCTGAGCAGGAAAATGAGTGACAAATATAGGGTCCGCCATCAAACGTTTCTTTTTTAAATTAGTGCTTATTTCGTGAATGGTAACACTTAGCTCATGTCTGATTTGATAGATAATTAGTTTTATCCTTCCGCTGAAGGAATATGGTTGTGTATACGCTTTTTTCCCTTCGCTAAGTGGGCCTGCGATCGACTTACAGAAGATGCCGATTTTGCCAAAAAAATCATCTTTTCAGATGAAGCTCATTTTGATCTTGGCGGGTATGTAAACAAGTAAAATTGTCGCATTTGGGCCACAGAAAACCCGCACGCATACTTTGAAAAGCCGATACACCCAAGGCGATTTTGGTCCTGAGGCGTAATTGGGCCATTTTTCTTCGAAAATGAGCAAGAAGTGGCCGTTACAGTCAATGGCGATCGTTATCAGGCCATGTTGAACGAATTTTTGTTCACAAAAATCGAAGAGCAGGATATTAGCAACATTTGGTTTCAACAGGACGGCGCTACATGCCACACAGCCGAAGCTTTACTCGATATATTGCGCCCTGTTTGCCAAAAAAAAATTATTTAGCGAACCTTTTACATTGGCTGTGACATGATCATGTCATTGCTTAAAACCATAAAGTCAATCACAAGCAACGATCAGCGAGTATGTGCATTATTTTGCCATGAAACGAGCTGTTTACCGCATTAGTGCTGAAAGTTATAAAACGATTTTTAAGGCTCTTTCATTAAACGTAACAAAATTTTCTTCCGGATCATAAATCAGGTTTAATTTGACCGATAACATGGTTTACATTGGTTTTGAAGTCGTTGTGCTTAGTGACTTGTTTTCATGAACCTTCAACTTAAGAAAACCTCTCAAGCAAAACTCAAAACACTCGATCTCGGTGGACAGTTCGCATTACCTCTACTTGAGATGACAATGAAATAAACAGCAGCTCTTTTGTTGACACCTTTTTCAGTTACTTCGTCATGTTGTGACAGGTCATAGCGGATAATTACTTTCCAGTCCTAAATATACTTTGCCGTTTAACCAGGATTTGAAATTCTTTAGAGAGGGTACCAGATCTTAAGCTATAATTTTATTCGTTTAATGTCTAGCGATTTGATTTTTTTTTTTTTTTTTTTTTTTGGGAAGTTGGTACGTCTGTTGTTGATATTCCCGCTAAATCTTAGCGTCATAGCTTGACATTTGAAAAAGCTACATAGCCAAGTGTAAATCAATCTCTATGTGTGTTGGCGATTTCTTACAATTTTAGAATTGGATTTAGTTTGCAACAACGAATTTGTATTATATTTTGCGTAAAGTCGCAAATGTTGGAAAGGTGTTCCGGGAACGATTGTTTAAAGAAAACGATCGTTTATCAGTGGCACGAGAGATTAAAAAGTGGTCGTGAGCCAATCGAAGGTATTAAACGCAGTGACAGACCATTGACATCGAAAACCGACGGAAACATTATTAAAGTAAAAGAAATGTTGGTTAATAACCGCAAATTAGCCATCAGAGAGATAGCGGAGGACTTGAACATTGCCTATGGATCCGTTTAAGGCATTTTGGTTAACGATTTAGATTTCCGTCGTATAGCAGCCAAGTTGGTGCCAAAAGACCCCAAATTCTTGCAAAAAGGAGACCGTGTTGAGGTGGCTAAAGACATGATTTGCGAGGGCGAATCCGATCCCACTATAACAAAAGGGATCATTACTGGAGACTAGACCTCACCCAGATATTAAGCAAGTGAATGGCGTTAACCATATGAGCCGAGACCATAAACACCACGTCATTTTCCGTTTAAAAAGGATTACAACGGTGTAGTGTATCATGAATTTTTATCACAAGGCCAGACAGTAAGCAAAGAGTATTATCTGGGCGTTAGGAGATGTTTGCATGGAGCAAGTCTCAGAAAACTCGTGGATTTTACACCAAGATAACGCACCGTCACACAGTGTCATCATTATTCGAAATTTATTGACGAAAAATGCAACAAATAGTATCCAAGAAGCACCGAATTCGCTCCCACTGAATTGGCACCCTGTGACTTCTTTTTGTTCAATCGAGTTAAAAAACCATTACGGGGAAGGCATTTCAGCAGCCGAGAGGAAATAATGCCAAAATCGCAGGAAGCACTGATGGACATACCGAAAACCGAATATAAAAAATGCTTTGAGGATTGGATCAACCGCTGGCTTAAGTGTGTTGCAGTCGATGGGGCTTACTTTGAAGAGGATGATATAGATTTATATGAATAAACTTGTGTTTTTAATTTTCTGAATAAATTCCGAGAAATTTTTAATCAATGTGGTATTTGGCTGAGTTTCAGCAGCGTTTCACATCAAGAGTAATTCTATAAGAAAAATTTTTTCGAATTCTTCAGATAATTTGCTTATTATCAAACCATTACAATTTTACACAAGCAACGAATTAAGGAATATTATTTTCCAATACTATAGCCTGAAATGTTACCTTTCAAACACTTTCGAACTATTGTCGTCGCTATATAGGCATTAACACCATCTAGTAGTGGGCGTTTTAATAATAATTTAGTAACGGGGTCAAAACATTCGACCTCGATAGCCAGTTCACATCACCTCCACATGAGATGATCATGCAATAAAATCACACGTGCAGAATGCCTCTGTTTCATGATTTGTTTTGGACGTAGCACTGTCCACATGTCGTTGGTACCCACATTATCTACTTATGATCAAAGGCAGTCGGTAATCATCTATCCAACGTCGATCTCTAAGAAATATGGACCGATGAGGTTTCTAGTCTAAAATCCACACCCAATACACAGATATCTCTTTAAACGGCCTCTCTATTTACGGCATTTGGATATAAGGGCCTGTTTTAATTATGCAACACCTTCGTTTACCTCGTTAAACGACTAAAAATGGCGAATTAATGGTTTTTTAAGAAAAAGTGTAAGGCAAGCAAAAGTAAATCATTTTTCAGCATTTCGATTTACGTTCTAAATTTTCAGAACCTATCAAGGCCGTATAAAAAGTTATAAGTGCAGTGATTTTTTTGTATTGTATTATGCGCTTTTTGGCCTTATGTGAATTCATATCGTCTCAAATTCGATTATATTGTTTGTCGACGCTTATAGTCAATTACAAATGGGCCTCAACACAGAAGATGATTTTTTGCTAAAAATTTGATACAAAAGTTTTATTATTTGTGTTTATGGTTTGAGAAAACAAACAGAATAAATGATAGCCGATTCGATAGAAGTTCTTAGAATTTGAAATCACTTCGTATAGTGTTGTATTGTACTTAAGCCAATTCCCTCTGTTTGGTAGCGAAACAATTCTAATTCTAAACAATGCTAATTTTGAAATTATACGAAATATAAAAAAGAAAAAATTAGGGGGAATCACATAAAGTAAATTTGTGGTTGGAAGTCATGATACAATAGTTATGTTACTTTTCGCTAAAAAGAAGCGACTTAGCTTCAGAAAAAGTACTTGAAAGCTATCAATTTATATGTCGGCTATGGTCAAGTAACTGTACGGCTATCATTTTCCTATGCGGAGGAAAGTAAGATAAGTATGAAAAATAATAACGATCAGAGAAAGCAAGTGTTTAAGGTGACTGAGGCAAAAGGCATCTAATAATTCTTCAAATGTTTATTTGCAGGTATTTCATTGTCTCTGGTTTATTGACATAGCCAAGTGACTTTACATAATCTCCAAATAATAGTCCAATTGTGTTAAATCACATGGTCTGGGTGGCTAAATTATTGGATTTTTAAGTGAAATAGCGATTTTATAAAAAGTTTCTTTGAGTAAATGTCATGTCAGCAAGATTAATGCCAGCTAATTGCGCGATAACCATTGACCATTAACACGTTGACAATCATCGTTTTTAAAGACATATGGACCAATGACTACGCCAGCCCACAAAACTCACCAAACAGTAATTTTCGACAATAGCTTGCAGATTATTCTCACTCCTAATGCGACAAATCTGCTTAGTTACGTACCCAAACAGCAAAATTTCTAAGTTTAATGGGCAGAACCTTTATATTGATAAGAAAAATTTCAACAATTTGGAAGCATCAAATCAAACCTAACAAAAAACAACTATCAGCTGCTAAATCGCTTGTCAAATGAAGCAGTGCTGCCAACTCAAAGTTATGAATTTCTAAAAAAAACATCCTTTACATATACAAGCGACATTTGGAATCTTAAGCTATAGCCATTCTCAAGATAAGCAAAATCAATATTTAGTTTGAACGGGAAGTACCATGCCATCTTATGTAATTCCGTTCACTTTTTGACTGGCGGTTTGTATTAACCATTTCAAAAATATGGACAATAAAATATTTACTTTGTATGTGCGTGCCACTGCTCAGTTGGAATTTTTGAAATTTATTAAGCCTATGGCTCCTTCAATACATACAGAAAACTGCTGTAAAAGTTTAAACGAAATCGGTTCTGCCGTTTAGCTGTCCACAAGGCACAAATAAACGAACAAACTTACATACATACTCGTTCATATAAAAAAGCGCACTCATTTTTATAAAGGGTCCGCCAAATAATTATTTTTTTTTTTTGAAAATGCTATAGAAAAAAAACTACTGAATATATCCTGAAATTTCTTTTTTTTAATAATGGAAAATAATTTCATTCAAATGATTATAATAATAATATCCTCCTCTTCAATTTTTGTGAACAAAAATTCGTTCAACATGGCCCTATAACGATCGCCATTGACTGCAACGGCCACTCCTTGCTCATTTTCGAAAAAAAATGCACCAAACAGTGACTCGTCTTGGGTGTATCGGCTTTCCAATGTGTGCGTGCGGGTTTTCTGTGCCCCAAATGCGACAATTTTGCTTGTTTACATACCCGCCAAGATCAAAATGAGCTTCATCTGAAAAGATGATTTTATTTGGCAAAATCGGCATCTTCTGTAAGTCGATCGCAGGCCCAGATTCCCAGCGTTGTTGAAGCGTATATACAACCATATTCGTTCAGCGGAACGATAAAACTAATTATCTGTCAAATCAGACATGAGCTAAGTGTTACCATTCACGAAATAAGCAGTAGTTGAAAAAAAAACGTTAGATGGCGGACCTTATATATAAGATTATAGACTGCAATTTTCATATAGTCGTAGATGTTGACTCAAAATTATGTTCGGCCATTAGATTCGCAAGATTCTTTTAGGACATCTACTTACGAATGCCTCAGTTCTGTCAATGGCTCTTGCGAATGTATTGTTACGTTTTAACTTTTTTTGAGTTCGTTTAAATTGCGTTAAAATAAAATAAACACCGCTTTATTTTGTTGTTTTATAGTTTTTATTTTACTACACAATAACTTTTACACTGTTGGGCTTAAGACAACACTTAATATTCGTTTATACAACACTTTTATCTCCGCTTTAACAAAACTTTATTTGTTGACGGCCAAATGATAACTAACTCATGTGTAGGTAAATCAGTCTCCTTATATACCTAATTGCCTACAGTTTGGAAAGTTCTGGATATGTCCTAAATCAGCTCATGTACTCTATCCATTACTTTTAAGCATATAAGATTGTGTTACACAGGGATGATTTAATTGGCAGTGCTGCCAGAGACACAAATAAGTATGCCATTGACAGGGTGACAAAAAGTATTCTATCTATAAAGCAGCAAATGGATGTTTCACATCCATAAAGCAACATAGATTTTCACATTTGAGTTGAATATTTTGGTATTACTTTTAATTTTGCGATGATGATTTCTAAATATAGTCTTTTATCTGTAATCCCTTCCTGGAAGCATAAGGATTCCACAAAGCATTTGTTTGTTTAAGTTTCTTATCAGCGTTCGGTTTTTTCCATCTAAGCAGGCGATTTATGTACTTTCTTTGCCTGGAAACAACGCCCTCCGTATATTTGCTGTAAGGGCTGACAACCTTGCTGATCATTTAATCTTATCTTCTTTCCTTAGCAAAGACATAGTTTTATATCTCTTTCAGGGCATAATGTTAACATGTAAGTAATTCCATCGCTTCTTCTACATCTGTTTTATCTTGCGTTATGCTATGTTCACGCGACAGTGTTTTTTCGGCATTCGTTCTCTCATTCATAAAACAATTCACGATTATGAGCTTAATTACATAAATTTACATCCAAAATTTTGAGAGAGCTTGACTCAAATTGTAAGTAATTCTGTTTCTATTACTCTGTGTATTACTTTGAAATGAGTATCATCTCCAATTTTTATAAAACTCAAATCATATGAGTTTGGCATACTTTTAAGCTCTTTAACATTGCAAAATTTATTGAATTGACCTCCCTAAAGTATGCTGTCAAGTACAAAAATTAAACAAAATAAAGACAACAAACAAAACAATAATCGCTCGCTGCATTGACTTCATAGGTATGCTAGCAGTTGAAAGGTGCCGTGCGAACGGGAGAATCCAAATAAGTAATACAAATAGAAAACGAAGTAATCCGAAGTCTCTTAGGAACATAGCACTAATAGTGTGCAATTGCGATGTTTGTTTTAATTTTATCTTCTTTTTTCAAATTGAAAACCTCTATAGTTTCTAATTTTTGTTTGTGTATTCTTTTCCAAATCAAACATCATGACATTTAATTATTGTATTAAAGAAATATTCTTTAAATTTCTTAAATCTCTAATGAAAAGTATCAAATTTTTTAATAAAATATTTATTTCTTTAAATACCACAATTAAATCCATCTTCAAATATCACAAACACAAATTCCAGCCAATTAAAGAACATTTTCAAAACTGGCAAAAATACAATGAAACAAAAGGAGAAAATCTATCCAAAATTTAAGCAAAAAGAAAAAAAAGTGAAAATAAAACTTTCATTCCTTCTGTTCAATCCATAAAATAAATAAAATATGAAACTCACACTCGATTATTGCAAGTTCTTCTGATTCGAACTGAAATTTCTATTGAATTCTTAAGGTGGTAAGTGTGTGAAAAAGAGAGAATAAACAATGACACTGCAAGTGACAACATGTCAAAATAATTCTTTTTTTTCTAACACCAGCAATACACCAAACACAATGTCAGAAAATATCACACAAGAAGGTGTTTGCCCAGTATCGAGTCTGAGTTATCAATTGGACTAACAACCCTCTGCCATTTATCCAAAGACCAAAGAATGCAGTTTATGGGGGTAAAGGCTCCAAATTAATAACAGTATTGCAAACACATTTAACACATAATGTCTGTCTGTCTGTCTGTCTAACTTGTACTTGATTTGTATTCAACCCATCTCTTTAGTTTGGCTTCTACATACGTAAGAAGTTTTGCTACAAACTTATTAATAACTGGGATTGTTCTTGTACGTTCGAGAGGAGGGAGAGGAGGACATTGGACTGGGACTTTAAATACAAGGTTGATTACAACTGCATTTAAGCATTTCAAAGGGTGTCATCTGATAAACACTTGCAATGTTATCATATGCATTTGCAATAAATTTGTGCATCTGGATGTGTGTGTGTGTGTGTGTGTGTGTGTGTACGTTTATGTGCTTAAAAGGATGTCTTGCATTTTATGTGAAATATTGTAAAATTTAAGGCAGCGTTCTAGGCGAAAGGGCCTTAATTTTTATTTTTGAAACTGATTTTTTGAGAAATACGTGATAACTTAAGTTTATTTTTTTGTAATCTTGTGTTGGCACACTTGTCCTCTGGGACAGGCTTATTATTAGGCCTGTTCGCGGCATTAATCGCTAGATGACTTTCTTCGCCACCTCTATATCATTGACAGCATCTCAAGAAAACCTTTCCTTCATGTACTCCTGAACAGAGGAGATGGGAACCTAAGTTCCTGGTGTTTGCTTCGACTCTGAGAGTTTTTTTTTATCTACTACGCTGCCAGAGGTTAAAAGGCTGTGATGATACAAATGTAAGGTGTGGATCCAACGGAGCCATCAAGGACATTAAAACTCGTATATACCTGAGTTACATACTTCAAGAAGGGCTCAAATAATTTTAACGACTAGTGCCTCTGTCTATGATGGTGAAAACTTATGACAACGGTTTGTATGTTTGCAACGCAGCACATGGTATAAGTTGAGCGCCTAACAATCGATTTTTCCTGTACCTTTAGTTACATTCTCTGTCTCTGGTCTCTCTACCAGACTGAAAAGGATAGAAACTGCTTATAGTTCTGTGGATTAAGCCTGGGTTGTAAATTTATAAATTCCAACAGAGCCACAATGTTACTCTTGACGGTAAGCCAATCATATTCTAGCGCTGCTTAAGAGAATACCGACTGTAGTTATAGATTGGAACATGACTTCCCTTCTTGGTTAAGTGTTGGATCTCATCTAACATATCTGCCATTTTAAAAGTCACTGTGCTTACTCGTATTTGCTTTTCAAACGATTATTTCTTGCTCACTTTGGGTCTAGACAGGAACTTCAGGGACCATATACCGGAAAGGAATTTGTGATTGAACAATTCGTGTGGATGTAATATCGCTACCCAGGTTGGGTTCAACAGTGAATTGACAAAAAATTAAGAGCAGTAAGTAAATCACAAGCTTAACGTGTGTTAAGCCAAGCTCGCATAACTCACAGTACCCACGGCATGATTGAATAACAATGCGTCCACCAATACCCCCACAAATGATAAAAACCACATGTGAGTACGGAATTCGAAAGAATATTTTGCACCTTTTTTAACTTAAGACCAGCACTCAGGAGATGACCCCTACTAATGCAGTATAATGTGCTGGTAGTAAGAAAATAGGCTAATAGATGGATGATAGGGGGAGTAGAGCTTATGTATCGTAAGTGACAGGAAAAACTTTCGCTGGAAGACCATTCCACAAATTCCACAATTCTCTCTATAATGCATTACGAGATTCGTTGGACAATTAACTCTACGGGAAAAACGAGAATAACGTGAAAATGTGTGATTATAAGGAATTAAATCCTTTATTTAGTCTGAACACATTCCGTTATGGTACCGGTGAAACAAAATGATAAAACCTTGGTAAAGTGTCGGAGTCTATCTTACCGGCTAAGAACATAGCACCATACCGAGCTAACGTTCTCCTCGTGATTTAGGTATAAGCTACAGGCACCACAAGTTTTTCCCACCATTGACAGGCAGGGGCTTCACCTAATCTCTCGACTCCCGTGGTACCAGAATTAAGCCTCCGCTTAGACTTCGTAGCGTAAATGCTACTACCAATATAAGCCAGAAATGACTCTGGGCTGGTAGTCAATAAACTTAATAGAAGACTGGCGCCGGTATTGTTAGTCCAAAATTCCAAAGCGCTTTGCCTATCGGTATATACTATACGATTTTCGAAGTGGAGGTTTATGCCATCTTAAGTTGCGTAGGAGAATGTCTGGGAAGAAAATCGGTGGCTTTGAGTATTTATTTCATGTCAGATAGTCAGGGCTGTTATGGGCTGCAAGGCTACTGCCTCCAAATCAACTTCAAATTATTCCGATTCATATATGAGTCAAAATGTAAAGTGCTTATCGTTGGAGATAGGCGGGAAGTGCTATGCTCTTCATACCTAACAGAACAATATGCTTCGGACGGCGCACAAGGGGCGTTCTGTTAAAGGTATAGTCGAGTTACAAATCGAATTGCGGACTAAAACTTTTGAGTTTAATATTGAGTCTTTGCTAATGCGCCACTTGTGGAAATGTAATAACTCACTGATTTAATAGCCTCTGTGTGCTATTTAGGGTTAAACCACAATTACCACGCGTGCTTAACGAAAGGCCACACTTAGTCACTGAAGACGAATCATGTTTTTTTGGACTCACAATGCCTATAGTCGTTGGTTCACTCTAAAAGTTCTTTTTTAGAACGATAGGAAATCCAATATCCGCTTTTGGTGACTCAAAGCCAAGGTGTCATTTATTACTATGGTCTATGCCATCCACAGAAGCTGCTTTGCTAATAATTTTTTTCACAAGCTTACCGTGGACAACGAATGAATATCTGTACACCTTATATCATAGCCGAATTGACTGCTTCCATGTCCCCGCTGAAATTTAGGGAATGTGGTCTTAGATTATCGGATTACTCTGCTGGTCTGCTGTATACCGTACCTATTATCAGGAATACTTGGAAAAAATCGTTGGAGGGGAAAGTAAAAGCTAGATAATGGAGTAGGCTATGGCGTTCATTCTCTTGATCTTAATATGAGTATTTTCTATAGATTAACAGATCACAATGCAGTGATTTCTAGCGAATATATTAAAGGATAGTGCTACAATGGTCCGGTAGGTCTGCATTTATACGGAAAGTCAGTCTGTTTTAGATATTTGGGGGCTATGTCACTAATTTCCTGAGAGTTAAGAAACATAAATCATCGCTAGGAGTGATGGCTGAGTATTTCATTATCAATCTTATTTGGTTACCGGGTCACAGTTACATTCCGGACAATTGTGCGGTGGAAGAGCTGGATTTTTTCGAGGAGGGAGAGGTTTGCTATACCGATCTCTACCTGCCGTCTAATATATTTGATTAGAAGTGTAGGCAAGCTCAGACCTATTGTCATGCTAGAACTATCTGGCCGAGGGTGGTCGAGAATAGGTCCCGGCAGCCGTTTAACTTGCCGAGAGGCAGGATGTTCGCCGTAATTGGAGCACTTACTGGTAATTGTCTAGTGGGGAGAGACGCCTTTAGTTTGGGTCATTGGGACTCCATCCTATAAAGGTGGTACTTAGAGGAGGATGGGGAGACAACGAAACATATTCTTTTGGAATGCCCGGCCTTGCTGGCATTAAGGCTGGGGATATTTGGTGAGCATGTAGTTAGGACTATAGGCTAATTAGCAAGTTCATAGAGGCAGCGAGCTGGTTAGGTAATTAACAAGTGGTTGTCAGGGGAAAGCTAAGGGTAATGGATTCGATTGAGCTTAAGTGTGCTGGACGTTTTCTGATGACCGCTTTGAACCCAACCTAACTGCTTGAAACACTATATAGAAAAAGGCCCTTAACATAAAGAACAAATTTCAAGCTTAGTTATGTATTAACGTTTTACGTCCAAGCCACAGTCACCATGTGTGCTCTCCGAAATTGCACATACGATAACACTGCACTAATGAAGGTTCTTGGGGCTCTCGATATTTGTCACATAAGAAATGAGTGTCGAGTCAAGCTTTGAAGTTATTTTTTTCCTATACGATTCAAATTTACTCAAAAGTTTTGCTACAGAAGGCCCCTTTATTTCCCCCAATACGCTCCAGGTTTACTGCTTTGAAAAGATATTTGCCAATCGAGAAATTTTAAAGAAATTTGTTACAAAATTTGAAAATCTAGAAATGGAAAGTCATTTAATTTGCTAAATTCTCAAAACAGTAATGGTAGATGAAAGGCAAACAAAAGAAAAATATTTTCTGGGAAATTCTATTGATGATAAGCAGATATCTGAGAGACTAAAGACAAGGATAACGAAGGGGAGTAAGGAATTCATTTTCAAAGGAAAGTTGCAACTGCATAAAGTTTGTAAAATGTCAAGAATTTCTATGAAAAGCAGAAGTAAATCGTAAATGTTAAATACATAGGCCAGGATAATCAAAATATAAACTGGATAATAAGAGTGTACGTGTGTTTGTGTGTATGTGTGTGTATAAATAAAAACACGCATCATTGTTGCATATGTCTGCGGTTAAGATCATGTTGTAATTGTTGTTGTTGTTGATTTTATTTGTTAAAACTCTGTGATGATAAAGAATTTTTTTTTGCTTTTTTTTGAAGAAACATTTTATGGGGCTTACTTAGTAATATTTGTCGTTGTTGTTGTTGTTGTTTTAAGATTCATGTATGTTGACATAGAATGTCATCATAAGACAAGCTCCTGTTATTTTGTTTCCAAACTTCACCTCCTGCAAAATTTTACATGCACTAAAGACTTACAGTTGCATTTATACAACTTCCTCTCTTCCTCTCTCTCTCTCTCTCTTTTAAAAATATATTCCTTGTAATTTATGCATCTCTACTCTAATATACATAGACTGCACATGCCTTCCTTGTGCGTGTGCATGTCTGTATGTGTGCTTCACTTGGTTTGTATGATTTCAGCACTAATTTTGTCATGTTTTAGTCATTGATTGGAGTTGTGTTATGGTTTTCCAATACTCCTGGTTTGCCAATACTCTCGCATACATTAGAATTGTTTCTATAGTTGTATCTCAGTGTACATATGTATGTATGCATGTGTGAGTATTTGTGTCTATGCAACGGAAATGCAAATTATGTAATGTGTCAAGTAACCGGAAAATTCATTTTAATTGCTATGAATATGAGTAAATATGGCAGTGAGAGAGAGAGAGAGTACACGTACAAGTTGAAGTGATTATATTCATCAGCCATTTGTCAAGTATAACGTACCATAACACTTTTATTATAACAAAGTTATGCTAGAGGGTCACTCCCAGTAGTAGTTGTTTTTAAATGAATGTGCTCATCTAAGTGTTAAGTTGATCAAATTTGCTACGAATAATGGTTTTTGAGGCTGGAAATTGATAAAAAAAACAAAAATTTGAAATTTTAAGGTAAGAAAATAAAGTCAGAGATTTTTTTTAGTTTAAATAATAAATGAAATAAAATTTTTAAAAATTCTAATACGATCACCACAGAAATTTTCTAAGAGAAAATATAATAAATTAAGCAGTTTCAAGAGCCATTTCTAAAGTAATTGTAGTTGAGGCTTAACGACTAGATATGTGAATCATAGCTTATATAGATTTCGGATTTGATAAGCGTAACCAAGTAGTATATTCTATGAAGGAATACGGAGACTTCTCTCAGTCAATGAGCTGCAGCCGATTCTATTTTTAGACTCACTAAAAGGGACCTACAGTTTAACAACGGTTCCAAACGGCAAATGCATTAGAAAAGTTTTTCAATGTTATGGGGTAATACCGCTGTTGAAGAAAACCAGGACCTGGTATCGATCCGAGGACCTTCTGGTTGATAGACGGGTGTCTTACCTACCATACCACAACGGCACTTAAACACAAAATGTCTGATCTTAGATTTAATATTAGTACACCGAGCACCGAAAGTCTGAGGAACTTAATTTTTTCCCATCTGATTCAATGTGTACTCATCATTAGGGTTTCAGATTATCTGGGCTTCATTAGGAAGTTAGCAGATCTGCTAAAGGCACTGTGGACTATAAGGGGCACAATAGATCCCATTGGATGCAGTGCCCTGCAAGTGTACCTGGTAAGAATGATATTGATTTAAATGCATGTCACAGGGAGAGACAGCAACACAGCAACTAATAATATCAATTGTGTATTCGGTAAACGGTGTGCCGCTGTGGTATGGCAGGTAAGACACCCGCTTACCAACCAGAAGGTCCTCGGTTCAATACCAGACCAGACCATCTTAAAAAAAAAAGAAAAAGTTTTTTGACAGCGGTATTACCTCATAACATTAGCTGGTAACTGTTTATGAGTATAAATACTATTGAAAACTTCTCTAAAATGCATTTGCCGTTTGGAGCGGGCGTTAAACTGTAGGTTCCTTTCAATGAGCTTAAAAATCGAATCGGGTGCAGTTTATTGACTGAGAGAAGTCAGTAAACGAACGTAAAGAAGCTGATTTTAGAAGCAGTGTTATACTCTAACAATGTAGCCCTAAATTTCAAGTCAGATGTCTATTATATTAACCTATTGAGACCATGGCTATACATGTGTGTACTTTAAATAATCGTTATTTATCAAACGTAGCAACATTATTGGGTACCTGCTGGAATTGTATTTCTTAGAGTAGACCCTAGAGGTTAGAAAACTATCAACAGATGGCAATTTTATTTTTAAGATTCGATAATTTTAATTTTCTTCAATAAGCCCACGAGTGTTTTAATAATGACTAAAAGGAAACCGATTCATGTTCAGGTCGCAAGAGGTTAAAAGCTTCGTAGACACTGATAGATGCAGCAACGAAATTTGAGGCGAAAATTATGTCGCATAAAATAAGTGAACAAATTTTTAAATAAAAGAAAAAAAATTTTTTTTGAGAAAATAATCAAACGAATGGGTATTATGACTGAAATAATAATTTACTTAGCCCGTATGTTTTTATGATAACAACTTACTGCCATATTTATAAAAATTATTTTCGACTTAGAAAAGGCTTATAAAACATACGTATATTGTAAGAACATTTGTTTCATAAACCTCTCACAAATTGAAAATTAGTCTTATGAGTATGGGGGTTAATTTTTTAAAAAGTACTTGAAAATGTATTATTATGGGTATAGTAGCTGATCTTGACTAAATACAACATAAAAGTATCTTTCACTTCTCTTAATCGTTCATAATTCATAAAAATGTTTCGAAAAAAATGCAATATTTTATAAAACGAAAAACGAAAGAAATACTGATCCGATATATGTACACATACAGCAGCATAAACAACAATTAAAATTGTGATGAAAAAAGTCACAAATTTTTCTTTTCAAATGTAAATATTTACAGCCATAAAGTCTGAAATAAAAAAAAGACATAAAAGTGTCTCATCATATGCACTCTCATCAAGCAAACACATGTTGGGAAAGTAAATCAAAAGGATTTTAGCGCAGGCGCGTGCGATTTAACTGTCAACAGCAGTAGCAGCAACAAAGGCAGCAACAAAATGCCAAACATTTGTTTGTTTATTTTACTTTTATGATGTTTTTATTTATATGTTTGTTGTTGTAGTTGCTGTTGTTCGTTTTATTAATAAAAACAAAATCATCATCAACATCATAATCATCATCGGCATCATTAAAAATCATTTGAGTTGAATAATAAACAAAACGTATATTTATGGGCATCATTCTTAATAGGGCTCATAGGGTGGTCCGTCCATTTGTGCAACACTTCTTTTATAGACAAAAAATCAAAATATTTTTATTTTGTTTAAATTATATTTTTTGTTGTTTTTTGTTTTAGGAGGTCGCTAAAGATAATGTTTCTGAGACGAAAATATCTTACATTTAAAGTTCATTTAATTATGGTCGCAGCGGTATTTAGTTTTTTTTCTTTTTTGTTTCTGACGCTTTGTGTGTTCCTACGATTATTTATTACATTTTAGGGCCATCAATATGTTGGGAAGCTAAGACTAAGGAAATTTTAATTGTTTTTTTTTTATTGGTATAAATAATGTTTTTAAATAGTTTTTTAATAAATTCAAAGTTCGAAAAGGAAAACTGAGGAGAAAAATGAACCTCAAAAATAAGTAAGGAGAGTAAACTCTTCTGTAGTTTGCCAATTACTTTACTCCTTTTAGAAGACTCATCTTGAGTAGAAGAAAAAAAATATTTATTCAACAAATTAAACAAAAGAAATAAATCAAATATAATAATTGAATGGTTAGAGCATATACTTCATACTTAAATGAATAAAATAGACAAAATTGGTACTATAGGCACCTGTTGGCTTACATATGCAGTGCGAAAAAGTATTAGTAAAACGCCCATTACTAGATGGTGTTAGTGCCTAAATAGCGGCGATCATAATTCAATTGTTTCACAGAAACAAGTCTTTGAAAAGTAACATTTCAAACCACAGGTTTGGAAAAAAATTTTCTTTATTTCATCGCCCGTGCTTTATCACATAATGGTTTGATAACAAGAGAACTATTATTATTGTTCTTAAATAGAGTCGGCGAGGCCATGCTACTGTGACCTATAAAGATGGGTCCGCCATCTAACGTTTCTTTTTTCAACTAATGCTTATTTCGGGAATGGTTACACTTAGCTCATGTCTGATTTGGCAGATAATTAATTTTATCCTTCCGCTGAATGAATATGGTTGTGTATAGGCTTTTTTCGCTTCGCTAAGTGGCCCTGCGATCGAATACAGAAGATGCCGATTTTGCCAAAAAAATCATCTTTTCAGATGAAGCTTATTTTGATCTTGGCGGGTATGTAAACAAGCAAAATTGTCGCATTTGGGGCACAGAAAACCTGCACACATACATTGAAAAGCCGATACACCCAAGACAAGTCACTGTTTGGCGCGGATTTTGGTCCAGAGGCATAATTGGGCCATTTTTCTTCGAAAATGAGCAAGGAGTGGCCGTTTCTGTCAATGGCGATCGTTATTGGACCATGTTGAACGAATTTTTGTTCACAAAAATTGAAAAGGAGGATATTAGCAACATTTGGTTTCAACGGGACGGCGCTACTTGCCACACAGCCGAAGCCGCACTCAATGTTTTGCGCCCTATTTTCAAAAAAAAAGAAAATTATTTGGCGGACCCTCTATTATACCATACACTCCGGGGGTAGACGCAGTATCTGACGTCTTTAGTAATACCATTGAGTCAATACCCCCGGAAGAATGACTGTCTCATCAGCCTGAAAGTGTCAATTGGTACAGATTTCAGGAGCATACCTTCTACCTTCATAGAATAAGAATAAGTGAAGTATCTGAAGAATACGAAAAAAATTTATTTATTTAATTACCATCAATGTGAAACTCTGCTGAAAGTCAGCGAAATATGCATAATTTTTTAAACGAATCATTACAATACGAAATATTCAACGAAAAAATTATAGTTTAAGGTCTGGTACCCACTGTGAAGGATGGATTTCAAAGCCTGTACAAATGGCAAAGCAGGTTAAGTTGAGTATATAGTAGGACTGAAAAGGAATTATCCGTTATGAACCGCCACAATCTGATAAAAGCATTAATTTTCCTATCTGCTGCTTATGACTTTACCATTAAAACGAACTAATTAAAAAATGAGCCAATAGAAGAGGTGATGTTGTCCATTATAATAGAACATTCTGGGTAAGCCAATCTCTATGGGAGGAATTGTGTTGGATCTGATGATTGTAGAGCACGTAAAGAGGTTGTGGTTGAGATTTTCATATACTTTCTCTGCACAAGCTCTGCTTTTGTCGAGATTGTGACGGCGCACTTCAGCCACGATATAGTAAGTTTTTGATTTTGTCCGTTATACAAGAGCGCAGAACAGGCACATTGTGGCCTGTTTTTTTTTTAAATGTCTGTTAACATATATAAACTTTAAAAGAGTTAAAGCACTATTTCCAGTGCTCAAAAGCATTTGTGTAAAAAAATTGAAATTTTTCTTGCAGTGTGGTGTGAGAGACACACTGTCTATTACCACAATTGTAAAAAGCACTGGTGTTAGTTTGCCTGTCACTGATCTAAGCCAATATCATTCTGACCAGGCACACTTGAGTAATTTTCCCCCATATAGTCTACAGTTTCCTTAAAAGATCTGCTGCCTTCCTAATGAACCACTCAAGGAGACTCTGTCTCTGCTCTGCTGATCAAATTTATGATAAACACACATCCTCTTAGATGGTAAGAATTTAAGTTTCTCAGTCTTCTAGTGCAATATTAAGTTTAAGATCAGATTTTAAAGATGTTTTCGTTCTATTAAGGCATAAGAAGAGAAGTAGGGAGTCCCTATCTTCTTCTTTTTTTTCGAAGAGGCGCAACCATCACTAGGCCAATGTAGTATAACTTTTGAAAAACTCAACACCTTCCTACTCTTCACAGGAATAAATTTATTGAGTCTTTTTGATACATAAAGCTTTGCATATAAAATAAAAATTAGTAAAATCCAAGATTGTGTGAATAGATACGCAGGAACAAGGTTCTCAGATCGTATGCTTGTAACGAATCTATCAGGCAACTTAAGATAGGTATGCCAGATCGACGATATTGATCAAACTGGTTTTCTAAGCATATATCCGTAGTGATAAATTGGTCGAATGGATCCAAATTGAGGGAGAAAACGGGACTTGGGATCTATATTGAGAATCCGAAACCAAAATATTTTTCCACCTTCCGCTGTGTAATACCGGATTACAGGCAAAAGTGAAATATATTATAATGGCTCTGCTCAGTTTGAGTAGGTCCGAGTAAGGAAGGGTGGTGACATTTTGATGGGACATTCCAAGTTAAGAGCATAGCTATATAGGACGAGTTGTGTTGAGTCTGATGATTGTTGGGCAGGCAGGGTGCATATCGAGACTTTCGAACATTTCCTCTGCACAGTTCTTGCTCTTGCCACGAATAGAGTAGCACTCTTTGGGCGCGACTTAGTATCGTACGTCAACTTCCACCATGATTAGCTAGTAACTGGTTATAGGTATTAATACTTTTAAAAACCTCTTTAACGCTTCGTTCGGCTCCGGCTTTAAACTTCAGGTCAATTTTAATACGTCAAAGCAAGAATTGTGTTCAATTGTTTAAGAGAATTTCTCGTATTCTTCCATGGAATGTTATGGGAATTACTATTAAAAATTTTATACTTTTTTAACTTAATAAAAATATTACTTAAGTTTGATAGAAATGGCTGCAAAATACCTTCAAAATTTCAGACCAGAATACAACTCCGCAGTTACATACATATAACAGAAGACGCAAACGATCCCTTTAACACATTTTGTATACTGTTATGTTTTAATCTTTTTTAAAACGTTGGAGTTCGTTCAAATTGCGTTAAAATAAATTTAAATTACTTTGTTGTTGTTACAGTTTTTTTATTCACTTCACTATAACTTTTATACTGTTTGTCTTAATACAACACTTAATATTCGTTTATTTCCGCTTTTACACAACTTTGTTTATTGACAGCCAAACGATAACTAACTGACGTATAGGTAAAGCAGCCCTTTATATAACTAACTCCCTACAGTTTGGAAGATTCATGAAATATCGACCATTTTCTATTTCCATATCCAATAATTCAAATATAACGTAAAGATGGTCGATGTGGCAGTGCTGCCAAATTGAGAGGGTGACACAAAATAGATCAAAATCCCACAGTTCAGTGTTGTATTTTTATTTTCGCAACAATACATTAAAATGCAATTTGAACGATACTATCGCCTATAATACATGAACAAAAAGTATTTAGAAAAATTTTCAATAATAAAATCAACTTCTAAGCTACCTTAGAATCAATGAAGCACATGGTTCGACTGGTTCAACTGTCAATGTTGATGTTTGCTCGTCCATTTAACCTAACCTAAGTTACTTCATGAACCGCAAAATTTCAGCACAAAGGCTTAGAATTTCTATATGCCAATGTACTTAGACTTATACAGTAGACCTGTTTTAAAGACAACATTAATGTAAAGCTTCTTAGAAGTAAGGGCACTAATGTAATGGGCAACGATTTTGGCAACATTTCTGTCTAGAGTTCAATAAGTGGATAAGAGTATGAAAATATAGTCTTTTCAAGCTGACATAAAATGCTAAATATTTTTGAAACAAATGTGTAAATAAAAATATTTTTTAATCTGAACTCATCCATTTTATTCGGACAAACTTTTTTTTATATGTAGATTGATAAAGTTATACACTTATGTATCCCAGTCTCTAAGACAATGTGATGTCCAAATGCGCAAAAATTTTTTATCCAAAAAACTGGGCAAATCTAGCTTAAGTCTATATGACATTAAAGCGAAAAATTCATTAGATATTGAATTCATAGGATAAGAAACGCAGTTTTAAATAATTTTAAAAATCTAGCCGTTTTGGGCTTAAAATCTATCCTTTTTTTAAACTGTCGAGCTGGCAACAGTGATTTCCATACACTTTAGGGACTCAGATCCTTGATGGTGAGTGACGATGGGAAGCTGCTTTCTCATTGAATGGGATTCTGATTCTATTAATTATACTGGATTTCACAAAAAGCCCATTGTGGCTTTGGTCGGCACAGCTGGAAACTCCAATCGAACTAACCTGACATGACATTAGCGCAGGAAATAATTGTATAAATATTCTTCACTCAAAAACAATATTTGCACAGTATACATTTTTCGTTGAGGTCTTATAAAGTACCTCTAGTAAAATACAGCTTTTGGAAGTGAACATTGCAAAACCTGTCATAGGCAAAATGGCGTCCATCATTGAAATTTGTAGTCCACTATGAGCGTATTCAACATTTTGCATGAACATTTGCATATGAAAAAGCTATCAGCAAGATGGGTACCGCGTTTGCTCAGTGTTGAACAAAAACGAGTTCGACAGATCACTTCACAGCGATGTTTGGACATGATAAAGCATAATCCTACTGATTTTTGGCGTAGATTAATAACTGTTGATGAAACGTGGGTCCACCACTACACACCTGAAGCAATGGCTGGAAGCTGGTGGAAGTACTCCGAAGAAGGCGAAGACAGCGAAATCGGCTGGCAAGGTTATGGCCACTGTATTTTGGGATGCACATGGAATATTGCTCATCGATTATCTTGAAAAGTGATCCACAATCACAGGAGAGTATTATCGTGCATTATTGGATCAATTGGTTGATGCAATCAAGCAAAAACGAGCACATTTAAACAGGAAAAAAGTGCTCTTTCTTCAAGACAACACACCAGTTCACACAGCATTAGATACGATGCTAAAACTAAGAGAAATCCACTTCGAATTGATTGATCATCCACCTTATAGTCCAGATTTAGCCCCTAGTGACTTTTTCCTGTTGCCAAACTTGAAAAAATGGTTCACAGGAAAAAGATTCATCTCAAACAAAGAACTAATACATATTTTGAGGAGTTCCCAAAATCGTATTATTAGGATGGTATAAAAAAATTGGAAAATCGTCTTACTAAGTATATTGAGCTAAAAGGAGACTATGTTAAGAAATGAATGGTTTTTGAAAAAAAAATGTGTTTTTCCTACTTAGGTAGCTTCAATATCAATCCGCCCTCGTAAATATCTAAGAATACATACATATAGTAAATATATGGTAGTTACTAAAAAGAACTGACTTTAACAATAATTGTGCCGGTCATGTAATGTACCTCACGCCCCTTTCATAGATTACAATTTAGTGTTTCCTCTTATAATTTCTGATTAATTGCAACAAATTTGTTTAGAATCCTTACAGAAAACAGAAAAATGTGGAAACAATTTAAAAGAAAATAAATTAAATTCCAGTAAATTTTCTGCCAATTTTTTGTATAATTTTTCATCAACTTTATTAAAACAAACTGACCAAACTGGGGTCAGGAAATAAAGCATCAAAAACCTTGTTGGCCTATAAAAATACATACTTAAATAGTAATTTTTCAAAGAAAAATACTGGCAACATATGCATACACCAACACATAGACAACGATATAGAAAAACCTAATCAACACTTAAAACTTTGCCAAAACAATTTTAATCATTTGATCCACAAAAACAACCACAAATAAACTCTTGTTTTTTCCTACAGTTTTCCTTTAAAATTGTTTCTCTTTTTTTTGTTGGAAAATGCCAAAAACATTTAAGCAAACATGCAACAAATGCATAGACACATACGCACATATGGGCACAGTGCAATGAGAGTATTTCAAATGCATTATTCTCTCTCGGTGTGTGTGTGTGGGCACTTGTTTTTAAAGTGATTTATCTTTTCTTTTCCAACAAGAACAAAAAAAAAGAAAAAAATTAAAAACTTGATAGAATTTTCCACACTTTCCTACAACATTGTTATTATGCCACTTTAGTATCCACAATATGCATGCAACACACACACACACATCATCATCATCTACACATATTTTAAAAGCCATGAAAATGCAATTTTTCTATATCTGCTACAAGGCTCTACAGACTCTACATCAACTAGTCTTTGTCTGCTGCTTAAGGTCTGGCCTAATAATCTGGCTACAAGAGCATAAATTACATTTCCTCTACTAAATACTGACCATGAAAGGTTTCAGAAAATCAGGAAATTGTATTTTCCTGACACTCTCAATACACCACCCAGGGACACACAGAAAATTGCATTTTCATCACAAGAGCTGCTCATTCTACTCCAAATAATGAGAAACAAAAAAATTGCAAATCCAAAAAACAATTAAGGCCTAAAATTCTTAATTGTACACAGCCATAGAGAAGGAGAGACTTTAAAGCAACAGGAGCAAAAGCTGGAAACGGTAGTCGTCATTCTAAAGTTGCATAGGAAATCTAAACATTATTGCAAATGACATGCTACACACACCACTCTATTTCGTATGAATGTCATCCTTAAGCGCTTTGCCTTCAAATCTCGAAAAAAAAACACACGAAATTGTTACGGAGATATATGAGTCAAACTTAAACTGAAACTAAAGTGTTTGTCAATGTTGCCACAATGCAGTTTAAATGTGGCATCTAGGCGCGACCACTGGCACTCGTAGCAACAACTTGACATACAAGCATACACTTACACTCACATACAAATTGTTGTTGATGACGTTGATATAGAATAAGTGACAGTCCCAGAAAAACCTCGAAATTGACCAAAAGTATAGTTGATTTTGGCAGACTTTCTGTTTTTCTAACCCCACCCACACCCACACTCAAGCTCAACTCTTCTTTACTTTAACATACACGTGCTCTATCTTTATACTTGATGTGAAAGATGAATGCAATTGCTTTGGGAACACAAAAAACAACATTCACAAGTAAACAGCAACAACAACAACGATAGCAAGTCGTCAACATCATTTTGAACACAGCCTCTGTGGTACCAACTCACAAGATTTAGACAACAACTACAACAGACATTGACAACTTTTTGAGAGAGATCCGCATCATCATTTTCCGTGAGTAAAACTAACAGTGTCACCAACATCATCAAGATTTTTACCACAAAAAAATAGCCGAAAAAAAACTTTGCGTAACCACCTTAGCCTACAATCTAGTGGCCACGTAACGATGTTACTCTGGCAAACATCGTCAAGAGGCATTTTGGCCACGAGCTTATGACATGGGAACTTAAACAGAGATGTTTAGGAATTGAATCTTTCTTTTTTCTCAAATAAAAATCCAAATCCATAGGTAAATACTTAAACAGAAGCACACAAATTTTCTTCTAGTGCTGCCACTATAATTAATTACCAGGTTTGCATCGGAGATTAGCAATGAATTGCTTTTTTGCTACTCATACTCACTGCTGAATTAATAAGTATGTATGATTTTTTAATGGCCCAGCCATAATATACTTTTGCTTACATAAGCTGCTGTCAAAAACTCAATCAGAAGTCTGTCAAATACTCAATCAACTTTTTGGTGGCTATAATGCACTATTTGAATAGTTGTGTTAGTGAAAATAGCCGAGTTGAATGGGTAATAAGCATTATTAGTATCTGGATGAATTTATTTTTTATTAAAAATATAAAAATTCTAATATTTTGTATAAAAATTGAAGTATTATCAGAAAAAGAATAAAAGCTAAAAAATCTGCTTACACCAGCAACGAATGTTCAATCGTCGCTGTTTCAGTGACGACTAAAAGCAAGAGCTCATTACAGAACGTTTTTCTTTTGCTATTGTCTTGATGCTTACGTACGTACGTTGATCAAGTTCGCTCCAAACGTAAACAAATGAAACCGAACGAAACTTTACGCAAAGTTTGCTAAGTACATTACGGTTATACACATTTGATGGAGTGTTTTCGCACAGTTGCTTAAGCTATCCTAGGCATATTATGGTTGGCCCTTAAGTGAGTACACATCAGTCAAATTCAACTACTCGTACTCATTCATACACACAATAACGTTATCTATAAGTGTAAGTAGCAATGAGTATGAATCAAACGTCGTCATTGCTACTCATACTCATAGTATTCTTTCATTTCTCAGAAAATACTTACAATATTCATAAATTATTCGCATGAGTATTCATGAATATAAGCATTGGCTCTTCAAAGGAACAAGAAAACACACAAACAAACAACCCTGTAATGAATATTCAAATGTTCACATTCGAATCATACTCATTTGGCATCATCTACGTACATGAGTAGATGAGTACGAATCAATAGCGTCATAAATTTGATAAGTATGAGTATGATAAGTACCTTAAGCTTTAGATTATGAACGTCTATGAGTAGACATTACAATGAGTATGAATGAGTATGAGTATAAGAGTTTATGAATTTATTGCTGATTTCTGGTGTACATGTTATCGCTGTTAAGGCCTGATTTACTCATAAGTGCTTAGATAAAGCACTCTCTTGTAATTTTTAGGGAAACTAAAAACCTTGCCGATGTGAGAGCAAATACAGTCAGAATCAACAGGATTCTGACCCCAAAAATCGTCTATAGATCATAAATATTTGAGTATATATTCTGATATTCAAAAGGCGCTGAGTACCCTTTCTTCAAAGTACATAGACTCAAAATAGGTGCACGATTATTATACCAATATTTACACCGGACATGGGAGAACATATTGATACTTTATTGGGCTCCTGGGCAAAATGGCGTTATGGCATCATTGACGTGTTTTCAAGGTGGGGATCCTACACTAGACTTGTGTGACCGGAACCGTAATGTGTTATATACTGATGCACGGCCAGGGAAATGAAATAAGCTTGTTGTTTTTAGCACAAAGCCTGTTTCTAAAGCATGCAAAGCAGTTGATAAGACAGACCCTTCATCTATCCATGAGGTGAGTCACATAGTGTATAAAAAAACTTATTGGTTACCTTACAGCCCACCAAGTACTATCTGAAATATCACTTCTTCATCCTCAATGTGGTATCTGACACAGAGTAGGGAGAAGGTGGAGACGACAAAGTATATTCTCTGTGTGCTTTGGCAAACAATCCTTTCTTGGGCTAAACAGGTTCATCATCGTTATTGAACCGATGGAGTATTGAATTCGGTATCTTCTGAGTAATTACAAATCTCATATTTAATAAGTTATCTGGGCTGGAAGACATACTAGCACTGCTCATGAATCAGTGCTATTCGACTCTTGCGCGTTCATTAGTTTCAACTTTGATGCACTCTCATATCGTGGCAGTATTTTTCCACCTTGCCGGAAGTTTGCTAATGTAACGCCAATGCCTGAAAAAAGCTAGGCTGGTAAACCTGAGAATTATTGCCCAACAGCAGTCTGTTCCGCACTATCTAATGTTATATAGATTATGAATAATCACCACCTTGTGAGGTATTTGGAGTCCAACAATTTGCTATGCGATTGTCAGCACGGTTTCCGCAAGAACCGTTCCACGGGTGACCTGCTGGCGTAGCTCTCAGAGAAGTGGAACAGGTCCATTCAGAGATTTGGTGAGAGTAAGGTTGTAGCTCTGGATATCTCCAAGGCACTTGATAGAATTTAGGGTGAGGCTCTCATATCGAAACTTAATCCTTTTGGTTTCAGTAGTTACTTCTCTCGATTTATATCGCGCCTTTTCAGAGATTGTTTTATAGGAGTGGTTATAGATGGGGTCTCATCTGACGAGTTCAGCATAACTCTCGCTTGATCGTCGTTGGGATTTATTGAAAATGTATTTCCAAAACAAAGATAATTGGTCAGAAATTGTACGAAAAGAAAGAAGAACAGTGAAGAGGGAGCAACAGTGCCCGGTATACGCAAGTTCATTATTAAAGTTCGAGAAACTGATTTCATTGTTGATGCGCCAAAACCCAAAAATGTCGAAGTTGTGGCTGAGAGCCATCATTGACCATTGCAGTCGATGGAGACACATATCACACCATGATAACCGAGCTTTTTGTGCCTGCTTTTAATGGTATTTATGTGAACCATGTTTGGTTTCAACCGGATGGTGCAACTAGCCACACATCTCATTTCACAATCGACTTATTGCGGCAAACGTTTGATGATCGTTTAATTAGCCGAAATGGTGATGTCAGTTGGCCGCCAAGTAGCTGTGATTTGACACCGTTGGGATTATTTTCTATGGTGCACAGTTAAAGATAACTGTCGACAGGACACTGAGATGTAATCTAGAACTCAAATAAATACGCAGGGAATTAAATCTCAAAATAATTCTGGATCTAATAACTCTTAGTTACACAGCTTCAGATTTGAAAGATTCCTGATCTTAAACAATCCATTCTTTTAAGGTTATTCCAGTAGCTTTCCGAAACCGTCTGTCTCTCTAAACCAGAAAAAAGAGAAAAATTCAAATAAGACTGCTTTAAAGACTCCACATGTCATATATACATGAGGTCTCTAACAAGAGACAAAAAAAAGAAAATAATTTAAAGGAAACCCCAAACAGAACCAGATATTTTTATAGCAACAGTAGCAGAAGAAGTAGCAACAGCAAATGGCCAGAATGTATTGTTTCATGCCAGATATACGAGCAGGCATTGCAGTTTTTACGCAAAATGCATTTCAAAAACATCGAAAGAAATACTAGAATTACCATAATTTAATATGGCAATTTAAGTGTGTTGCATGCAACTGTAACTGCAAAATGGTTGTGTCTGTAGCATGACCATTATCATCATTCCCCTTAACAATGTCATTGTTCTTCTCCAAATGGATGCATGTAAATGCATATTACACTTGCACTTGTACATGCAGTGTGTTCTCTGGAAGAACTTTCTTTCATAGCAATTCTCTTCAAAGAAAACAAAAAATTTTTTTTTCTTTTTTCGAAAAGCCTATGAAAGTGGTAAAAACTGATAATGTGCTCGTACTGGTGAGTATTCAGTCAGTTCAGTCGACGAGTCTATTGTTTTTAAGAAAATCTGATTTGATTTTTCATTTCTGGTCAAACAATCATGTCGGATGTGAGATGATTTTTAATGCCCTTGATGTTGTTATTGTTGCCATAGTTGTTGTTCGTTTGAGGTTGTTTATGGTTGACAAACATGTTTGTTTGGGTTTACGTTTTGGGATTTTTTGCAGTAAATTTTTCTCGGCTAACCCGAAAATTATGTTGGATTTGTGGTGCAACTGTTAAGAGGAGCTGAAGAAAGAGTAAGAATAGGAGTTTTAAAAGCGGAGTTAAAGTAAAAACATAAGAATTTAAAGTGTTTTTTGTGTGGAAATTTTGAATGAAATTTTTGAGATTATAAGTGAAAATGAAATGAAACAACTACTCAGAGAATAGGGTTTAATATTTATATTCTCTTTAGTAATGAAATAAAATATGAATGAATGACTTACAGAAGATGCCGATTTTACCAAAAAAAATCATCTTTTCAGATGAAGCTCATTTTGATCTTGGCGGGTATGTAAACAAGCAAAATTGTCGCTTTTGGGGCACAGAAAACCCGAACGCATACACTGAAAAGCAGATACACCCAAGACGAGTCACTGTTTGGTGCGGATTTTGGTCCAGAGGCATAATTGGGCCATTTTTCTTCGAAAATGAGCAAGGAGTGGCCATTGCAGTCAATGGCGATCGTTATTGGGCCATGTTAAACGAATTTTTGTTCACAAAAATTGAAGAGGAGGATATTAGTAACATTTGGTTTCAACAGGACGGCGCTACGTGCAGAGCTGATGTCGTTTGGCCACCTCGGAGCTACGATTTGACACCGTTGGACAATTTTTTGTGGGGTGCCGTCAAAGATAAGTGTTACGCCAACAAGCCAGCGACAATTGACGCTTTAAAGGACAATATTCGTGAAGCCATTGGTAAAATACAGCTGCACACAATCGATAATGTAATTAAAAATTGGACCGATCGTTTAGGCTACTGCATGGCCAGCCGAGGCAGCCATTTGAATAGAATTATTTTCCATTATTAACCGAAAGGATTGTACTTTCAAATAAGAAAAAAAATTTGAGAAAAGTAGCAGTAGTTTTCTTTTATAGCATTTTCCAAAAAAAAATTTATTTGGCGAACCCTTTAGTTTCTAATAGTAAAACGTACTAAGTGTTGTCGAAGACTATACGATAAAGCAACTTATCGTACACTTTATGAACATAAATTACTGCGCTCTTACAACTGAACACTAAACAATGCGCTTGCGAAAATTTCACACTGTTTCTGAAATAGACTCTCCTTACGGCTTAGATCTGAATCACATTGGTCTACACATAGTGTCTGAGCAGCAATATACGTTTTAAAAACTGCCAATCTCTGTTATTGGGATACTGGACTACCAAGGTGTCGGTAGCCTCTTAAGTAGAGTATCCAATTATTCGACTTTTACTCTCGTTCGAGTAAGAAATTAATTGACTTTAAACTTCTAAAATTGCTCATTTAATCGAGTAAGGTTTTTAAATTGTTCGAATAACTCATCCAAAAAATTTTGTTCGAATAACTCATCCAAAAAATTTGCTTTTTTTATATTTAAATACGAGGACGATATTTTTTTCTTTTGAGTCCAGCACTCAGGGAATGTGCCCTACTCATGTACTGCTTTGTGCTGGTACTAAGCAAATAGGTTACGGGAAGGAGGATAGAATCCAGTATTGACGTTTGAATTAAATCTATTTATGTCGTAAGTAGCAGAAAAGACTTTCGCTGCAAGATTGTTCCACAGACAAACGGTGCGGCAAAAAAACAAACTCTCTCTCTGTATAAAGCGTTGTGCGATTCATTGGACAATCAACTACAAAAGTATACGCTCTACGAGAAAACTAATTACTACGTGAAGATATGTGATTATTAGGAATTAGTTCCTTTATTTCGTCATTCGGCTTTAGTACCGATAGAACAATGAGATACACATCACATTGCCACGATGCTCTAACGAATCGATAGAGTTGACTACTCTACTATGTACTTATGTACTAAATTAACATAAATACAAAAAGGGGAGTTGTATCGGTATTATCGTATGATTATTAAATATAGAATAGGAATAAATAGAAATAATAATAAGGGGAAATATAACTGCTTAATCGTACGATGTCAGTATATAATAATATTGAGTATATATTAATATTAAA
Organism: Wohlfahrtia magnifica; assembly: GCA_023159175.1. Taxonomy (NCBI): domain Eukaryota; kingdom Metazoa; phylum Arthropoda; class Insecta; order Diptera; family Sarcophagidae; genus Wohlfahrtia; species Wohlfahrtia magnifica. Next base: position 5,487,019 of record JAKWBJ010000223.1, read on the forward strand.
AGTAAGTATATACTAATAATCATCAAATTGATGTCTGAATCTTATCAAGAAACCTATTTGCTCCAGAAAAAACTTGCATTATGTAGTCGATAACAACAATGATTGCAATTAAAAGCCAATTTAATACTACACAAACAACTCTGTCAATGAAGCAACAACCTTTGTCCCAGTCTCAGTGATAGAACCGTGTAGTATTCTTTATCGAGTTGTATAGGACATTAAACCTTTATTATAGCAGTTTAGGGCAACTTATTAGTGAAACTATCATCAACTGGATTATAATGCATGCTCTTGTACCGATTTTCAACTGCCATTGGACGTACCTTTAGGAATTAAAACTAGCACGGAAACCGAAAGTACTCTTAATCGATCGATCGATCGCTATACTACTTCAATTCACTTTCTGCCTTCTAAGCCAACGATTTAGTTTAGGAACAATTGTTTTGGTCCACGTTTTTCAATGCCCTCGTTATATCGAACTTCTTTGCTAACAGTTCCACCACAATCATACCCTATTAGCACAGCATTTCTGTGCTGTCAGTCTGAACTTTATATGGGTCAAATAAAGATGCATATGATATCAAGTTCTTTACCACCCACTATTAGCTTTTTATGAAAACTTAGACCATTGATATGTTTTTTTTTAACAAGAAGATTAGGCATATCTTAGGGTACTTTAAGACGTCTCATATTTAGGTTGGCCACAATACCAATTGCATTTTTAGATCTTTCGGTATTATTAAGGATATTTTTCATAAGAACTTTGCTAAAAATTTTTTTTATAAAAATTTGACTCGACTAAACTGCGTCATATTAAAGCCTTTGTACTTCTTTCCACATTTACTTTTGTTATGTAAAAAATAAAATAAATAAAATAAATAAAATCACAATTTAATTAAAGTTCGATTTTTAAACTTTCTTTTCCCACATCCTATGCTCCTGGCAGACAACAACCCTTCTGTTTTAAATAAAGGTCAAGCATTTTAATAATATTTAAAATTCCGCTTTTTTATATGAGACTCTAATAAATAACCAAATATTGGGCAAATTTTTTATTTCTTTCCCTTAACAAGCAATTTTTGAAATTTTATTTTACCAATTTAGTCCAAAACACTTTTAGAGATACGGTTATGCGAGAGGAAAAAAAATTGGAAAAATTTTGTATAAAAACTTAACAACACATGTGTGGTATGTTTTACTATAAATTTATGTCTGATCAGAGCAGAAGAAAAAAAAAGCAAAAAAAAAACTTTAGACAGGAATAAATGAAAATCCATTTAGAAAAAAAGTTCAACCAAAGTCCAATTAAAACTTAACTTGGTGTACGAAAAAAAAAATTCCCCAAAAATAAGCATAAAAAGCGAAACAATACAGACTCCAAAAACTCCTTTCTTTTCCCTTTAAAAAAAACGTGGCATTTAGCAAAAAAGATATTTCCATATAAAGGGGAGCAAATCGAAAAAAACAAAAAACTGAAATTTTTGTCCACTGCTTGATAAAATAAAAGGAAAATGCCAACACTGTAAATTGAAACCACTTCCGTTGAAAATGGCAAAAAACAAAAGACTGCCATTTTTATTATAAAAAAGCGAGAGAGAGACGGTTGGTAATGGTTTTTAAACCGAATTGTAATCCTGTTCGAATGCCGGAAGTTAGAAAACCATGAATTTTGATTTAACAAAATACTCAGTTTGTTAATTCTTGTTTAGTTGGTACTCGTAACTGTGTATCATGGTAATGGTACGGCAAGAACACATAGTGCGATCAAGGTGACAAACCGCGTGTTTCGCTTTCTTTTTTTATTTTCCTAATCCACCTTCCCCCCGCTGTTATGGTTTAATTTTGGTATTAAACGTTTGTATTTGAATACCTTTGAATGGTGTCATAGACAAGCTGTCGAACAATAAACTTAATAAAGTATTACACTCACCTTTTGCATGAAATCAAAAAAAAAAAAAAAAAAAAAAATATGGAGTTTTTTCTTTCTTTTTTTTTAGAAAACAAAGACATATAAAAATTGGGTTAAGAATCGCAACAATTTCTTTAGAAAAATATTTGGTTTCAACTGAAGATAACACGGTGAGACAAAAAAAGTGATAATATTTTTCTGATAGCGAGAAGCTATCGAATAGAATAAGGATCTGTTTTTGGAATTTTCGAAACATCAACAAAATCTGAAGTTGCGGATAAAACATCGGTTTTTTGGATCTTCATACAGTTATAAGCTAATAGCTTAACTAAATAGTGCCCGATTTTAAATTTATTTTTGAATTTAGAAAGAAAATGAACGGACCTTTATTTCATGAAGAAACATTTCTACTAAAATAGTAGAGATTAGATTCAATCATTTAACCAGGTTGTAGAAGCTCATAATGATTAATTCGCTTTCAAACCCACCAGACCATCTTGGCTTTGTCACCGCCTATCTTCATTTCGTTTATGTTATTGTTAAGCTGTTACCATTCTAAAACGTTTGAATTCGTTTAAACTGCGTTAAATGAAATAAATAACACGGATTTATTGTTTTACTTAATACAGTCTTTTTATTTCCACACCTTTATTTTATACTACAACTTATTTAACATCAACTTAATACACAAATTACTCAACACTTTTATTGACGTCTTAGCACGATCATACTCTTTGACAGCTAAATTACAACCAACTAACTAAGCACAATGCGCCGCCTTTTATAGTAAATTGACATTAATTTCGAATATTTTAGCATAATCTACAACCATCCATTCAGCTACGTTAATTCAAATGTAGAGTTTAATAGCCAAAATTGAATTGGCAACATCGTTCCAATAACTATGTAAAGCATTAAAGGCTAATTTACAATTAAATTATATCCGTATTTAAAAATGAGAGTAAAAATCTTACGACGGCTTTTTTTACGTTTACACGATACGTAAAAGATCAAAACAAAGTAAAGTGAAAGCAGATGTTTTTAAAACGTCCAATAGTACGAGCGAAAAAAATTTGCGTTTTTCTTTGTCACTTTTATTTGTTTACTTAAAAATACATCCCTGATCTAATGAAGTGTGTTGGTTTTTGACATATTTTAAAAAACAAAAAGAGTTGAACGACCGCCAAATTTTCATCCGTATTTTCTCTCAATATCGTACGCTCTCATAACATATTGTTTTTACATGATACTATTCGCTCTCTTCTACGAGGGCGGATTGATACTGAAGCTACCTAAGTAGGAAAAAACATTGTTTTTTTCAAAAACCATTCATTTCTCAACATAGTCTCCTTTTAGCTCAATACACGTAGTAAGACGATTTTCCAATTTTTTTATACCATCGGAATAATACGATTTTGAGAAATCCTTAAAATACGCATTAGTCGGTAATCGATTCTTCGTTTGAGATGAATCTTTTCCCTGCGAGCATTTTTTTAACTTTGTAAACAGGAAAAAGTCACAAGGGGCTAAATATGGACTATAAGGTGGCTGATCAACCAATTCGAAGTGGATTTCTAGTAGTTTTAGCATCGTATCTAATGCTGTGTGAACCGGTGCGTTGTCTTGAAGAAAGAGCACTTTTTCTTGTTTAAATGTGGTCGTTTATCCTTGATTACATCAACCAATTTATCCAATAATGTACGATAATACCTCCTGTGATTGTGGAACCCTTCTCAAGATAATCGATGAGCAATATTCCGTGTGCATCCCAAAATACAGTGGCCATAACCTTGCCAGCCGATTTTGCTGTCTTCGCCTTTTTCGGAGCACTTCCACCAGCTTCCAGCCATTGCTTCGATTGATTTATGGTTTCAGGTGTGTAGTGGTGGACCCACGTTTCATCAAAAAATCAGCAGGATTATGCTCTATCATGTCCAAACACCGCAGTGATCACTTCACTGTCGAACTCGTTTTTGTTCAACACTGAGCAAACGCGGCACCCATCTTGCCGATAGCTTTTTCATATTCAAAGTTCATTCAAAATGTTGAACACACGTTCATATGATATGTTTACCATTTCAGCAATCTTACGTATTTTGACCCGGCGATCATTCATAACGATATTGACGATTTTTACCATATAATCTGACGGAGCAGATTCGCTGTAAAGTTTATCAAGCTTTTCTTTTGTCTCTTTCGCCGTTTTGCCTTTCAAATAATTGTGTTTAATCACTACACGAAATTCACTTTTTTCTATTTTCCAAGAAACGCAAAAGTTGCTTACTTCAAACGACTACAACAAGTAAACTAATCGATGAACTTGGCTAAAATTTTAACACCTGACGTTTGACAGATCGTAGAATCTAAGAAAGGAAAAGTTTTTGTGTTTGTGCTGCCATCTAGCGCTAGGTAGCTTCAATGTACATGTTGTACGACTTGTATTAAGGCAGAATTAGCCGAACGTTAGTGCAGAAGCCGTAAATTTACTCGTAGTTGTGTCAGTCGCTTTTGTTATATGAAAAGCTATGAAAATGCTTACTTGACCGTAATTTATTGTAACTTTAGCGTCTTAATCTCTTGAAAATAGAATTTGACGGCAAAGTTACGTGACATTTGTCAGTCACAGAGATGGGCTGTTTGTATATGAAATTATATGGGGGAATTATTACCAATTTTTTTTTACACTTTTTGCACACAATTAAAAAGGAATTTAATATAATAATTTGAACAAATTTAAAATATATTTTAGAAAATGTGAATCCGATTTTAAAAAATATTGTTATTTTTAATACAAAATAGCTTCTTACGTATATTGTGATGTGAAAATAAAATAAAAAATTCGCTGTAATAAACATTTTTAAGTGACAAGCAAACATTTTCACGCTAATTATAGATAAGCAATTATGTAGGTGTACCGCTATGGTATGGTAGGTGTGACACCCGCCTACCAATTAGAAGATCGTCGGTTCCTGGTATTGAACCATCTTAAAAAAGAAAAATTTTTCGACAGCGGGGTCACCTCATAACATTAGCTAGTAGCTGGTTATGAGTATAAATACTATTGAAAACTTCTCTAAATGCATTTGCTGTTCAAAGCCGGCGTTAAGCTGTAGGGCCCTTTTAAGGAGTTTAAAAATAGAATCGGGTGCAGTTCATTGACTGACAGGAGTCCCCATGTTCCTTCCTGTTTATATACTTAAATAAAAATACTATTTAAACCTATTTGGTACTCTTTTCAACGCCTACACAATTCGAACATTTATCATACCCATCACTGTGCTTTAAACAGCCGTTTCTTTTCCATTTTTATTTATTTATATACACACATTGACAAAAACATGTCTTTTTTAAGTGTTGTAAAGCGTGTTTTTTATAGAGGTATAGAACTTTAGGTTGGCGTTAGTATTCAAGATGGCGACCGATTTAACAGCTGTCAGGTAATTTATTCTCAGTTTGGTTTGGCAATTCATCATGAATGGACTCGCGCATGAATAACGGTTGCAAATAGTGCAATTTTATTTCGAAAATAATGGTTCTGTGCGGAAAACGTATCGCGCACTACGTCCATTTTATCGTTGACAAAATCGTCCATCAGAGCAGTTAATTCGATTAAGCATGGAACGTTTTCGCACCACGTTTACTCTTATTGATAACTCGCATCCCCAGAGAAGCTGTACGGTGCATACAGAAGAAGCTATTGCTGCTGTAGAGCATAGCATTGAGGAAGACCCGAGCACAGGAATTGGATCTGTGTCCATCCACTTTATGGAAGATTTTGCGGAAGGATCTTGGTTTACGTGCTTACAAAATCCAACTTGTGCAAGAATTGAAGCCAAACGATCATCAAGTAAGGCGTAGATTCGTCGAGACCCAAAAACGAGACTACCAAAACGGGCCCAAAACGAGACTACCGTTGTTCCCGATTTTCATAAGCGAATTTTGTTTAGCGATGAAGCGCACTTCTGGTTGAATGGCTACGTCAACAAACAAAACTGCCGCATTTGGATTGAAAGTAATCCTCAAGTGTATGTGGAAACACCGTTACATCCAGAAAAACTGACTGTTTGGTGCGCTTCAAAAACGATGGTGGCCAGAACGTTACAGTCGATGGTGATCTGTATAGAGCCATGATTACTAACTTTTTCATTCCTGACTTGAATAACCATGATGTCTAGCAGTTGTGGTTTCAACAAGACGGCACAACATGTCACACAGCTCGTGCCACAATAGATTTATTGAAAGACACATTTGGTGACCGTCTAATTTCAGGTTTTGGACCTGTGAATTGGCCTCCAAGATCTTGTGATTTAACACCGCTAGACTACTTTCTGTGGGGCTATGTAAAGTCAGTGGTCTATGCGGTACAGCCACAAACGCTTGGCCATTCGCCGTGTTATTGCAGCCTTTTTTGTGTTAGCTCCCTTAACAGGATGATTGACAAATCAATAGAATAAATTCCGTAATAAAGCGTACAGCTTTAAATGTACAAATGTTGGCATATCTTTTTAGGCATTTACATTTTATTGGCCGTAGTCATTGGGCTTAAAAATGATTCGACTTTTTTCTTTTTTTAGCAGTGAATCGCAAATGAAAATTCGATCCATGGAGCTTCTTTGTGTTTCCAGGTTTCTTTAAACGGTTGCGACTGTTTGATAATGAAGGCCTAGTTCTCTAGTAGCCTTTCTTACATTTTTCCACCATATCAATGACTTGTTTTAAAGATCGTTCGACTATAGGAAGATGCATCTTTAACATACAAATTTTCACATCGAAAACGACGAGCAAACAATTTTGCCTCTGTTTTTCTTGTAAACCTTACAAATTTGTTTAGCAACCTGCTTCGTACATTCTTACCTCTTCGATAATAGAAACGACTATCACATATTGGTAATACTCCGAATTTTCAATCATATTTACACTTGGATTACTTTCTGAAGAATAATACAATTTTAGTAATGTCTTCTAACAAAATGAAGAAAATGCACTTTAAGAAGGTGGAGGCTGTTATGAAAACTTTTTCAACAGAAAAAATGATCTCTTTTCATGGTCAAATTTTTGTATTTTGAAGTCATTTTAAATTTGAGGATGACGCAGACATTCAAATGGTAGATGTGTTATTAGATTTTTAAACCTAACGAACCTTGACAAACTACCTAATGGGTGATTTATTTTAGCACCTTTCTTTTTGGCAACACTGTTTATGGCAGATCAGCTGTTTTCATGTAACATGTTTCTGTCAAACATGTTTGATTTGGTCTATAATTTAACCATGAAACGACTTACAAAATTCAGTTGGATGAAGGTCCGCCTTTTTATCGGAGAAACGTATTCAGCGATGAAGCTCATTTCTGGTTGAATGCATATGTGAACAAACAAAAACATTGCAAAACGTTGCGAAAAATCCACTGTCTGGTTTGTAGGCCGGTAACATTATTGAACTATACTTTTCCAAAGATAACAAAGGCAGGAACGTTCTATGAATGATTAGCGCTACCGTGCGATGATAAAAAAATTTTTTGTTTTTTGCCCAAAATGTATGCATGGAGTTTGGAGTAGAGCTGCAAAGCTATCGATAGTCGGCCCACTCGGTAGTTTCGATAGTTTGAGTCCTACTTGTGGCAACAATATTAGAATTTAAGTGAAAAGGAAAGAATAATAATAAACATACAGTGTTGAAACAAATAATAGGGACCCTTTAATTTTGTCCAGTATGTCATAAAATTTGATGTATTGAAGATTTTGATGCAAGAGTAGTCCTTATATATTTCGAAAATTGTTCAGACCATGAAGTGCTACAAAACTAAAGTAATTAATAAGATCCAGTGAAAGAAAACTGCAGAGACTATGAAAAGAAAGCGTAGAACAACTGTCAGTTTTGATAAACTTTTAATTCGTACTTCAAAGATTAATTCCTTCAAGCCATCAAAAAGCCTCAAAAATGTATGTATTTTCCTGTTTCAAGTCGCACAATAAGAAAAAAAACTTATGAAAACTAGACTTATGGGTAAGAGTCTTCGAAATGCGTAATTTCTCAGCAAACGGAAGCAACACCTGCCACGTAATAGTCATAACAACATGCTATGGTCTGACGAAATTAAGATTAATTTGTTTGGAACAAATGCAAAATCGTATGTCTGCACATATTTTAGTTACAATTCATACTTTGAATTTAATAAATAGATATTTAAGAAGCTGTTAAACTGTGTCCCAATGCAACTAAATGGCGTCGAACAAATTTTTACAAATGTGACTTTGACTATGTAAATTCAGTGACCTCTATATTTACTCTTATAATTTGACGATAGTATCGATAGTGAAAAAAAACTATCGATGGTCAGCCAAAAACAAAACTATCGATACTATCGATAGTACCATCGATTGTTTTGCAGCTCTAGTTCGGAGCCGCCTAGATCGTGCGATTTAACAGTTTTCTGTGGGGCTATATTAAGGTTTCAAGTACTGGAAGCCAATGCTTAAGATTTTGTTCATGAGATACCAGCCGATACGTCGGCGAGAGTATGCCAAAATCGGACCCGGGCTATGTACCAATTGAGGCATAGTTGTGCTCAACATTTGCATGAAATCATCCGAAAGCTTTTAAAAAATCCGATTCTATCTAACTATACAACTAACAAATAGAAGATGAAAGAAATTACTTTTTCATCAACCCAATTTAGATTTATTTCAAATTGAGGTTTTTTTTCAAAGAAGTCCAATTATCATATGGAGTGATACAGGATCATTGCAAAAATTTTTAAAACTGTTACTAAAATGGTTACCGAAAATAAAAAAACACGACTTAACGAAAAAATTTTAAAAGGATTTATGGTGAACAAACAAAAACGAAAATACGTTTTTTTTTTATTTTTAGACGTCAAAGTATTTAATGGAAATTGAATGCTTTTTTGCTTATATTCTCCATGACTGTTGGCCAAAAGTCAAACCAACAACTGTGGCCAACATTACTTTTTTCAGTTTCTTTTTTTTTTTGTTTTTTTTTTGGCTAAAGGGTTTAGAGCTTAAGAAAGATAAAAGAACAGCATACAACTTAAGTAAACAAAAGAAATTAAAGAGTTTTTTTTTCTAATTTCTTTTCATTTTAGATGACTTGGTAAACATTATGGAAAATTAAAGAAAAGCAACACAAATTTTCAAAAAAAAAAAGTAAAAAATACTTTAAAAGAAAATTTTACAAGAAAAGCGAAACAATTTTCATAAATCCAAGAGCAAAAAACCGATAATTTTTGTAATTTTCGTTGTGTGCTTGTTAAGAAAAAAACCTACAAAAATTGTGCGCTTCAAACAAGTTGTTGTAGCCAATTACGGCCACACCCAACACTTTACACCCACACACCAACAACAATTCGCAGCAGTGACAACAACGACGCCACTGGCAACAAACCGAACACATAACATTAGAAACATGCATCTCACAACTACAACAACAAATGGCACGGCCAATAACAACAATACGGTCACAGCCAATAATAACAACAACAATAATAATAATACGCAAAATAATAATAACAACAACAACAATGGTTCAACGAATTCAAATAACAACAACAATGCGAACGGCAACAACAACAACAGCACAGAACAGAATACACCGCCCACAGCAGCACAACTACTCAATGAGGCCTACACGAAAATGACTTCAGACATTTTGGCCGAGCGCACACTTGGCGACTTTCTAACGGAACATCCCGGCGAACTGATACGCACCAGCAGTCCCCTCTTTGTGTGCACTGTTCTGCCGCCTCATTGGCGTTCGAATAAAACACTGCCTGTGGCTTTTAAGGTGGTGTCGCTGGGTGATATTATGGACGGCACAATGGTGACGGTGAGAGCGGGCAACGATGAAAACTACTGCGCCGAACTGAGAAACTCAACGGCAGTGATGAAGAATCAAGTGGCGAAATTTAATGATTTACGCTTTGTGGGACGCAGTGGTAGAGGTAAGTGTATGTGTGAAATTTTTTTTTAATTAAATTTACTTTCTTTCTTTTGTTTATTATTTTCTTCAAGAATTTAATTTGAATTCTGTATATAAAAGCGAAGAACAGTAGAGATTGTTCCTGAGACAAAAATCAAATTAAATTTTGGCTTTTAAGTTGAATGAATAATGTACGTCCATGTAAATTTCATTTATCTTAGTTCGTATATATGATAACATATGATATGATGCCTCTTATGCCTCCAGTACAAGACTACAAATGACTTAATTTATCTTGCAAGCAGTTTCAAGCACCTAAACTTAGTGAAAAAAAAATTTTTTCCATTTTTTTGTAATTTTTTGCAAAAAAAAAATCTGGGTTAAGTATAAACTTGTACTCATAGTGTTTGTATTTTTCATTTTGGTATTTCCATTTACGACCATCTTACCCAAAACCTTTTCAAGCTATAAAAACTAAGTGGGGAAAAATCAGAAAAACCTCTTGCCATTTATTGCTTATTTTCATAGTTTTCTCGCTGTAGAGCTTCTATGGCTTTTCGGTACGGTGACCATAATATTTTAACCAAAATACAAAACAAAGAAATATTTAACCAACAATAACACTGTGCAACATATGGAATACAAATTTTCTGACCTTGGATAACCACTATATTTTTTTGATACGCTATTGTCGCCTCACTTCAAAATTCATCAGCATTTCAGATTTTATGAATACATCCTTTTTCGATTTTTTTCTAAAATGTGAGATTTTTGAAGAGGCTGCTTCATACATCTTATGATAACTTTGAAATGACTCATTCGATTTCGTTAAGCCGTATGTCATAAAATTCACAAATTATGCCAGCTTTTTTTGTTTAAGCAAACAAAGGGCAGTGCTGCCGCATATTTATGTCTTCATTTCATATTCTGTGGTTAAAGTTTGCCGCCGTGATGCATTTACGAATAGTACTTATAATGCTAAAAAAACATTTCTAACTAATACATATGTCAGAAGTGGATTTTCAATAAATCCAGGAATATAATCGGATGCAGCTCATTTCTTGTATAATGAATTTTGCGGTAATTATGTATGTAAAAGCCAACCAGTCTATGATGGCCTTGCTTGCAGCCAGATCTTCTTCTACCAACTGCTAGATTTTATTTACTTCTACTATATTACTCACAGCATTATTGGGTGTGAAGCTTGAATACAGTTCGCAAGTTTTTACTTGATAGTTTAGCTTTCAATTTTTTTACACTTTAATTCCTTCTCTAGAATTTTAATTCATCCAGGCTTTTCGTCACTTCCTGGACTATGTTTTACTTTATTTATTTATTTTATTTTTACTTAAAATGGCCAAAAAGTTTTACTTGCAACACTTAATGAACTTTTGTGATAAGCACAATAGACAAAATATTTTGCTATCGTTGGTGAGAAAAGACAGCAACAGAATTTTATTTTCACAGAGAGTTCCCAGAAAAATCAAATAAAAAATAAAAAAATTGTATAAAAAACTTAATAAAAAAACAAACTAAATAACTGCGTGTTGAGATAGAAATCAAGGTTCAGTTTTACAGTAGCTATTTAACTAAGACGGTACATCGACTTAAAAAAATTATAGCACAGGAATTAGGGTTGACAACCCACTGCGTAACTCCACACCCAGGTTTTATTGGGTATTATACCTAAAAAAAACCCACCCGGTTTTTTTTTGTGTAGTTTTTTTAAAACAAAAATAAGTATAATTTACGCATTGGAGTACAAATTAAGTCGGTCCTTTTTTTTTGATCAAAAAGAAAAATAATGAATTAACTAATATATCAGAATAAAAATGTGAAATCACTGCTTAAATATTTTACCTACCTCTGAGCCAATTTCCGAATCCGGTTGCAGAAAAACTTCTCGTTTTTTCAGGCGATCCAATTTTCAAGCCGAATTTATATCTCTTGAAAAGAAGTAATTCGGTGACATGCTAAAAGGAATTGTAGCCGTCAAAATAGTCAATAGTCTACGGGACCAATGTTCGGAGAATACGACGGGTGCGGCATTTTATCGTTTCTGATAATTGTTTAGATTTTTTTGCGACGTGAGGCCGTGCGTTGTAATGCAAAAGAATAACTTAATCATCTCTATCTTTGTATTCCGACTGTTTTGGTTATAAAGTACAGGTCAAACCAAATAATTGCAGTTTGTTTTAGCAGCCCATAGTACACAACGCCGCCGCAATACTAAAACAACGTAATTTTACTAACAAATAAAAGAATATTGTCGAATTGAACGAAAGCACTTATAAGACCCAAAAAACCTAATAAGACCCGGTGGGTTCGGCTTAAAAAACCCCCGGTTTTTGCCAATACTGATAAGAATACAATAAAATAAGAAATTTTTTGAAAATATTATTACTTGTTTTGAAATAGAATCCATATTTCAATAATACTGACAAACTCATTTTCAATATTTTTTAAAAATTTACTGAGTTTCGTAGTTAAAATAAAAAATCGCTTATTCCAACACTTTGCAACCGGGTCTGTAGAATTTTATCATCTGATTTTTTGCAAAAAGTAGTGCGAAAATTGTTTCTTTTTTTTGTTGCTAAAAAGAGCACAAATTAAAATCCCTTTTTTTCCCTCAACAAATAATTCGCATTTGTTTTCTGTTCTTGTTTTTTATTTTCGTTGAAATGAAGGACTTTTTGTTGGTCAAGATGAGATATTTTTCTCTCTCTTTTTTATGGTTTCGAATAAAAAAATTGTATATGTTGTTGCCAGCCAAGTCGTTTTTTACTGTTAGTGTTGCTGCTACTGCTGCTGTTGTTTACGAAATTGCAACCAACAACAGCAATTGTTCTATTTTAAGTGTCTTGTATTGTTAATATGACGAGTGAGTGCTACAATTGAAACAACAAACGAAAAAGTACGATAAAGTTTTAAGTGTTTTTGTGTAAAAATTAGAAGTAATTTGTTACAATTACAAGGCCATTTTAGTAAATTAAAATCTAAAAAAAGGAACCAACAAAAAAAAAAAATATTACAAAAGAATGAAACATAGTTTTAAAGGGCAATAATGAAGGATATATTGGGTATACAAGTTAATAATGTCGATTTTTTTTTTTGCTTCAAAAATGCATTTGTTATAATAACAAAATGAACTGATACATTGTTCAAAGTACTGTCCATCGTTAGCCATTATTTGTTCCCATCTTTCCGCGCCAAAATAACTGATCCGGTTTGGAGGTAAAGAATAAATCAAGCCAATTTCCAATAGCCTGCTCTGAAGTAAAACGTATTCCAGTAAGTAGTCAGACGATGCAAGGTCTGGGCTCTAAGGCGGTTGAGCCAAAACTTCCCATCCACCTTTTTCCATACTAAGTAATAGTTTTTTGACTGGTTCTGTCAGCATGTGGCCGAGGGTTGTCATGATGGAAATTTATGAACTGGTGTCTGGTCGAATATTCACAACGCCGTTCTTATCGTTTTTCGTTGATTGGTCGTTATTTTGTGTGATCATCTGACCAGATTTCAATAGCTCATAATACAAAACATCCTTCCACAGAGCACCACCAACTACAGAACATTACAGAGCATTATGGATATTCGGCTTCTGCGTTGATTTGGCTCTTTGGCCGCACTTTACAAATGACTTTTTGCACTTTGGCTTATCGTATTGTATCCATTTTTCATCACCAGTAACAATACGATGCAAAAATAAAGTCTTTTAGTAGCGTTCAAACATCATTTCCGACATGCAAAGTCGGCTTCAATTCATATGTGAACTAATTTCCTAGCTTTTGAGCGAATACCAATGCTTTTAAATATAAGAAAATGGCTTGTTGTGTAACTCCTAATGATAATGATAATGCAGTTTTTCTTGCGTTTGACAACAATCTTCGTCGAGTAATATTTTTTCGGCTGACTAGGCCTCTCGTTGTGTTCTGTGTCAAAAACATCACTTTCGAATCGTGCAAACCATCGTTCCAAAGTTTTTTGGTGGTTGATAACCGCAAGTTTCTACCAACAATCGATAACTTTCAGCAGCCGTTTTCTTCAAATGATAAAAGAAGGTTATCAGACTTCCCTGCAAAACATCTTTCTTTTGGCACAAAATTCGACATTATTATAGCGATTGAAAGGGACCTACAGTTTGCTCCGAACGGCAAATGGATTTAGAGAAGTTTTCATTTGTAGTAATACTCATGATCAGTTACTAGCTAATGTTATGAGGTGATACCGCTGTTGAAAAACTTTTTTCTTTTTTAAGATGGTCAGGCCTGGTATTGAACTGACGACCTGGTAGGCGGGTGTCTTACCTACCATACTACAGCGGCTCTCAACGAGCTTAAAAATAGAATCGGGCGCAGTTCATTGACTGAGAAAAGTTCCCATGTACCCAATTACCCATTTTCGGCGTCTATCGAATACTGAATTATACTGACAGATGTTTACCTTCCAAAATACTTATTATTAATGACACAACGCATATATGATAGTTATGCTATATATTGGCCAAATCAACAATGTTCGCTCGTATACCCAATAGTTTGGAAAAATACATTTGTATTCAAAAAAAAAAAAAAAAAAAAAATTGAACTGCAAATGAATTTCCATAATTTTTTTTTAATTTCAAAAATACGCCATGAATTTTAAATCTTTAACATTTTATTTGATTTCTTTATCTTTAAAAACATTAAAGAAAACCACACGATAAAATGTATTTGTATGGCTTTAATAAAAGCAACACAAAATATTTGATTTAAAGACAAATTTCAGTTCAAAGCACTTTCATCATTTAATATGTGCATGTATATGTGAATATGTGTGTTTGTGTTTATTGATATTTAATTCATATATTTGTATGACAAAACATTTTTGCCATCTTAAAGACTTTCGAGCAAATCCCAAAATCAACAGAATTAATTCAGTAAATACGAGTATTCTTAGTAAGCACATATGATTTATGATATGACATACGATTTTAACTCATTCCATACAATTGATGGAAGTCATGACATAATAATAATGGTACTAAAAGTAGGTGTAAATCTATAGTAAGAACAAAAACACCTACAAATTTGCATGCCATTGATATCGTGGAACATTTCAAACAACTATTGATGGGTGGTTGTATGGGTATGAGTGTGTTTGTATTTGTCTGCGACTATAAATATTATGCTTTTTGATTTCTATTTGTTTACTAAGACAGAGAGTAGCACAGACAAAGAAGAGAGAGAGAGAAAGAGAGAGAGAAGGCGGCTGAGAGAATATTGACAAATCGTTAAATAAACACATGTTTTAACACGCAATACGTTTGTTTAATAAAATTGATTTGTTTCAATTTCAAACGCATTTCGAAAACAAACATGCCCATAAATTATTTTCTCTTTTCTTTTATTGCTGTTGTTGTTGTTATTGTTATTTTTCGGTTAAACACTTTCGTTTACACGTGTTCTCTCCCCGCCACCCCACACAACACAATTGCTTTAAGACATGCAATGACAGTGAAATTCTTTAACGTTGGTTTCGTTCAAGATAACGAAATAATTATCATTTATTTTTGCAAAGGTGTGTTTTTGTGTGCGTTTTGTTGTTATTGCATCAAAAAAGTGAGTGTTAAAATCAGTTTAGCGTGTTTCGTTCAAATTATAGCGGTTAACCTGATTTTTGTGAGAAAACATTTAATAAAAGCAGTTTTGTGCTGACATGTCACTCCAGTACTGCTATGCATGGTAACGTCTTTATATTTTGATTATCATATGGGACATATTTTATTAATAACCTATTTTCTACTGATCTGATAGCTGATAGTATGAGTCTTATTAAATAAAATGTTTAACATACGTTGGGGCTGTAAATGTTTTATATTTCAAAATAGTTTTAGGCCATTTTTAAGGTTTTTAGTTAAAAGGTTTAATCATTTTTTTGGCGGCTTAAATATACTGCATCTTCATTTAAAGCTTAATTTTTTGTTGTATTTGTATGTAAATGGGTGTAGTATAAGCGATATATATATATATATATATATATATATATATATATATATATATATATATATATATATACGAGGGCGGATTGGTATTGAAGCTACCTAAGTAGGAAAAAAACATTTTTTTTCAAAAACCATTCATTTCTCAACATAGTCTCCTTTTAGCTCAATACACTTGATAAGACAATTTTCCAACTTTTTTATACCATCTGAATAATACGATTTTGGGAACTCCTCAAAATACGCATTAGTTTCGGTAATCACTTTTCTTCTTCGTTTGAGATGAATCTTTTTCCTGCGAGCCATTTTTTCAAGTTTGGAAACAGGATAAAGTCACTAGAGGCTAAATCTGGACTATAAGGTGGATGATCAACCAATTCGAAGTGGATTTCTCGTAGTTTTAGCATCGTATCTAGTGCTGTGTGAACCGGTGCGTTGTCTTGAGGAAAGAGCACTTTTTTCTTGTTTAAATGTGCTGGTTTTTCCTTGATTGCATCAACCAATTGATCCAATAATGCACGATAATACCCTCCTGTGATTGTGGATTCCTTTTTAAGATAATCGATGAGCAATATTCCGTGTGCATCCCAAAGTACAGTGGCCATAACCTTGCCAGCCGATTTCACTGTCATCGCCTTCTTCGGAGCACTTCCACCAGCTTCCACCCATTGCTTCGATTGATTTTTGGTTTCAGGTGTATAGTGTTGGACCCACGTTTCATCAACAGTTATTAATCTACGCCAAAAAACAGCAGGATTATGCTTTATCATGTCAAAACACCGCTGTGAAGTGATCTGTCGAACTCGTTTTTGTTCAACACTGAGCAAAAGCGGCACCCATCTTGCCGATAGCTTTTTCATATGCAAATGTTCATGCAAAATGTTGAACACCCGTTCATATGATATGTTTACCATGTCAGCAGTTTCACGTATTTTAACGATATCGAGGATTTTCTTGATATTTTCTTCAGTAACCACCTCTTTTGGCCTTTCTGTTGATGGTATTGTTGCAGTGCTTGTTCGGCCCCGTTTAAATTCAGCAATAGAATATTTTACCATATAATCTGACGGAGCAGATTCGCCGTAATGTTTATCAAGCTTTACTTTTGTCTCTTTCGCCGTTTTTAATCACTTCATGAAATTTACTTTTTTCCATTTTCCTAGAAACACAAAAGTTCCTTACTTCAAACGACTACAACAAATAAACCAGTCGATGAATTTGGCTAAAATTTTAACAGCTGACGTTCGACAGATCGTAATTTCTAAGAAAGAAAAAGTTTTTGTGTTTGTGCTGCCATCTAGCGCTAGAAAGCCTCAATGTCAATCCGCCCTCATATATATATACATATTTTTAATTCATATCTACACATACGCTCAGTGGAGTTTTCTGCAATTACAGCCATTTTTGTTCCAAACCTGGATACTTTTACTTTAGTGGGAATAAAATATTGTAACATTTTTACCTTTTTAAAAACGTGTTTTTATGAGTTAAAATAAAATAAATGTTGTGTTTGGTTTTAATTTAAAAAAATCTTTTATTCAACACAGTTTTGTGCACCACTGCTTGTAATCTTTTTACAGGCAATAACAATTTTTATTCTTAATTTCTCTGTCTGTTTACAACTTTGTAAACAACAACAATTGCTCGCTAGATCTTTCTTCCTAAAGATCTTCCAACCTGATCGTAGCTATAACTTAGGTTCGATCACAACCTTTTCAAGCAGAGGTTATCCACACTTAACCCTCTTTACTGAGTTAGCTCCAACTAGACTGGTTTTTTACTTCACGATTCACTTCACGAGTTTACTCCTTATAAACTCTCTTCACACAAACTGTACTCGCTGAGTTTACGACACATAAACTGATTGCTGTTCGCATCGATGTACTTTTTATATGGCTGAGTACACAGCACATCGAAAGCTCTCGAACCTCTCGATGTTTCAGGTATATTCCATTTCATTCTATTAATTTCTTTTTAGTTCTTTTGTAGCCATACGTATGTAAACATCTAACTCTTTCACTAAGAGCTGTTGTTGCTTGTTTATTGTCTGTCACTTGTTTTCTTTGCTGCTTAATTTTTGTTGTTGCCGTGTTATTTTTATTTACTTTGTCTCTGCTAATGATTGTTGTTGTAGATTTGGTTATTTGTAAACAACACGTATAGTTGTTCTTGCAGCTTTTGTTTATTTATTTTAGCGATGTTATAAACGCTGTGGTGTCCAACCTTATTTTCGTAACAATATATATGTGGTCACCATTGATTCAAAACTTGAGAATGTACTCTCCGAGATCATCTTATAATGGTGTTCATTATGTTAATAAATTCCATGCAAGAAATATTAAATAAATAATTGCAGATGTTGTGTATTGCAAAGAAGATGTAAATAAGCGCCTAACTTATCTGGAGTAATCTCACCTTGTCTAGCGTCACAAAAAATATTCTTAAGCTGACTGACTGAAGTCAGGACAAAAGTAATCTTTATATTTATAAAAACTTTGGGATACTACTTTGTAATCCTTTATTAGCATTATAATCTTAAACGACGGTGGGAAAATCTTTTAGGTATATTCTGGACTTACTACCCGTTGAACCGATTTCTAATGTAATTCCCCTTAAAATCTGATTACATTAAAAATACTAATACTGTTACGAAAATGAAAACATCTAAAACGATTCTTCAACATTTAAAACTATAAATTTGATTATATAAGTTAAGTTATTCTACTGACTGGTGTCAAGGCTACGATCACCCTATTAACGCTACATATACAACTGAATAGTAGGTTGTGATATGTGCTAGAACATTTGAAACTAAAGTTAATTAACTATAAAAGCTGCGGTATTCCCCTTAGTCAGTTAGTTATTATTTAGCAGTCATAGAGTAAGAGTTGAGAATTGAATAAATAAGTGTATTAAGCGAAAGCTAAATAAGTTGGACATTGCGTATAAAGCTAATTTGGAAATAAAGACTGTATAAAGCTATAAATTCGCTTCATTTATTTTATTTAAAGCAATTTAAAAGAACTCAAACGTTTTAAAAAGTTTAAAATATAAAAATACTATTCCTTAATAAAGTCTTTACGATTGTTTCTATTGTCATGTCACATGTGGTACATGTGTAAGCCTTTTATATCAAGTTGAGGCGCCACCTAAACCAGCCAAGCCTTTTCTACCTTTAATTGAAAGTGTTGCGAAAAAATCAACCCTTTTTTGCAGTTTTTATACAGACAATAGCTGACAATGAAAAGAATTTGTTAGAAAACAATTGTCATGATTTAAAATTTCAAGAAAATTCTGAAAAACAAATTTTTTTCTAAAGTCTTTTAATAAGACACCCTCATATGTGAATAAGAACACATGTAATTCCATTTGTTAAAAAATAAAATCAAATGATTAACTTTTTTCATTCTTTTCAAGAGATGAATTTCCAAGGTAATCGTGTTTAGTTCCATATGCATTTGAATTTCAATTTTAATTAAAACACTTGTGTCAGAGACAAAAGTAAAAAACAAAAACAAGTTAATTAAATTTTAAATACTTTGGAAAATAAAGAAAAAAAAATAAATATAAATAATAAAGGCAACACAATGACACGGTAAGCAAAGGAGTTATAAATCTTTTCTTCAGTAACAAACAGGCTTAGCATTTTCACAAAATTTACCGCCAAGTAAATATTTGCACAGCGCATTCGGCATTTTTTTTTCTCTTTTTGAATATTCTTTTAAGAAGGAAAAAGTAGAGTATTTGGAGTGTTTGACAAAGAATTCTTTACTGTTTAAAGGAGTCAATTATACTTCACAAGTTTTAAACGGTTTTTCTTTTAAGCTTTTTAAGTTTATTTATCTTTTTAAAGGAGTTTCTTTACTGCTTTCAAAAATCCACCTTTTTAACGCCTTTTTCCGCTTTCGTTTGTCTTTTCTTTTCACTGCTTATAAGGGTGCCTGTATTTGTCCTTTTTGGAGAAAATTTTTTTCCTTTTCCTTATTGACAAAAGGCTTTTTTTCATTTCGTTTTCTTTTTTCTTTTTTTTTTGTTTCTTCGGTAAACCAATTTTGGGTCTACCATTTGTGTAAAAATAACTGGTGGAGTAAAGAAAACATTTTGTTCCAGTTAAAATACCAGAAATGTTCACGTTTTTTTGGTATGGATCCTTTGAAGTAGGACATGTTTTATAAATCATATTTTTCACTTACAGTGAGGAAAATAAGAAAGAGGTAAGACTTACTTAGAACAGAAAATAACGTCTTACAAAAAAACAATTATCCATAGAGTTTGTGGATTTTATTAAAATTTGAAAATCTTGTTACGAAAATTAATTCGCTTAAAAAGACTAAATTTGTATATATAAAGAGATAAACTTTATTATGGAAGTTATTTTATTTATTTTTTGTGTCAAGAATACGATCAGCAACGATCATTTATTTGAACAGCGCTGCCAATACCACTATAAATCGAATATGTGTTTCAAATTCGTAACGGCAATTGAATAGTAGGTTGTGGAATTCACTAGAACATTCCAAACTAATGTTCATTTTCTATAAAAGTCTGCGAATTATTATTAGTTTAGCAGTCATAGAGTAAAGTTGTACTAAACGCTAAGTGTTGAATAAATTTGAGTATTAAGCAGAATATAAATTTGTCTCTGTACACAGTTCAAAATAAAATAAATATTTTTATTTAACGAAATTAAAAAAAAACCATAAACGTTTTACAAGGGTTAAAACGTAACAATATATTTGCAGTTTTTTTTATTACCAAACTGCAGTAATTAGCATCAAATTATTATTCGCTTTTTTGTAGATGTAACAACGCAAAGAAAAACAGCCTAAATTTTCATCTGCTGTAGTACTTAGACTCGAAGAGGCTCTATATAAGCAACAGTTTCATGCTAAAGCTCGTTCTTTTCCTTGAAGAAATAAGTGCTGTTACTCGTTTGTTAAAAAGCTAGTTAGTTAGTTAATTAGACGTGTAGCCAGATACTGATCCTGCTGACTTCGGTCCAATACAGATCCATCTCTGATGCCCAAAGTAGGTAGCGACCGAACCAACTAGACGCATGCACAAAAGAAGAAACCCCACTCATATAAACATCAGCTAGGTCCGATATGGCATTCAGAAACGGACTGCCATGGAAGGAAGTGCTAATATCCAAAAGATTTGGCCATTGCACAAAGGATGCTCGACAGTCTCCTCCTCTTCCTCATCTCTACAACTCATACAGTAGTCATTGAACGGTAGACCCAATCTCCTAGCGTGCGCACCAGCCACCCAGTGCCTGACAGCAACCAGGATTCATAGCCTATATAGCGACAACCCATAAAGGACTCTGAACAAACCCGATCGTACAGGGGCCAAAGGTGACAAAGGTGACAAATCACGAAATAAGATGGGAGATAAGATATTATTATATTATCTCTCCATTCCCAACTTACAACCAATGAACTTTTTAAAAGGCTAGGGTTTAACTCTATTTAGATTCAAAACTTTCTAAAGAATGACCTGATATTTACTAACTAGATTGAAAAGGTTAATTTTTGGCTGAATTATGTGAAAGTAATAATGATTTTCCTAAGTCGTATAGACCTATCAGCCTTTCTTCATTTCGTTTGAAGACGAGGGAAAGATTGATTGATGACTATATAAGGGAGTGGTACCGTGTGATATGCTCTCTTCAGCTGTATTCTACTCTTCTGGGCAGTACTGAAAATCTATTATCTTTGTATCTGCTGAAATATTCAGGAAGCTCTTGAATATGAGCATTGAATCCACTGCAAGGTTGTCGGAAGAGAAAGGGGTGGAGAAATCAATTGTAGCTTTAAAACGTTAAGAAGACGTGTGACAAACAAGTTGACTGACTTGTCTGCTTATATGTAAAACACTAGAAAACATTCAATTTCTGTTAGTGTTTGAAATATAAATAGACAAGTCACTCAACTTGTTTGTTTGACGCACGTCTTTAAACGCTCATATTCTGGAAATAGGCCGTATGACTGCTAAATTATAACTGACTGACTGAGCAGATTGCGACGCGTTTTATAATAAATTAACATTAATTTCGAATGTTGTGGTATATTCCACAACCTACTATGCAGTTTACGTTAAGAATTTGAATTACATATCTATCTTATCTTGAAACAAACAAATAGAAAAACTTCCATAATAAAGTTTATGCCTTTAAATGTTCAAATGTTTGTGCATCTTTTTAGGCGAATGTATTTTGGTAAGAATAGTATATAAATTTAACAGCCATAAACTGACTTTCACAGCCATAATTTATATTTCCTTTTTTAAGTTCTTAAGAATTCTATTTAAAAGGATATAAAAGGGCTGACTGCGGTCGAACTTTGTATTGCTTACGCCTAGCAGAGACGTCAATGTCTAGTAAGCAACTACATTGAATTGAATGTCAGATGTGATACATACGAAAGTTGCCCACTGATGCCTCTAAAGCTGTCTCAAGGCGTGAGATATCTTACAGTTGGTTTAAATCTGAACTAAGAATTGTAACAACTGCAACTACAACAACATGTAATAAAGCATAAAGCCAGGTTTTAATAATTTTAAATAAACTAAAGCCTACTTTAAGGCCATAAAACCATAAAATACAAAACTGTCTATAACCATGGCTTTAATAATTTATATAAAAAGTGATTCAATAAAAATTACTATTTTTAACACCCGCGTGTTAAAGCCTTCAACAACAACTGGAATGTATTGCGAAAACAAAAGCAACAACTTTAACCAAAGAAATGAAAGAAAAGCGAAAAACAAAAAATACCAATGACGAACAACCCACACTAAATGATGCACAAAAATGTTTGTGGCCTTTGTGATGATAATTGTTAAAAGGATTCTTATTCCTGCCACATGAACCAAATGGTAGGTAGAGAGAGGCATAGCTTTTTTTTAATAGTTATACAGTAGACACTATTTGGAGTATAGGGTTAATTGTAGCATACCCTTAGGAACGGGAGTATATGTTTGTTCTGTGCTAACACATATACAATAGAAAATAATGTTTGAGTATAAATAAAATTGAATTGATTCCTGTATTATGCTCTAAACAAACGTTGAATTTTTCTTTTCCTACAACAGATTTCATTGCAATTTTTTTTTTTGTTCTATTTTCAAATGATGACGCCAGCACATCAAAATAAAAAATCTCACCCACTAGGCAGCCGACCAGTTGTATATAATAGCTAACAGGAAACCAAAAAATAGTGAAAAAAAGAGGCGAAAAATTGAAATGGAAATAGAATTTGTTGTACAATTGATTTGATTGTATGCCTAAAACTATACATTTGTTTTATGCGTAGTGTAGCCCCCAGAAGGCTACAAATAAATGCTTGTAACACAAATAAACTTCAAAAAGCATTTCATTTTTCAAACACCATCACCAGCATAAAAGCCCGCGTTTCGTATACGTTTTGGCCCCCGCCCGTGTGACATTGGGTGGCATAGTTGAGTACAGGATCATATTGTATACCAGGAAGGCTCAACAAAAAAAAGAAAGGAATTGCTTTATTTGCATAAACGCGTTGCTGCGGTTTCAGTGCCAACGAATATTTAAACAAAAACAAAAGGCACGAAATATCGGGGCAAAAAAGCAAAATTTTCTGTTTAAACAATATCCTCGTATGCATGAAATAGACAAAAAAAATCTAAATATTCTATTCCAAAAATAAAACAAAAAACAGCTCTGGATGTTTGATTTCATGTTGATGGCAATGATTTTAAATCCTGACTATGGTGGTTAGTTATGGTCCTGACGATGATACGGTGTCATCGTCACCATATCATGTTTTATATATGGCATCATCATCAGTCACAGTGTGTTTGCCTGTTAAAATCATGGTGACATTTATTATACGGCAGTATTCTTTCTTGCTTTTATTAACAAAATTTTGAATTTTTTTTTTTTTTTGAGTATTAAACAGCAAGTAAAAGAGTAATTTCTTTTTAATTTCCCCTAAAAAAAATAACTTTTTTCAAGTATTTGTTTAAGGACACAGCTTTTTGCGATGTATTATCGCCTTTATTTGTTTTATCAGCTCTTTTACATTTTTCATTCAGAGCCTGTTTTTTTATTTGTTTTTAGCAAAACGGGTATTTGCAATTAAAACAATGATTGAATTTGTGTTGACGACACTGTTTGGCCTCTATTGAGGCTTTGGTTTTGCGGTCATGTCACACATATTCAATGTGAAAGCAATAAAACATTTATACTCAACAACAGCAGCAGCGGGATAAAATAAGAAAAAATAAAAATAGTTTCTCTTTCAAAGTTTTAATACAAAGAAATTTGCTTTAACGCTTATGTGAGTGGCAAAAAAAAACCCTTAACAGAGTGACAAGGGTACCCGAGTACCCATAAGTTTTGATTATTGTGCGCATGGTTCTAAATAAACACTCTATTCGTAATAAAAAACAAAGCAGAATATATTTGTAAAATAACCCAAATTAGGTACTTTCACTTTATTGGGAATAAAATACGTATTTACCAATCGATTTTTATGAATTATGGATCATGAAGTTAGACGACCATAGCACATCAAAAAAATATAGTGGTTATCCAAGATCAGGAAATTTTTTTCCATTTGTTGCATAGTGTAATGAAAGCTTGGCGGCCGCAATTCGAAAACTTCCTACAAAATATAGTCAGAATAGTGTTTTAACTTCGTCAACTGTAAAGAGATTAATTGAAAAATTCAAGAAAACTAGATCCGTTGGACACGCAAACACACTGGTCCTCCAAAAACAAGCCGTTCAAATGTCGATATCGAAGCAGTGCGTGAGAGTGTCGGTAACAATCTAGAAACCTCAACTCGACGTCGTGGACAAGAACTGCAAATTTAAGAAGCTCTCACTAAAAATCTCTGTCTCCATGCTTACAAAATTCAATTAACACAACAACGGAAGCCTAATGACTATGCACAGCGAAAAGAGTTTGTTGAATGGATGCTAATTTTTCGAGCAACATTATCCTAACCGATGAAGAACTTTTTCACTTTGATGGCTTTATTACACGCCAAAATACCCACATGTGAATGTCGAAAAACAAACACTTCCACAACATGTCCTATTTGGTGTGGATTTTTGGACGGAGGCATAATCGAACCATACTTTTTTGAAAATGAGACTGGTCAAGCAGTGGCTGTTACTGGTGTTCGATATCGCGACATAATAACAGAGTT
The DNA here is from genome assembly GCA_023159175.1 of Wohlfahrtia magnifica. Taxonomy (NCBI): domain Eukaryota; kingdom Metazoa; phylum Arthropoda; class Insecta; order Diptera; family Sarcophagidae; genus Wohlfahrtia; species Wohlfahrtia magnifica. The sequence goes on from JAKWBJ010000223.1 coordinate 5,512,038, forward strand.
CTTTCTGCAGAAATTGGATGATATTGATGTGGACAATAAGTGGTTTCAACAAGACGCTGCTATGTGCCATAAGCCCGTGAAACCATTCAATTATTTCATAAAACATTTCTAGGTCGTGTACTCTCTCGTTTCGGTGATAAGAATTGGCCCATAGTTCGTGTAATTTAGCACTATTAGACATCTTTTTATGGGGTTATTTGAAATCACAGGCAGTAAAGAAGGAGATTCATTCAATGTTGCATCAACGAAATTTGACAAACGAGTGCTTATGTGCATGCAAAGCCGTGGATGTCATTTGCCCGATATGTTTCATAAATAATCCCGTTATATATTCTTATGTTTCAATAAAAAAATAACAATGAAATGACTAAAAACTGTGTTTCCTATTTAATTCAAATCTTACATTGAAATTGGGACACCCTTTACAATAAAACGTCGTAAATCGTAATCTCATTTCAATGGAACAGGAAGAACTAAATGTATGAAACAGGAAGAACTAAATGTATGGCGACGATATTTTTTTCGAACTCTGAATGTTCTTTCAAACAGCTATAGTGTAAATCTTGCCCCACCGAGAAATAAGCACTGAGTCGCTTAGCAGAATCGAAATAAGAGAAGCCTTAAGCGCTATGAACATTAGAAAAGCCTCAGGAAAGCATCCATTACTTAATGATATATCGATATAAAGCCGTTCCCTCAGAGTGCAATATATCCGTTACTGTGAAAACCCTTAAAAAATGAGAATTCTCTAACTGCAACAATTGAAGAGGTATAGCTCTCTTGCCGCCAACATTTCTTTTATCAGTTAGATTTCTGAATTTTTTTAGTGAAAAAAAAAAAATCGTAAAAGTGCTTGTGAGTGTGTATATATCATTTCCTATGATTCCTAAGAGGAAAATTTTTTTTTCTCCCTCACTCCACTAGAGAGCAATTGGCTTTTCACAAAGCATCCACTGCTGCTTTGTTTCAGTTTCAATTATCAAGTTGATTTTTCAAGTTAAGTTGGTTATTAATCTACTGTAGCTCGCCTCCATATAATTGTGTATAGTGGTGAATTTCTTTGCTAAGTGGTGGTGGTGGTCCTTACTTAGTATTGTAATTTTTTCCCAGAAGTTGATGGTTTCTCCTTATTATTCGACTGGTGTTTGTCATTATCGCCAGAGGTAAGCTGGAAGGTCGGGGTGGGCGGGCTTTTTTAGATGGATTTGTCTGAAGGGATGTTGAAGGTTTTTTTTTTTTATTAAGCACTCGAAATCGCAACTAAATTATTTTCGTCATATTCTCTACTGGGTTTTGAACCTGGGTAGCTTGTGTTGAATGCCTGCTCTCTAACCAGTACAGCACGCCACCGTAGGAGGAACAAAAGACAGATCTTATCATGCGACTCTGTATGATGCGATATAGATGATGATGGTTTCTCTACCACTTCGACAAAATTTGGTTGATTTTAATTTGCCGTCTCGAAGTATGCACTGGGAGACCAACTTTGCTCTATTTTCTCTGTGGGATTTCAATCTATTGCAGTTCATACTGCGTTTTCATATAATTTTCGAAATATGTGACCAATCCAGCGCCATTTGCCATAGGGAATCTCTGAATTGGGAATTGTGAATTGTAATTTGGTTCAATTGTTCCCACAGGTTAGTATTCGAAAAGGTGTTTGACCGAAATTTTTCTAATATCCTTCGAGGGCAGCGACTGATGGATACCTGGCCAAAATCCATAGAGGAGGGCTGATTTTATGCAGAAGTTGAATGTGTTCATCGTCTGTTTAATCTATAAAATAGCAGTCGATTTTCGTAGAGGGGAATAAAGCAAAAAAAGATTGATTGGCATTGCAGATATGAAAAATAATACCATTGCTGCAGCTACCAGTCCTTGTAAGAGTACTGCCGAGGTAGCAGAAATTCTTAACGTCTTCGAGCTTTATATTACGTATCTTGATTTGGTGTTGTTAAAAGTATTGTAGAGCATTTTACCATTAATATATTAATGTTGAGCCACAGTCTCGTCTTTACTGGTTTACTCCCCAGGAAACCGAAAAATAGCAGGGAAAAGAGGGGAGCAACAGAAACCGAAATAAAATTTTTGTAAAATTGATTTGATTGTATGCCACCACTCTACACTTTCAGAGATTTGAGCTTATCAGACAAGACAATAGTGTGCGCAAGGTGCAAATATCATCATCGCTATCTTATGCCCTTGTTGATATTGTTGCGTTTTAACTTCTTTCAAACGTTTAAGTTCTTTTAAATTGCGTTAAATATTTACAATAAATGACACGAATTTGTTGCTACGTACAGTTTTTAATTTCCACAATTCTTATGCAGTGTTCAACTTCCGCTTTATATACAAACTTATTCAATATTTAACTCTTAGTACGACTTTACTCTGCGACTGTAATGCTATGTTCGCCCGACAATGTTTTTTTCGCCATTCGGTTTCTCATTCGTAATACAACCACCGATTATGAGCTTTATTACACAAATTTTATACAAAATTTTGAGGGAGCATATCTCAAATTGTAAGTAATTCTTTTTCAATTGCCCTGTGTATTACTTTAAAATCAATGAGAGTTCAGATTTCTATAAAACTTAGATCATATCTGTTTGGCATACTTGTAAGCTCTGGACTTAAATATTTTACTACAGATTTAACATTGCAAATTTATTAAATTGACCTCCCTAAAGTATGTTCTGAAATACAAAAATTAAACAAAAGATAAAATAAACGAAATGAAGACACTTAACAAAACAATGGTCACTAGCTGCAGTTAGAAGGTGCGGTGCGAATGGAAGAATCCAAACAAGTAATACAAGCAAAGAACGAAGTAATCTCGTGCGAACAGAGCACAGAATTATGACTGACTGGCTAAGCAGAACGTGGCGCCCTTTTATAGTAAATTAACATTAGCTTCGAATGTTCTAGTATATTTCACAACTTGTTATTTAAATGTAAAGTCTTAATACTCAAAATTGAATTGGTAGCACTGTTCAAATAAATACGGTGATCGTAGCATTGACACAAACCAACATAAAATCATTCATAATAAAGTTTATAACTTCAAATGCTGGTACATATTTTTAGGCGTTTTCATTTTCGTAACAATATTGATTACGAGCAAAGAAAACAGAAGTGACAAAGCATTTGTTTGTGACCGTCTATGCAATTTAATCATGTGATTCCCTGATTTTATCTTAAAGAAAAGCACATAAATCAGAAAAAATTACTTGGCTAGATTTGTTAGCGAATGTTAAATTACTATTTATAAATAATACATAAACTGAGGTGGAGATTTTATCTTTTTTTTTGCAATCATTTATTTATAAACAAAATAAAACAATTGAAATTACAACTCAAACAATAAAAATGTTTTTTTTCTTTTTTTGTTTTCACAGGGAAAAGCTTTACATTGACAATCACAGTTTCAACGAATCCGCCCCATATTGCCACTTATAACAAAGCCATTAAAGTCACTGTTGATGGACCCCGAGAACCACGTTCGAAAACCAGTAAGTAAATGCCAAATACACACATAAATGCACAAGCCATGCAATACATATAAACACTAACACTTCAAGACTAAACTAAACAATAGGCCTCTGCATAAGAAACACAAATAAAAGCTGTTCTAGAGAAGGAAAAGGGCAAAATACACTCGAAAGATTTAATTTCAGTTAAACATTAATAAAATGCAAGACAATTCATTAGATTTTCTAATTTTTCTTTTGTTTTTATTTTTAATAATTTACACAAAGTAAATAAAAACGCTTATATATGCTGCAAAAAAGGGAAGTGCGCTAAGAATGAATGTTGTATGCGAAACAGTGTTGCAAACTTGAGTGTAAGAACACATACTGTGCTTAATTCACTTCATCTCTAATTTGTGTGCAACAAGTCACTCAACAAGTTCGTAAGATAAGTAAGAAATAAACAAAATTTTGACAAAACTCGATTTCATTATTCAACATAGTTGCCTTTGAGGGCGATACAAAGAGTATAGTGATTTTCCAACTTTTCAATACCATTTTTATAGTATGATTCTTCTTTCTCGTCAAAATAGGCGATTACTCTATCGTTGGACTCAAATTTCTTTCTAGCAAGCACTCTCTTAAAATTTGAAAACAGGATAAAAGACGCTAAGGGCTAAATCTGGATAATGCGGAGGATGGGTTAACAATTCGAAACCCAATTCATGAAATTTTGCCATCGTCTTAATCGATTTGTGACACGATTTTTGAGCTCACCCGGCAACCACTTTGAACATAGTTTTCGTATAAAATCTGATATCTTTACAATGTCAGGGAGCTTGTGCATCTTTAATTTGCAATCGTTCGTTACCAATTTGTAGATTTTTTAATGTTTCATGGAATAACAGCCTCATTTGGGCGTCCAAAGCACTCTGCATCACTAGTGCTGGTGCGATCACGTTTAAATTCAGCAAACCACTTCTCTACCATTTGACTCGATGGAACAAAAGTTGCTTCACACAACATGCTATAACACACAAATCAACAGTCAGATTGTTGTTGAATTTATACACGTATCGTTTGAAGGTTAGTACTCAATAAAAATCATATGGACAAAATTCTAGTAAGGCCATCGATGTGACATGCTATGGAATTATTGAGTGACCTGATAAACTGTAGCTTGCCAAGTGCAAGAGCTCACGAGTTCTTCTTCCATTCGTGCCATTAGTGCCAAAACTAAGTAGACACCCACAGTAAGATCTCGCAAATTGATATTTTTGAAAATTCGTAATTGAAAAAAAGTGTAAAACGTGCTAATAATCTAGTTTTTTATGGACTGTTTTATTTTTTGACCTATAAAATATAGACTAATTTTTATTTTTGTTGCATAACTTAAATTGTTGTAAATATTTGTTTCTATGTTTTTTAATAACTACATAATTCTTCATGAAGTGCTTAACAAAATAGGCCCTATAAGTCTGTAAATTTCTACCCGATTTAAAAAAAAATCAAGTATCATTTTAATCATAACTGAACGTTCAACTTTAATAAATACAAAAATAGTACGGTTCCTAAATAAAATAGCGTGTAGGCATGTTTTAACTTGAAAATGAATTTAGCATGAGTTGAATAAAAAATGTGTTTGCTTGATACATACACACAGATTGCTCAAGTTTACTTAAGTAAAGTATATATAGTTTAATATGTATTTTCCTCTTCTTTCCAAATCCGGTTAATATTTAGCTAAGTTATTAACTTATAAGTGCTTAAAATTGCGACAAATTCACTTTTTTCATTTTTTTATTAACAAAATTTGCTTCACTCAAAATATTGTAAAGGCCCAAACATAATGTGCACAGGTAAACTTAAGCGACAGTGCGAACTCATATAAAACATATGTGACAAACAATATTGTGCTTAAGAAACTTTTCGTCAAGTTAAATATCATTTGCATATGCAAAGTGCGAAACTGTAGGCACATTCCTTACGGAAATGACTGTTTGAAGCTTTTTTGTGAGTGTTTCTATTCAATAAAATAAAATTTACGTAAAAATTATTAAAATAATTAAAAAAAAATTAAAGGCGCGCACGAGAATTCGTTTGTTTTTAAATTAAAAAAAATATATTTTTTTTAAACTTAAATTCTGTTATTTTTATTTTGTTTTTCTGAAGCGATTATTTGTAAGCAAATACTCTGTTGGAAATTTCGGTACCTTTTTAAACAAACTACTAACAAAAACTACTAAATATACGAAAATGTGCAACAGTGGGCTTAAAATCTTTAAGTATGTATAAGTACAATATAGCCATCTAATAATAATATTTATTCATTTAAGCATTTGACAGGCTTTTCGTTAATTTCGTTAGGCTAGCGTACGCGCATTATGGTTGGGCCTTAACTCGCTACTCAATAGTCCGATTGTCAAATTTATACACGTGTCGTTTGAAGTTTAGTAGTAAATACAAATCATATGGATAAAACTCTAGTAACACCATCTATGTGTCATCCAAAGGGCTTATTAGGGATCTGATAATTTTACTATTTGTTCTAATATATACATTTTTTTTTGATCGGTTTGTATGGCAGTTGTGGTCGGTTTTGAACATTTTTCGATTGTTATTTCTTAATTCAATATTTTCGATTTCATTCCCGCTTGTTCCGCTTCTTAAAATTTCATGTTTCAAGCTGTTTCTTGAAAGTGTAACCCGTGTTTGTCTTTAGTTACTAATTAGTGTCTTCCAATCAATGGCATTACGTGTAATATTGTCTTATGGACTATCTTCCTATATCCTCCTTAGGATTTTTCTAACGATCAAGACTTAGTATCAAACAAGACTAGATTAAAATTCGGGGTTTGATAAAATGTTCGGCCAAGACAATTCGTATCCTTCTTAGGTTTTTAACTGCTAGAGCATATAGTTGGTTATTGCGCGGCGATTTTTACTAATTCGTACTTCAGTGTGAATTTTTCAAAGAATTTCCCAATTTGGTGTGAGGAGCAGCAAGAGACAGTTCAACAAGTGCCAATGTACCCTGAAATATGTGCTATGTGCTTTGGCTTAACAGCCAGTGGCATCATTCGACCGCACTTTTTCAAAAACGATGAAAATTGCAACGTTGGAGCTTAAGGATTAAGGTATCATTTTTTGTCCAAAGTGAAGTATTAGAACTGGTTGACACGTGGTTTCAACAAAACAGTGCCAAATGCTACAAGGCACGCAATATCATAAATCTTTCGTAAGACGTCTTTTCTGTAGGCATACGGGAAGACTCTCGCTTGCCAGCCACAATTTCATACCTAAAAGACAACATTACAGTTGCCATTAAACATACAAAGATTGGAATTTTGCCTTCATGTGTGTAATTGTGTGCAACCCATAAAGCTGGGGAGATCGATTATTTGACTTTTTGCAAAAACCAGTTTTCGAATAATTCGAAAAGTTATAATTTTAAGAAAACCGGCTGTCCGTTAAAAATTTATTAAATAACCGGTTAAGCGGTTGTTTTACTAAAATCAAATTCTTCTCTCTAAGGTTGATAAACGTTCAGATTAGGGCCTTAACGGACATTCTTCCTCGACAACAAAACCTGTTAGTATTTCGCTTAGTGATTCGTTTATGAATCACTTTTCTTTGCTGGGGTTTTAGAATTACTTGATGTAGAGTCCAGTTTTCCTTGCTGCAAAATTACGTCAATCTTATGGACAATCTTATTTCAACGATTTCCAAATTATTTCACACTTTAGATTACATTTGTAGAAATATAAATGCATGTACTACGTATTTAACAGTGTGTGCCACTCTGGTATGTTAGGTAAGACACCCGTCTATTATCCAAGAAGTCCTAGGTTCAATCAACAGCAGTATCACCACACAACGTTGCTGGCGTCTGGTTATGAGCAGTTACGCTGTGGAAACCTTCATTAACTAATACATCTGCGTTCAGAGCCGGCTTTTGTAGGACTCTTTCGTTGAGTCTAGTTGATCATCATTCTCCATATACAAAAAATTAATATTTATTTACAAAAAAATCAGAAAAATAATTGTTGCTCAAGTGTGTATATCTTTGTCGAACTACAATGGTTTTCACGTTCTTTGTGAGACTTTCAAGGTTGTCATATATAGTATATAAAAAAAGGTTGTATAGGGTTCGCCATCTATCGTTTTTTTCAACTAGTGCTTATTTCGTGAATGGTAACACTTAGCTCATGTCTGATTTGACAGATAATTAGTTTTATCCTTCCGCTGAACGAATATGGTTGTGTATACGCTTGAACAACGCTGAGAAATATTGCGACATTACTTTGAAAATCATGGTAATGTTGCAAAATGTGTGTTTATCTTTTCAGATGATCTTGGCACAGAAAACCCGCATACATTGAAAAGCCGATATACCCAAGACAAGCCACTGTTTGGTGCGGATTTTGGCCCAGAGGCATAACTGGGCCATTTTTCTTCGAAAATGAGCAAGGAGTGGCCGTTACAGTCAATGGCGATCGTTGAACGAAATTTTGTTCACAAAAATTGAAGAGGAGGATATTAGCAACATTTGGCTTCAACAGGACGGCGCTACGTGCTACAAAGCCGATGCTAGACTCGATGTTTTGCGCCCTGTTTTTGAAGATCGCATTATCAGCCGCAGAGCTGATGTCGTTTGGCCACCTCGGAGCTGCGATTTGACAGCGTTGGACTATTATTTGTGGGGTGCCGTCAAAGATAAGTGTTACGCCAACAAGCCAGAGACAATTGACGCTTTAAAGGCAATATTCGTGAAGCCATTGGTGAAATACAGCTGCACACAATCGATAATGTGCTTAAAAATTGGACCGATTGTGTAGGCTACTGCATGGCCAGGCTATGCAGACATTTGAATGTAATTATTTTTCATTATTAACCGGAAGGATTGTACTTAGAAAAATAAAATAAATTATTTGGCGGACCCTATATATTAAATTTAGAAAAATACTTAAAAGAAGAGCATATTTCCCATAAAAACTATAAAAAGTTATACAAATTTGAATACATATTTAAATTAACCGGTTATTCGTGTTAAAATAATCGGTTTATTCGGTATTCGAATAATTGATCTTTTAAAACAACCGTATTCGACAAAACCAAAAAAACCGGTTAAAACCGGTCGAATAATAACCGTTCGATCTCCCTAGTTGCAACACTGTTGTAAAAGTGTTTAATAGAGGTTATTGAATCCTCTTATTTTTTCAATTAATTCAATTCGAAAGCCATGGTGAAAAATTGTTCGTCATATCCGAGATTCAAACCTGTGATGCTTCGTTTTGTAGGTAAGCACTTTAAGCATTCAACTGATAAGAAATTATTATTCTCATGATTTGAATGTAATATTATACAGGATAATATAATACTTTCCTTAGCATACCTTCTTCTAAATTATCTTTTAGCCAACGATAGTTTATGACCATTTACATACAAATGGAAACAGTTACTGTTTTGTCCTTTTACTCTTATACTCATTGTTTTAGTCTTTACATAATGAAAACAATTCATCTTTTCCTAAAGAATATTCATTAATGCTAAATAACATTAAAACTCGGTACGTACGGAAAATAAAAAGGTTTCAATGGAGAAATCGAGCAAAACAACTGCAAGGAAATATGGAAATTTTTTTATCCGTATGTAGTTGATGATAAAGTAGTTGTTTTATAGAATACACGTTTGCGAACAGAAATACATACTCGTACTTGTACTCATACTCGTACATATTAAATCTTCTTCAGTAAAAGTCCATTTTATTGTTGCTGAAATATTTATAAGATGCAAATATATTATGTTTTTGCATATGTTAAGCTCATAGATAGAAAGATTCTTGCTTTTTATTTTAAATGAAACAAATAAAAAAAAACTGAAAAAAAGTTATAGAGAAAATAGCAAATGTTTCCTAAGTACAAAAAGGATATAAAGACTATAGTTATACAATAACTGTGTTGTAAAGAATTAAATCCTTTTTTTACATACACTGCTTGGAATAAATATGTGGCAGAGTTTAATTTGTTTAATATAAGTGTTCGAAAAACTTCGTTTACAAATTTTACAAAAAATTAAACATGATTTTCTCATATTTGTAATGAGCACACATAGCGGTCGGTTTCGATACCACACATGAAACGAAGAACCTGTACTAGTTCTGTCTAAGTTCTAATTAACCGGTCTAAATGATCATCCAGAGGTCTCACATAGAAGTACATTCCCGTAAATCACGTCGGAAACCAACCTGAAAGTCTAATGAATCTGGCTATTAGCCTGACATCGTAGGTCGTTAGTTCCAATAGAATATTGAGAAAGAGCAAGCCAAGTGTAATTAATCTACGTCTAGCTAGAGAAAAACACTGTTAAATGAAGTGGGCTACTCTCTCCTCTTCCTCAGTCCATCTAAAACTTCGACAGAAATCATTCGCCGGTAAGCTTAGCCTTTCCGCGTGCCTAATAAAATGCCCCTTGAGGATAGATACTATCCAATTTAAACAACTGATGGGTGCGCCTACCATCCAATTTAATCCAGATGAGTCAAGCAGTGAAGCAAGATTCCGTCTATGCCCAGGATCTATCAGCGTCCAATAAGTACTTCTGCCTAATAGACAGCTTAACGGTCGAGAACGCTACACCAACCCTCATAGGTAGGTGACTGTCTGGAGGGAGTGTGACCGCCTAAGCATGCTCATCAGTTACACAATTACCCGGAATGTTCCAGTAACCAAGTACCCAAATTAGATGGACACTTAACTGCCGTGAGAGTATCCTAAGGGAATCACGACAGTTCATAATGAGTTCGGAGCTGTAAGTTACACCCGAAAGAAAACTAATAGGATGTATTTGATCTGCCAAATAAATTTATTTTTTTTTTTTGAAAACAGGGCGCAAAACATCGAGTGTAGCTTCAGCTGTGTGGCACATAGTGCCGTCCTGTTGAAAACAAATTTTGGCCCGATAACAATCGAATTATGCCTCTGGACCAAAATCTGCACCAAACAGTGACTCGTGTTGGGTGTATCGGCTTTTCAATGTATGCGTGCTGGATACCATTCTCAGGGTTTTTGGCGGAACAATATCCGTTGAAACGTGGGGTCATCGATTTTAACCATTATCTGCCATTATCCGGTTCGAAGGACCAAAATGTTGGGGTGAAAGGGTAGATCCAGAAATAAAATATCCAATCCGAAAATGAATGGAGAAAAGCAAATAGTACTAGTTATCGGTATGAAAACTTTATTCTAAGGAAAACAAAATCCTACCTTTGGGTTTAGGGATTGTTCGGGTAATAATTTTCTTCTTCTGTTCTTGTTTTTTAGTAAGTTTTTTAAGGGTATTGATGACTTAGCACTAGGGTGGCGAGCGTAAACACAGTGTGATACTGCAAGAAAATCTGTTCAGCCGCTTAGCTGTCCATAAAAACACACATTCGTTTTTGTCTATAATATTACACGGTGCGACAGAAATAACGAAATTAAAATACCTGGGATAGACGGTATTGAGTAGAACTAGAATCTGTTTTTGAAATTTTCGAAACATCACCAAAATCCGGATTTACGCTTAATTTCGATCCTTCACACACTCATAACCTAATAACTTAGTTAAGTACCTTCTCAGATTTATAAAGAAGGGTGGGTGAATTTGAGGTTAGGAAGTAAATTGGTCGTCAAATGATAAAATGTCAAGAATTGAATTGTCAACCTTTGACACGTATTTAGTAAAAACGGGAAATTTTAACTATGAAGCGCTACACTTTTCAACAAAGAATTTTAATTGTGAAAATCTACTGTTTGAAAAACTGAACGAAAACAACGCATTTTTCAACAAAAGCATCTTTAGTGATGAGGCTCATTTTCAATTAGGCGGTTATGTAAACAAACAAAATCGTCGTATGTGGAGCTCACAAAATCCACAAGCAGTCCTCGAAAAACTATCACATCCAAAGAAAGTGACCGTATGGTGTGTTTGTGGTTAGGCGGCATCATGCGCCCGTAGTTTTTCAAAAATGAGCAAGGAAACGCCGTCATCGTGAATTCACTGCGCTACCAAACAATGATTACCAATTTTTTGTGGCCACAATTGGCTATTGTTGACATCAATGACCCTTGGGGACAGCAGGACGGCGCCACAAGCCAATTGGCCGCCTCGTTCTTGTGAATGCCGGTGGATTATTTTCTCTGGGGCCATTTGAAAGATCGGATTTACGTGAATGAACCACAAATAACTGACATTCTGAAATATGAAATTCGGTGCTGCATTACCGAGATAAGCGAAGCTTTGTTGCAAGATGTGATTCAAAATTTTTGCGAAAAGAGCGGAGGTCTGCTGACGTGCTAGAGGATCTGGGTGTATTTCTCAAGCAAATATCATTCAATTTATTCCACATTTTTCAAGTTAAGATGTGTTTTTGGGCGCTATTTTATACTGAAGCCGTTATATTTATGAAACATTTAAGCAACTACGTTTAGTTGTGAACAGTATGAGACTTAAATACGCTGAATATTGACGGATTCCATGTTATAGCCCATAATTCAATATAAAATATTTAGAATTTACAAAACATTTGCTCTGAATGCAAATAAGCTAAGAAACCGTGAAAAGTAAATTTATTTTGATGAAGACCGTTGTAGTGTCTTCAAGAGAAATATTTGCATGAATATTTTGAAAAAAAGTACCCCAAATTCGATTAAAACTCACATCATTTTTATTTTACTATTTTACTTATTAAAAGCAGTGTATGCTCTCTAAGTCATACCCTCATTGAACGCATTCATGTCCTTGTCCTTTAATAACAATAAAACACAATTGTTTTATTCATTTTATTTATTCCACAAAATGATTTATCTGTTCATTTATACACACACATACACATACACACATACACCCAAATACAAGTAAACATAGACGCACTTACACACACACACACACTCACACCTAGAAGCACATAAAAGAATATCCTTTTTTAACGTTTCCTCTTTTAATTTCTAAACTGCTGCAGCAGTAGTAGTAGTAGTAGTAGTAGCAGTGGTTAAAGTAGTTGTAGTAGTTTTTCATTTTAAGCTACAAAAGAAAGAGAAAAGGAGAGACATCTGAGAGAGTGTTTGAAAAGGATAGCAAGAAATATTATATTTCCAGGACTTTTAAAAGTTTTTTAGTTTCGTTTTTTTTTTTCCTTTACAAACTATATCTGCATGTGTTCGTTTTTTACTGTAAAGAGCAACACTAAGTAAAGGGTTATTATGTTTTAATGAAGCATATGCATATAGAAATGTTTTCATGTGTATGCATATACACATGTGTATATTCATATGTATGTATGTATGTATTTCTATATGTACATATTTACTTTTTATATGCTTAACTTTTTAATGAATTTTCACTATAATTTTGAGCTAAAAAACGAGAAGAACAACTTGCCACATTTTGATTAGGGTTGCATTTGAAATTTGTACAGTTACGGACACGTTTTTTTCATAATTTTATTTAATTTTCAACAGAGTTTTGAAAGTTTTGTTGAAAGTGTTTAATAAATTTAATATCGCTTTTATAAGTTAGGTTATAGAGGTAAATTCACTCTCTCTCTCGTTTCACTTTATAAATCTTAATAATAATTTGCTATGATTTCTCTGCTTTGTTGAATGAATACTAGCATTTAATTCGAATCAGTACCTCTGTTACTGTCAATATCTCTGGTATTTCTAATAGCATCAGTACGATAGTAACACGTGAAAAAAAAATCATGGACAATGGAAGGTGAATTATTGCAGACGGTGGCAAAGCGAAGATTAACATCAAGAAAGTTAATGCAGTATGTCTGGTGGAAGGGAATTGTTCACTAGGAGCAAACAATTGATGCTTATCTCTTCTATAAATAGTTAATGAGATTAATTCGCGCAGTTGAGTTAAAATCGCCAGTATTGATCAAGGGAAAAGCTGTTGTTTTCCATCATGACAATGCCAAACCACACACATTTTTGAGGATATGGCAGAAACTAAGAGAGCTTAGCTGTGAAGTTTTGATACATCCACCATATAGCCCGCACCTTGCACCTTCAGATTATTAGTTTATTTCAATCTCTGAGGAAGTCTCCGAATGGCATAAATCTCAATTCCATAGGCACCTGCAAAATTAAATTGAATCAGTTTTTCGCTCAGAAACTTCAGAAGTCAAAAAGTTTCCGGAATAACACCCATGTGGCGGTCCCATCATATAAGGTTGGTATATCTGTTGTTGACATTCCCGCTAAATCTTAGCGTCATAGCGTGACATTTGTAAAAGCTACGTAGCCCAGAGTACTTCGATCTCCATGAGTGTTGGCGGTTTTTTACAATTTTGACCGTGTTGAGGCCGCAAAAGACATGACTTGTAAGGCTGGATAGCAAAATTTCGAAAAACCCCACAAAAAAAGTTAAGAGGTGTGAAATGGCACGATGATGGTGGCTAATTTAGTCCTCCTCTACGTGATATAATACGATTTTCGAACATTTCTTTCGAAAGATCCTTTGTTTCTCTTGCTATGTGACAAGTGGCACTATCCTGTTTAAATTATCAACTTTCCTCCACAAAAAGCTTCGCATCATCTTCCTTTAGCGACTTCCATTGACTGCAATCGCATTTTCATTTTCGTTTTCAAAAATTATGGTTCGATGATTCCTCCGGAGCATAGGGTCTACATGCATGCGGCCATATTTAGGTATTTGATATGATCCCTGAGAGGATAGATTACTACACACCCAAACCCTTCCTGGATAGAATGTTCTCCGTGTGCATCTCACCAGAACCGGTCTCTTAACGAGATGACGAGGCATTCAGAACCGGTAATTGGACACGGTACTGTTGAGATTTAAACTGAAGGATCAAAATCCTCGGATGTGTGTGGGTATCTCTCAACGAGGCAGGCATTCAGACCTGGAGATTATCTGCGTAAGGGGTCACTCGGACACCCGGGGGAACTGTGTGGCGGACGGATTTGCGAAGGCTGGCTCTCTACTCAGAAATGAGGCAATTGACCACTCAGTTGGGATGCCACTCTCCACTTTCAGACTTATCGTCATGCCGTACATGTTGGGTAGGGCACAGCTACGGTGGGATGATGAACCCACGTACTCTGTATCGAGGCAAATCTCGCCCCTATATTATCGGGCTCGCTCGGAGTCTATTATAGGGGTGCCGCGACTTAGGCTACGAACTCTTGTGGTTGTGATTACTGGGTACTGGGTGGCTGGTGCGCACGCTAGGAGATTTGGTCTGCCGTCCAATGACTGTTGTAGGGGTTGTCAGGATGAGGAGGAAGAGGAGACTGTCAAGCACTTCCTATGACAGTGCCCTGGTATTTCGGGCATTGGGACAGCTTTCCTTGGCAGTCCGTTTCTGGATAGCTTGTCGGATCTGGCCGGTGTGAATATCTGAATGCTAATGTAACAGACAAAATAAGCTGTTTACCGAATATGCTGCCATCGCTTCTCGTTGGTGACACACCAATAGAAATGCCGCTAAGAATCTTGATTTAGTTTTCAATAGCCAGCTTTCATGGACTGACCATATTAATTCTGTGTGTGGTAGGACATACAGTATGTTATGTTAAGGAGTTTATGGAGGACTCAGTATTTTACACCTCCGAGTATAAGCTTACTTTTGGCAAAGACATACCTAATTCCTACTCTCTTATATGAATATGAACTTTTTGCGAGTCTAGATTCGTTCAGCAAACAGAAACTTAATGTTACATATGATAACATCGCCAGATATGTTTTTGGATTGGATAGACATGACAATATTTGCCATTTCGCAAGGAGAATTTATACTATGCCATTGAAAAACTTTTTGAAATTTTGTTCTGTCATTTTTGGCATAAGATTATTTATACTAGACAACCTGCTTATCTTTTCAATAGACTGCAATTTTTTGGAACCAATAGAGATCATAGAATAAACACAATAAGATATCATAGACTAGTATCCGAATAACATTTTTTTATTACCGGTATTCGGCTATGGAACCAACTACCGTGAAATATTCAGTTTAAAAGCAATGCAATGCCATTAGGTCTGCTATATTAACAAACTTTTTTCACGGAGATAATAACTGTCAGTTTGTAAGGCAACTGGGTATGTCTATTTTCTTTTGAGTGTAATAGGTACTTTTATTTTTCCCTCTTTTTTTTTAATGATACTTATACATATACTAGCAGACCCAGGAAAACGTTGTTTTGCCTTCGAATTTTATTTTCACTGTAAGTCTGGTTTGCATGCAAAGTCATGGCTGATTGATATTTAGAAGAAGAATGAAAGGTGCACTAAATCGACATAGCAGTTATTGTTCAAATGGAATTATACATTTCTGATAGCTGGGCCCGATCCGCGTTGCTGGCCCCAAATATTTCTTTTATGTTGAACTGTTTCTTGTGAATAATTTTGGTATAAAACTAACATTCGATTCCTGTCTAGGTCGTTGTCTTCTGCGCACTCGTCTTGTATCTGTTGTGAGCGCAGCATTCGCATATAATTTGCGTGTCGTGTACAGCGACCAATATTTGCACGTGAGCATGGCATTTTGTACTGCAATATACTTTCTTTTTTCGTTTGACATCCACGAACTTTTCATGAAAAGAGGTTATGTATGAGTCGGTGTCGGGATACTTAACGCCGCTACAAGCCGCCACTCGCCGATCAAGCACCTAACGCCTTCAGCAAAACATAAAATAGGCGTATTGCGCAAATAGAGTTTAAAAAAGAGTGATACGAGTAGATATTTATTTCCTTTTTTTTAAATATATTTTTTCACAAAAAGATGTTAGGTTTCAGTCGGTATTAGGTTAATTAACGCCACTGCACGCTGATTAACGAACCAACGCCTTCAACGAAACACAGCATAGTGCAGTATTTCTTGAGTTACGGTGCAAAAACACTAATAAACTAAATATTGCGCCATCTGTCGGACGAATTTCAAACTACACAGACACACTCCCCACGCCCCATAGAGCTTGTATATAAAGTTTGGTCTAAATCGGTGCAGTAGTTTTTGAGTTTAGCGATCACGAAGATACACGTCATTTTTATACGTGTATACAGTATTGGGTAAAACCTAAGAAACTGCTTGATTTTAGCTTTTAATGCAATTTTATTAGTTACTGTGTCATACCAAATTACCAAAAAAAAAGAATTTGTAATTATCTCTCACCTAACGGTTCTTTTAGTACAACAACAAAAAATACTCAAAAATTCACTGGGCAAAACCTAAGAAACTTTTTGCTTTTGTACAATAAATTTGTTTTTCTTTTTCGAAGATAACGGTAATTTCTTATTTCTTTCGATGATTTCTTATGAAAAAGTGATCTAGTATGCATTTGAAAGCGTTTAACGATTAAATTGCGCATTGTAAAGTATTTAATTTGAAAGCTATAACGCATTATAACGCAGGCAAATTACAGGCTGAAATTGCAAATTTGTTGAAAGTAAGCTAATCAATGGTTTCCAAATTGATAAACCTTTATAAACATAAAGGAACTGTTGTCAGGATATTAATACTGGAGGAAGACCTCGTAAAACATCAGTTTTATTATCTTTTTCATCTCTTAAAAAAAAAAATTGTGTCAGAAGTAGGCTTAAGTGTTGATGCCAGCACAGTCCGCAGACGGGCGAGAGAGGCTGGATTGAAAAGTTATACAGCTTCCAAAAAAACCTCTTCTTACAAAACGTCACGCAAAAAACGGTATGTATTGTTAAGCTATACAAGTCAACAATTGATGCCTGAGTTTTTTTAGGCTCGAATTTGCAAAAAAATATCTTGATTGGTCAGTTACAAAGTGGAAGAATGTGCTATTTAGCGACGAGAGCAAATTTAATTTGTTCAACTCCGATGGCATATGTCGTGTGAGCCGCAATAAAGGTGAAAGGCTTAAAGCCCGATATTGTAAAAAAAAAACTGTCAAGCATGGGGTTGGCAATGTGATGGTGTGGACAGACAAAATGGACAGATTTGTGTATAGGGACATTTTAGAAAATAAGATGTTGCCATATGCCGAGTGGAATATACTAAATCGATGGGTGTTTCAACATGATAACGATCCGAAACACTTATCGAGCTTGGTGAAGGACTGGACACAATCGAAAGGCATTAAAGTGCTTCATTGGCCGGCCCAATCGCCCTATTTGAACCCAATCGAAAATTTTATTTGTTAATAACGATTTTCCAGCAGAGACGATTTATTTTCGCGTGTGGAGGATGAATGGATACGCATAGATCCGAAAATAATTGATAATTTAATCAAATCTATGCCGCGTCGGTGCGCCGCAGTAATAAAAAATAAGGGTTATTATACCAAATATTAAAAGTTTCCTAGGTTTTGCCCAATGAATTTTTGAGTTTTTTTTGTTGTTGTACTAAAAGAACCATTAGGTGGCAGAAAATTACTAGTTTTTTTTTTTTGTAATTTGGTATGACACAGTGACTAATAAAACTGCATTAAAACATTGTATTGAAATATGTTCATTTGTATATAATTTGACTCAGAAGCTAATAATATTAAGCAATGTTCCTCAGGTTTTGCCCAATACTTTATATGGAGAAGATATTTATTTTTTTTTTTTTTGTAACTCGTAATCAATTTGCCTTTATCTGCCCAGTACTATCAAATAGGACTTATATTCTTGTTTTACTGTATTTAAATATTATAACTACTAAATAAATAAAATAAATAAATCCAGACTTCGTAGGCCCTTTTATCGTACGCACACTGCATAATAAAATTTGTGACACACAGCTACACTTAAACACCTGAAACTCTATTTTTAAAATTAAGAGCAGATTATTAAAAAACACTCAAAACATTCAGTGTTATCAATTTTAGGACAACAGCAACAATTTCATTTTGCTTTTGGCCAAAGACCATTCCATTTTTCAACGGATCCCCTATCCGGCTTTCGTATGCCGCCTATAGGCAATTGTCAAAGTAAGTAAAGCATTTAATTTAAATAAAATTTAATTAAAAAACTCATATATTCCTTTATAGAATATATATAAAAAAAATTTAAAATTATTTATAAAATATTTAGTTTTAGTTAATTTCAACAACAACAAAAAAAAACAATTTCTTTGGTTTAAAACCATTTTTATAATTTTGGTTTATTTTTAATATCAACCATAAGCTGTAGCAAAAAAAGCGTTATTAATAGTTAAGTGTATGAAAATTGGTTTTTATTTTTATAAAAAAAAGTACAAAACACTTTAAAATAAAGCTTTTTATATAATTTATAAAAAAAAAATAAAAAAGAGAAAAAAATTTAAAATAATACCACTGTCAGACACCACAAAATCGAACCTCAAAAAGCCGCATAAGAATCCACACAAAAACGATTAGTTTGTTGGTTTTAAAACCGTTTTTTGTTTTTTTTATTATTATTATTCTCTTGGCTAATAAACATACACACATATATGTACATACATACATATGTATATTTATAAATATAAAAAAATAAAATTAATTTTTTACATTGTTTTTACTGCTTTTAAAAAGCCTTTCAAAGGCATATTATTGTGTATGACAAGAGTTCCTTAAATGATCAAGATTGAACTTAAGTGTTAGATACTCGTATAAAACTGAATTTTCTTAATGTCTATGTTATGTTATGTTCGTTTAATGGAGAGTTCATAAGACCCAAATTGATTTTTTAAATATTTAGTAGCTAAAAAGTTTGGCGGGAAACTGTACTCCAACTGTGACAAAAATATACAAATTCGAACCCATATCAACAAAACTAATTAAATTGTCGCCATGAGAAACTCAGATCATTCTAGAAATATAACACAAAATTCATAAGCACAGGCTGCTGGCAACATAACCGCTACTGCTATTAAATGGAACACAGACACAGACGAGCACATAAACTAATGATACGAATGAACTTAAATCATTAGTATCATAAAAGTCTTTAAGTGCTTTCCCTAAGTGCCTATCTTAAAGCAAAGGGTTTCTTCAAGCACCAGCGAATATAACTGAGGTCATATACAGTTATTGCCAAAATAATAGCATCGCTATAAGGATCTTTAAATTTTGTCTCGGTGCCTCTATGTTATCCTTCATAATTTCTCAGTCTCGTTAACAGGAGTATGCATTTTAAGAAAATTAACAATTGTTTTTGAATAATTAGACGCACTTAAAATAGAGCTCAAATAGATAAACAAAAAGGTAAATTCGACCTGTCAAAAAATAGCACCATTGTTCTTGTTTATTAAATAAATAATATTTAATAATTATATTTTTTCCTAAACAATTAAAAAGTGTGAGTTTCATTTGTGTTATTCATCCATTTGTGTTATTCATTTCGAGATTTTTGACATTATAATTTTCACAATGGGTCGTGCTTAGCACTGTTTAATAGAAAAATGTGTAACCATTAAAAGACTAGTTTCAAAAGGAAAAGCCTACGAGGGCGGATTGACATTGAAGCTACCTAGCGCTAGATGGCAGCACAAACACAAAAACTTTTCCTTTCTTAGATTCTACGATCTGTCAAACGTCAGCTGTTAAAATTTTAGCCAAATTCATCGATTAGTTTACTTGTTGTAGTCGTTTGAAGTAAGCAACTTTTGCGTTTCTTGGAAAATGGAAAAAAGTGAATTACGTGTAGTGATTAAACACTATTATTTGAAAGGCAAAACGGCGAAAGAGACAAAAGAAAAGCTTGGTAGACATTACGGCGAGTCTGCTCCGTCAGATTATATGGTAAAATATTGGATTGCTGAACGGATTCGATTTAAACGGGGCCGAATAAGCACTGCAACAATACCATCAACAGGAAGGCTAAAAGAGGTTTACTGAAGAAAATATCAAGAAAATCCTCGATATCGTTATGAATGATCGCCGGATCAAAATACGTGAGATTGCTGAAATAGTAAACATATCATATGAACGTGTGTTCAATATTTTGCATGAACATTTGCAAATGAAAAAGCTATCGGCAAGATGGGTGCCGCGTTTGTTCAGTGTTGAACAAAAACGAGTTCGACAGATCACTTTACAGCGGTGTTTGGACATGATAGAGCATAATCCTGCTGATTTTTGGCGTAAATTAATAACTGTTGATGAAACGTGGGTCCACCACTACACACCTGAAACCAAAAATCAATCGAAGCAATGGGTGGAAGCTTGCGCAAGGGCTCCGAAGAAGGCGAAGACAGCGAAAGCGGCTGGCAAGGTTATGGCCATTGTATTTTGGGATGCACACGGAATATTGCTCATCGATTATCTTGAAAAGTGATCCAGAATCACAGCAGAGTATTATCGGTTGATACAATCAAGGGAAAACGACCACATTTAAACAAGAAAAAAGTGCTCTTTCTTCAAGACAACGCACCGGTTCACACAGCATTAGATACGATGTTAAAACTACGAGAAATCCACTTCGAATTGGTTGATCATCCACCTTATAGTCCAGATTTAGCCCCTAGTGCCTTTTTGCTGTTTCCAAACTTGGAAAAATGGCTCGCAGGAAAAAGATTCATCTCAAATTCAGAAGAAGTGATTACCGAAACTAATGCGTATTTCGAGGAGTTCTCAAAATCGTATGGTATAAAAAAATTAGAAAATCGTCTTACTAAGTGTATTGAGCTTAAAGGAGACTATGTTCTGAAATGAATGGTTTTTGAAAAAAAATGTTTTTTTCCTACTTAGGAAATATCAATCAATATCAATCCGCCCTCGTATTCACAAGTACGAAAAATTCTTGGCTTTTCAAATAAAATGACATGCATTGCTATACAAATTTAAAGCCGAAACTCGTGTACGTAAAATCGTAAAAGCGTTACAATGGTCTACCGCATTTTACGGCAAATAAAAAAATCACTTTTAAATCTGCCAGCAAAGACTAAAGCTATAACAGGCCACAGTCCAAGGAAAGTCCCACTATTAGCAAATAGGCATGTGGCAAAAAGGTTACAGTTCACAAAAAAATAACCTGAATTTTCCCATTGAAATATGACTCAATATTTTATGGACAAATAAAACCAAAATGGTTTTGTAAAAAGGGATTCTAGATTTTACATAAAAAGACCACTAAATTCCGAATTATCCCCAACAATTTGCAGCAAATACCGTCAGACACGGCGGTGCTAGTATCCGCTGATTGAAATCAAAATTTGGTAATAAATCGATTTCGAGCAATGGATTTGTCAATTGCTTTTCAAAATGGTGCGATTTGACAACTCGCGATTATTACCCGTGGAGTCACATTAATTCACTGGTTTATGCTGACAAACCAGCAGATATTGATTCCTTGGAGAAGACAAAAAAGTTCCTTTTATTCATGACAAGCGGCCAGCAATTCTTGAAAAAGGGGGCCAAAATTGAACATCCGGAATTCTCTACGCCAAGAAAAACCGCGCAAATTGTTGCAGTTTTTTATGTAAATAATGATTCTGTTCATCATAATACCTCTGTTCTACGATGAACCCCGTTTTTAGTTGAATGGGTACGTTAATAAGCAGAATTGTAGCATTTGGAGTGAAGATAATGCACAAACTTTTGTCGAAACACCATTACATTCACAGAAAATTATTGTTTGGTACGCTTTATAGGCTGGCAGAGTTATTGGTCCATATGTCTTCAAAAACGGTAATGGTCAAAATGTTACTGTCAACGGTGACTGGATAGAGACATGATTAGAATTTTTTCATACCTCAACTAGCTCGCATTGGTCTTGCTGACATGTGTTCCCTACAATTGATGTACTAAAAACAAAAACATTTGGTGAGAGAGTAATTTCTCGTAATGGTCGTGTGATTTAACCGGCCAAATATGCATATGGGTCAAATGACCCCTGCCCGTCTTTCTAGTGTTAATAGACACTTTGAAGTTAATTGATACCATTTCTTTTAAAATGTGAGATTTAAAATAGAGTCGATTTTAGATCAGTATAACAAAATATGAACTGACATTTAATTTTTCGAAATCCTTGTTTAGTTGTTCCTGCGATGGCCATTTTAATTTTTACGTTTTTTTAAGAAAAGCTTTTTAATTTATAAAAAAGGAAAACAACAAAAAAAATTATTATAATTTATTGCCATTTCATATACATTCATGCAAACGTGCTAGTAAATCTGTTTTAAAATATAAAATAAATTAATAAATACTATTTTGTCTCTCTCTCTCTCTCTGGACTATAATTTAAGCAACGTCGAGTGAATACTTTAAATTTGTGGCCATAATTTTTATGATGGTGCAACAACACCAATAAAAACTTCATTTTGGCCATATTTACTACTAATAAAATAAATTTATAAATAAACATAAATATCAACAGCAGCAGCAATAACTACCTGTTTCAATACCCTACAGCAACATAGCGATTATCGAATTTTAGCAATGAATACAGTTCATACAATTTTCCTAAAAATAATACAGTATTTCGAACTGGTTCTGATAAATCGAAACAATAACTGCCGTACAGATTACATACATATGTACGTTAATGGAATATACACTAACCCACAGATCTCAAGTTTTTAGTTAACTTGGTAAAGCAATATTGCTGTAATCGATCTTACTGGATAACGAATTTACTCAGATACGAACATTGAAAATGTGATTGTGCATACCTTAGCAAAAGAAAGGTTTAAGACGCGTGATTTTCTCCACCCTTTCTTATTTTGAAAGACTCATATACCGATTTTTTACTAATTACATCGGTTATATGTGGTACTAACACTACTGGGCTCAACAAGATTGGTCATGTGATTGCACAATAGATTTCAACTTATGTTGTTTTCTCTTCAACAAAAGGTTGCTTTTACAAAAGACAACATTTTAAAAGTGTTGCCCCCTTGAATTGTTGACCATTTTTTAGTCACACGCTACATAGAAAAATTTGTAACAATTCCAACAATTAATCCAGATAGTATCTACAAAACAATTATAAAAAGTCCGAAATTTTCCTGGACAAGATTATTAACCCAGAGTTTAATTTGAGGGCAAAATATGTAACATTTTTTTCTTAAATCAAGTAAAGTTTTAAGAAAACAACATTATATTCGTTGCAAGGAACACAAATAGAGCAAAAATATAAAAGTGCAATATTTTAAAAGAAAAGTATACGGCATAAGATGCAATCTAATGACCAATCTTATTTGGCACTTTAGTTTCGACGACAGGAAGAAAAATATATTTTCCCCCAACAAAGTAGGTAGGGTAGGTAGATAGAAGTGCTTGCCCCAAGAGAAGGCCAGAAGTAGGCCCACGAAGTCCCACACGCAATGGTTAGTCATCCTATATACCCGGAACCATCCGGTAATCATAATAAAACCGTTAAGTCTACAAATTACCGTACTTTACAGCTCCGCAAGCCCAGTCGCATGGTATAAATTCCGATGCCTCTTTATTCTGTCACATAACGCTGGCCACGTGCACAGTAGGTGAGGAATTGTTGCCTTCTACTTTTCATCTCTGCAGCTTCTGCAGAAACCGTTGGCCAGGTGACTCAGTCCCAGGCACTTGGCATGAGTGTCCATTATACAATGCCCATTATTGACATCGACAATTATGCTGAGTTTGCTTCTTTGGAGATTGTGCAGATCTTTTGTATGCTTACGATCTGGTTTTGGCCAGATCTTCTATGCTAACTTGCCCCTCTTCGAAGCTGCCCATGCGGCTTTGACGGAGTCTATTACCTCATTATAAATCATGAGCGTTCAAGTTCCTAATGGTATGCGCAACGCATACCATTTGGTCTGGCACCAAAGCCCTACAGTTCTCCCGAATATCACTGTGACCCGGACTCATATAATACGAGTGGATGAATTTCCTGGTGCATATCCAGAGGGTAAGGTAAAAAGCAGCCGGTGTTATGGGAGGAATAAGGCGTAACCCTAGGAGTGACTGGGGTCTTAGCAGACGTGCTGTGCGCAAAAAATACAGTGGACTATTTGTTGCATATGTGTGCCGCTTTGGTATGGTAGGTAAGATACCCACCTACCAACCAGAAGATCCTCGGCTCAATACCAGGCCAGATCATCTAAAAAAAAGTTTTTAAAAAACGGTATCACCTCACAACATTAGCTAGTAAGTGGTTCTACAATGCATTTGCCTTTTGGAGTCAGCGTAGGCCCCTTTCAGTGAGTCTAAAAATAGAATCCTGCATGTAATGTCATGGGAATTAATAAATAATATAATATTTGTTGCATGTGCCATATATGGTGCATCAGTGAGGTACGATACAGTCAAATCTGTTAATGGTCGGCTAACTGGCGTATGAGGCAGTTTGCAGGACGGTGTTGACTGACGACTTACAGGTATTGGTAGGTGTAGCACCCCTTAAAGGTAATACGTCGTGCTATTAGTTCCATGGTCTAGAAGGGACTACAACTTCTGAGTACTGATTGGGTTTCTGCTTCTGATCCGGCTAATAGGGGTGATAGGGTGTTAATTCTTGATGATATTCTCATTGGGAAGTGGCAGGCACGGTGAACGGACAGCGACATGTAAAAGCTGACGTATGGGTTCGTGACTGATGTTAGTTTTATACTGAAGGTAATACGTCTTGCTATTACTTTTATGGTCTAGAAGGGACTACAACTTCTGAGTACTGATTGGGTTTCTGCTTCTGATCCGGCTAATAGGGGTGATGGGGAGTTAATTCTTGATGTTATTCTCATTGGGAAGTGGCAGACACGTTGGACAGACAGCGACATGGAAAGGCTGATGCATGACTAATGTTAGTTTTATACTGAAGCGTCTTGACATTGGCTTTGCTTTGAGTCTGGGATATTTACTGACGTGACGCGACTTGATCGGTGTATACTTACACAAGGGGGGCCTTAGTTTGACTGCTTCTTGTAGGTGTCGGATGGAACATGAGGATTCTCGACATGTTCTGGTGGAGTGTTCGAAGTATTTATTGAGGGAAGGTTTGCTGCTATTTTACAGTAATTTGTCATATCTCAAGATTGCTTAGAATTGGTAGAGTATCAAAAAATCGGTCTTAGGCGACTTTTGTGCTTATTTTGTATTTAATTTTAAAACTACTACTGACTTTTTATATGATTAAAATTATTTTAATTTTTATTATTGTTATTATTCTACAAAAAATATGCAAATTTGATTTTGTTGTTGTCACTGGTGTTGTTGCTTTCTTTTTTCGTACAATGAAAATAATAAATAAATTTATTCATAAATAAATTACCTTTTTTTGGTTCATACATCATTGATTATGATAATGGTGGTGGCAATGGCAATGGCGATAATGATTATGTTGCATGCTGCAATTGCCCTATAATGAGGCTTTTATATGATTGTCGTTTTATGTTTTTACTATTGCATTTGTTGTTGTTACTGTTATTGCATTCATATATAAGTATATAAAATTATAAATTGAATTATGCGTTTTCTGGAAAAGCAAAAAAAAGGTGGAGAAAAAATGGGCATTAAATTATTGTCATAAACATCGGTGGTATAAATTTAATAAATTAAATATTGTTTTTTGTCAACGATGTTGTAGTTGCTGCTGTTGTTCATGTACAGGCTAATGAATTGAAATTTCATTAAATATACGAGTATATATAGTCAGCGTTTAACGGATTTTAGTGTTATGAGAGGTAAAGAAACATTTAATCAGTGATTTAACCCAACCGACGAAGCTTACCAGGAAAATCATAGTGTAGCACCAGTTAAATTTAAATTTTTAGTAATATTTTCGGTTTAAAACAATTTTAGCTTGAAATCCAATAACACTATGCAACAAGCGGAAAATATTTTTTCGGACCTTGGTTAATCACTATATTTTTTTTTTTTTTTTGATGCGCCATGGTCGCCTTACTTCAAAAATCATCAACATTTCAGATTCTATGGATAAGTTTTTTTTTTTTTTCTAAAGTGTAAGATTTTTGAAGAGGCTGCTTCATACATCTTATGATAACTTTGAAATGACTTAATCGATTTCTGTAAACCATGTTTAAAAATTGCAAATTATATCAGGCTTAAGTCACGCTAATATCATTTTTTAATATAACCCGTATTTATGGACTTATTAGAAAAAAGTCATATATATACGAGTATATTTTTTTTTTAATTACGATATTTTTGACTTGTAAGAATTCACAAAAATAGAAAGCCGCAAATATTTACCAGTTTCACTACTTATGCATAAAACTGCATATAATAGAAATAAAATAAATCATAATTCATGAAAATCGATGGGTAAATACATATTTTATTTCCAATAAAGTGAAAATACCCAGTTTTGCAAATGAATTTTTTTTTTAATTGTGTGTAAATGGTATCGCATAAGCGATATTTTTTTCCAAAGTTCATAAATATCACTCTACGCTCAGTGGCCAAAGTATGTTCAATGATACAGCTTTAGATTTTAACTCTTTCGCCCAAAAAAGGTTTCGACGTAACGAGTCTGAGGAAAGCTGGTGAGGTAATCCACTTTCCGAGTACGTATACAGTGTTTTATTTATATTTATAATCGAGATTTAACGGCTATATAAAATAATGATTTTCTTTAGCAGCAGTTTCCAGTTTCAAAATATAATTTAGTATGAAACGTGGTAATTTCAAAATTCTTTTCATAAAATAAAGGCCCGCCAAATATTTTTTTTTTTTTTAAATTCTATGAAAAAAAACTACTGAATATTTTCTCGAATTTCTTTTCTTATTTGAAAGTACAATCCTTCCGGTTAATAATGAGAAATAATTTCATTCAAATGGCTGCCTCGGCTGGCCATGCAGTAGCCTACACAATCGGTGCAATTTTTAAGCACATTATCGATTGTGTGCAGCTGTATTTTACCAATGGCTTCACGAATATTGTCCTTTAAAGCGTCAATTGTCTCTGGCTTTCTGGCGTAACACTTATCTTTGACGGCACCCCACAAATAATAGTCCAACGGTGTCAAATTGCAGCTCCGAGGTGGCCAAACGACATCTGCTATGCGGCTGATAATGCGATCATCAAAAACAGGGCGCAAACATCGAGTGCAGCCTCGGCTGTGTGGCACATAGCGCCGTCCTGTTGAAACCAAATGTTGCTAATATCCTCCTCTTCAATTTTTGTGAACACAAATTCGTTCAACATGGGCCGATAACGATCGCCAATGACTGTAACGGCCACTCCTTGCTTATTTTCGAAGAAAAATGGCCCAATTATGCCTCTGGACCAAAATCCGCACCAAACAGTGACTCGTCTTGGGTGTATCGGCTTTTCAATGTATGCGTGCGGGTTTTCTGTGCCCCAAATGCGACAATTTTGCTTGTTTACAGACCCGCCAAGATCATTTTGATCATCTGAAAAGATGATTTTTTTTTTGCAAAATCGGCATCTTCTGTGAGTCGATCGCAGGCCCACTTAGCGAAGCGTATACGCAACCATATTCGTTCAGCGGAAGGAAAAAACTAATTATCTGTCAAATCAGACATGAGCTAAGTGTTACTATTCATGAAATAAGCACTAGTTGAAAAAAACCTTAGATGGCGGACCCTTTATAAGCTGCATATGATTATATTGCCCTACATACGGCCAGATAAACCTTCTCTTTCATTGCCAAATTTACATCTGGTTTAACCACTAAGCTCTTCCATGTTAAATTTATTGCATTCTTTGCCTGTTTGTGTCTTTTTTCGACATGTTCATTAAACTTTAGCTTTGGCGTAAATACTACTCCCAGATAATTAAATTCAGTAGCGATTTTTATTTCTGTACCATTGAAAAACCATTTTTCCTCTTTTCTAAGTCTGCCTCCATGTCTAAATACATCGTGGTATTCAGATTCAACTTTTTTTTTTTTAAACAAATAAAAAAGCCTCACATTTTAGGAAAAAAAAATCTAAAAAAAATTGTCCATGGAATCTGAAATGCTGATGATTTTTGAAGTTAGGCTACCGCATCAAAAAAATGTAGTGGTTATCCAAGCTATTTTTGGTTGTTGCATGGTGTAATTGGATGGGAAGACGACAAACGTATTGTTACATTTTTACCTTTTTAAAAACGTGTATTTATGAGTTCGTGGATTGTAGTTAAAAAAAAATCTTGTGTTTAGTTTTGATTAAAAATTCTTTACTCAACACAGTTTTGTGCATCACTGCTTGTAAGCTTTTTAGAAGCAATAACAATTTTCATGTCTTAACTACTCCATCTGTTTACAACTTTGTAAACAGCAACAATTACTCGACAGATCTTTCTACATAAAGATCTTCCAACTCGATCGCAGTTATAACCTTTTCAACCAGATGTTATCCACACTTAACTCTCCTTACTGAGTTAACTCCAACTAAACTGGTTTTTTTACCTCACAATTCACTTCACAAAGATTTCAAACGTGCTTTCTATATGGCTGAGTAAACAGCACTTCGAAAGTTCTCGAACCTCTCGACTATTCAGTTAGATTCCATTTCTTTCTTTTATTTTCTATTTAGCTCTTATGTAGCTGTGCGAACGTAAACATCTACTTCTTTCAGCTCTTAGTATTTGTTGTTGCTTGTTATTGTCTGATACTTGTTTGTTTTGCTGTTACTTTTTGTTGTTGCTGTGTTACTTTTATTGACTTTATCATTGCTACTGTTTGTTGTTTTCGTTTTTGGTTATTTATAAACAGCACGTATAGATGTTCTTGCAGCTTTTGTTTATTTATTTGTAGCGATGTAATAAACGCAGGGGTGCTCATCCTTATTATCGTAACAGTATTGTCAGGCTCAAAATTTTTATTTCCAACAGTTTCTTGAAGAGTTTTTAGTATATATTAGGGAGATCGAACTGTTATTATACGATCGGTTTCAATCGTTTTTTATTATATTTTTTTCTGCCAAATACGGATTTTTCAAAATATCCTTTTTCAAATATCGAATAGACCCGTTATTTTAACTCGAATAACCGGTTTTATTATTTAGCTAATAAAGGGTCCGCCATCTAACGTTTTTTTTTTCAACTAGTGCTTATTTCGTGAATGGTAACACTAAGCTCATGTCTGATTTGACAGATAATTAGTTCTATCCTTCCGCTGAACGAATATGGTTGTGTATACGCTTGAACAATGCTGGGAAATGTTGCGACCTTACTTTGAAAATCATGGTAAGGTTGCAGAATGAAAAAAAGAAAAAAACATCTTTTCAGATGAAGCTCATTTTGATTTTGGCGGGTATGTACACAAGAAAATTGTCGCATTTGGGGCTCAGAGAACCCGCACGCATACATTGAAAAGCCGATACACCCAAGACGAGTCACTTTTTGGTGCGGATTTTGGTCCAGAGGCATAATTGGGTAATTTTTCACAAAAATTTGTTCACAAAAATTGAAGAGGAGGATATTAGCAACATTTGGTTTCAACAGGACGGCGCTACGTGCCACACAGCCGAAGCTACATTCGATATTTTGCGTCCTGTTTTTGAAGATCGCATTATCAGTCGCAGAGCTGATGTCGTTCGGCCACTTCGGAGCTGCGATTTGACACCGTTGGACTATTATTTGTGGGGTGCCGTCGAGGATAAGTGTTACGCCAACAAGCCAGAGACAATTGACGCTTTAAAGGACAATATTCGTGAAGCCATTGGTGAAATACAGCTGCACACAATCGATGATAATGTGCTTACAAATTGGACCGGTCGTGTAGGCTACTGCATGGCCAGCCGAGGCAGCCATTTGAATGAAATTATTTTCCATTATTAACCGGAAGGATTGTACTTTCAAATTAAAAAAGAAATTTGAGAAAATATTCATTAGTTTTTTTTTTATATTAAAAAAAAGAATTATTTGGCGGACCCTATATATACTAATTTTAGTAAAAACTTTTAATTTTAATTTTGCTGTCATTCATTTAATATTAAAAACAAAACCCAGTTTTTTCTTCTTCAAATCTATTCAACCACAAATGAAGTCTTGGTTTAATGGACTTAAACCCGTCTTTTTTTAATGAAATAAGTTTTAAAAACCATTTTAATAAGATTATATGTTTTGCCAATATTAATCGGGCTTTTAATTTAACCTTTTAATCATAAATAAGTGGCTTAGATAAATCACTCACTCACTTATTTACTTACCACGGCCATTATTTGCTTTATTTCATACATAATTTTAATCAAATTTACAACAAATCTATTGAGTGGTGATTGTTCATATTTTTATGAAAACCATTATTAGTGAGGGACAAAATGTGTAACAAAATTTTACAAATATTCCTTATACTCTAGATAATGGTTTCCAGTTACATATTTTTTAATCTTTAGTGTATATTTACATGTATTTACATATATGGCATATGTAAATATGTGAACATATGTATATACATACTCATTTATGCATTGTAAATATGCACTAAATAAAATTGAAAATCAAAATTGTTATTTATTATTTATTTAAATATTTTATTAAGCTAAACCCGCACGACTTAATTACTGGCTAAATATTAAAAACAAAGAGAAAAAATTATATAAAAAAATAATATGAAAAATGAGTAAAACATACAAACAAAATATTTTATTAATTTCACAATTTTAAATGACAGCTTTACAGAAAAATACACACAAACATACATGCCAACACATAAATTTTTATATGGAAATGAAAAAAAAAAGTTACAACGCATATGCTATTCTTAACCCACACTTGTGCGCACAAAAATAGAAAAAAAATTTATCGACCGTTTAGTACGACTTTTTGGTACGCTAGACCGTAATATAGTTTTCGCTGAATTTATTTTTTTATTTTGTTGAGGATTCATGAACAAATTAAATCCCTTTTAAGTGGCTATCAGAGTCAAGTTTCATCTGTAATTGCGCTCGTTTAGATTGCTTATATTTCAAATTGGATTGACAATCATAATAGAGTTCGGTTCTGAAGTCGCCTGTCTCAAAATATAATGCCGTGTTTATTTTTGATTGGTGGCGTGGTGTAGTAGTTAGAGCGCAAGCATAACAACACAAGCGACCCATGTTCGAGCCCCAGCAGAGTACATATAATGAAGAAAAATTTAATTGTGATTTCGAATGTTTAATAAAGTGGTGGCTACAACTTCCCTCCAGACAACTCGATATGAAAAATAAAGAAGAAGCCTCCACCCTGACCTTCTCGCATACCTCTGACGATGATGATAAACATTAGGCGAACACTCTTAGAATATTTTTGGCTTACCATAGACATAAAAAATAAACCATTTACTTTTGTCAAAGTTAGACATCTGTCTTTATGGGTTATTTTATTTTCAACCCACACCTGGCTTTCATTCAAATGCTTAAAATATTAAATTTATATTCCAAGAATTTTTGTAAAAATGTTTGGAAATAAAACCAAAAAAATCTCAGCTAAGTTGTAGTTATTTAATGAAACTGTTGAAAATACAAAAAAAAAATGGGGTTCAGATGATTTATAGGAATCTTGTTCCTAAAAGGTGCTTTAGTGGTAATTCTATTAAGATCAGTCGAGTCGTTTTCGAGTTATGATGAAATATATTGTCATAACTACCATATTTTGAGAGAAAAATTTGCCACGCCCATAAAAAAAATTTGAGTCTGATGGAAACAATATGAAAACGGATTTGAATTTATTTATCCAGTCCTATCTGATTATAACGTAAATAATGACTGATATTTTTACAATACTTTACTAGATTGCGGTGGTTGTCTTGACTAGTGGTAGGTTTCTAAATTGAGGTTGGATGTTAGAGGATATCCATGTGTGCTGCTATGGTATGGTAGCAAAGACACCCGCCTACCAACCAGAAGGACATCGGCTCAATATCAGGCCAGACCATCTTAAAAAAGAAACAAGTTTTTCGACAGCGGCACCAGCTCATAACATTAGCAAGTAACTGGTTATGAGTATAAATACTATTGAAAACTTCTCTAAATGTATTTGCCGTTCGGAGCCGTCGTTAAACTGCAGGTTCTTTTCAATGAGTTTAAAAATAGAATTGGGCGCAGCTCATTGATTGAGAGAAGTCCCCATGTTCCTTCAGGGAATGTTATGGGATTTAATATAGTCTGACCACAACGCAAAAAATGACTGACATTTTTACAATACCTTACTAGATTTCGGTGGATGTCTTGACTAGTGGTAGGTTTCTAAATTGAGGTTGGTTGCTACAGGACATCCATCACCCAGAAAACTCAGACTAGAGTCTCTTAAGTACTTCACTGTTCGAAAAGAGCTATACGATCTTTTTACGTTACCTTTGGTAAGCATTAAGAGGCCACGAGGCTTAAGAGGCTACCATAAGATGGTTGATTGATCGTATATGCAATGTTGAGAGAAAAACTTGTCCTTTGTATGGGATGCAACACACAGTGCATTGCCCTATAGACAAAAATAAAACAACCACTCATCACGGATTTTGAAAAGACATATATTTTTTGAAAGGTAATTATCCGCTTAATAGAATACTGAAAAATTCTTTTTGGCTAACTCTCTATATTGTCGCAATAGAGGTAGCAAGAGGTATTGTTGCAAGGTTTTTTAATTACTTTACAATATTATAACAAAATAGAGAAAATTAGTTTTAAATTTTGTTTATTGTTTTCAATTTTTTCTTACTTCGAAGAATGTACGTATTTCAATAAAAGGCTTAAACTACCCGGTCTTTGAAGAAGTATTAAAAAGTGTATATACATAAGTATATATCTTTTTGATATATATTTTTGAAACTATATAATATGTTCTATCAAATAAGGAAATTAAAACTTACTTTGTCCTACAACATAAAAAATTGTGAAATTTTAAACAAATGTAATTTAGAGTATTTTTCATAAATATTACTAATTTTAAATATCTTGAGACAAATAAAAAATTAAAAACAATTTGGATTATCATATACGAGGGCGGATTGATATTGAAGCTACCTAAATAGGAAAAAAACATTTTTTTTTCTAAAACCATTCATTTCTCAACATAGTCTCCTTTTAGCTCAATACCATTAGTAAGACGATTTTCCAACTTTTTTATACCATCCGAATAATACGATTTTGGGAACTCCTCAAAATACGCCTTAGTTTCGGTAATCACTTCTTCGTTTGAGATGAATCTTTTTCCTGCGAGCCATTTTTCAAGTTTGGAAACAGGAAAAAGTCACAAGGGGCTAAATCTGGACTATAAGGTGGATTATCAACCATTTCGAAGTGGATTTCTCGTAGTTTTAGCATCGTATCTTATGCTGTGTGAACCGGTGCGTTGTCTTGAAGAAAGAGCAATTTTTTCTTGTTTAAATGTGGTCGCTTTTCCTTGATTGCATCAACCAATTGATCCAATAATGCACGATAATACTCTCCTGTGATTGTGGATCCCTTTTCAAGATAATCGATGAGCAATATTCCGTGTGCATCCCAAGGCTGTCTTCGCCTTCTTCGGAGCACTTCCACCAGCTTCCACCCATTGCTTCGATTGATTTTTGGTTTCAGGTGTATAGTGGTGGACCCACGTTTCATCAACAGTTATTAATCTACGCCAAAAATCAGCAGGATTATGCTTTATCATGTCCAAACACCGCTGTAAAGTGATCTGTCGAACTCGTTTTTGTTCAACACTGAGCAAACGCGGCACGTTCATGCAAAATGTTGAACACACGTTCATATGATATGTTTACCATTTCAGCAATCTCACGTATTTTGTCCCGGCGATCATTCATAACGATATCGAGGATTTTCTTGATATTTTCTTCAGTAACCACCTCTTTTGGCCTTCCTGTTGACGGTATTGTTGCAGTGCTTGTTGGGCCCCGTTTAAATTCAGCCATCCAATATTTTACCATATAATCTGACGGAAAAGGTTCGCCGTAATGTTTATCAAGCTTTTCTTTTGTCTCTTTCGCCGTTTTGCCTTTCAAATTATAGTGTTTAATCACTACACGAAATTCACTTTTTTCCACTTTCCAAGAAACGCAAAAGTTGCTTCCTTCAAACGACTACAACAAGTAAACTAATCGATGAATTTGGTTAAAATTTTAACATCTGACGTTGGACAGATCGTAATTTCTAAGCAAGAAAAGTTTTTTGTGTTTGCGCTGCCATCTAGCGCTAGGTAGCTTCAATGTCAATCCGCCATATTCTTACGTTTTAACCTTTTTAAAACGTTTGAGTTCGCTTAAATTGCTTTAAAATAAGATATACACCGCTTTATATTGTTGTTTTACAGTTTCTTTATATACTTCACCATAACTTTTATACTGTTTACCTTAATATAACGCTAAATATTCGTTTATACAACACCTTTAATTTTCGTTTTAACACAACTTTGTTTATTGACAGGCAAACAATAACTAACTGACGTATAGGTAAAGCAACCCTTTACATACCTAATTGCCTACAGTTTGGAAGGTTCAGGAAATATCGACCATTTTTTATTTCCATATCCGTTAACTCAAATTTAGCGTGAAGATGGTCGATCTGGCAGTGCTTCCAAATTAACAAGGTGACTCGAAAATATACCAAAACTGCACAATGTAGTGTTGAATTTTTAGTTTTGTGATAATATATTACAAAAATTAATAAATAATTAAAATTAATATTCAAATTCGAAATTTGCAGTACAACATTGAATTTTCGCTAGATTGCAATGTATTTTTATTTAGTTTTTTCTTCCAACTTAGCACAACTTACCGTATCGCTGTGGTGTGGTAGGTAAGGCACCCGCTTACCAACCAAGAGGTCCTTTGTACAATACCAGATCAGACCATCAGATAATTTTCAACAGCGGTATCACCTCATAGCACTGCTAGCGACTAGTTATGTATATTTTTGCTAACAAAACTTCTCTAACTAATGCATATATCGTCGGGAACCGTCGTTAAATTGCGGGTCCCTTTTAATGAGTCTAAAAAGAGAATTGGGTGCAGCTCATGGATTGAGAGAAGTCCCTCTTGTCCCACTTGGGATGTCGCGGGAATTCCGTACGTATGTCTCTGCTACAGACACCTTTTTTATTAAAAAATATTAAGATAGATTTTTTGTTTTAAATATATGTGGGCGGTGGGAGTGTCCGTTGTCCTATTGTGCTGAAATTTCACTTACATGAAATGTCTGCACGAAGTTACATTTATATACGACGACTGCTACTATTTTTGTTCATTCTCTTTAAGGGCACGACGCACTGTGCGACATTATTCTTAATAACCGAGTTTCGAGTGTAAACAATTTGTGGACATATTAACTATTCTGCTGAGTTACTGATTTCGTCTTCAATTGAATGTTAAGTGTAGTAGATTCCACAATCAGGAATAGAAGAAAACTGTGTAAGAATGAGATTTTTTTTTTTTTGTGGCATTCGAACTTTAGAGGCTATAGGCATAAATATTTAAAAGTTAGAAATTCGTTCAATAAAAACATTACTGACCATCTGTTAGGATATACATCTGTTTGGAATTATGATTGGTAGTTAGGTTCTCACTAACTCTACTATTTAGTCAACTTATACAAATAATCCTACATACTCCTACATTGGCTCACAATAAAATAATGGGCAAAGTAATATTTTGAAAGCGCACGAAATAGCTTTTTGATAGGATTTATATCGTAAAAGGCTCTGTGCTGAGATTTTTCTTATTCGCTTCTAGCCAAAAGCAAATAGGTTAGTCCATGGAATATAAGATAGTAAAAATGCTTAATATTTCGATCTGGAACTTTATATAATTGTGGAACTAAGATTGCAATTTTAAGTGTTACAGGCATCACCAAAACAATGTGATATACTTCCTGTGTAGCGTGTAAAACACAAATCACAATATTTAACAAAAATCTGCTGCGTTAATAAATATCATCAAAAATATACAACAACAACTTGCGTATATAAATATAAAATAAAAATTATAAAACATAAATAATAATTTCTTTGTTTAACGCTATGACTCCTTTTTTTCGCTTATTTTGTTGGTAAATTGGGGATTGATGATGTTGTCGTTGTTACTGTTATTATTATTATTATTGTTGGTAATAAAGCCACATAATTAAAGGAGGTAGAAAATATTTAAGCCAATAGCATTAATAAAGCCACCACAAAATCAATATTCACCATTTAAACTGGTACCGACGCCGCGCGCCTATAAAAACTAATTAATAATTTTCGAATGGTCTATTAATTAAGCCTAATTATTATAAATATGTATTTATATGTACATATGTGTGTATGTGTATAATTACAATATGCACACACATCTATATAAATACAAACATTTTTTATTAAAATATAAACAAAATTATACGTTATATAGCAAAATATTGTTATAAGATTGTGTATGTATATGTATGTATTTACTAGAACACACAATGTATAGCTAAGGTGTACGTGGCTCAGTTAAAAAGCTTTTTTAAAATATACTAACTATTATGGAATAGTTCTTGAACTATCGGGTATGTTCTGTAGAACGAAATCGAGTAAAATTGAAATTGAATTAAATTTCAGACTGCTATAGTTTTCAAATCTGATAAGATTTTGATACATTATTTTGTTAATTTGTTTAATTACACGGTGCGACAAAAAATACTTGGCAAGTGATACTATTTTTCTGATAGGCGCTGCCGAGTAGAACAAGGATCTGCTTTTGAAATTTTCGAAGTCTACTTAAACGACATATATGTATATCATTTAAAAGTTCTATTTCTTCCGCACACCTCTGGCGATGATTACAAACATCAGACGAATGATCAGCAAACCACGCCACCTACTGGGAAAAAATTACAATGCTGAAGTAAAGATCACCACCAATTAGCAAGGATATTCACCACTACGCAAAAAATCATATGGAGGAAGCTACAGCGGATTAATCATCTACTTAGCTTGCAATATCAAATTGATTAAAGAAACTGAAACAAAGCAATAGATGCTTTATCGAAATCCGCCAGTATGCTCCCTAGAGGAGTGATAGAGAAAAAAAATTTTTTGTCGTACCATGTTTTCTATAAAAGAACTTCTTTGAAAAAAGAGAGCACACGTAGGCATCCGTTGTAATACCACAATGGATCGTCATCCTCTATATCCGGAACCACCCAGAACTCAAAATAAAGCCGCTAGTCTACAAATGTCCACACTTGACAGTTATGCGCCTCTTTCTTTTGCCACATAACGCCGAGCATGCGCACAGTAGATGAGGAGATGTTTCATGCTTCTCATCCCTGCAGCTTCTGTAGAAGTCATTGGCCAAGTGACTCAGTTCCAGACTCTTAGTCCATTATACAATGTCTCGTAATAACAGCAATAACTACGCTGAGTGTGCTTCTTTGAAGATTGAGCAGATCTTTTGTGCGCTTGACATCATGCTTTAGCCAGACTTTCTGCCATCTTGTCCGTCTCCAAGCTGCCCATGCGCCGTTGTGAATCATGAGCGTACAAGTTCCTAATGGTATTCCCAACGTAGAAAATTCGCTTGTGAGTTCGATAGTGATGCCAATTCAGCAGCCCTACAGTTCTCCGGAATATCACTGTGACCCGGAACCCATACATTATGCATATTATACTTTTAGCTTTCTCGTTGAGAGATCTGCGGCAGTCGATAACTGTTTATGAGGTCAGCTGCCTGGCTACCCGAAAGTAAGCTTATATCCCTCTTGAAGACGTTGCCAAATAATTGACATGGTACTGCTCAGCTCTGCGTGGCTAATAAAATAATTGCCACAAGGATTTCCGATATGTGGGATGAGCTTCAAATATACGCCTCATTGAGGGCTTATATCGAAATGCATACTGCGGAATTAAACATGTCAAATTGTTGAGTAGAACGGTGAAAGTTGGAAGCGCTATTCGCCAAGATTATGTCCTTTCACCTCTGCTATTTAATATAGTTTCGGACACGTGGGGTTTGCAGGGCCACTTAAATGATCTTGACTACGCGTACTATCGCAGAAGCAGCAGCAGCTGGTCTAAAAATTAATGTGGCAAAAACGAAAACTCTCCGCATTAATTCTATGTCTCAGGATCGATTTACCGTTGCCACAAATGAAATAGATGATGCAGACTAATTGTGTCATCTAGGGAACATCATTACCACAAACGGATTACAGAAAGCCCACCAGACATTTGGTCATCTCAGATCCATCTGGAGTTCCTCTCTTTTATCTCTTCGTACAAAAATTTTAATCTTTAATGCGAATATAAAATCCACACTTCTGTACGATTGCGAAACTTGGAAAGTTGCAAGTATTTGTGAACCGTTATCTTTGTTAGATTCTTCGCATCTTTTGACCGAGCTCTGGCGGAGAGCAGGTCAACAGCCCTCTTCGAATCAAATAAGGTGGCGTAAAGGGCGCTAGACTAGAACCCGCAAGGGAACAGAAGACGGGACCGTCTTGATCGCACATGGCGAGGACAGACTGAAGTAGAAGTAAATGGCATCGGAAAAAGTTGAAGTGAAGCGAAGATGTTGGCACAAAATAGAAAATTGTTCAAGAAATTTATTGAGGCCCTATGCTCCTTGTAGAAACGACGGGAATTATTATTACTGTTAATAGTGTGTAATGTCCTTCCAATTCCACCAAAAGATTTTACATCGGAATTGCCGGAAAGATATGATGCAAATCACTTTAGCCATCACTTGCATGTTTTAGCAGCAAATTTGAATTTTTATGAGCATCAACACCACCTGGGGTATAAGCCAGTAACAGACATATTGTTCCAGGGTCACATAACTATCACGCTACCTTTACAATTTGTGTTTTCGAAATTCAAATTTCTTTTCTAATTACTGTTGAATTGAGCCACGTTACTGTATAAATGTTGGCAAAAAGTTAAAATTTTCAAAAATATTTGAACAGAAAAGTCTGCTGCACAAACATACTTATTCACATATATACACGGAGAATTTATAATAAATTTTATAAAAAAAAAATATGAAAACATTGACTGTCATCATCATCATACTCGTAGCAGAGAATATATTCGTACAAACCGTATGTGCATCAAATGCATAAATGTTTTATACTCGCGTTACGTATTTCCAACCTATAGTCTATGTAGACAGACGCCAATCTAATGAATTGAATACAACATGTGTGTTTTAGATGAACACAACATATCATACGCATTATAACTTCTATGCCCCAGACCTCAACAGGACCTCGTAACTTCAATAGTTAAAATAGAACTTTGAACTGTGGACGTAGACGATATATTATTTTATGTTTATATTGGCTGTATAAATAGGCGTTAGAGGGAAGCCAGAAGAGGGCTTATAGAATAATTTAACATTAACAAATGTATGTATGTTTGTATGTATGTGTTTGCTTGGGTCATTATGTATCCAATCAGTAGCCAAAACCCGCATAATGGTTGTCATTCATTTACACTAGAATTTCGAATAAACGCGACACGCCATATTGGCATAATTAGCGGCCCACATTTATTTTATTGAAGTTCCCTTTTATTTATTTTTTGTCTCTTTATGTGTTTTTTTAGTCCTGGTCTCTATTTTCGTTGTATTTGTTGTTATAAATTAAATATTATGAGTCCGGCGTATTTTTTCTTTAATTTTTATTTGCACTCTAACGATGTTTAACGATACTATGGCCTAAATAACCACCCGCCACATGCATGTACACATTTTTGGGTGTAATTTGTACATTAAATGTGCAACCCTTGTGGCATGAGTTGTATGCAAAAGAAAATATTTTTCAATTCATGCTGAATGTAATGCATTTTAAAATTAGAAAAAAATTTGGAGTTTTGAAAAGTGCATCATAACAAGTACTGTGGCTGAAAGTTCGTACCAAGCTAGAGGTTCATCTTTAAATTAAAAAACAAATCCTTTTATTTTAGTTCAATATTTGTGGTTTAAAGTTTAAAATATTCGAATAAAATACACCCATGTTTTCCCATTTTTTTTTTCACCAGGTGCCAGTAATACACATTGGGGTTATGGCTCGGCCACCGCTTACTCACCCTATTTGGCCAGCAGTGGTTTGTCGTCATGCACAACACCGACATCTGCTCAATTCAATAATCCAGCTTTGGGCTTTTCTTGCTCATCCAATGAACAGCCCAATAATCAAGATTTTACTGGAGCCTCTAATAGAGATTGTGTGCCAAGTAAGTATGACGTGGAGGAACACCAAACAAAACAAAACAAAAAAAAAAAAACGTTTTCTCAACAATTCTTTGATTTTCCTTTTTTTTCCATTTTATTTGTATTTGTTTTTCCCAACAGTGTTACCCGATTCTACAGCCTCTGATTTGGATCAGCATTTAAGCAATTTAGTAGGTTCCACCACGGGTCAAATGACACATCACAGCTTATTGGGTTCCAGCGGTCAGACAGCCATATCATCCACGGTAAATGGTGGTTCAGTGGCGGGTTCAAATTCGATTTTGGTGCCGCGTTATCACAATACCAACAACGATTATAATGTGCACTCCAGTCAAAATGGTCCGCGCAGTTTAAGTGACTCCAGCCAAGCTGAATCGCCGGTGCAAGAGGATTTATTATCCACAAATACCCCTAATTTGGGTGGCACCAATGGTAATGCTGCCACCAATGGTGGTGCGAATTCAAATTCAAATGGTTCGGCCAATAATTCTTTGGTGGGCACCAATCAAAATTTCACCGGCATCGTTAATCAAACACAAAACCCGGCCGCTTATGGTGGTTCAACTGGAACGGGTGTGGGTGTAGGTGTGGGTGGTGGCCATGCTGGTACTGCCGGTACAGGCTGTAATGGTTCTTTATATCCCGTCTTACCAGCCAGTTTGTTATATTCTCAACTGTATACCGCCGCCAATCAAACGCATGGTTTTCACTCACACGCCTTGCCCTCACATACTTCACCTAATTCGACGGTACATGGTGAATTGCAAAGTGTCATGGATCATATTAGTAATGTGGGTGTTAGACAGCAGCATAATATAATGTCCGGTGGTGGTGTCACTCATCCGGGTGATTTGACACTGATTGGTAATTGTGGAGCTTCAGTACGTAATATTGAGGATGGCAATACCAATCGTCAGTTGACAGCTTTAGCTGCTCACCGTGGCCACCATAATCCCGCTGATAATGGTGGTAGTGTTTGGCGGCCATATTGAGGTCAGGTGCTTTGGTGCGGCTCAGCTGTCCTATAGTGTTACGAGAATCCAACAGTGGACGACAGTCCAGCTGTAGGTACAGAGAGCAAGCACTGGTAAGAGTTGTGTTTTCCCCAAAGGGAATATGTGAGGAAGTGAGAGGAAAGGAGTGTAGCAGAGTAAAAAGAATAGGTGATTTTGTAAATATGTGTAAATGGAAGAACTAAAAATACCCAAAAACTTTAGTAAATTTATTTCAAATGATTGAACGGAGATCCTTACCCTTACGTACTGCGTATAATTCTGTGTTAATATGGAACAACTGCTTAAGTTTGATTTTATTTTTTTAACGCTTAAATTAGGTAGGTATGTAAGTTGGCTACTTAACTAAGGCGAGGTCAACTACAATTAGCAGCTAAGTGCTGTTTTGAAACCAAGTCGGACCACAGGTAAAAACTCACCTAAAACTATAACGAAAGGGAAAAGGGGATTACCGCCACCTTGAGATTATGAATTGGAGAAGATTAAGGAGACCCAGATGAGTGTGCTGCGCCAAACTATTAAAGAAAGGTACGCCAAAGTATCGTGGTCGTCTGCTCGCCAGACCGGGACATTCGCACAGAAATTGAACGATTGTCTATCTCTCAGAGGTGTATTCCGCCACTTTGATTCGTTTTAATCGAAATTAATCGCATTTGGCGTGGGCTTTTACTACTCTTAATACAAATGAAACTTCTTATTAGATCAAGCTATGCGAGTTGTTAAAGGTGGTAAATTATCAAATGATTTTCGGCGTATTCTAAGGAGTTTTAATGGACTTATTTCTCCTACTTCTAATCAGTTCTACAGGAGAATAGCACGGAAAGAGTTTAACCTTAACTTGATTCTATTAGCACGGGCACATAGCGCCCTAGAAACTTAGGCTGCTGCTTTGTGTAAAGGTATGAGCCGAGTTACATGTAGTGATTTTGATTTAAGACTTCACTGCAAACAAGTCAATATTTTCACCTACTGTGGAGTTTTATTTCAACAAAATTATACAGTGACGCAGCAGGCCTTAACTTTCAAGCAGAAAGGGATATTATTTATGGTAGAAAATTCGCTAACATTGGATGAGGCATTGTATAGCTACCCGGTGTTAAAACATCTGGCTACAAGCTTAGAATAAGGTAACAAAAGGTAATAACTAGGCATTAGCTGTTTGGTAAATGTTCAACAAGTGTAGTGACAAGAGATCAGCAATGAATACTGAAAACATGAGTAAACTCGCATAACGATTCATAAATTCTTATACTCATACTCCTACTCAGTGGCATTCATACTCTAAATCAAAGTAAGTCAAAGAGCAGCTCTTCTTCTTTGTTTTCACACGTACGTACTCACACGTATAGGCAAAAATAAACGAAGAAAAGTGAAGAGTAAAAACAGTGGAAAAATTCAGTGCAAAGT
Source organism: Wohlfahrtia magnifica (assembly GCA_023159175.1). Classification (NCBI taxonomy): domain Eukaryota; kingdom Metazoa; phylum Arthropoda; class Insecta; order Diptera; family Sarcophagidae; genus Wohlfahrtia; species Wohlfahrtia magnifica. Next base: position 5,554,910 of record JAKWBJ010000223.1, read on the forward strand.
GGCCACAATTGTAAAATGTGGCTCTATATTTTGACTGACTCTACTCTAAAGGTAGAAATTCTCATCATACTCAATATTTATTACGCTATTGATCATATACACTCGTTGTGACGCAAAATAAGTACGATTCGAATATGAACATTTGAATACTCAAAAGTTGGTTGTGTGTTTATGTGTTTTGTTTTTCTCTTGAATAGCCATTGCTTATATTCGTTAATACCCATGAGTATTCATGAATCATGCTAAACATAAGATGATGAGTATTATGAGTATTTTCTGAGATTTTAATGAATGCTATCAGTACGAAGCTTAATTCATAATCATTGCTAATTATACTTACGAATCAACGGTATTGTGAATATGAATGGGTATGAGTAGTTGAATTTGAATGATGTACTTACTTATACTTATAAATTCATGAGTGAGTATGAGTAGAAAAAAAACGATTAATTGCTGATCTCTGGTAGTGACCCTCTTATACTAATTTCTACAGAAGCTACAATGATTATGCTGAATATCTTTACTGTCATTGTTCTGCACATGACGACCTTGAGCAAATATTATTTGCTTAGAGGGAAACAGGCATGCAACATGCTTTTAATAGAAAATTACGATGGTTTATAAAAAATAGCCAGCATGGTAACACAAAAAGCAAACTCAAGCCATCTATGATGCGTTCGACTGCCAAATGCACCTAACTTAACTTCAACTGGATTTTTTCAGTTAATACTTACATTGGGCATTAACTACAAGTGTAACAAGTAGCATTTAAATGACTTATTAAAAGCTTTAGACATCTTGATGCTTATTCGTAAGCCTACGTAAGATGATGTTTTCCGAACCAAACAGAGATTAGTTTGCATATCGGAAAAGAAAACAGATTTTGTCTGCATAGTCAAGATATTCAAGTCAGCCTTGTAACCCCACGTTATATTCTTTCTTACAAAGTTGCTATTAAAATAAATATCACACAGCACACAACTAAATATGAATAGTGGCATCACATACCCTACGCGAGTGAGCCGAATACGCGACACGTAGTATTGCTACGCATTTATAGGACAGAGCGCTATGTTGGTGTCAAATGCGTTCTCAATCACAATACATATTGAATATAGCGTCCAATCGATTATTCTACTCTTACATTGTACATACAGGGTATATGTGGACGATTTGTTCTTTTTGGAGCATAACCTTCTTGAATATACAAAATAATGTTTTCTTTTTTCTCCGTCACTACTCTAGGGATCATATTGGCAACCCACAAAGCATCCATTGTTTTGTTTCAGTTTCTTTAATCAATTTGATTTTCAAGCTAAGTAGATGATTAATCCACTGTAGCTTCCACCATATGATTTTTCGTAGTGGTGAAGATCCTTGCTAATTAGTGGTGATCTTAACTTTAGCATTGTAATGTTATACCCATTCAATTTGTTCGTTCTATGGGTTTAGCACTTAAAAAGTTGAGATAGTTTTGTATGTAACAGAACTTTTTTAATTTCTTGTTGTTTCTAAATATTACTTAAGCAGTTGTTCCTCATTATCCTTGAATTGTTAAAATAAAATTTTTTTTTTCAAACTTAAAAAAAAATAATTATGAAAACAAATTTTGCAAAATCACTTAAAATAGAGCGCATCTAAGTTCCTAAAACGTTACCAAATGAAAGGCCTATTAAGTTAAAATCCTAGAAATTTAAAAACTAAACCTAAAACATTTTAGTTAAACAATTATAAAAAAAACTTACAAACCCTCTGTAATTTATTGTAAATATTTGAAAAACACTAAGAAGTTTTTAAAGTTTTTTTATAAATATAAATGTGCAATTTTGTTTAAGTTTAAAAAAAAATAACAATTTTTGTTAAATAATTTTATTAAAAAAAAAAAACAAAATAAATTAATTGTGTATTATTTATATAAAAAAAGGTATGAAAACGTTTAAAAATTTTAAAGTAAATGTCGTTTAAATGTAGCCAAAAATATATATATAATTATACGATATCTTGTATATATTGTAATGGAAGTTAATATATAAAATAAAAAAAAATAAAAACAAAATCTCTCCCCAGCAAATCTAGTCAATATCTAAAATAGCATAAAAGTACTTTTACTTTAGACATTACTTTACAAACAAACAGTAAATAAAAAACAAAAAAATAAAGTTAAAAAGTAAACATTTTAAATCAACCAAAAACAAAATCATTATTTTTAAAATACACTGAAAAAAAATTGTAACAAAATAACTAAAAAATATATTTAAAAATCAGTGAAAATTTTAATGAACATGACGAAAGTGTATAACCGTTTAAGAAAAATGACAAAATAAATTCTGTAATTCTATAACAACGTTTTTTATTTGTAGTGTCTAAACTAAAAATAAAATGAGAATTAAAAAAGATTTTAGAAAAAGAAATTAAAATTCTTAAAAAAATATATAGAAAATTATCTGAAAATAAATCTTTATTATAAAAAATGTGTCAAGTGATGTAAGAAATTGAATCAGTAACATGAATAAATAAATAAATGACAAGCATAATGACAGTCTGTCTATGTAATAATATTCACAAGAAAATATTCAATTCCCGGAGAGTTTTATTTCACTTTTTGTTTTGAAGAACAAATATCGAGAAGAGAGGTAAGTACTCATAAAATACTACAAATAAATTCGAAGAACATAAAACAAATAACCCCGCCTTAGCATCACTGGCAATACCTTAACACGATTGTTTTAATTTGGGAAGACTTAGCTTAATATGTATGTGTTCTTTCACTCTCGGTTCTCAAATATTGGACTCGATGATATTCCAAGTGTTTGAATAGTAAGCGTCTACTTAGGACTTAAGGTAAAATGGAGGTTTTTTGATACTTTTTTTTTAAGCGCGATGTTGGACTACATAGCTTCTCGCAGTTATTTTATTCCCTTAAAATAATAAGATTTTTCCAGGCCCTAAAAATAGCTGTTCGTTACAATGCTTACATCTTCCTTTCTACGAAATTCCTTACGACATAATTATTTCTTTTTTTTAATTTAAAAACAAAAATCAATCACAAAAGAACATAGTTAATGGATTCATAAATTTTTATTATAGTGTCTACTTGCGTTTGCATGGCACTGTACAGGGTGTCCGCCGGGAAGGTATAATACTTTGTTTGTTTATAATCTTTCATTACAAGAAAGAGAATGGATCTTATATTGATAAATGTTTTATTTAATGTCGGCAATTATGTATGGAATACAATATCAGATAAATGCCCGCCTCTGTTAGCCTCACCGCGAGCCTTTTTGAGCTCATTTTTCATTACATTCTCACACATTTCACGGCGGTATTTCATTAATTTCATCACCAATATTGTGTTTGAGTTGCTCCAGCGTTTCTGGTTTGTTTGCATATACCTTGCTTTTCAGATAACCCCACAAAAAGAAGTCCGTAGCAGCAGTCCGTGGCGCCCAAACAACGTCACCATTCCTTTAAATAATTGTAATCCTGGCTGCATGCTATGTGGCACTGTCTTGTTGAAACCACATGTTGATCAAGCCCAAAGCTGCAGTTGTGGCGTTAAAAAGTTTTCAATCATATCACGATATCGCTCCCCACTGACAGTTACCGTTTCCGTTACGCCGTTTTCAGTTTCAAAGAAGTAAAGTCCAATGATTCCTCCTGGCCAAATTGCACACCAGACTGTCACTTTTAATAGATGCAAAGGTGACTGATGAATAATTTTAGGGTTTTCCACTGCGCAGAACCGACTATTCTGTTTATTCACATAACCATTCAAATGAAAATGAAATTTCACGTAACTTTCGCATCGTCATAGTAATCGTAGATTGATTTTGATAAAATGTTTTAACGATTAAAACACGTTAGTTTACTGAATATTTTTCCATAATAAATTTGCCATGTCTCTACTTCATGACTGCCAAATATGAACAGTCAAGACTAATGTTTACCAAAATGTCGGCAAAACAAACTAGTATACCTTCGCGGCGGACACCCCGTACTATTGGTCGATGGAATTACTTTACTGCATTTGTATGATAATAAACCCACAGTTTTGCTTTTTCTGTCTTTAGTGTTTAACGCTTGAGCCAACAAATCGGGATATCCATAACTAAATGGTAATATTTATGCGAAATATAAAGTGCCTTCTCGGCTAAGATAACTACAGCTTCAGCTCTATCATGCATTTTCATTCTCCGAACGTTCAATGTTATAGCACAGATTTATCAACCATTTCTAGCGCGGTAATCTCTGGCGCCATTTGTGTTAGTAAGACTAGAATGGGACTCAGTGCAGACTAAACAAACACCACCTTCATCACCTTGATCAACAAATTCCCGGAATAACCCCCGTGGGGCGGTTCCATCGTTCCGATTTGAGTTTTTTCTTTCTTTTTTTTTGTTAAGTTGGTACATCTATTCCCGCTAAATCTTAGCGTCATAGCTTGACATTTATAAAAGCTACGTAGTTAAGAGTACATCTATCTTTATGTGTTTGGGCGATTTTTACAATTTTAGAAATGGATTTTAATTTGCAACAACGAATTTGTATTAAATTTTGCGTAAAAAACGGATATAATGGTGCGCACACGTTGGAAATATTGGAAAAGTGTTGCGCCAACGATTCTTTTAAGAAAACGATCGTTTACCAGTGGCACTAGCGGTTCAAAAGTGTTCGTGAGACAATCAAAGATGATGAACGCAGTGGCAGACCATCGACATCGAAAACTGACAAAAACGTTGATAAAGTACAAGAAATTTTGGTCAGTAACCGCAAATTAGCCATCTGAGAGATAGCGGGGGACTAGAGCATTGCCTATGGATCCGTTCAAGACATTTTGGTTTGGGTTTTAGTCATGTAGCAGCAAAGTTGGTACCAAAAAACCTCAATTTCATGCAAAGAGGAGACCGTGTTAAGATCGCAAAAGACATGATTTGCGAAGCTGAATCCGATGCCATATTCACCAAAAGGATCATTACTGGAGATGGGCCGTAACCCAGATATCGAGCAAGTGAATGGCGTTAACTAAATGAGCCGAGACCAAAAAAAACGTGGTTTTCAGTCCAAAAAGAAGGCAATGCTCACAGTTGTCATGGATTACAACGGTGTTGTGCATCATGAATTTTTGCCAGAAGGCCAGCCAGTAAACAAAGAACATTATTTGGACGTTATGAGACGTTTGCGTGAAGCAATTTTCCGAAAGAGACTAGAATTGTGGGCAGAAAACTCGTCGATTTTGCATCATGATAACGCACCGTTGCACAGTGCCTTCATCATTCGCAATTTTTATTGCGAAGAATTCAACAAATACCATCCAACAGCCAACGAAATCAACTAATTTGGCTCCCTGTGACTTAAAAAATCATTACGGGGAACGCGTTCCAGCAGCCGAGTGGAAATGATGAAAAATTGCAGAAAGCACTGCTGGACATATCAAAAACCGAATATAAAAAATGCTTCGAGGATTAAATCAAGCGCTGGCATAAGTGTGTTGCGGTCGATGGGGATTACTTTATATAAATATAGATAAGGAATCTTGTATTTTAAATTTTCCGAATGAATTCCGTGAGCTTCAAGGTGATATGAAGCTTTTATGCCAATGCTATACAACAAGCAATTAAGGTCGTATTCATATATGTACATAGATTATCGTATGTATGGATGACCTAAAAAGCCAGCACAACACAAATGACCCAGGTTCGAGTCCCAGCAGAGGACAAAACAAAAAATTTAATTTTGGCTTCGTGTGTTAATTTAAGTGGCGTCAACCTCCCTACAGACATATCCATCTAAAGAAGCCCCTGACACTCCAGCTTACCTCTGACGATAAAGACAAACATAAAACGAATTATCGGGAGAAAACGACTCCTACATTGAACCACTACTTAGCAAGTATTTTTACCACTACACTATCACATGGAGGTGAGCTACAGTTGATTAATGAAACTGAAAAAAGGCAGTGTATGCTTTGTGGAGAGCCAATATATTCTCTACAAAAGTTACGGAGAAACAAAAAAAAAAAAAAACAATTGTGAGCCGTCGTATCCTACACAGGACAGGGTCAGTCGACTTATATTTATAAAATCTGGCGTTATCTACTCTAAGCGGTATAATTTAGTCATAGCACAACGCCCACAGACATTGCAGCATGAAAGGGAAATTGAAATCTGAACAGGCAGAGGCATACAGAGCAGAATTGAAAACATACATCGTTAAAACAAAATGTTATGCGAATCAACGCTTGTAACACTGCAAGTCTTCAAATTTGGAACCAAAATAAGGTGCATGTTTAGTCTTTGCGCTATCTTAGCAGCATCCTTACATCGGACGATGTCTCAAGTGACGATATTCGAAACAGAAAGATAGCAATTTGCATACCTCTTACGCTACGAAAATAAGCATTTTTAACTTTTTTAATATTCCGCTTAACTTAAAACAAAAGTAAGATACAGAGCAAATCATGATATGGTAACCATGGAAAAACGAAGAAATTTTAAGACCCACCAATACTTGAAGAATATCTAGTTCCACACGTCTTGGAGAAATCTATTCTCGGCTATAACTTCAAACTATAACTGTGTATGTGAAACCTCTATTAAACAATTTTAAATTTAAAAAAATCGATATGAGCGATATTTGCATGCTTTTTCAATGGAAACGACAAAGTTTTTTCAAATAAAAAAAAAAGAAATCATTCACAGTCACCTTCACCAGCCATAAAGTACTGGATGATACCTTTAAAAATGTAATTTTCTGCTCAATTAACTGAAACACATTGTGGCAACCAATAGCTTTGAAAAATACGTATCCAGAGATAAATCTCCAACAAATAAACGATCGAAAAGGTAAAACAGAAATAGAAAAGCAATAAGGAAAAGAAATAAAAACTAAAGCAAAAATTCAAATGAAACGAAATGGCAAAAAGAAAAACCACAAAAATTAAATTTATGAAGAAAAAAAATAGGAAAAATTACAATAAAAAAGAGAGAAAAGCCAAAAATACAAATTAATGCTTGATTTACTCGTTTTCATGGAATTTAAAGAATAAATATTTCTTTTAAGTTTTTTCTGCTTCTTATACATTTTGAAACACAAAAAGGATTAATTAAAATACTTTTTATATCATAATTAAAAAAGAAAGTAACAACAACACATCCTTACATGCTAACAGACAATAAATTCCTTAAAAATGTTTCGCATAACAAATGATTTAAACTGGCAACTCATAATCGTACTTAAGCAAAGAAAACAAAGAAAAAACGATGAGTAAGATACCCTACATTACAATTTAAATGCTATTTCTTTTACTATACAATGATTGCCTTATACAGCTGCCAGAGTAGTAAGTGCTAGTGACCGGTTAGATAAAAATCAACTTGCTTATTAGCTGAACTATATCAAGTGCTTATGCAATTGTGTGGTTTTGTGCTAGGGGGCGTTCGTGATTATAAATGTCATCGTATCAATACCTTTGGGAGACACATTTCGCCGCATTATGTAGGCTTTAGGTGACCATATTGGCAAGAAGGGAATGAAGCATTGAATGACGATCGAGGGCTACTTCCACAGTCCCTTGATTTATGGCATTACGATCATAATTCATTCCAGGATAAGTCGGCTTTCCACATTTTATTTTTAGTTGAGCGTTGCCATGTTATTCAAGGTCTGCCAGCTGATTTGGTTTGGTTTGAAGACGTCGCTCATCAGATCGCAACGGACCAATGGACACATACACTTGGAGACCATATGTTCCGTTGTCATCGTCCTTAAACAAAGCAAAAGTGAAAGGCCCTAAACTCTTCATGATCTAATAAATCCTCATGCCACAACCAGCTTTGGTCCTTGGCAAATCGAAGTATAGTAGTAGGGTCAGTACACGATAGATAGGTTAGAGTTTGGATAGAAAATTCAACTGAGTCGAAAGCCTCCTGTCCGAAAGCCTAAGACAAGGACATTATAGATGTTTGATAGTTTTTAATTCTGCCTCGCCTTCGCACAGCCTAAAATAATCAGCATTGGTATTCACCCATCTGCAATGGCCCGTAATGACGCCCGTAGTTAGCCTTAGTTCCACTTTACTCATAGCGAGAAAAGCAGACGTTCTACAACTTGAAATAACCGGCCATATGGATCTAGAGACCCTGCAACCCGATTCATTAAACCAGATTTGACAAGATTTCACAACGAAAAACCTCTCGAGTAGAATGATATAATGACTCAAAGACTACAGCACGGAGACCTACCTCAGTTGACACAGAGCCCGGTACCCAGTAAAGTTGAACTTTCTTCTGCAGCCTACCCATTGCTAGTTTGCAGTCCTGATTGACTTTGGATCTGATCGAGCACGAACAGATGCCTTAGCAGCCACATGACTGTCCACGAAGATAGTCAGTTACCAGGTCATCAACGCTCCCAATCTCATTCTCAGTCATCTCTATTACCTTTCCAACTGCAAAAACTTCTGCTTTGAAAGTACTGCACTTGCCGCTCAATTTTGCCAGTTCTTCTGACAGACTGATGAAAAGGGTTCCACCGAAAAGTTCGCTAGGCTACCTTGGCTTCCTCCTACGAATTTCCGTCGATAGCGGTATTTGTCGGATCTGTAAAAGCACATTCTTATTCAACTTGTTTGGCATTAGTTAACAAAACTTTCCACTCGCATCGATCTCACATCCTAGGTAACAACGGCTAGGAACATAGTCATATAAATGACATCCAATAATCAATGACGTTTGTTTAACGACAGCTACATAAATTGCCTTCGTTTTTCCGAGTTTATCTTGAGACCGAGTTTATTTCAAAGACTGTCTTCGAGGTTTCTGGCCTTTAATTGTATTTAACGTCACAAAGTCTATACGACAGCAAAAAATTTGTTTTCGATTTTTCACCAAATTTCCTGGCTTCGATTTTCCGTGGCACTGAAAAAATCATACTTCTCTTCAAGGAATAGGAAAGAAGACAATATGAACCCTTGGCATAATCCACTGCTAACCATAAATGGGTCAGAAAGATTGGCATATCGCAGGGTATAATAATACAATGAAATATACCTGGCAAGTGATACTCTTTTTCTGATAGGCGCTATCGGGTAGAACAAGTATCCGTTTTTGGCATTTTTGAAACACCTCCGTTATCTTGCTTTATGAATAAAAAACTGTTTTTTCGGACCATCACGCACTTATAAGCTAATAAATTAGGCGAATATTACCCAATATATATCTATAGAAGAAGCAGATATATATGTATACCTGAGTAATCCATTCCGCATTGCTTGGAGCCTTTGTTTTATACCTGCTATTTGGCTGATGTGGATAGACAAAGAAAGCTTTAATTATTACAATAGAATAGTCTTGACTGCCAAACCAAATTTGGAAACTTCAACTCTAGCCATTCTTAAGATATACAAAAAATATTATTTAATTTGTATGGGAGGTACACAGTCCACTTATCCGATTCCACCCACATTTTAACTGATGGTTTGTACTATCTAAGAAGTCATTTAGACCAAATTAAGAACCTTCCATTCTAATCGTTCTCTAGATATACAAAAATCAATATTGAAATTGTATTGGAGATGCCACACCCACTTATTCAATTTCGCCCATATTTCGGCTGGGGCGAATATACATAATGATATTGACTTCACTTTTGGCTTAAGGGCTTATAAAATAAAATCAGTCGGCGCATTTCAGGGAACATCAATTACAACGAATTTTATAGTCCTCTTATATACATGTAGATGGTAGATGATGTATGTATTATATGTCGTTTAAATATCGTTGGAGGCTCTGGGTATATTTCTCAAGCAAACACATTTTTCATCCAAATTGGAGACTTAAAGCTTAGAAATCCATTGAAAATCGACGAAGTTATTAAGCTTTTTAGATAAGCAACTCATATCGGATAATAATTAGCAAAGTTGTTAGGTTATAAGTGCATGAATGTCCAATAAACCGGTTTTTAACCTGAAACTCATGATTGTGGAGCTGTCTTGGAAATTCCAGAATCAGAAAATCAGATCCTTGTTCTACTTAATAGCGCCTATCAGAAAAGCAGTATCATTTACAAAGAGTTTGGACTTCGTTCTTTTTTGTCACACCATGTAATCTGCCACTTCTGCCAGTAACAAATGGATGAAACTCTTCCTACTCGTTGCAATGTTAGAATTAACCAACTTTTCAATTATGTCTTGAAGATGTAAGCTACAGGGTGTCCGCCGGGAAGGTATACTACTTTCTCGGTTTATAATTTTTGATTATATCAAAGAGAATGGATCTTATATTGATAAATGTTTTATTTAATGTCGGCAATTATGTATGAAATACAATATCAGATAAATGCCCGCCTCTGTTAGCCCCACAAATGCGAGCCCATCTGGGCACATTTTTCATTGCATTCTCACACATTTCACGCGGTATTTCATTAATTTCATTAGGAGTTACGCCAGCATTTCTGGTTTGTTTGCATAAACCTTGCTTTTCAGATATCTCCACAAAAATAAGTCTGGAGCAGCCACATCAGGCGACCGTGGAGGCCAATCAACATCAACATTCCCTGAAATAATTTGTTGTGGAAAGAGGCCTCGCAGTAATTCAATTGTAATCCTTGCTGTATGTGATGTGGCACCGTCTTGTTGAAACCACATGTTGGTCAAGCCCAAAGCATGCAGTTGTGGCGTTAAAAAGTTTTCAATCATATCACGATATCGCTCCACATTAACAGTTACCGTTTCCGTTACGCCGTTTTCAGTTTCAAAGAAGTATGATCCAATAAATCCTCGTGACTAAATTGCACACCAGACTGTCACATTTAATGGATGCAAAGGTGACTGATGAATAATTTTTTTTTATATAAGATCAGCACCCAGGGGATGGCCCCTACTCATTGTGCATTGTGCTGGTACTAGAAAAATAGGTTATTGGAAGGAGGACAGAGGGAGTAGTGTTTATGGACGTTAGATTTAAATTTACTCATGTCGTAAGTGGCAGGAAATACTTTCGCTGGAAGATTATTCCACAACCGAACAGTGCGACCAAAGAACGAATTCTCCCTATAATGCGTTGTGCGATTTACTGGACAATCAACTACAAAGGGATGCGCTCTACGAGAAATACGAGTACTACGTAAAAATATATGATTTTTGGGAATTAATTCCTTAATTTCATTAGAACACATTCCGCTATAGTACTGATAGAACAATGAAACACACGCCACATTGCGACGGTACTCCAATGAATCGATGGAGTTGGCTACCCTACCGTCATTGATGAGCATCTTCTCCCTCGCCTGTACGTGGTCGAGAAGATCCAAAATTGACTTTGAAGCACCGGCCCATACATGAGAGTTGTATTCCATTTTGGGACGGATATAGGTCTTGTAAATATTAAGGAGTTCAGATGGGGTGAAGTATTTCTTGCACCGTCTCAAAAAACCAAGGCACTTGAAGGCTTCTTTCGACACTTGATATATGTGATCATTCCAACGAACGTCACAGTGAATTCTCATGCCCAGAACATCAAGAGCATCTGATTCCTCAATATCCACATTACCCATTGACACAGATTTGAGGGTTTTCCATTGCTCAGAACCGACTATTCTGTTTATTCACATAACCATTCAAATGAAAATATGCCTCGTCACTCATTATGATTTTTTCATGAAAATCGGGGTTATCATGGGCGAGCTGTTACATCCTATGTACGGCGGCGTAAATGGTCTTCTGGAAGAAGCTCTTGTATCAACTGAATCTTAAATGGAAACAAATGCAAATCTTTGTGCAAAATTGTGACCAAAGTTATTCTTTGAATACCAAGTTCCTAATCACGGCGTCGAATTGAGGTTGATGGAATGTTTTGAACCCTTTCTTGAACAGCAGTAATGTTTTCAGCTGATCTTGCAGTACGTTATGTTCCATGCTTGGGCCTTTTCGAAATCATTCTCTACACGATAAATAGTGCGTCTTGTTGGCACGTTGTTTCTCCCAAAAATTTCACGTAACTTTCTCATCGTCACAGTAATCGATGATTGATTTTGATAAAATCTTTTCACGATTAAAACACATTGGTTTGCTGAATATTTTTGCATAATAAATTTGCCACGTTTCCACTTCACGACTGCTAAATATGAACTGTCAAGACGAATTTTTTGCTTAAAATGGCGACAAGACAAAGTAGTATAACTTCCCAGCGGATACCCTGTAATATGATTTTCTTGTTGACTTCTCCGTGTGTTGTGCGAAACAATCCTTGATAGTTGATAATACCAAACTTAAGTCAGATGTTCATTTTGAAAATTTGTAAAAATGATAAATACAAGTATTCCAATATGATCAGATCTTTAACAAATTTGTGAGGATGCTGGAAAGGGTGTATAGAATATTTGTACTGTGAATTAATGTACTATCAGAAAAAGTTTATACTCAACTATGCTTATGTTAATTATATAAATTGCCACCTACACTTGTGTAGGGTGTATGGCAAGTATTATAAAAAATATAAAATTATTATTGGCTGGTTAAGAATGAAAATGAAACTTTATCTTTTCGTTTTTATCATCATCAACAACTATTGGCATGATACGAACACATCATCAGCTTCTTAAGTTGCTTGTCTTTTACTTTCTTACGTCTGTGCTCATTTAAGCCAGTGGTTGGGGGTATCTGAGAAGTGGAATATGATTTCTTTTATACTTCACTATACTTTAGAGCTGTTCGTAGGAAATAAAAGGTCTAATTAAAAATTCTACACATTACTTTCGCCTTAGCCTTCGTTTTTTTTTTTTTTTTTGTTCTGAAAAATTTTCAATTTTTCTCTGCTGAAGCGCTTATAAGTAGTAGTAGTGGCAGGAAGAGTAAGTAAGTAGTTAAGGATGAAAATAATGCAAAGATACTCTCACATTCATATGAAATATTTAATGTTTTTGTATGTATTTGAGGTCTATTCCATTTTTGTTAACCCTTTTCCGCCCTTTTGTTATTAAACATGCGGCACTATAATACCGTAGTTCACATATGAAACAGGGGCGGCGTACCATAAATTTTAACATGAAGTCTAAAGCAGCTAAAGCATAGTAAAATAAACATTATTATACTGTTGCTCACTCCTATACCAAAAAAAAATTCATCGACCACCCTGTTGAATACTTCATTTGTAAGATTTTATTTTGTCTTAATGTTACACACTTTTAAACCAGAGGTATGAGACGACTTTATATCCTTTACTTAGTAACCACTTGAGACTGTTTTTCTGTGCTTCATAAAAACATATCCAAAAACAGAAAGAAGAACTTTTGGAGAAAGTTTGTATAAGACTGTAAAAAGAAATTATTCTCGAAATGCTCTCTCAATCCTTTCTCTCTTACAAACATAAACGAAAATGTTTGAAATGTGAGTTTAAAATGTTGGCAAACATACTCGCATAATAGAAAATTTAAAAGGTGTTTTATGTGTTTGTTAGGAACGTGTCACAAGTTGAATCCCTTAGCGACCGCATGTGTTAATGAAATCTACACTTGTCATTAGGCTGGATGTCTTGAAACCACTTTAATAAATTTTATGAAAAACACCATTAAAAACATTAACACTTTTCACTTTTTTCACAAGAGCAAAGAGTATAGGAGTTAGATATTTGGCAACAGAGATCAACAACTACTCGTAACAAGAATAATTATAATTTTCTTAATATTTATTATCTCCGATTATTACGGGAGTGGGAGGAGAGAAGGCTTATAAAGTCGGAAGTAAATATTTTTTTACATTTTAAACATAATTTCTACAGGTTGTTAAATAAAATATTATGATTGTTAATAGGGGGGTATTAATCCTTGAAAAGCTTGTTAATTAATATTTTTTTATATTGTGTTTCTCTAAAGTCCTTTGAATTTGTTGTTATTATTATTATATCCTGTGGTTCTTATGAGGAACAGGGAGACACAACTAACTCTTTCCATTCGATTCGGTTTGATGAAAGATGTTTTATCTTATTCCAGCTCAGACCACTTCGGATTACTTCATCCAGATAAAGTCGTCAAGTATGTAACGGATTTTTCGTGTTTTGCCCTAAAGAATCCAATCAATAGCCACACTGCGTGGCATCTGACCAATCCATCGCCATTTTTGGTTAAGTATGTTGATACGAATTAGTCGTTGATCGGTTTGAAACTGAAGTTGTTTATTGGCCAAAATATTCAGTGAATCATCATTTCTAGGCAGTGGTTAACGAATACTTGGATATCAAATATATTGTGTGGTGGCCTATCCCAATATTCGCAGGCGTACGGAGAAGCAGATTTTCTTCAAGAACTGAATATGCTGATCAGAGATCAGCAACGAATCACTTTTTTGCTACACATACTCACTCATCTATTTATAAGTATAAGTGAGTACACTTCACTAAATTTCAACTGCTCATAACGTGTCCGCCATCTAACGTTTTTTTTTTTCAATTAGTGCTTATTTCGTGAATGGTAACACTTAGCTCATGTCTGATTTGACTGATAATTAGTTTTATCCTTCCGCTAAACGAATATGGTTGTGTATACGCTATTGTCGCTTCGCTAAGTGGGCCTGCGATCGACTTACAGAAGATGCCGATTTTGCCCAAAAAAAGTCATCTTTTCAGATGAAGCTCATTTTGATCTTGGCGGGTATGTAAACAAGCAAAACTGTCGCATTTGAGGCACAGAAAACCCGCACGCATACACCGAAAAGCCGATACGCCAAAGAAGAGTCACTGTTTGGTGCGGATTTTGGTCCAGAGGCATAATTGGCAATTTTTCTTCGAAAATGAGCAAGGAGTGGCCGTTACAGTCAATGGCGATCGTTCTCGGGCCATGTTGAACGAAGTTTTGTTCACAAAAATTGAAGAGGAGTATATTAGCAACATTTGGTTTCAACAGGACGGCCCTACGTGCCACACAGCCGAAGCTACACTCGATGTTTTGCGCCCTGTTTTAAAAAAAATTTATTTGGCAGATCGTATACTTACGCATACGCACAATAACGTTGATTCATAAGTATAAGTAGCAATAAGTATGAATCAAGCGTCGTACTCATGCCCATAGCAGTCATTCATTTCTCAAAAAATACTCATAACACTCATAAATCATTCATGAGTACTCATGAGCATTCATTAAGTATTGGTTATTCAAAAGAAAAAAGAAAACACAAACTTAAAATGAGCATTCAAATGTTCACTTTCGAATCATACTCACTGTGCATCGTCTTCGCACAATGAGTGCAGATGAGTATGAATCAATAGCATCGTAAATGTTGATAAGTATGAATATGATGAATACTTCAAACTTTAGAATGTGAACGACTTTGAGTAGTCGTTGCTGTGAGTATGAGTGTAAGACTTTATCAATTCGAGTATACTCATGTCTTCAGTATTCATTGCTGATCTCTGATGCTAATCTACGTTTCAAGATAGCAGGAAATTTTTATACGGGAAGTAGTATTCCAAGAGTCTGGTTAGCCCTCGAAATTCGGTAAAATATCTGTTCTGCAAGCACGCGTATACGTCAGAAATATTCAGGTAGCTGAAGGTCAAATCGACCATATAGTCATAAGTAGATCTCATCGATGTGAGATGCAATCACGAATCTGGCTTTAAGGATCACAACTTGGTAAATAGTTTGAAGTTTTCTATTAAATGTTGCACCCTATAGAAATATGATGTCCAGAATCTGATGGACCTCCAGAATTTAAAAAAAGGCTTGGCGATGCAGCGAAAATTTTAGTGACGCTCTCTGGAAACACATACGTTTCAGGGTGTCTAGGTGGGCTTTCTGGTTGTCTAACGACACCTAAACCTTGCAAAGAGCGAATATTTCACAAAAATCTTCTGAGGAACATAGATTTTTGTTTGCCAGTGTTTTTAAATTCTCCTAATTTGCGCAATGGCATGGCAAGTCGGGTTGACTTCTCCAATGTGCGTAAGCTTAAAGCAACTTTATTTTCTCTATATGCGCACATTTATCTCCGTTGGACGGATGTTTTCGCCTTATTTGAAAACCAGGTTTCTGAAAATGCTGATACACAAGATTTTCATATCCCTGGGTATCACCTTCTATACCTTTTTTATGGGGGGCTCGCAATGTAGGTTCGCGATTAACTTGTGTATCAGTACCAGCAACCTCTTGGCATATATGATGCAGAATTTAATTGCCTTTGAACAAAGTTCAGAATCAGGGCACAGCCCAAGGCTATATCTGGCTTTGACTCTCTTTCCGACTCCATATCGAGTATTCTTGCGAAATACCCGAACAGTGAAATTATTGTTGCTGGTGATTTCAATGTTCATAATTCGTTTTGGCTACGCCATTCAGGCCAATACTTAAAGCTATTTGCCTATATTTTCCAAACCTTGATAAATATCTAGTTGAAGTTCTTGCACCTCTCGAAAATTTGGACTATCGTGCCATTTCTGGCTCTTTCCCGTTCTCCACTCTTCATAACTCATCACATACAGCTACGAGGCGCTTTCAATTACGGGAAAGCATATTGGGCAGAGATCAACTATTTCGACGGGCATTTCAATTGGAAACTTTGTTTTCTTGATTTAACGTGAATGCCATGGCTGAAATAGTTGTCAATATAATTATTGTAAGGTTGGATAATTTCTTCCAATCGGGAAAGCTTCCAATTAAATCAGGAAATAAATCATGGTTCAATGAGACGTGCAAAATTGCAGTCAGATCCAGAGAGGAAGCGTTCAGAATTTGGCGTAATAAGAGTGCGATCATACTGATTTGCTACGCGCACAGGCAAGATTTTCGTGTGCTGCAGTACTTTGACGCGAAAAGACTTTATAGGAACAGCAGCTATGTGCTAAAGTTCTTACTTTTCCGCGGGGAAGTAAGAGCGACAATAAATTTTAAAATTTCCGTATTGGTACGAATTGGTACGTATTGTTCCTTTCGATTGTCGCACAAGATCACAATAAATATTGCCGCATTTTTAATATATTTATTGCCTTATTTATTGCTTTATTGTTTATCGAGTCGTCACATGATAACCGTGCCAATAATTGGTGCATTGCGTCAACCGTGTGATCCCAGGTGTAGGCTGCTAGCCCACATTATTATTATTTATTTAAAACGCAATCAATTTGCTTAATTTTTCTTATTATTTTTTAAATATTTTTCTCAAATATTTAACTATTGATGAGAATATTTACAATTTTAATTAAATTTATTTTATTTCAATTGCACGAGTATGTGTTTGTGTGTGTGATTTTCTTTTTTAATTTTATAATTATTAAAAATTGCTAATAAAAATATAAAATAATTGCATTACTAATTAGTTGTATAATATTAGTTAAAAACGTTCATATTTGTCATTTTCATTTCATTTGAAAAGTTGTTTTGTGAAAAAAAAGAAACCTTTTTACGACCTGGATTTTAATTATTGACTAGAATAGTGAGATCACAGATGTTTAACATAAAGTTTGTGACATAATAGCAGTTTTAATATATTTTTTGCCAACATAGCTGTGCTCAAAGTACATATATCGGGGCTTAATCAGTGCAAGGCTCATGTGTCGCAGTAATGAATTTGCAGATATTTAATTATTTCTAATAAACTCTGCTTGAGACCCTATATTGTTTTCAATTTTTGTAAGAAATTTTTATTGCGAAAATTTTTTCTAAATTTTATTGCCAAGTTAGGGTACTTACAATTCGTTGCATTCCTTTTTAATACTTTTAAAATTTTTCTTTTTTTATTTTCTTCCCCTATTTAAAAATTGTAAATTATTTTCAACAAAAACAAACGTAATAAAGGAAAAAAATCCAAATAAATAATATTAAAATATGAAAAACTAATTACCAATTTAACAGTTGAATAGTCATTAGATTTTCAATAAATTAAAAATAAAATTTGATTATGAAATAAATAAATCGAAAAAAATAAATTTAGAATAAAAACAAAGAAAAATTGCCTATAATTAAAGCAAATATAGATATAAAAGGTTTTTTTGAAATAGATAATAAAATAAATTCAATTACAGCAACAACACTTATTATATAAGAGAAAAATAGGCTTGCAATCATAGCATAAAAGGATATGATTGATTATTTTTCATACACTCTGCTACTCCTGGCATATACAAAGTTTGTATAACACTGATGGTAATGCTAGAACTTCATGGAATGCCTGTGTTGAATTCTGTACCATATACGAGTATTATTATAAAATTATGCTGGTGTTAGATAAGGATTTGTTCTCTCTCCACTGCTGTTCAGCGTTGCTCCCGACTGTGTGTAACAATGAGCTTTATCTTCATCAAGAATTCCATTCCAAGTACTATAGAACAAGAGGCAACTTCCCTCAATCATCATCAATGAGTTGTACCAAATTCTACTATTTTTCGAGTCATTGTAAAGGACCTACAGTTTAACGCCGGCTCCGAACGGCAGATGCATTATTCAGAGAAGTTTTCCATAGCGCTTATAATAATGTTGGTAATAATGTTATGAGGTGATGCCGCTGTTGAAATTGTCAGATGGTCTGGCCTGCTATTGAGCCGCAGACTTCTTGGTTTGTAGGTGGGTGTCTTACCTACCATATAATAGCGGTACATCTAAAATAAGTTGTCCTATGTTTGTCATTTGAGAACTCGAGAACACTTAAACCGATTTACAAACCAATACATGCATTGTAAATGTGTACTTTAACTGATGGTTTTTATTAGACTGGGCGGTGCCACGCCCATATAAAATTTTTGGAGTAAGTGTTTCTAAATTCTGCACAAACAACTTTGTGGTCAATACAAATCATCACTAAAAAAGTAGGCAGAATTGAATAAGTGGGAAGGGCACCCTACTTATTATTACTATTGATTCTTGTATATTTTTAGAGGTGTAATAATGGAAGGTTCTGAATTTGGTCTAAATAATTTTATAGTCAATCCACATCATCAGTCGAAATATGGTCGAATTTGAATAAGTTGGTGTAACACCTCCCATACAAAGTAAATATTGATTCTTTTATAAAGGGTCCGTCAAGTAATTTTTTTTTTTTTTTTGAAACTGCTATAAAAAAATCTACTGAATATTTTCTCAAATTTCTTTTTTTATTTGAAAGTAGAATCCTTCCGGTTAATAATGGAAAATAATTTCATTCAAATGGCTACCTCGGCTGGCCATGCAGTAGCCTACACGATCGGTCCAATTTTTAAGCACATTATCGATTGTGTGCAGCTGTATTTCACCAATGGCTTCTCGAATATTGTCCTCTAAAGCATCAATTGTCTCTGGCTTGTTGGCGTAACACTTATGTTTGATAGCACCCCACAAACAATAGTCCATTGGTGTCAAATCGCGACTCCGAGGTGGCCAAACGACATCAGCTCTGCGGCTGATAATGCGATCTTCAAAAACAGGGCGCAAAACATCGAGTGTAGCTTCGGTTGTGTGGCACGTAGCGCCGTCCTGTTGAAACCAAATGTTACTAATATCCTCCTCTTCAATTTTTGTAACTATAACGGCCACTCCTTTCTCATTTTCGCAGAAAAATTGCCCAATTATGACTCGTCTTGGGTGTATAGGCTTTTCAATGTATGCGTGCGGGTTTTCTGTGCCCTAAATGCGACAATTTTGCTAGTTTACATACCCGCCAAGATCAAAATGAGCTTCATCTGAAAAGATGAATTTTTTTTTGGCAAAATCGCCATCTTCTGTAAGTCGATCGCAGGCCCAGATTCCCAGCGTTGTTCAAGCGTATACACAATCATATTCGTTCAGCGGAAGGATAAAACTAATTATCTGTCAAATCAGACATGAGCTAAGTGTTACCATTCACGAAATAAGCACTAGTTAAAAAAAAAAGTTAGATGGCGGACCTTATACCTATAAATATAAAAGTGTAAGTATATGCAAGTGAAAGTTTCTAAATTTGATCCAAATAACTTTGTGGTCAATATAAATCTACACTCAAAAAATGGGCGGAACTGAATAAGTAGGAGTGACGCCTTCCATATAAAGTAGATATTAATTTTTGTATATCTTTAGAACTCTCATAATGGAAGGTTCGTAGTCAATACAAATAATTAGTTTTAAAGTGGCCGGAATTGGATAAGTGGGCGTGTCATCTCTCATAGATAGTAACTTTTAATTTTTGTATATCTTGAGAACGGTAATAGTAAGAGTTTCTAAATTTGGTTTAAGCAACTTCTTTTACAGAACAAATAACAACTTGGCGAGATTGGATAGGTGGGCGTGGCAGCTCCTATTCATATTAAATAGAGAATTTTGCATGTGTGAAAACACTTCAGTTAAAGTGTCTTTATCTATCCACATCAATCAAAAAAACGGATATATTTTATAAATGGGTATTGGGTAAAAAGTACACTGGGTAAAAGCTATTTATCCGATTCTACGTGTTATTGTCTATATGGTATTAGGTCCTTATGCGCTTGTATGTTTTACCATATTAAATGTTTCCATTCCTTTAAATTTTTCCTATGAGGAACAGATTTTACAGGTATACAATACAAATACTCTTGGTAACGCGGAAAGAATTTCTCTAGTGAAGTATAATTTCGGGAATAAACTTAAAGAACTCGCTCTCCTCGACGACATCTGCTTTCCGGCTCACACATCATCTTCGGTATGTGTGTGCGTGCATTGCTTATTTTTCATCCGCTGTATGCTTCTCTGGTTGTGGTCATGTGCTTATTTGTGTACTCTTGTTGGTTTTCATCTTTGGCCACCAGTCCAGAGTCGTTTGGGAGTTACACTGGTAGTATAATTTATGTTATGGTGACTGATTGTGGATTTCATTCTGGTACCACGAGAGTTCTTGCCTGGCTATGGCGAGACCTCGGTGTGGTGTTACACTCTTAACCGGGTGCCGTGACATTTACGAAGGTGTGAAGATCCAACACGCCTTTTAATTTGAGACTCACTTTTAATTTGGGATTTTCATTATAGGTAGAGGTGTTGGTGGACGCACTGTATTCACTCGTGCCTCGGGCAAAGTTAGGTATGCCAGCGTAGCGAGACTCACCTTAACCTGTGACTTACTTGTTTTCTGGCCCACAGATATCGCAAGTGAAGGTAGATTCTGCACTCGCAAAGGCATACAGAGCGGGTTTGCATATAAAGATATTCAAAAGAAAAGAAAAATTATGCGAAGCAGAGCTAGTAATACTGCAAGCTTGCAAATTGGAAATTCGGCAGATCTAAGTCATTTTATTGCCTAACTTAACCCCATATGGCGATTTCCATATATCGCTTTCAACACTTGTAAGTGAAGTCTTCTATTTTGCATGATTTGATGGTATTTATCGAGCGCTGCCCATGGTGCACTCTGAAATTATACATACGTGCCAACTACAATATCTAACCATCCCTTATGGGAAAAAACACATTCACTTTCAATAAAAAAGAAAAATATGCGAAGAATATGTATAAAATCGGAAGCTGAAGAATTAAAAGACGAGCTCTTACTGTGATAAAGGAAATTGCTTCAATAGAACATATGAAGCGAGCTAAGAACATTAGCTTTAAACACCCACAGCTGGAAAGAATTTGTTATGACCAAGGAAACCAAAAATATGCACTTAAAAGAGTGTTTTATGGTCATAAAATAAGCATTAAAAACCTGAGGATGTGATGTAAAAATTGTAAAAATATGCTATAAAAAAGCACAAATTTCTTCTTTGTTTATAGAAAGGAAGTTTCATTCTGCAATTCAATATCGCTTGTGAACATATCGTCATACGAAAATCAAAAAGCCTTAAGTTAAAAAAATTCAATATCGATCCTTTCGGAATCCAACGATCTTGTTAACGAGCTTAACCTGAATGCTTTTTTTATATGAGAAAGTTTTTTTTCTCAGGTAGAAATTTTTAAATATAACTTGTATGAGCAAGGACTTCATTTATATTTTTGCATTGTACGTCCATACATAAACGATGCAGTCCATGTAAGTTGTGTTAGTTTAGGGCAAAATACCTTTGTGACTTTGGCAGCTTTTACCACGTAGAGAGCTGCATCTGTTTAGTAGCAACATTTGTGCGCCGATGAGATTATTTTTTGTTTGTTTTGTGTTTGGAAATTTCATTTAATGTAATAAATTGCAAATAACAGATATTTCAGAAAAGCCATGCCTTGGTCAAAATGTATAATAAAAATATTGGTTTCGCTGTAAAAATATTTTACTACCAAAAAAAAAAAAAAAATAAAGCACTAAAAAAAAAATTCAAAAATAAGCTCTTAAAACTGAAATATGCTGTTATAAGCAAAATAAGCACTAACCAATCGGTGCAAAAATTCATAAAAATTCATAAAACGAATAAGTATTTGATATCCGTCTTGATTGGTTGCATGAGAAAAAACATGCAATTGCATATTTCTGGTTTCCCTGGTAATGACCCTATCATTTCCTGTGCATTGTTTAAGAAATTATTTACAATCTGCATATAAAATTTAATTGCTGCATATTTGACAAAAAAACTTTTAAATTCAAAAGAAAATTTGTTGTTACGGTCGGGCTTGACCAATTACAACCCTTTAATGTTATTTTTTTAATGAGTGTTAAAGTTTTTTGTTCCATCAAAAATATTTTCCAAAAGCCGCATTCAGATTTTCTATGTCGTTTGTGGTGGGCTTTATGTAAAAATTTTATTGTTGAACCCTTTTGTATTTTATTTTATTTTTTATTTATTTTTTTAGTTGTGAAAAATATGCGAAAATGAGAATATTTAGCATAAAACGAGCGTTAAAAATATTCTTACACCAATTCACATATTTGGAGGGTATCACACGTACATACATGTGTATGTACATAAATGTATATTTCATATGTATGATTATGCTAAAATTTAGTTTAATTTTTATTTTTTGCATTACTTAGACGAAAATATTCAAATTTTTTCATCTTTTTTGCTCAAATGTTTACGTGTAAATTCATGTTGTTATTGAAAGAATTTTATTACGAATTTTTATTGTATTTTTTTCTTCCCTCTTTTTTCTTTGTTATAGAAAGTATTTAACCTTAAAATTGTATATGTTCAAGGAAAAAAGAAATTATAATAATTAGACCGCCTCAGCTACTTAATATGACCTACAATCAATAGGGCTTACCTACTAAAGGGTCCGCCATCTAACGTTTTTTTTTTCAACTAGTGCTTATTTCATGAATGGTAACACTTAGTTCATGTCTGATTTGACTGATAATTAGTTTTATCTTTCCGCAGAACGAATGTGGTTGTGTATACGCTTGAACTTCGCTTCGCTAAGTGAGTCTGCGATCAACTTACAGCAGATGCCGATTTTGCCAAAAAAATCATCTTTTCAAATGAAGCTCATTTTGATCTTGGCGGGTATGTAAACAAGCAAAATTGTCGCATTTGGGACACAGAAAACCCGTACGCATACACTGAAAAGCCGATACACCCAAGACGAGTCACTGTTTGGTGCGGATTTTGGTCCAGAGACATAACTGAGCCATTTTTCTTCGAAAATGAGCAAGGAGTGGCCTTTACAGTCAATGGCGATCATTATCGGACCATGTTGAACGAATTTTTATTCACAAAAATTGAAGAGGAGGATATTAGCAACATTTAGTTTCAACAGGACGGCGCTACGTGCCACACAGCCGAAGCTACACTCGATGTTTTGCGCCCTGTTTTTGATAATCGCATTATCAGCCGCAGAGCTGATGTCGTTTGGCCACCTCGGAGCTGCGATTTGACACCGTTGGACTATTATTTTTGGGGTGCCGTCAAAGATAAGTGTTACGCCAACAAACCAGAGACAGTTGACGCTTTAAAGGACAATATTCGTGAAGCCATTGGTGAAATACAGTTGCACACAATCGATAATGTGCTTAAAAATTGGACCGATCCTCTAGGCTACTGCATGGCCAGCCGAGGCAGCCATTTGAATGAAATTATTTTCCATTATTAACCGAAAGGATTCTATTTTCAAATAAAAAAAGAAATTTGAGAAAATATTCAGTAGTATTTTTTTATAACATTTTCAAAAGAAAAAAATTATTTGGCGGAACCTATATATGGCTGTAATTTTTTTCTACTTTTTCAGTGTGTTAAGCAAAACGTCATCAAAAGTATTGTGCTAACAATTTGTAAATTTGCAAGAAAAAAAGCTAAAGCTGGGATCACACAATTGCCTCAAATGCACCAATCTGAAAATTATCCCAATTAAAAACTCCACATTCACACGGTTGTCTTATTTTATACAAAATTTATTGCCACAAAATGGCGCGAAACGATGTATTGACAATAATTGTTCCAGCGCTGTCACACGATTGTTCTAGCTGGCGATTGTTCAGCTGTTGTGGTACATTTTTTTTGTGATCAAAATGGTTCGTTCTTAAAAAAAAAAATAGCGTCCTCCTTATTTCTATTGAGCTCATTTTGTGTACAAATAAACTGAAAAAAAATAGAAAAAAAATAGAACAATAGTGTGTGGGTCAGAAATTGGCTCACAAGAAGGGCCATTGGTGATGCATATAAGAACATGCAATAAATTTAAAAAAAATCACTAAAATATATATTTATTTAAATTGGAATATAATTACAAATTATATTTAATCTTTTAAATTAGAGATGATTTGTTCTCTAAAAACATAAAAATTGCATCGGCTTTGATTATCGTATGTCCACTTGATAAAAAAAGTAAAAATTATGAAAAAAGATATGATAGAAATTTGTGATGCAATTAACATATAAATAATTAAAAAATGCATATTTTAAAGGATGACAATTATAAATACCATACAAATTATTATCTTCTTCAATTGCCGCACAAGAATACAATAAATGTTGTTCACACGATTGTTGCACCAGGGTTGCATTTGATTGCGATAAATGAGAACAATAGTATTGTGAGTTGCCGTATAAACCGTTATACAATCACACGATTGTCATATAAAATAGATTAATTATTGGTGCATTACGACAATCGCGTGATCCTACCCTAAAATACTTCAACTACTCATTAAAGCTTGACCTGAATATGTTCCATAAAACTCAAGATGCGAAAAATGGCTTTTGCTGCTTAAAAGTTGTGCTTTTGACATGGGATAAAAGACCGCTTAGATCAGTCAAAATAATTTAAAGTTGATAAATTGAAGGCATTACTTCATTAAGACTATTGTCAAACTGAAGAAGAATTTGCAAAAGCATTAAGAGACACTCAAGCAGCAATTTTAAAATGTTTGAAAAAATTGAGTACCACTCGAGTTGAAGCCTGAAAAGGAATTGGTATACCTTAGAAGCTGTTTAAAGGCTATAAATAGAAATAATTTTTAGTTCGAAGCTTTACTGATTATGAAAAATTTAGTCATTACTATAGTCCAAAATGCAAGAAATTGTATATAGAGGTCGTCCAGTTACCTGGACAAAGCTGAATGTGCGTGACGTCAAGATAATGTCGAATTTGGTGGCATCAGAAGATTAGACTAAAAGAGGTACAAGGTGACTTCTTTCTTAGTCAGTAAGCTGCAATCGGCTTCGAATGTCAAATGCATTAGAGAAGTTTTCCATAGCAGTAATACTCATAACCAGTTACTAGCATATGTTTGAGGTGATACCGCTGTTGAAAAAACGTTTTATTTCTTGTCTCAGATGATCTGGTGTGGGATTCAACCGAGGAGGTATTGATGGGTAGGTGCGTGTCTTACCTAAAGGTGCTTTTGTAGATGTTCATAACTTTAAATTGGCATTACTGCTTTATTTGAGAGCCGATTAAGCGGCTGATAATTGTCTTTTGTTTTGTTTGGTTTGACATTTCATTATGGATAGGTTTACACCACAGCAACGCTTGTAAATCGTTGAAAATTTTTTATCAAAAGAATGGTCCTGTTCGTCAAACCCCATTCTTTGTGGCTATGTAAAGTCACTTGTTCACTTCGATAAGCCAGAGACAATTGAACACTTGGAAATCAACATTCGAAGAGTTATTGGCGAATACGGTCACATATGCTGGTGGTGTACGCGATAGCTATGGCGGAAATCATATTTAAACATTTTTTTTCTCCGTCACTCCTCTAGCATATTTGCTTTACACAAAGCATCTATTGCTTTGTTTCATTTTCTTTAATCAATTTGATATTTCAAGCTAAGTAGATGATTAATCCGCTGTAGCTTCCATATGATTCCTCCATATGATTTTTTTTTTTTTTTTTTGAGTAGTGATGAAGATCGTTGCTAATTGTAGGTGATCTTTACTTTAGCATTCTAATTTTTTGCCAGTAGGTGGCGTGTTTTTCCTGATCATTCATCTGATGTTTGTCATCATCGCCAGAGGTATGCGAGGAGGGTCAGGGGGACTTTTTTAGTTTTTTAGATGGAGTTGTCTTTTTTTATTATTAAACATTCGAAACCACAATAAAATTTTTTGTTCGTCATGTCCTCTGCTGGGGATCGAACCTTGGTCGTTTGTGTTGTTATGCATGCGATCTAACCACTACACCACGCCACCTCCATATTTAAACAATAATGTCATAAAACTGTCTATCCAAAGTGCACTTTAAATTAAAAACTGCTCTTGAAATCAAAAATATATTTATTTGTTTTATTATGTAAGAAAAGATACCCTCTGCTATGAGCTACTAAAATTAGGTCAAACGATCAGAGGGGACTGACTGAAAAAGATCTGAATATGCGACCTGACATGAAGCCATTATATTCCGTCATGCCAACATTCGGCAAAACTAGTTGAAAACTATTAATAATGGACGAAAAGTTTAATCCAACCCTATAGAACCATGCCTCGTCCGACTACCATTTCTTTCGAAATTATAAGGTATCATATTGTATTTTCAATAAGAGTAGTGTTATAAATTGATTTGTATTTTTCTTAAAATAGAAAACTTTAATTGAATGACTACTGATAGAATTCCAGAGAAATTTTTACTTGCAATGTGCAATGGATTAGAACATAACTCTTCAAAGAAGAGGGCGTTTGAACCATAATCTGAATTTCCAAATTTTCGCTTGATAACAAAAACAATTTCTCTGAATGGTTTTAAAATAACTTAATAATTGTTTTGTGCAAATTTCTTGCGGAAGGCTATAACTTCAACAGGGTAACTGAAATTTGCTTTACTAGTACTCGGTCTCAAAAAATTAGCAAATCTTTTGGCGCAGAATATATATTATTACGTTTTAAGCTTTTTAAAACGTTTGAGTTCGTTTAAATTGCTTTAAAATAAAATAAACACCGCTCTATTTTGTTGTTTTACAATATTTATTTTACTGCACAATAACTTTTATACTGTTTGTCTTAATACAGCACTTAATATTCGTTTGTACAACACTTGCATTTCCATTTTAGCACGTCTTTATCTTACGAAAGCCAAACGATAACTAACTGACGTGTAGGTGAAGCAGCCCTTTATATAACTAATGGCCTACAGCTTGGAAGTTTCAGGAAATATCGACCATCTTCTATTTCCATATCCCTTATTTCAAATTTAACGTAAAGACGGTCGATATGGCAGTACTGCTAAACTGACAAGGTGACACAAAATATACCTAAATCCCATAATACAGTGTTGTATTTGCGTAACAATATGTATGTTGCTAGAAAGGTAAAATGTTTTCTTACTTATTGATACCACAAAAATTCTGGAGATTGTGCATAATCCCTCGAGAATTTTTAATGAATACCGGGTGTCTCTGGGTGTTACAGAGTGATGTTCGACGATTACCCTTAAATGGGTTCCTTGGCATGAGAACTTTGATAACAGATAAACTTATACAAGCAGATATCACATTTCTAGAACCGATGAATGGGTCAAATATAGCAACTGCCTAGACTATATGTGAGGAATATTATAGTGGTTATAATACACTCAAATGCTGAAAATTTCATACTAAGTTTTCTTGCAGAAGCTGCAATGATCAAGACGATGAGAATTCTACGAAATATATTCTTTAACCGTTGGACGACTTAAGACTTACCACTGATAATTAGAACAAAAACCACAATTTTATTTACAAAAGTGAATGCATGGTAACGAAAATTAGAGTAGGCTGAGAAAATTGTAAGGTGGGATAATGTATATATTCCACCACATAAGGGGACCTACTCCTTGAACTCAAGTGAGATGCTCTACAGACAGAAGCCTCAAACTGAGGTAATAAACAGACCAAAGAGAAGAAGTTATTAAAATGTTTATGCAAATTTGTTTAAATTGAAAGTACATAGCACTACTTCCAGAAAATTCATTGAAAAACAAATTCAGGCATAATTCATAATCATCAGACTAAAGCTACAGTCACATATGTCAAATATTTGACGAAAAAACTTGACAACTATTTTATAGAATTATTTGTTCTTTTATTATATATTTTTTTAAGTTCAGCAATTTAAAAATCTAAATATTTTTTAAGAAACACTGACATGAAATGTTCCCGTAGCCAAATGTGACCGTAGCCTAACTCTTTAAGTTCTAAAATATTTTTATTTTATTTTAAATAAAGTTTTGCGTTCATTCTTCATACACACTTCTAAGCCATTCACCCAAAAATGCACGGTGTGCAAACGTTTATAACCGATTTTTGTTACCAACATTTTAATAAAAATAAAATGATTTTTAATATTATTGATGCTGATCATGGTTTTGAATAGAAGTGGGCATTTAAAATAAAATGAAAAAAAAAACGAAAACAAATTCTCTAAAAATCATTCCATTTTATTATTTTCTGTTATTTTAGATTTTGGATTTTCAACTAAACCGTTTACACAAAATCCTAAATCGTATTGGCCATGTCCAATAAAAATTGTTTAAAATAATCAGGCTATGCATATACACAAATGTGTGTATGGATGTGTGCGTGTGTTGTGTTGAGGGGTTTGAAAACGTTTTGCGGTTAAATGAGTTGCAAATCATTTTAATTAAAATTTTAAATTTAGAAAATTTTCACAAATGATTACATTATTCATTAGTTTTCATAACAATATACATAGAAAATAATATGCAATCATACATATAAATGTAAGGGTGTTTTTTATAGAGGTACAGAACTTTAAGTTGCAATAAAACAACGACGGATTATTCGATTGACATGAATTTTATTTATACGAAAGCTAAGCTAAAAACCGCCACGGCTGGCGCGGTTGTAGTCCAATCTGGACGTCCAATTTTCGATGACTTTTTCCAACATTTGTGGCCGTATATCGGCAATAACACGGCGAATGTGGCTTTACCGCATAGACCAATGACTTTACATAGCCCCACATAAAGTAGTTTAGCGGTGTTAAGTCACAAGATCTTGGAGGCCAATTTACAGGTCCAAAACGTGTCTTTCAATAAATCTATTGTAGCACGAGCTGTGTGACATGTTGCGCCGTCTTGTTGAAACCACATCTCCTGGATATCATGGTTATTCAATTCTGGAATGAAAAAGTTAATAATCATGGCTCTATACCGATAACCATTGACTGTAACGTTCTGGCCACCATCGTTTTTGAAAAAGTACGGACCAATGATTCCACCAGCCCATAAAGCGCACCAAACAGTCAGTTTTTCTAGATGTAACGGTGTTTCCACATACACATGAGGATTACCTTCACTCCAAATGCGGCAGTTTTGTTTGTTGACGTAGCCATTCAACTTCGCTAAACAACTTTTGCTTATTGAAATCGGCAACAACGGTAATCTCGTTTTGGGCCCATTCGACGAATCTACGCCGGGCGTGAGTCTATTCATGATGAATTGCCAAACAAACTGAGAATAAATCACTTAACAGCTGTTAAATCGCTCGCCATCTTGAAAAGTAATGCCAACTTAAAGTTCTATACCTCTATAAAAAACACGCTTTATATACATACATACATACATATGCATATATATGTACGTGCATAGGCACTATTATTATTATTATTATTGGCATGAACGTTTAAAATTTATAAAAATAAAAATAAAAACAAAATCCATTTTGTAAAATATGTATTAAAATTTTCTAGTTGCAAAAATTAAAATAATTGTTGTATTTAGTGGCCCAAATGATAATTAAAAACATTTACAGTAACAATGAAATGAGTTTCGAATTTTTATTTATTTATTTTTTCGATATTTATTTAGAAGACTTGAATATGCTTTAACAAATGATTTACGGAAATTCTAATAAAAATAAAATCTAGTAAATTGAAATATATAACATTCTTGCATTTTAAGCTTAATAGCGTCAAATAAAATAAATGACAAGAATTTATAGCCTTATACAGTCTTCGATTTTCAAATTAACTTTGTACAGTATCCAACTTCCGCTTAATACTCAAAGTTATTTTCTACTCATCTCTTAGCGTGACTTAACTCTGCAACTGATTAAAACTAAAACTATAACTGACTGACTAAGCAGAATGCGGCGGCATCTATAGTAAATTAACATTAGTTTCGAATAATCTAGTACATCCCGCAACCTATTGCCATTACAAATGTAGAGGTTTGAATTTTACTCATAGTTTTGTCAGTATATATACAACCAATGCATATTTCATTGATAATATTCCTTTACTTTCTCGCAGCATTGACAACAACCACTACAATAATATCTCCACTAGGTATAGTTTTTAGGCGAAATATTTCCGTAACAATATATTTTGCTTAGAAATAAAGGATGTTTTTCCTATAAGCAATGCCAAACTTCAATTTCCAAAAAATATTAATGAATTACATGCAATTTTTACTTT
This sequence comes from Wohlfahrtia magnifica, assembly GCA_023159175.1. NCBI lineage: Eukaryota > Metazoa > Arthropoda > Insecta > Diptera > Sarcophagidae > Wohlfahrtia > Wohlfahrtia magnifica. The sequence continues at coordinate 5,585,576 of JAKWBJ010000223.1, forward strand.
ATTCAAAGCGAATCTTCTTCAAATGATAAGGCAAGCTTAGATTTAGTCGTCAGCTGACCTCAACACAGCTGACTTAGTTCCAAAGAGTAGCTGCCATTGTGACACCACGGGTCTACTATAGTTGCAAAGATCTCACAACTACTGGCCAGCATTCATCATCACCAAGTCGCTATAATGATGGCGTTGCTATTGTCAAAATGGCCCATTGTCGGAGGATCTTGTGCGGCCAAACAAAAACAAGCTTAAGTCGTCAAATTCCAGGCAAAGCCAAACATTGCAGATTCTGCGAATGTTATTGTATTTGATTTTCAGTCCTAAGGTATGTATACCAGCAGCCCAATTGCCGGTTATAACTTTCATAAGCTCCCTCACATGTAGTCTAGGTAATTTCAACACTTGTCCCGTTTTTCGGCCCTACAAATGTGAACTCACTTACTCACCGTTGATTTGCCATGACAGTTAACCAACACCAACTGTTTATTCCTCTCAAGCAAAGTATTTAGTAGATCCAAAAAGGTTCCATATTTCACAGGTTCATTAATTTCCTCATGTCCGCCGAATCATTTAAGTATAACGGTTTAGTGCATCGCTATCTAAGCTTTCTATGTGCTATGTACAATCGTTTTTATCGATTATCATAAGACAAGTGATCTGGAGTTGTCAGTGGCTGTCATTCAGTGAAATTTAAATATTACGGACCTCAAAATATACACTGCAAAGACCTAGGAAATGACAATCAACGCCCCGTCCTCTATTGTACTAGGTGACAACAAGTATGCAATGGTAAGACAGTTTTAATGTGGAGTGGCGTGGTGTAGTGGTTAGAGCGCTCGTACACAAGTGGCCCAGGTTCGAAAACTAGTAGTGGACATGTCAAAAAAATTTTACTGTGGTTTTCAGTTGTTTAAAAAAAGACTTCCTCTGACGATGATGAAAATCATTAGACGAACGATCAGGAGAAAAACGCCACCTATTGGGCAAACAAAATTTTGCAAAGATCAACATCACCACTTACCATATTACCCTAGAGGAGTGACGGGAAAAAGTGGAGAATCAAATCAGTAGAGCTGGATCAGCATTTGGAGTGTAATTTCGAATTTGACAAAGCAAAGGCCTGCGTAATAAACTAAGAATATTTAACACCAACGTTAAATTGGTTTTACTCCATGGTTCGACAACCTGGAAGGTTACAAGGCCCACGGGTGATATAAAATGTGGTACTTCTAAGTAGGACCAATCAAATAGAAGTGGCGGATAAAAAGCACAATCCTGGAATTCTCTTTGAGTTTTAATTCACTGTTACTATCGGCCAGCATTTCCTTGTATATTCGACCCATAAGTATATATGTATCATATCAAATGTTTCCCCAGGGAGAGTCAGACCATTTTCATACAGTGGCATAACCATTACATCGATTATATATTTGGAAGATTGCTTCTGATTTTAAAATTAGAGAAAATTGTGTTTTAAATGGTTTTTGAGACGCAAGAAAAAGACATGAGTGTGTGGATATTTAGCAGTTTAGAACCAGGAATGATGCTCAAAAATTCTACAAAAAAGTCAAGCTTCTAACTGAAGATTATAAGTCCGAAGCATCTTGCTGTAGAGATGAGAACGGTAGTCTGGTTGCTGCTGCACAAGGCGTGCTGAGGTTATAGAGATATCACTTCTCTACGCTATTGCGTGGTGATGGCTGCATCAATTCCGCCCTTACAGAAGTTGGAGAAATGGTCCCAATCGATGATGACGGCGTGTAGATTCCACCGCCCAGCCTTGACGAGGTCAGTGTGGCGATACGGTGGCTTAAAAATAACATACAAGCCGGCGCTGAAGAACTGGTGAAATGCATTCATCAGCTTATCGTTAGAAAATGGTTGAAAAAAGTATGTCTAGAGATTGGAACCTCAGTGGCATCTGTTATGTCCTGAATAAAGAAGAGCCTACAATTTGTGACAACACCAACGGTACAAGCCCTCTTCCTATCGCATACAATGTCTTTACGAACGTATTGTGTGAAAAACTTAAGCCATTCGCCAACGAACTGATTGGATCTAATCAATGCGGCTTAAGACCTGGTAAGTCCATCGTTGACCACATATTTACACTACGATAAATCATGAAAATCAAGTTGATATCTTTTGTCTGACTACAAAGAAGCTTTCTATAGCCCGAGAAGAGATCGCGTGTATGGTGTTCCTGAAAAGCTGGTAAGACTGTGCGGAATAACGTTAAGCAACTCCTTCAGCTCCGTCAAAGAGGAAACTTTCAGAATCTTTTTATACTGTGTGAGGTTTTTGACGAAGCTCTCTATTATCGTGCGACCTCTTCAATATTGTCAGCGTTCTGCAAGCAAGGTGTTACTGCTGCCTTCAGTGCCATCGAAACAGAGTCTGTTAAAGTGGGTCTAACGGTAAATAAGGCCAAGATGAAGTATATGTTGTCGATAATTAGAGACGTGCGACGTATATGGTTCCAGGCTACAGCTGACAACTATACATTCGATGTGGTGAATGAATTTATCTACCTTGGCGCTGTCATTACCGGCAGCAATGATGTCAGTCTGGAAATCAAGCGTAGGATCACTCTTGCTAACAGGTGTTATTATGGTCTCAATAGGCAAGTGAGTAGTAGAGACCTCTCTCGCGCGACAAAATGTACATTTTACAAGTCACTTATCCTACCTTTTCTTCTTTGTTTGGAGCAGAAACATGGACGATGTCAAGCAACGGAGCAGCTGCCTTGCGTGTGTTCGAGAGAAAAGTTCTACGTAATGTCTTGGATCCTTTGCGATTTAGTGATAAATTTCGTATTCGCACTAACCATGATAGCTGTACAAGCTATGTAGCAACATGGACGTTGCTCAGCGGATTAACATCCAGCGGCTATGTTGGCTAGAAAATGTTGTTCGAATGGATGAAGATGCTTCAGCGAGAAGAGTGTGCAATGCGGAAGTCAATAGCCGTGGGCATAGAGGATGTGATTGTCTACGCTGGAGATATCAGGCAGAGAAAGCCATGTACGCGATGGGTGTGACAAAGTGACGCAGGCGCGCGCTAAGCAAAATTATCTGAAGGATGTGATGCAGCAGGCCGAAATTCGATAAACGGGTCGCAAAGACCAATTATATATGTGTTTTAAATGTAATTACTGCATAGGCAGAGGATAGAAAATGAAAAACCTGACCTTTTATCGTCCACCTTAGATAAAAGAATATTTTGATTGACTACAGCTTTTGTATAGGGTGGGCAATTTCAAAGTTTAAATTAAAAAATGCAATAAAACAAAAACTGTTTAAAATTTTGCCAAATTTATATTTCTGTTGTGAAGTACAGTTTTTCGGGTAAGAAATGAAATAATATTTCATTCATATGGCTGTCGCGGCTGACCTCACAGTATCCCATTCGATCGGACCAATTTTCGAGAATTTTTTCGAGTGTATGGGGTGGTATCGCTGCAATGGCATCACAAATGTTGGCCTTCAAATGCTCAATTGTCTCTGATTTGTCTTGGCGCCCAACTGACATCACCACTTCGGCTAATTAAACGGTCATCAAACGTTTGACGCAGTAAATCGATTGTGGCATGAGATGTTTGGCAGGTTGCATATCGTTTACATTACAGAAAAAATGCCAGAACGGGCACAAGCAAATCGGTTATCATGGTGCGCTATGTGTCTCTATTGATCGTAAAGGTTGCTAAATATGAGATATTAAATATGGGTCAATGATGCTTACGCTTCACAAGCTGCACCAAACAGTCACTCGTAACGGGTGCATTGGCTTCTGTAAGATCACGTTTGGGTTTTCTGAGCCACAAATACAGCAATTTCGCTTACTAATGTACCCACCAAGATGAAAGATGATTTTTTTTTGTTTTTTGCAATTTCCAACCAATTGTCTTTGGTTTTGAAGTAAATTTCCAATAAATTCCAACGTTGCTCAATCGTAAATTGATTAATTTCGTTCGGTGGAGATAATATACAGAATTTTGTGACAGGATAGAATGACATACATAAGTACTGCCAGATTCGAAATAACTGGTTCAAATTTAGACCGATGTATTTAATTTTTTCTTTTATAAAATATTTAAATTTGAATTAAAAAAACTTTAGAAATGTTTTGTTAAAACAAACTCTTCTAATCTCTTTAAATGAAATTCATAAAACACTAGTAGACATACTTAAACGAAATATGTTGTATATGCACTGATACAACAATAAATAAATGCCATAAATGTTCAATATTTACATTAAATAAATAAAATAAATAGAAAGCAAAAAAATAAATAAAATAAAATGAAATAAAAAATAAATTCTACCAAATCTAACCCAAGAATAAAAAATGAGAAAAAATCCAACGTTGAGTTGAGTATTATTAGTTTTAAATATTAAGAGCCACGTAAGCGTTTCAAATTCTAAATGGGTGGGTGGAGAAGAGGCGAACTGTCTGAAACACTATTTCCTTTTTAAGTGTCCATGCACTAGTATTTGTGTGTATTTTATATTGGCCTGTAAGAGAATAGTATGCATGCATGAGTACGGAGAGCGAATGGCTGTGTAGCAGAGTTTAAATTTTATGTCGAATATTGATTTGAATCAATTAATTCTTGCGGTTTGAGTTGCAAAATAACTCCCTTGAATCTAATTAATTTTAATGCACGAATACACACACATATGCACACATAAACACACGTTATATTAGTTGTATAATAATAATACACACATATACTCGCATGCACGCATATGTGTATATATATGAGCAAGTGTACATAGACAAAATAAATATACGCTTAGACGCACATATTAAATCTCTAATACAATAATAAATCTGTACATACATATGTAGAGACAGAAAAAAAAGGTTTAAAACGTTTATTTACACACACAAATAAGCACATACTTATACATACTTATACATATTGATATATTGTATATGTATGTATTGATGTTTATATGTATAATCAGTATTTTTTAGTTTTATTCCCTAACCACCATACATTTAATTCCATTCAACGTTTTCACTATTTTGTTTAACAAAAATTTATACAGAATTTTGATTTTTTTTTTGTTAAAATATAAAATTCACACACACACACACACACACACACTTGCTTATCTAAAAATGTTGCTGATGTTGTTTCCTGTTCCTGTGTCGTCATTGTAAAATAGAAAATAGAAACTAAAAATGCAGCAAAAATCATTTGATTTTATTTTATATCCTCCTTTCCGTCGCTATAGTTTTTGGTTGCTGCTATTGAGTTTCTCACGGACAATACGTTTCATGTACTCATGCATTTTCTCTGTCTGTCTATCTGTTTGTGTGTCTGTCCATTAGTTCATCAGTTTTATTCATTCATTATGCAATTTGGCTACCAATTGATTTTATGGTTCATGCCGGCACATTCATTTAGACAATATTTTATACAAAATAATACACTCTGTAGTATTTGTTTAAGTGCAGAAGGAGTGTACATATTATACCATATTTTTAATAGAATCAATACAAATGATAGTCAAAGAATGCGATGGTCGGTTTTAAACGGTGGTAACTTAATGCTTCCCAGCCAAACGACGTCAGAGTTTAGCGGATCGTGTGTATAGAATAAATCTAAAAATGATTCTGTTTTCTGATTATTTGATCAGACAAATTTTTCATTAATTCATGTGTCACCTAAACATTGGGCTTTTTTGTACAGCTTGCCTTGTCTTATTGTAATATTTCTGAATTATTAAGTGACCCACCGGCCAGAGCCAGATACATTTTTCTTATTATCATATCAACAAGTCAAGCAAGCCACTCCTGAATATGGCTTTTCAGTGCATATATTTTTCAACATGCATTTGCGACTTCGTTTTTTTTTTTTTTGTTTTTTTTCAGTAAAAAAGACTCTGCTGATATTTCGGTTATCTTCAAATCAAGATAACACTTTACATGAAGAATTAAATAAGAATTAAAAGTTTGCTCAGATCAAACTTGTACCTGAAATATGTGTATATCGGAGTACACAGATATCACTGACAAAAAACCGCAAATTCTCTTTATAAGACCCAATCTTATATATAAAAAAAGAATATTTGTATGTTTGTAAACAGCTTAACCGATTTACTCGAAACTTTTATAGTATCTCTCTATATTTCTGGAAGGAACTATACGCTTTATAAATTTTAAAAATATCAACTGGGCGGTGTCACGGCCATACAGAGCGTATGTATGCATATTTATTTGTCCATATGTTCAAAATGGTAACAGAGTGATTCTCTCAATTTGGCTCAAATAGATTCAAAGTCAAGGGAATTCATCTGTCAAAAATTGGGCGGGCTTACATAAATGGTCGTGGTGCTTCTCATAAAAAGTAAATATTGATTTCAGAATATCTTGAGAACGGTTAAAAAACAGCTTCTGAATTTGGTTTAAGTATGTAGTTATTCAATACAACCCATCAGGAAAATAATGGGCGGAATTGAAGTGGGCGTGGTACCACCAACACAAAGCAAACATAAATTTTTGTATATCTTGAAAACGGCAATAGTAGAGGTTTTTAAATAGGTTCAAGCAAAGTTGCGAACAATACATAACATCAGTCAGTAACTGGATGAGATCGAATAAGTGGGTGTGGCACCTTCCAGTTATACTAAATATTGCACTTTGTATATGTGGAGAATCTTCGTTATCTATCCACATCAGAAAAACAGTAGTTATTGCAAAAACCACACTTTGTAACACCTATTTATATATTATAAATATTGTTACGAAAATAAGGTTGGGCACCACAGCATTTATTACATCGCTAAAAAAATAAACAAAAGCTGCAAGAACAACTATACGTGCCAAATCTACAACAACAACCATTAGCAGATATAAAATACATAAAAATAACACGGCAACAACAACAACAAACTAACAGCAAAAAAACAAGTAACAGACAATAACAGGCACGCAACAACAAATGCTAAGAACTGAAAGAGGTAGATGTTCACATACACATGGCTACAAAAGAACTAAAGAGAAATTAAAGGAAAGAAATGGAATCTACTTCAGGTATCGAGAGGTTCGAGAGCTTTCGATGTGTTGTGTACTCAGCCATGTAAAAAGAACATCGATGCGAACAGCAATTAGTTTACGTGTCCTAAACTCAGCGAGTGCAGTTTAAGTAAATTTAACTCAGCGAATGTGTTGTTGGTGTGAAGAGAGTTTATAAGGAGTAAACTCGTGAAGCAAGTAGTGAAGTAAAAACCAATTTAGTTGGAACCAACTCAGTAAAGAGAGTTAAGTGTTGTTAACCTCTGGTTGAAAAGGTTGTGATCGGACCTAAGTTATAACTACAAACGGATTAGAGAAAGATCTGTCGAGCAGTTCCTCATACTCTTAGCTCTTTGAAAAATAGATGGGAGAATGTACACAACACAGTTGCATGAAACATATGTTAGATTGCAATACGTCTTCACAATTCAAATAATTTTTCATTGAAGAATTGTTTTAATTTCTTCTGCATTTAAACAAATACTATGGACTGTATATTTATATTTTCCAAATTTATAACATACACACTATATGGGGACCCAAAAATACTCACAATGTAATAAAATGTATTCCTTATAGAGACACAGCAATGCTTGTTATAGAAATAATATTTATTTTAAGCTTTTCAATGTGATGTGAAAATACTTTTTTTTTTTTTTGTAATTTCCATACAATGAATTGATGTTTTAATTATACCCTACACTAGTAAAGCATAACTTAAAGGCACTACTTCTTGTGAAATTAAGAATAATTGCCTCAGTTTGTCCTAATCTTATACAGGATGGGCATTGGGATTTGAGGTTAGGAAGTAAATTGGCTGTCAAATTCTGAAATGTCAACACTTACGAGTATGTAGTAAAAAAAATCGGAAAATTTTAACCATGGAACGGTGCACTCTTGCACAAAGAATTTTAATTGTGAAAATTTACTTCGGGCAGCTTTTCCTCGTAATCAGGCTCCTGCTGAGACCGCTGTGCGTAATTTAATCGCTAAATTCGAGGCTCACGGTACTGTTGCTGACAATAGATCAAAAAAATATGTTAGTAGTGGCCGTAGTGGTGCAAACATAACCGTTGTACAGCAAAGTGTTGAGAATGAGTCTGGAACATCACCATTTTGCATAAATATCTACATCGTCACGCTTATAAAGATCAACTCGTTCAAGAATTAAGGCCAGCCGACCATTGTTGGTGTCGAACGTTTGTGAACGAAAACAATGCATTTTTCAAGAAAATCATCTTTCGTGATGAGGCCTATTTTCAATTAGGCAGTTATGTAAACAAACAAAATTGTTGCAAAATCCACAAACAGTCCTCGAAAAACCATGACATCCAAATAAAGAGACCGTATGGTGTGGTGTATGGTTAGGCGGCATCATCGGTCTGTATTTTTTCGAAAAAAGGGCCGTCACCTTGAATTCTCTGCACTACCAAACCATAATAACCAAATTTTTGTGACCACAATGGGCTAATGTTAACATCAGTGAACTTTTATTTTAGCAGGATGGCGCCACAAGCCACACAGCCAGCCAAAAAATTCAGTTATTGCATGATGAATTTCGCGATCTCGTAATTTCTCGATTTGGCCGCCCCGTTCTTGTGATTTAACGCCGCTAGACTATTTTCTCTGGGACCATTTGAAAGATCGGCTTTACGTGAACAAACCATAAGCAACTGACAGTCTGAAAGATGAAATTTGGCGCTACACTGACGAGATAAGCAAAGCTTTGTTGCAAAATTTGGTTCACAATTTTGTGAAAAGAGCGGTTTTCTGTCGACGTGCGAGAGGTGTACATTTGCCCGACATCATATCACAAATATTAATTCCCATAACATTCCACGAAGGAATATGGGGACTTTTTTCTCAGTCAATGAGCTGCACCTGATTCTACTTTTAAACTTATTGAAAGGGACCTACAGTTTAACGCCGGCTCCTAACGGCAAATGCATTTAGAGAAGTTTTCAATAGTAGTAATACTCATAACCAGTTACTAGCTAATGTTAGTAGGTGATACCGCTGTCGAAAAACTTTTTTCTTTTTTTTAAAATGGTCTGGCCTGGAATTGAACCGACAACCTTCTGGTTGGTAGGCGGGTGATCTTACCTATCATGCCATAGCGGCACACGTCCGACATCATATTCCATTATTAATTTCCATATTTCTGTTTTATAAAGGTGTGAATAAAACCAAATTTGTCTCAAAAAAAAAAAAAAAAAAAATAAAAAAATTGTTTTTAAGCTGTTTTTACTTCCCAACCTCAAATTTGCGCACCCTTTGCAAGCTATTTAATATTTTCATAACTTTTAAAGGTTTATTGAAGAAGATTGTGGACAATACTTTTAAGGATTATTTTTACATGTGAGAAGTGCAATTATTGAAAATGTTGACAAATTGAATTATATACGATTTTCCCTAAAGTATGACTCATAGTCGTATTGACTTAAGCCACATTATTTTTTCTAAAATCGAAATAGTTTTATTGAATAAAATGTTGATGTTTAAATGGTTGAATGAATTAATACTTTGATGGTTTTGATGAGATATATCAATGGTATTCCACAAAATACATTCAATGAACGCTTAAACATTTAATTTTATTCCCATACTATTTTATTTTAATTTTTTTTTTAAATTTACAAATTTTAGTTTTAACAATATACGCAAATAAAATATATTTTAAATGCTGAAAATAGGATTTATTTTGGGCTTATTAATATAAAAATCTAAATCGTGTTTTTAATTTAAGAAACATAATACAGAGGGAAAATATAAAACTTATTGATGTTATTCGCTACATTTGTTTTATTAAAACTCCTATGGAATGATGAGTTAAAAGAACAACCTTTTCAAGTGCAGTAACAACTACTCCACCTTCACATGTTCTGTCCTCTCTCGCTTGTCTTTTAACGCTGAGTACTTGTCTAATAAGCGCTTAATGCTACAAATAATTAATCTCTTATTTTATGCCACACTTTAGTCAGAATTCATCTGCTTAATTTAATTAAGCGGATATGAAGAAAAACTTTTCCTACTTGAAAAGGTAACCGCCTCCTACATAAATGCATGATTTTATGAATGTATTGAAGTACTCGTAATACATACATACATATGTAATATTTATAAATAAAATAATTTTTCCTTAAAAAATCTCTACATAAGGACTTGGGTAGTCAAATAAAAAGCAACTTTTCCTTTATTCCCTTTTAAAGGTATTTCTCGTATATTCCTGCGAATCATATGCTAATAGAGTTATTATCCCTTGGCAGGGAATGAAGACTTCCTTTAATATTTTTTTATTTTTGTTTTTTTCTTCTTGTTTGTTTTATAAGCAGTGGTTTTATGATACACGAAACAGCATAATGATGTTGACAGTTGTTAGTATGCTTTAATTAAAATGATTTAAATTGAAAAAAGTACACAATAATACACGGATTACAAGTCTTTCAATTATAAAAAAAACAAGTTAAATAGCAACTCTTTTGTCTGTCAAAATTAATTATTGGTATTATCAGCTCTGAAATATTGAAGGTCTTTCCTAAAATTTTCTTGAAACATATCTTATTACCAAAATAAAAAAAAGCCTAAAAGGAATATACACATCAGCGCTTTTAAAACTGTATTGTGGAAATTTGGTAGCTCTGTGTCACCCTGTCAATCCCGTACTTAGTTGTATTATCTGGCAGTACTACCATTTCGACTATCTTTACATTACATTTGAATTAACGGATATAAAATAGAGGTTATGAGACATTTCCGGAACTTTCCAAACTGTGGGCAATGGGGTATACAAAGAGACTGCTTTACTTACAAGACAGTTAGTTATCGTTTTGCTGTCATAATTAAATGACGTGTTTAAGCGGAAATAAAAGTGTTGTATTAAGACAAACTGTACAAAAGTTATAGTATAGTAAATAAAAAACTGTTGTGTCGTTAGTTTTATTTTAACGCGATTTAAACCAACTCAAACGTTTTAAAAAGAATAATACGTAACAATATTTTTGCCAAACAAAGTATCCCTTTTTAACGCACTTTTGACAATCTTTTATGATCTGCACACCGCTATTTTAAGATCTACAGACCTTTGCAGCAAAAGACATACCAACGAAATAATTCAAGAGCTCCATCGTGATGTAGATATCGGAGTCAACTTAAAATGTGCAATAATTGAGACATTTCATATTAATATATTTTATATTCACACTGGTACGCAACAAGCCTTTCCCCACACTACTCATTATCTAAATATAACCGCTAATGCAGCAAAGGAAAATTGCTGCCCCACACGGTATTCAGTGGCGAAGAACACCTACCAAATGAAAGTTACGTCTAACAACATTTCTCTGATGTTAACCCTTAAATACCTAACACCGTCTGCGGACGGTCGTCGAAAAAGCAGGTTTAGACAAAATCAACAAAATTTTCAATTTGACAAATTAAAATTTTCGGTACCGTTATGTTAAGAATTTTTGACTTACGACATGGGCAAATTTAAATCGAACGTCCACCGACACTACTCTATCTATCCTCCTTCCCACAATCTATTTTCATAGTACCAGTACAATGCACTGCATGAGTAGGGGTTATCTCCTGAGTGCTGGTCTTATTGAAAAAAAAGACACCTGGCTCGAATCGTATGACTTCTAGACTGGTACGATAAGTTGCAAGAGCTTTCGCTTCTAATAAAGTCCAGTCAACTATGGATAGTGGATGCATTGGCCAGAAAGGGTTCCTTGGCACCCTATATCGATTCGGAGCGTTGTTCAATGTAATCCAGGATTGGAAAATGGACTGGCGCTTGGAACAACTGGAATGCTCAAAGGGAACTTCACCACTCGAGGGCAGCGATGGTACGCAGTTTAAAAGTTGTTCTGAAATTTTCAAGTATGGAAGCCTAGACTTAAAATTGCTTGCGGAGTTTCTGATGGACCACTATAGACTACTAGTGGAGCTGAAGACGATGGCGGTCAGAAATGTAGGGTACTTTATAGATTAAGGTGGAAATGTTTAGGCAGACATAGGGTTTTACTGGGTGACATATCCTCCATTATAGTGTTTACAAGGAAGGCAACTGATCTGCGGAACAAACTATAGACCGGAAGGGGCACAAAGATCCCATGGATCGCTATGTTCTGCCATAGTGTCTGGTCGATATGATGAAAGTGATAACATAGAAGCCTAGTTATACTTTAAAAACGTTTGAGTTCGTTTAAATTGCGTTAAAATAAAATAAACACCGCTATTTTTATTGTTTTACTGTTATTTTTTTATTTATTACACAACAACTTTTATACAGTTTACAACAACTTAATATTCGCTTATACAACACTTTTATTTCCGCTTTAACACGTCTTTAACTTACAATAGCCAAACGATAACTAACTCACATGTAGGTAAAACAGCCCTTTATATACCTAATTGCCTGTATTCTAGAAGGTTCAGGAAATATCGACCATCTTCTATTTCCACATCCGCTAATTCGAATGTAACGTAGAGATAATCGATGTGGCAGTGCTGCCAAATTGTTGTTGTGTTGTTTTTTATTTCGTAACAATGTATTATTAAAGTATTGTAGAGTTTTGTTTTCATCTTTCGAAAGGGGCTTTATTCTCAAAGTGTTTGCTAAACCCATGCCTCTCTGCTGACATCGTTCTTATGCTTAGTGGGTAATTGAAATAAGCAAATTCCAACACTACATTGAAATTCGAACTGACGCCAAAACTTTTGCGTCATAATCATCGTTTTGTCGTCTTTTAAATCCAAACCCGTTTTACTGATGTGACATCGGCTTAAACTCTGGTATGTCATTATTAAAAATAACATTTGCTATAACAAGAGATTAGACTTTTGACCACATATGGTAGGTTTCTTCTAAATTGTCCTGGAAAGTGATCAAAGGGTCATATCTGGAGACAAAGCACGGGTATATAACAATGACTTTAAGACCAAAGCAGAAGAGCCAAGATCAAGAAGAGCATTATTAATTCTTGACTCATCAGAAAATTTGCTATTAAAGCTAGTAGCGCCCTCTATGAGTGATTTTTTATTAACAAAAACTGTCTCCATTAAAAAAAATTAAGAGAAAGAAAAAAATTCGCGAAACAAGAGATGTTTTTTCTCAGACCAAAAATAGCAAAAATAAAAATGAAAGTAAAGAGAAAGCTTTTATTCAGTTAAAGAAAGTTGTCTTCAAATATTCTTACAACTTCTAGACTTTCTTCCAGTGGCCCCCTTTTTCAAAAAAAAAAAAATTTTAACAAAAATAAAAAGCAGGGATTTTGTTTATTTCCTTTTCACTTCACTTTATTATAAAGGGGGTGGATTTTGTTTTTTTCTTTACAAAAGAACCAACTAAGGGTTGAGGAACTTTCCTTAAGAGGGGGTTGTTTATTATAGATATGAATGAACTACAGCAGGAGAGTGTAGGTGTTTGTTTGACTAACTTGACTTTGAGTTATTTTTTTAAGCTTCAAGCAGCAGAAAAAGTTTCTTTGAAATGAAATTCTTTTTCAAAGAAATCATTCTTAACGGTGGCATAGAATTCTAAGGAGCTATTTAACGTACAAAATTTACAATAGATGGCGTAGTGAGTATATCGCACAAAGCTTTCCCTTTTTCAAGAATATTTATGAGAAGAAATTAATAATTTAAAAATGATAAATAACTGCCCAATTTTTCAATCAATAGAAAAGATATACAAAAAATAATCTTTTTATTTTAATGAGACACCATTTTCTTTTGTCTAAATTTTTGCCGTTATGTCATGTGTTTATAATACCATCCCTTTTCCTTTTATTTACACCCAATCTTTCTTTCTCTTTTCTATGTTTCTCTTCTATTTCTCTAATGCTCATCAACCAATTATATATTGCGGTTAACCACAAAATTTATTTTAAAGATTCTCTTCAACTTACACATGCCTGCATCATGTGTATTAGAAAGTGTTGGCAATATATAGTTTCCATCTCTGTCGTCGCATAGATTTTCTTGGGGAATATCAATTGTACGATTGTGTGTCACTCGCTAACAGGGAGTGTGAGTGCTTATGCTTGTATTTTAGTCGTAAATATCTCTTTTGTGTCGATATGAAAACTCTTTATATTTTATATTTTCATGTTTGTTTTTGTTATTTTAGTTTTTTTTCAACCCTTTTTTATTGTTTTTTGTGGTCTGTCTATCTATATGCCCTCATATACATATTGATGTCGAGACTTGGGCTGTTTTGATATCATAACTTAAGCCGTAAATACCGTTTGTGAAATTTGAAATCTAAAAAGAGGTGAGTTCTCTTGAAGAGGGTTAGTTTTTTTCTGAAGAACTAATATTCTTTTCTTTTCTTAGATTTTCTTGCATATTTTTGTACGAAAAAAATAAACTTTTAACTGACTTGCGGTTTGCCACAAAGCAAATAAAAAATAACAAAACGAATCATAGAATGTCCTCCTTTAATAATTTTCAATAAGTCAATGGATTTTTTAAGTTACTTTCTTATCATTTTTGTTGTTTTCTTTTCCTTTAATTTTTTGACTTCATCCGAACATTTTTTATTGATCCCTAATGATAAATAAAAATGAAAAAACACTTCGTACTATCTATACGTCTATAGTTCGTAAGCATTAATTACAGAAAATCGATATCATTTTTTTTTAATTTTATTTTAGTTTTTGCTTAAGTAACTACCTGATACCATAATAAACTTTTATTAAAAACTTAAAATCTGTCATTAAATCATGAGAAATCTTGGAATTTATTACACAGTGCGAGACAAATAAACGAAGTTGAAACATCTGGGAAATAACACTACTTTTCTGATAGGCGTTGTCAAGTGGAACAAGGATATGTTTTTGGAATTTTCAAAACACCTCCAAAATCTAGAGTTACGGGTAAAAAACCGATTTGCCAGACCTTTATGCAGTTTTAAGTCAATAAATTCGTTGAATATTACCCGACTTAAGTTTATTTTCGGGTTTGGAAATAAGTGAAACGAACCATTTAAATGATATATGTGTCGAAAATTAAAATCGGGTAATAATCGAAAATTTCAAAAGCAGATGCTTCTTCTGCTCGGCAGCGCCCATCAGAAAAATATAATTATTTCTTAAGTATTTCAATTTCGTTCATTTTTGTCACGCTCAGTAATATAAAGTCTACCCAGCCTACCTAAAAGTAGCTAAAAACGTAAGTCAGCAAGACCGAAAACTGCTCTTGGTTCATCTGTGAATGTTATTTAGTTGGTTAATTACAACGGGTAGATAGATATTGTTCCAGTTCAATTAGATCCAATACTGATCCTACTGTGATGCCCAAGCGGACCTACATGTCCGCTTTCAGGCCTGAAAAAAATCAACCAGACACAAGCACAAAGGGCGAAAGCCTATTGATACTTACACCAGGTATCCGAAGCAATGTATTGCTGAAAAAAACAGTCCTAATATCCTAATGATTCGGAAACTGACATTAAAAATGTTCGACAATCTCCTTCTCTTTCTCATATTGACAACTCCTAGAATAATCATTGAACGGAAGGTCCAGTATCCTAGCATGCACACCCGCCACGCAGTACCCAGGATTCGCAGCATATGTTATGGTATCCCCATGTTAGACTCCGAAATAGCCCGAATGTATAACGGACAGATTTGTATGGATACAGAGCAGGTGGGTTCATTCTCCCACTGTACTTGTACCATGTCCAACATAAGTCGCAGAACCAAAAGTCCGTAAAAGGAAAATGACATCCCAACTAGATGGTCAATCTCCTTGTTACCAAAAAGAAAGCTTTCATTCGCTTGTTCGCCCACCGTACAACTCCCTCGGGTGTCAGGCTGAACCCTCACTCAGATAAGCTCAAGGTCTGAATATATCGGCATTTTGTTTAGAGACGACCGGCATTCATGAACTAGTCGTGATGTCGAGTAGACACCGGAGAACGCCTTAATCGCAGTCTGACTGTCCGTACAGATCCTTATATCAAATACGTTATAGTACATCCTGCTATCCGCTGCCCTCTTTATCATCGAGACCTCCACCTGTGAGACACTGAACCCATATTCAGAAATAAAGAGACCACCTCCAATCATTTTCAAGGTTTTCGGCCCGTCCGTGTACACCTCGACAGAGTCGGGAAGGTTTTGGGTGTATAGTAATCCACCCTACCAGTGATTGTATCCAAATACCACACTATGGCCGCATGCCCATAAGTTTTGTCAAAACATGCTCTCGTCATTCTCAACCGTATCGCAGATATAGTCGCCATCTGCTTAGTCATTAGATCCACCGGATGCCAGTTCAGCAATACAAACAAGGCCTTCGAAGGAGTGGACCTGAGCGTACCCGTAATCAGCAGTGCCGCACTTCGCAGAAACCTCTTAATGATTCGTCAATATATGGATTTGTCTAGAGATTTCCACCACACAACCGCATCACACATAAGTACCACCGTGTCAAAAATCCACGTGGAATTACTAGAGTTGAGACCCCAAGACCTGTACTCTGAAGTTAGGATAGCTTGGAATCCAGGACTACCTCCAGATACTTCGCGCTATCCGACAGCCCCTGTTGACACTGTAGGGAAAGAGATGTAATTTTGTATCTACGCGTGAACAGCACCAATTTCGCCTTTCATTGGTTAATGCTCAACCCTCCGTCAGGGCTCCATCAACTAAGAAAGCCAAGAGATGTCTAAAGGCGCTGCTACATTGTGGCGACAATGTAGATCAAGAGTCTCCCTATGAATCTAATTACGGACCATGAACATTCAGTCCTACCAGAGCCAACTTAATTGACTTCGGTGTCATATTATTATATATTCTATATCCTTCCTGAATGACATATGTATAAAATATTAATTCTTACAAATTTCCTATTGGGTTTTTTTATTGCAGTCATCTACTTAAGAAGAGAACACATCAAATGCATGTTGTAATTAATAAAATACGAAAAAATTCCTTAAGAAACAAGCAACGTTGTAAGTATGTGTTGGATTTTTATCGGGTGAAGAGAAGAGAAGAAAATAAAAACAAAATGAAAAAGAATAAGGAATTAATAGCTTATCCAACATAAAAAGTATCGCCTTTCAAGTCACTAACCACGAAAGATATTTCTTCGTTTCAAAAAGCAACAATGTAAGCAGCTATTCTTCCAAAGTATGGCACAAACACTTGTAAACTTTAAGTGGAAAAAATGGCTAAACAAGTTTTTTTTTTATAAATTTTCTACATAAAATTAACCCATTAAAAATAGCATTCAACAGCTATATATGTAGGTTAGGTTAGGAATAGAGCCTCAGAGAGATATTTGGCCCATTGTGGTACCACAAGCCTAGAAGCTAACCGGAGGATCAAACAGTTGCCATAAGAATCCATTTAGACTTCAAAATAAATCTCGTAGTTGCGTTGACTTTCTTTTTGGAAAGATCAGGCTAAACTGGCAAGAAACAAGAACCAAAAACCCTCCGTCGTCTCATGGGAAAGACTAGACACTGATGCTTGAGGTGAAAGACTGTCACTACTTGCTCTTCAGAACCACAACTCCTGCAAAAATCATGCGACTCGGGATGCCGAGTCTGTCGGCAAGTCCCCCAACCAGGCAATGATTTGTGAGGATCCCAATGATGCGAAAAATGGTAATGCGATTTAAAGACAGAGGGCATTAAGTCTTCTTTTAATCGAGGTTGGTCCAGCAGAGCCTTGCTACACTGGATGTGCTTTCATGCCGTCAACGAGTTTGAGGCTCGCCATACATCGGGGAATATCCAGCCTGACCGGAACAAAATTGCAAGCTCAGTACCTGCCCCAGACAGTTCATCAGCAACGCAATTCCCTAAGATATCCCTGTGTCCTGGAATTCATATAAGAATTATTCCGAGATTTTTAAGAGAAACATACGGCATTAATGTCTGAGGATAAACATCGAGGTAATGCTCGCAAAGGTCTTGATTGCAGCCTGGCTGTCCGAGTAAATCAGGCTCAGGCAACTTATAAAGCGGTCTTTTGTCAGAACCATAGCACCTAAAAACTTGGGTCGTTCGTTTTATGTCTCGTGCTCGCGAGTTTTATTTTTTAATTTATGTTTACGACTTTTTTTCTTTAAATCGTGAGCACGAAATTTATACTGCGAATAAATTAAAGACAAGCAATTCATTTCAAAGCATGTTGTTGGTATAAGATTAAATGCGTAATACCCTGCTTGACCTGGGATTCGCAATAATCGATTTTCCGCTATTAGTGAAGAATTTTCAAAACAAAAGTATTTGTTTTTGCCGAACAAAATTGCTTCACAGAGCATAGAACATTGCTATTCATTTCTCAATTCACATATATTCTCATGCTATTCTTTTAGCTGTCACTGAAACAGCCACGAATGAACATGCGTATCGGGTATATACTGATATTCTTCTATTTTTGTCTTCTTGTTTTGTTAAAGATGTGTGTACGTGTGTATATATTGTGTGCAGTAGCCAACAACTATCGCACACATGCTTGTTTTACATTACACAAACAACATTTACTAAAAAGAATTGCTCGTTTTCAGCTTGTTTCTCGTAGTTGCTTTTCGAATCGGTTTGGGTACGAGTTTTATTTTTGATTCTTCTCACGAGTCGTATTTAAAATTTTTTTTAAATTCGGCTCCCAAGATGAATCGTTCTTTACGAATGAATTCAATTCGAGCACTCTTGCTAGTCTGGCCAGAACCATATATGTACACTCTTAACAGCATTGTGGAGCCATTGGTATAGACCTCAAGAGAATTTTGAGGATCTCTGGCCCGTTAGACCAGAATCCTTCCGTGACTATCTCGAAGTCAAAACTCCGGTCGAGAAAGTTATAAAGGCTATGTAGGAAACTCAAATATATCTGTCGTTTCCTAAGTATCTCAGTGTCCTTAAACTCGAATATATCTATGGTTTACTAAGTATCTCCATAGTCCAGATTGGGCCAGGAGTTGACTGAAATTAGTCTTATTACCACCAACTTAGCTCTCTACTTCAAAAACAGCAGTTATGTATATATTGACCGCCATATTCATAAAAAAAATTTGCGATTTATAAGTTTTATAAAACGTAATTTGTATGAAAATTTATAAAATTTCCTTTATAAACCTTTTTTAGTTAAGACTATTTTTATGAATACAGGGGTAAATAAGCAAGATCTATAAGTAAGCTAAGATCTCAAAAAGTTACAAAATGTATAGCTTAAGTCTGAAATAAAAATTTATTATATTTCGTAAAGGATTTCATATTCTGCCAAAAGGGTTAACACGTAATCGTATGTATGTGTATGTTCTGGTGGCATGTATAGCGACCATATTTGTTTTTTGCTTTTCTACTCGCACAACAGTAGCAATAGTAGTAGCAGTAGTGGCAGCATCAGCAACAGCTATAGATTATAGTAATTTATAGAGAGTTTATAATTAAAAATTATCCCAGACTGGCATGGAAAATAAACCAACAGAAAAACCCGACTAAAACAACTTTAATTCACAAAAAAAAAACAAACAAAATATTTGCTTTTAAGTTATAATAAAAACAAGTAACTTGGCTTAATACGTACTACGTATTGAAAAATGTATCGTTTAACTCGTAGCAGTTGTACTCGTATCTATAAAAAATACAACCATAAGGCAAAGTCTTGTAATATAAATATTTTTACTTGTTTTTTTTTATTAAAAATATATTTATTTTTTGTGTTACTATATTGCATACAATCTTTACTCAAAATTTTATTATACTTAATAAATTCAAAGTAATTTTACAAAATACTTTTTGGTAATATTAAAAATTATACATTTTTTAGCTCAACATCATTACAGAATTCAGCGCCAACGTTTGCTTACAAAAAACTAAGGGTATTCACTCTAAATAATGATACTAAAAGGGGGTCATATTTTAGATAAATTCAATTTAAATAAAAATTTTATTTCATATGAGTTTACTGACCAAAAATAAAAAAAAAAACAAATCGAACGATTTAAAAAAGTCAGGCAGATAAAGATGATTTAACGATCAGCGCTAACAAATTATATCCATTAGGTATACTCAACAGCTGTAAATGGCTAAATGTTAAATTATCGCAAAAGAACAATTTAATACAATATTTCAAATTGTTTTAATTGAGTCAAGCATAATCGGCAAATCGAAATTGACGAATAGATATATTAAAAATTGTTTCTATCAGGAACAGCCAGTTTTGACTAAGGTTCAGCTTTTCAAAATATATTTCATGACGCTTGGTTCAGAACGCTGTTAATAGACTTTCTTTGATGATTAATCCATTGTAGCTCCCTCCATATGATTTTGCGTAGTGGTGATCTTTACCTTAGCATTGTATTTTTTTCCCAGTAGGTGGCGTTTTTTCTGATCATTCGTCTGAAGTTTGTCATCGGGGCTTTAGATGGAGTTGTCTAGAGGAAAGTTGAAGCCTCCTTATTAAGCATTCGAAACCATAATTAAATTATTCTTCGTCATGTTCTCTGCTGGGGCTCGCAACTGGGTCGTTTGTGTTGATATGCGTGCACTCTAATCACTACAACACGCCATCCCCTCCTATATATTTATATATATAATTATAGCTTCGTTTCGAGTGTTTAATAAAGAGGCTTCAACCTTCCCTCCAGACAACTCCATCTAAAAAAATAAAGATGATGACAAACATCAAACGAGTTATCAGGAAAAAACGCCACCTACTGGGAAATAGTTATAATGCTAAAGTAAAGATCACCACCAATATCCACCAATCGATATGGAGGGGGCTGCAGTGGATTAATCATCTAACTTGACTAATGAAACTGAAACAAAGCAATGAATGCTTTGTGGAAAGCCAATATACTCCCTAGAGGAGCGAAGGAGAAAACAAATAATATTTTCGTAGACGCCTTCTTCTACCTCATTTTAAAAAAAGATAAGAGTGATGAAGCCTTATTTTATGGTATTGGATAAGTTTCCCTTAATAAGAGAAAATGTTGCATATCGATTTAACCACTTACTATATTTTAACATGGGTTCAACTGATCACGGCATTTTAAAGCAAACTGTCACAATTTTAAAACCTTCCTAGAGTGTTTTATTTTTCATATTGATTTGCCAGAACTTATTGAAAGGAAACGTGAATACAAATTGCAGTTTAAAGTTGGACAGATATTATTCATTCTATTCAACGGGACGTGAAAATACATCGTTTGATTTCATATGGTATTTAAAAGCTTGGTTTTGGAGATTGAACTTCTTGCTTTCGATGCTGATATTGGTTGTTTCAAGTTTAAGTGGGTACACGTTAAAAATTCAGTGTTACTTATATCGGGTGGGTCAGTATAAAGTTTAAAATTAAAAATGCAATAAAACAAAAACTGTTTGAAATTTTGCAAATTTTTTGTTGTTGTTGCGATTAGAAATGAAATATTATTTCATTCATATGGCTGCCGTGGCTGGCCTCAGAGCACTTCATTCGATCGGATCAATGTTCGATTACTTTATCGAGTGTATGGTGTCGTATCTGGGCAATGGCATCACGAATATTGGCCTTCAAATGCTTAAATTTTCTCCACTTGTCTTTAACAGCGTCCCACAGAAAATAGACGGCCGTCAAACGTTTGACGCAATAAATCGATGGTGGCATGAGATGTGTGGCAAGTTGGACCATCCTGCTGAAACCAAACATCGTTCACGGCAATACCATGAAGAGCGGGCAAAAAAATTGTTTATCACGCTGCGATAGGAGTCCCCATTGAACGTAATGGTTGTGCCGTTAGCATTTTCAAAGATATATAAGCTAATGATGCCTCCACTCCACAAGCCGCACCAAACAGTCACTAGCAGTGGGTGCATTGGCTTCTGTAAAACCACGTTTGGGTTTTCTGAGCCCCAAATAAGCCAATTTTGCTTATTAACGTACCAACTAAGCTGAAAACGAGTTTCATCCGAAAAACGATTTTTTTTTTTGGCAAAATCGATATCATCGTGAAGTTTCTCGTTGGCCCATCTAGCGAAGCAAAAACTAAGCTGATGGTCATGCGGCTTGAAGTCTTGAACTAATTATTGATTAATTATTGAGAACTAAAACGAGTTGATGTTAATGAATTCTCACGCACACTTTCACGACACAGCTTCAATATTTTCGGGTGTACGATCTGTACTAGCGCGCTTCGGTGTTGGCGCATCAATAATGTAACCGGTTTCACGAACTTTAGCAATAAACCGTAGTATACCGTGAACTGTTGATCCTTCTATGCAACCAAATTTTGTACGACATTTTCGTGCAATTTCCTACCAAGTGCTTTGTTTGGGAAATAAATTGTCCATAAATCCCAACGCCGCTCAAGCGTAAATCGATTTATTTTCTTCAGTGAAGATCATATACAGAATTTTGTGACGGAATGAAATGATATAAGTATTGCCAGATTCGAAATAACCGCTGGTTCAAATTTAGACTGATAGATGGCCCATCCTATATAAACTACTTTTAAGCGATAAGTTTTTACTGGTTCTTGGTGTGCTTGTTATCGCATATGAATATTTTTTAGGAAAAATGTTATTCTTTTGTTTGTTAGCAACAAGAGAATGGCAACTTTTGTATACCAATTTTTCTTCTAAAGTACATATTTTGAGTGTGAAAACAGCATGTTGTCCATCAAAGCAGAGATTAATAAGTTTGGCTAAAAATGAACTCCAGGTGGCGCTGAAGGCATTACAGATAACAACCATTTTATAATGATCTGTAATAAAAAAATAAAAATAAATTTATTATATAAGGTCCGCCATCTAACGCTTTTTTTCAACTAGAGCTTATTTTGTGAATGGTAACACTTAGCTGTCTGATTTGACAGATAATTAGTTTTATCCTTCCGCTGAACGAATATGGTTGTGTATACGCTTGAACAACGCTGGGAAATATTGCGATATTACTTTGAAAATCATGGTAATGTTGTAGAATGAAAAAAAGAAAAAAATCATCTTTTCAGATGAAGCTAATTTTGATCTTGGCGGGTATATAAACAAGCAAAATTGTCGCATTTGGGGCACAGAAAACCCGCACGCATACGTTGAAAAGCCGATACACCCAAGACGAATCACTGTTTGGTGCGGATTTTGGTCTAGAGGCATAATTGGGCTATTTTTCTTCGAAAATGAGCAAGGAGTGGCCATTACAGTCAATGGCTATCGTTATCGGGCCATGTTGAACGAATTTTTGCTCACAAAAATTGAAGAGGAGGATATTAGATATTTGGTTTCAACAGGACGGCGCTACGTGCCACACAGCCGAAGCTACACTCGATGTTTTGCGCCTTGTTTTTGAAGATCGCATTATTAGCCGCAGAGCTGATGGCGTTTGGCCACCTCGGAGCCACGATTTGACACCGTTGGACTATTATTTGTAGGGTCCCGTCAAAGATAAGTGTTACGTCAACAATATTCGTGAAGCCATTGGTGAAATACAATACGGCTAACAATACGGCGTATTAACGATGCTTGAAATCGTCAGTAGGCTTCAGCTCTTGAGTCAAGTGAACCGTGTAAGCGTATGACTATATGATGCTTTTCATTATTTACAAAACTTTTGTAATAAATTGTCTCTTATAAATCGTTTTTTAACAGTTGTCAGTGCTGGCGATTTATGACGGGCAACAATGTTGTTTGTCAATGATATGAAGTTATCAAGGCAAGTGATTTGGAAGCAGCAAATACGCATTTACAAGTGACAACATTTTTTCTCCTTACATACAGAAATGAATGTCTGTTTGCATATACATATGTATGTATGTTTGTTTGTTTGTGCCTTATAGACAGCTAAACGGCTGAACTGATTTTCGTGAACGTTCTACAGTATCTCTCTGTATGTCTAGAAGCGACTATAAACTATAGATATAAATTTCATAAATTCCAACTGGGCGATGCCACGACCATACAAAGTGAATATTTTTTTGTCTATATTTTCAACATGGTAATGTTAAGAGTTTCTATATTTGATCCAAATAGCTTCTTAGTCATCAATCAAAAAGTAAGGCGAATCGGATAAATGCGCATGGTACTTACCATACAAAGTAAATATTGATTTTTGTATATCTTAAGAACGGTTAAAGTATAAGTTTCTGAAATTTGTCTAAAAGTTTTCGTAGTCAACATAAATCATCAGTAAAAAATTAAATATTTAATTTTGTTTAACTTTAGAACGATAATAGCAGAAGTTTTTAAATTTGGTTTAAACAACATCGTGAACACAACACTTCTTCAGTCAGTAACAGGGCGAGATTGGAATAGTCAATGTACATCATCAGTCAAAAAGTGGGCGGAGTAGGACAAGTAGGCATGTATATCTTAAAAACGGTTAAAGTGTAAATTCTTCATCTGAACACTAAAAATTTACAAATTTATATTTAAAAAAAAATCGAACGTTTATTTGGAATTAAAAAAGAATTTAAGTGCTTCGTTATAAAACTTACATTCAACATTAAAGGTATATATAGGGTCCGCCTCGATATTGTGCTTAAAAATTGGACCGATCGTGTAGGCTACTGCATGGCCAGCCGAGGCAGCCATTTGAATGAAATTATTTTGCATTATTAACCGGAAGGATTGTACTTTCAAATAAAAAAAGAAATTTGAGAACATATTCAGTAGTTTGTTTTGTATAGCATTTTCAAAAAAGAAATAAAATTATTTGGCGGACCCTTTATTTCGTAAAAAAACCTGCAGTGTGAAGTGAATACCCCTACTGAACATTTATAAAATTGTTTGTCGACTATGTACAGAATCAAATATCGTTGAAACGTTTTTTTTTTTCTCAAATTTAATAATATTTTTTCTCTTACATATTGGAAATATTGATTTGTGTTGTTGTTGGATTTCACTAAAAATATTTGTTTTTTCATATTTTCCACTGTATTTTAATAAAGATTCATGGCATATTTGTCTGCTAAGCTGATTACACTGCTAAGCAAGATTCTTGCAGTTCAAGTAGGAGTACTACTTTTTTGTTTTTTTTTATCTTTTTAGAGAATTTAAATTGATTAAAAAGCGTTTAATTTGGTTACAATAAAATATCGTTTTCTTTAGGTTTCTTTTTCCAGGACTATTCGAACATTCACTTTGGTGTTTATCAATTTGTTTTATGGTTTTTCTTCAGAAGTGGTCGAAAGGTATAGCAGGAGTGGGGTATAAAGTTTTAAATTAAATTAATTAATTTTGCTGATTAACAAACGCTATTCGTTTTTGTGTTCCATTCTCGCCATTCTTTCTGTGCTAAACAAATACTAATTTATTTACAAAACTTTATCCCTTTTCTCTTTCAACAACAGCCATCATTTCTCAAGCTCAAGTGGCCCGACCGCTCCGAGTTTTTTCGTATTGTCCTATGCTCTGTTGTTGTATACTCTGTCGCTGCTCTGTAATGGATGCCTGGTTTATTTGATTTTCGTTTATTTTTGCCCTTTCGCTGTTTATTCATTTGTGAATGAATGAATTTGTTCTCCGTTTGTCTACTTAACCCAAAAGTAAATGCCAAAAATTTCAAACACTAATGAATTATCCTTGATTAGGATAATGTATGATGTGGTTCCTTATAAAATGCTATCGTTTTTTCCTTTTGAAACTTAAAAAACTTTTCTTTTTTTGTTGTTAATTTTTGCCAGCCACTCTACTCATTTATTCATTCCAAAATTGACCAAAAGATGAGGGTGATAGTGATGATGGCGTTGATGATGTTGACGTCTATGACGACGATAAGGACTTTCTTCGTTGATTTCAAAAAGAGTGAAAGAGAGAAAGGGGCAACAATTTATTAAAGAACTCAAAAATATGGAAAAAAGAAAACTAAGCCACTGTTTCTGGCTGACTGTTTAATTCATAATAGCAATTTATGAAAAGAGCCAAATTAATCAGACTAATAACGTAAACATCCCATAAAGATGGTTGTGGCATAAGCATTTTATACCAACTTTATGGCAACAACAACAACAAAGAAACAGAAAAAGAAATTTCACTTACTAATGAAAAGATTTACGATAGACAGCCCCAAAAAGGCTCGAAAAATACTATTTTGTAACAAAAAATTAACATCTTTAAGTAAAAGTTAGTATTTTAACTCCCTCTCTCTCCAAAAATATTTTTCGTTAAGTGGCTGCTCATTTTCATTAAATATTGTTTTTAAGGAAAAAGTTTCATATTTTTTTCTTTTTTTTTTAAGGAGAAATTGTAAAAAAATTTATATAAAAATTATTCATAATTTAGGACAATTTGGCCTGAAAAGATTTTTTGGTGGTTGTAATAAAGAAAAAAAATATGGTACAACGTCTTTAAAATAAGAGAGAAAGACAATACCCACCGCACACACAGTTGTTGGATTTTTTTAAATATTTTATGGCCAACATTAAAAAAAAAAATTGAAATTTGTTACTTTCAAAGTGACCGTTATGACGCCATTGCTGTTAATGATCGCCAAACTAAGACACTTTTTAATAAGTTTAACCAAATAATCAATAAACAACATTACGCTCTAGAAAGGCCGAAACATACTACCTTGATCACAAAGTTTCAGGAATAGCCCCCGTGTGGCGGTCCCATTGTTCCGATTTGAGTTTTTTTTGTTTTTTGTGAAGTTGGTACATCTGAAACGCGGCCCCCGTAATGGTTTTTTAACTCGATTGAACAGGAAGAAGTCACAGAAAGCCAAATCAGGTGAATTTGGTGGCTGTTGGATGGTATTTGTTGCACTTTTCTCTGTGCGACGGTGCGTTATCATGCTGCAAATTCCACGTATTTGCTGCCCACCATTCTGGTCTCTTTCGGTGAAAACGAAAACGTCTTATAACGCCCAAATAATTCTCGTCGCTTACTGTCTGGCCTTCTAACAAAAATTCATGATGCACTACATCCTTGTAATCCATAAAAACTGTGAGCAATGCCTTCTTTTTTCTCTGAAAATAAATTCGGCTCATTTGGTGAACGCCATTTACTTGTATGATGTCTGGATTGCGTGTCGTACGCATAAACCATCATCTATTTGATGAATGTGGGAGCGGATTCAGCCTCGAAAATCATATCTGTTACGACCTCAAAAAGATCAAAATTGCAAAAAATCGCCAACACACATAAAGATAGACGTACTCTTGGCTACGTAACTTTTGCAAATGTCTAGCTATGACGCTAAGATTTAGAGAGAATATCAACAACAGATGTGCCAACCTAACAAGAAGAAAAAAACTCACATTGGAACGATGTGACCAACACACGGGGTTATTCCGGAAACTTTTTTTTTCAAGGTAATATCCCGCTTGAACTCGATATTCGATAATAATATAACCTTCGAACGTTTGGTAAACATTTCTGTGAAAAACATTCCAAAATGAATATTGCATAGAGTTCACCCGTGGCTCAGTTTGTGGCAGCAAATCTTTCGATCTCGAAGGTTTGCCTGTTAGCTAACTTTTAGCAATATCTACCATAAAGCGAATAACTTTAATGACATCACGCAATATTTCAAGAACGAAGCCTTTGCTTTCTTCTGTTTAAGCCGTTACTCATGCTTTCGCATTTTTTTGCCTCTCCAACAGGGTTGCCAAATGTGCAGATTTAACTGTATTTTGCATTTTTTTGAAGCAGTGCGCAGTTTTGAAGTTTTCTGTTTAAGATATCAGTTTTTGTGTTAATTGTGCAGATATTGCAGTTTTTAATATTTTACAATTTCTAAAGTAAGAATATTATCTAATTTGCTTGATATAACTGTGGTGAGGATTACTCGTACCTTTTTAATGAGACAAGGTAATTATCCCATTTTCGGCCACTATTATAAAGAAAAATAGAATTCACTCAGATTTAGACCTACTAAAGTTTAGGTTTATTTTTACAAACGAACAGTGGCCTCACATTACATACTACGTAAATAAAACTAATAAAATATCACTAATTTGTACGTACTAACGCAGTAAGGTAATGCACTGTTTCTTTGCCAAAAAAAAATAAAATATATTTTTAAAACGACTACTCAGATTAAAAAATGTTTAGCTTTTCTGAAAGGCTACCAGAGTTACCAGAATTCTGTGAGTTACCAGAAAACATAAATGTTGTGCAATTCCACCATTTTCGAAATTACGTGATATATTATGCAAATCAAAGCTAACCTAAAGAAACGGTTAGCACCACTGGTTTCAGCGACTTCGAGTTCGGTATACACGCAGAGGGTCCCCCTTGTCGGAAAAAGTCTTAAATGCGAGCACAGTGTCATTATACCATATCGTTATTGTATATCACATTTAATTTGTTTTGAATAAAAAATACACTGTGAAATAAATTATTGGTTATGTTCTGTAAACCGAAATCAAGAAAAGGTAAAATCGAATGAAACTTCAAATTGCTATAATTTTCAAATCCAACAAGATATTGATATTTTGTCTTATTAATTCACTTAATTATCTTTCAAATAACTTCGTTGATTATCAAAAGTTTAAAATACTTGACACATTTAAGTTTTACTTGTCTTTAAAAAATTTACTCGACTTCAGTTTCACTCGTTTCCGGCTTACAAAACATACTCGATACGCGTATATGTATTTTTTTTTACTTTTTTAAGTACGCGCAATATTTTCACTTGAAAATCAGCTTTTTTCATCCAAAATTTCAGTTTATCTAAAAAAAATTTGGGCAACACTGCTCTCCAAGAAAAAATATAGTTCTGTTAGTAAGAACATGAGAATTGCTCTCGGCGAGTTGAATAGGTAATTGGCATTATTAGCATTGTTGCCGATTTCTGTGTAATTACACAAAAATGGGACCAATAGTTTTTATTGAACTATTTTTGAACCATAAAATTTGTGTATAATTTTGTGTTAATTTTCCTCTGTAGTAAATTTTCAATCAAGAAGAGCTTTAATTGAAAATTCAACTTTAACATACAAATAATGCTAAATAGTCAACTATTGCATATACATTGTATACAAAATGTACTCCTTCTTCTTCTAAAGATGATAAGGCACAAATGAACACCAATTTAAGAAACTTTTGTATTGAAGTGGTTGGTCAAATCATGATGATGAATTCTAAGCAATTTTACAAATTGTTCCGCCAAAGTACGCACAATATTGCCAAGTTAAGTCAACAATGTATTTAACAAAAAGGTATCCTGTCATAGAAATTATAATTCAAAACTGGATTGATGACAATTTTGGCAATGAAGGTCATTGGGTAAAAGTTTTTAAAGTGGTCTCGATGGGATTCTGAAACCTGTAATGAATAGTGGAAATAATTTTTATCAAATTAAAAATTCGAAAAGAAAACTTATAAATAACAATTGCTGCTATCGTCTGCAAAAAATAGAGAGAATCATAACTAAGAAGAAAAATATTAGAAATTACTCGTAAGTAGAATATTGACTACAGCTTTGTGGTATTGCTGAATTAACCCTCATTCCGTCAGATGAGATTTCATCCACAACCACTTTTATATTGTGATTTATGAGAAAGTTTGATAAATCAAGAGAATTGATAAAAGCAATGAAGTTCGATAAAAATGCTCTGTGCATGTTTTAGTATAAATGGAAAGTGCCACGCCCACTTATCCAATTTACCCAGTTACTGGCTGATGATGTGTATTTTTCACGTTCTTATTTAGAAACATCTACCCTTACCTTTCAAAAGATATATTTACTTTGGATGAGAGATACCACGTCTATTTGTGCAATTTCACCCACTTCTTGACTAATGATTAGTATTGACTAGGGAGATCGATTATTCGACTTTTCTCAAAAAACCGGTTTTCGAATAATTCGAAAAGTAGCACTTTTTATAAACCCAGCTTTCGGTTAATAATACTTAAATAACCGGTTAACCGCTTCTTTTATTTAAATATAATTGTTCTTAATCGTTGAAGCGCAGAGCTGGACCACGTCGTTTTAAAACTAAGCAGAAGCTGATGGAGAGCTTAAAGTTAAAGTGGCAATCAATACTAACAACAATTCTAACAAATCTCATAAAAACTATGCCAAAACGGTGTGCGGAGGCCATAAAAAACAAAGTACAGGAAAATGCTTAAGTTTCGAACAGCTACTGAAGGAGCTAATTTCGTTTTTGTTGTATTACTTTGTAGAGAATGGAATTAAAAATTAGTTATTATAGTTATAATTTAGGTGTCTAAGATAACAAAAATTAAATGTTTTACTATGTAATATACTATATATATACTATATATACTACTACTATGTAATATACTTTATATAAACAAGAAAAAAGTGCTCTTTCTTCAAGACAAAGCACCAGTTCACACAGCATTAGATACGATGCTAAAACTACGAGAAATCCACTTCGAATTGGTTGATCATACACCTTATAGTCCAGATTTAGCCCCTAGTGACTTTTTCCTGTTTCCAAACTTGAAAAAATGGCTCGCAGGAAAAAGATTCATCTCGAACGAAGAAGTGATTACTGAAACTAATGCGTATTTTGAGGAGTTACCAAAATCGTATTATTTAGATGGTATAAAAAAGTTGGAAAATCGTCTTACTAAGTGTATTGAGCCAAAAGAAGACTATGTTGAGAAATGAATGGTTAAAAAAAAAATGTTTTTTTCCTACTTAGGTAGCTTCAATATCAATCCGCCCTCGTAATATACGACTCCTTGTTTGCCTCTACAAGAACATTTGCTTAGATTTCGAGCAGCACTGTATGTAAATTTATGCAGCACCTATTTAATAGTGTGTGTGTCACTGTAGTATGTTAGGTTAGAACCCACCTTCTAACCAATAAATCGTCGGTTCAATCCCAGTCCACGCCATCTGACAATTTTCAACAGCAATATCACCCCACAACATTATTGCCAACTGGTTATGTGTATTTACGTTGTGAAAAACTTTACTATCTAATATATCTGCCGTTCGTAACCGGCATTTATGGGTTTGTGTGCTTTCAATAAGTCTAGTTGATCATTCTCCATACATTAAAATTAATGGTTATTTACAGAAGATGAGATAAGGCTTTCTTTGCTCAAGAGTGCATATCTTTCTCGATCTACCTTGGTTTTCACGTTGTTTGTTAGACGTTCAAGGTTGCCATATATATAAAAATAATAATTAAATTTATGCAAATAGTTAAACGATGAGCATATTTTCAATAAAAGAAAACGTATAACAATTATACTTATTTTAATTAACCGGTTATTCGTGTTTAATTAACCGGCTTACTCGATATTCAAAATATTAGGATTTTGAAAAAAAACGTATTCGACAAAACCAAAAACCGGTCGAACAATAACCGTCCGATCTCCCTAGTATTGACCATGAAGGTATTTGGACAAAATATTGAAACTTTACCTTTAACCATTCCCAAGGTCAAAAGATATAAATATTTAGTTTACATGTGCCGCTGTGGAATGGTAGGTAAAACACCCGCCTACCAACCAGAAGGTCCTCGCTTCAATACCATACCAGACCATCTTAAAAAAGAAAAGAAAAAAATTTTTTCGACAGCGATGTCACCCCATAACATTAGCTAGTAACTGGTTTTGACTTACTATTGAAAACATCTCTAATGCAGTTGCCGTTCGGAACCGGCATTAAACTTGTAGGTCCCTTTCACTGAGTTTAAAAATAGAATCGGGTGCCACGGAATCTTTTACAATTTCGCGCAGTCTTTGACTCATTATTGGTATTGGCTTTAAAGTCATTCAGTCTAAGTTCAGAAGCTTTTACTCTAACCGTTCTCAAGATATACAGAAATCAATATTTAGTTGGTCTGGAGGTGCTACGCCCGCATATCGAATTTCGCTTACTTTTTGACTGACAATTTGTATTGGCTATGAATCTATTTCGGTCAAATTAAGAGACTTTTTTGTTATTATTTTGAAGAAAAAGAAAAATTAATATTTACTTTGTATGGGAGTTGCTTCGCCCTGTTGGAATTTTTGTGATATATTTAGTCTATAGTTCCTGCCAGACATACAGAGAGATACTGTAAAAAATTCAGCAAAATTGGTTCAGTATTTAACTGTCTATAGACTTCATACAAGCAAACAAACCAACTTTTATTTTTATATATAAGATGTAATGTAATACAAAAAAGATATTTTTATCACTATTTATGTATGTATGTATGTATTTTGAATTAATTATCGAGCAATAAAACTAACATCATTTGCTCGGTGTGTAGGGTAAAGGCGCTGATACATTGACAAACCTCGTGTATGTATGCGTGAAAAAAAAAAACAAAAATAGCCAATCGCATACATGGAGAACTTACACACAACGCATGTGAGTGGCTATTTTTTTACTTTTCACGCATACCTATAATATGTTTGCAAACAAATGCTTGCCAATGTATCACCCCCTTAACAGACCAGTGTTGCTGGTGCTGACAGATTAGCACACCAGGCTTCACCACATCATGATTGGATAGAGATGTTGGCTATCTTACTGTTCAAGTTTGATTTAAAAAATATTACATTAAATAAATATGTAAAACAATTAGAATATTTAATAGAAATATATGTATCGATATGGACGAGTAACTTATGTCGACTTAAGTCGACTTACTTATAGTCACAGATTTATCATATTTAGAGACAATTTAAGAAAACTTTAATTTACGAAAACACTAATAGTAATCGAAGTTTCCTGCTTCGTGTTTTGTCTTTCAATAAACAAATCTGTGTCGATTAGAAAAGCTTAAGTCGGCTTAAGCTACTCTTCAATATCCAAACAGATATTATAAATTTCTATAAAACTTCATTCGATTTCATTAAAGAAATCTAATGCATTATTTCCAAATCAGTTTTTTCCTTTTCTTTATTAAACTCCAAGGTTATAATCTTAAGAACTATCTTTGTAAAGATTCCTAACCCTAATGAAAACCTTCCTAAGACTTTAATCTACAAATTTACACATCATTAGCTAACTTTTGTTTTAAATTATTTTGGAAAAATAAAGCATAAAAGTAAGAAGATGTGAAGCCTTTTAAATTAATTGATACTTAAAACAAAGTCTTTTAAAATAATTTTACGTCCCTCTTTCGCTTAAAATAAAAAGTGTAATAGAGTACAAAGGATTATTTGCATTAATAAACCTTAAAATCGATTACAAAGCTAAAAACAAAATGAAAACACTTTTAAATCTTTAGCTTCTCTTTTTTTAGTCTTTTTTCGGGGTTCCCTTGTGATACGCTTTTACCGTCACATTATTTTTCCACTTTTAATAACCCACATTGTAAAACTTCTGCATTTTTTGTTTTTATATTTTCATTCTAAAAATATCCTTTGGCCATAAAAATAAATGAGGAAAAGAGAAGACAAGAGAAGAGAAAAAATAAAAAATTGGAATATAAATTCCATAAAAAGCTTTGACCAAAAAAAGTACCAAAAAACGAAAACAGCATTTAATTTAATGACGAAGAAACGAATACACTTGTAAGAGATAAAAATTTAATAAAAAACATGAAATCGTGTGATGGGCAGTTTTCTTCTTCTTTTTGTTTCTGTTTAACCGCCATGAAAATTCGTTGTAAATTCATAAGACAGTGAACAAATTTTGTTGTTGTTTTTCTTTTTGTTTGTTTTTAAATCAATACTTTTGTGCTTTAAAGTCATTCATCCAGTTTAAAAACCTTCGATTTTTCGATGCCGTTTTTTCATTCCTTTTTCGTGAAAAATTAAAACAATCGCCGATTGTATGTGTTTTTTAAAGTTAATGGTTCTTTGGATGATCAGATGCTTAAAGGAGTTTAAGCGTCAACTTACGATAATAATTTTAATTATTTACTTCATTATCATTACCATCATACAGGTACTGCAGGATACTGCGACCCAAGGGATCTATTTTTTCCCTTCCGAGTTATAGTTTTTTCAGCAGACCTGCTGCTTTCTTAACGAACACCAGCAGATCTGAAATCATAAATGGCCTGCCTTACCTTAGAAACCCAGAGCGACGCTCAAATTACGGAATGAGTGATCTCTCTAGAGTGACGATGTCTTATTTGAGTATTCCAATGTTTCAAGCATGTGGCAATTTACCAATCCTTGATTAGATTGAGGATAGAGCAGTAAGTGGAGCTGCACAGTAAGGTTCCGGACCTGTACAGGGTGTTACGAAACCTTTTCTAAGCAATGCATACGCTGTTTTGTTACCATCTATCTCACAGTGTCCAGATACCCAAAATAACTGGACCTTATTTCTAAGCGAAAGCCTTTGCAACGTATCGTAGAAACATTTGGTCAGTGTAGATGCCATACGATTCGAGCCAATTCTCCTTAAGGCAGCTTGGTTTTCAGAGAGTATATAAATGGTCTTACCTTTGAGCCCACTGTCAAGGTTGATCTCCACCTAAAAGACATTCAGCCATCTCCCCAGTGGGATCGACAAATCTCGGTTGGGTCCATGATTACCAGCACCGACACAGACATTCATTTTGAAGCCATCCGTATACCAATTCAGATCAAACTTACTCCGAATAAAAACACCCTATTAAACCAAAAATCTCGGTCCTGGAATTCAACCCTGAATTTCCTGCTATAACACGTTCCACAGGCATAACAGCCAGGACAAAAGGTGTTTCATTGATCGAATAATTTGCTCAATATTTATTAAATAATTACACATTTTACCTTCAGATTGGACGAAACACTGTCATCAGAGTCTTAAAATTGAATTGATTGACAGTATAGTAGGCTTCAATCTCCGTCAATGCTTTGTGTAAGTCATATGCTCCCAAGAAGGGGTAATGGGAAGAGAAAGTAACACCTACTAACTGTATAAAATTTACACGATAATCTACATGCGGTTAATTCCTTGTAAAAACTGCTTTTCGTCATATGACTTTAAGTTCCTGCTTCCAAGTTTAAAGCTTAGTTACCTTCAGACAGCCAGTGTTGAAATATGCAAAATTGTTCTTTGCATACAAAAACTCAGGAGAATAGAATTTGGTTCTTAAATTCGCAAAGCCAAGGTGAAGCTTATAAATAAAATAATTAGGCTTTCCAAAGTGAATCGGATATTAGTATACGTGTAAAAGTCTACAGTACAAATGATAAAACTTGAAATGCTGCTGGAACTAAGGAGAGTAAGGCAAGAAGGGGGGCGTCCTATCACCGCTTCTATGGCTTGATTCCTCTTGTGATACAATTATCACTTATTCGGATGATATCGCCATCGCCGTGTCTGGCATCTGTCCACAGACACTGTCGGACAAGCTCAATTTTGCCCTGGGCATTTCTGCTTGGTGCAAGGAGCATGGACTTAGTTTAAGCCCTTTTAAGACAGATACAATGCTCTTCACTAGGATTTATAAGATACCTCGCTTTACGCTGCCAGAGACCGAGATAGTTTGAGTCAAACGGTCAAATAGCTGGATATAACTCTCGACCCTAAGTTAAGTTAGACAACTAACTTCGCTGAGAGAGCTCGTAAGACGGCCTGTAACACCTACTGCTGTAGGAGAGCAGTGGGTGCAATATGGGGTCATCTAATCTTCTTTACGAAGTAGTCTTTTGGTGGATTGCTCTCGATAAACATTGCAACGTCAGCCTCCTGGATAAGGTCAGAAAGCCTGCTGGCATCGACATTACAGGTGCGTTGCGTACCATCCCTACAAAGGCCTTTTAGACATAGTTGGTTGGCTTGGTTTCGGGATATTTGCTAGGCAACAGGCTAAACTTGTAGGGTTGAGACTTAAAGCCTCTCACGTTGACGTATTATCCACTCGGGACACTTCTCGATTCTATTTGAAGAATCCCAAGTTCTGTCCCTTCCGGAGCTATGCTAGATGTGGAATTTAATTCCGTGATCCCTAGTAGAGATGACTAGGCATTTCGCCAGTTTTTCCCAAGAGACGCGGTAGAAGTCTCTACTAACCTCTCTAAATGTGGGAACAGGGTGGGCAGTGGAATTTTTTCTGAAAGGCTCAACTATAACGTGACGTTGCAAGACACATATATAAAAATAAAACACTAACAATAACATACATACTAATAAGCCCACAAACGAAACACACTAAACCTATTACTCATAACAAATAACAAATACAACAACACGAAGGTAAGCTAAAATAGAACACAATGAGAATTTCACATTCCGTTCATAAACATTTTGGTAAGTAATTAACAAAGAATTCTAATTGTGTTTATAAAGGGTCCTCCAAATAATTTTTTTTTTAAGTCCTGTAAAAAAATAATAATGGAAAATAATTTCATTCAAATGGCTGCCTCGGCTGGCCATGCAGTAGCTGCCATGATCGGTCCAATTTTTAAGCACATTATCGATTGTGTGCAGCTGTATTTCACCAATGGCTTCACAAATATTGTTTTTTAAAGCGTCAATTGTCTCTGGCTTGTTGGCGAAACACTTATCTTTGACGGCACCCCACAAATAATAGTCCAACGGTGTCAAATCGCAGCTCCGAGGTGGCCAAACTACATCAACTCTGTCACTGATAATGCGATCCTCAAAAACACGGCGCAAAACATCGAGTGTAGCTTCGGCTGTGTTGAAACCAAATGTTGCTAATATCCTCCTCTTCAATTTTTGTGAACAAAAATTCGTTCAACATGGCCTGATAACGATCGCCATTAACTGTAACGGCCACTCCTTGCTCATTTTCGAAGAATAATGGCCCAATTATGCCTCTGGACCAAAAATCCGCACCAAACAGTGACTCGTCTTGGGTGTATCGGCTTTTCAATATATGCGTGCGGGTTTTCTGTGCCCC
Source organism: Wohlfahrtia magnifica (assembly GCA_023159175.1). Taxonomy (NCBI): domain Eukaryota; kingdom Metazoa; phylum Arthropoda; class Insecta; order Diptera; family Sarcophagidae; genus Wohlfahrtia; species Wohlfahrtia magnifica. The sequence goes on from JAKWBJ010000223.1 coordinate 5,622,257, forward strand.
AAATGCGACAATTTTGCTTGTTTACATACCCGCCAAGATCAAAATAAGCTTCATCTGTAACATTCATGATTTTCAAAGTAATGTCGCAATATTTCCCAGCGTTGTTCAAGCGTATACATAACCATATTCGTTCAGCGGAAAGATAAAACTAATTATCTGTCAAATCAGACATGAGCTAAGTGTTACGTAAATAAACGTAGTTTTGAGGGAATAATTCATAGTTGTTTTGACTGCAAATCCACTCTTAACTGCAAGACGGGTAACAAGGGCGACTCTCCTACCGTCTTAATAAATTTTACGATAGCCTTCAATTGTAATGTATCCCGAATTTATGGAGATGGGATTCTACACAGTATTTACCCGATATATGGGTAAAGAAAATAAAAAATTTATTATTTATAAAAAAAATTACATTTTTATGTGATTCTAATCGCGTAAATACCCATATATCATGTAAATACCGGGTAAAATCCCATTTCTACATATTTAACCTATAATTGGAGCATAAGTAGCTGGTGGCAAAGTATTCCGCATTTATTGTCACCAGTTTTGTAGTATTTACATAACTAAAACCTGCTGCAGGTGATTGAGAGACGACTGTTCCTGTAATTCTGCCAGATTAATTGCCTACAACCGGCCAAATTAATGCCGACAAATATCTCTGCAATCCTGTCAGATTTACCGCCGGCTAGCGTTCCTATAATCCTGCCAGATTGGTTGCCTACAACCGTTCGTGTAGTCCAGCCAGGTTAGCCATCAACAATCGTTTCTGTAATCGTGCATGCTTAATTGACAACTGTTCCTAATGCTATAAGATTAACTGCCGACAACCGTTCCTGTGACTCTGCTAGGTTAACCGCCAGACTATCCGTTTTCCTGACCTCCTCATCGACGACGTCAATTCTAACCATCCCAAACCAAATATGTGGTAGTCTTAAACTACCTTTTAAGCATAGAAAATAAAGGCTCAATTAAAGTTTTGTTTACATTTTAATTGCGTAAGAATGCGGTCGTATTTTATTCACAAAGGCCGCAAACCTTTGTTCCGCTCCTGGACAGACTAAGTCATACCCCAGCTGGGAAAAGAAGTTGCGTCATACAACCTAAGGGTGTGTCTTCGACTTCCGAACTATTACAGCGTTTCAGGTAGAAGTGATGGCTGTCTACCATGCTACGGAATTGATTTGTAGGGGCAGTTATTATTATTTTGGGAAACTTTCACGGCAGGTTGGTGTCCTGGGTAATTGTGTAGCTGATGAGCTTGCTAAAGCGAGCGTACTCCTTGCGCTTCATTGGTAGATAGACATTGGATCAAAGAAGTAGGAATCAGTTGTTTAAATTGGATCGTGGGAGCATTTCTCCTACTGTCTCTGTGCTCACTGCGCATTGCATTATGGATAGGCACGCGCAAAGGCTGCGCTTACTGAGAAATGATTTCTATCGCGGTTGCGGATCGAGGAGGAGAGTGTGGTCCACTTCGCTTGCCAGTGTGCATCTCTAGCTAGACGTAGATTGCACATACTTTGGTTTCTGAATTTATTTGGGAGATTGTGCTTCTATGTGAGGTCTCTGATTGACTGTCAAGACTGGTTAATCAGGACTTGGCGGCTAATACAGGGGCTTAGCTTCATGTGTAGTATCACAACGGGCGCTATGTGTGCCTTGACTCAAAGACGCTGTCACTCTCTCCTAACCTAACCTAATATAAAGCAAAAGGTTGTGGGCCATGTATTCTTGATGAACACATGTGGAGAAAAATTAAGCGATTTGTGGTTAAAAAGCCAAAAACAAGTGCTACCTTACTTGCTTTAAGATGCACAAAACCACATGCATAAAAGAACCACCTGTGTTTGGTTGCATAATTTCCCTTAAACGACTTATAAATACAACCCGATTTATTTCAAAATTTTATATCAATTTTCGCTTTTCTGATAAATATTTTTTCGAATCCGTCTTTTCAATTCTTTAAGCCTCGTTATTTATAAAAATGTTCGGATCACATTATCAACGCGATTGGACACATCATAAGAGTGACTACGTTTTAGTTATCTTAGCTATTGAAAGTGGATGGGGTTAACGCGCCACGTATTTTACATGCTCTAGTGCCATGACGTGCAGTGATAGGCGTTAGCTATCATCAAAGCCAAGCAGCCTTGAGTGTGGTTTTTTGAAGTTGTTCTTTTGTTTTTTTTTAAATTTATTAAAAAAAAACTCGAAAGTTCGCTAACTAATAGTTATCACCACTACCAACAACAGACTGTAGATTACCAACACAGCTCCCATATCAATTTCATTACTTTTTGAATTAGGTTTTCATTCTTTTAAACACTGTCATTTAAGCAGAGCATAAAATGCCAGTAGTCGTAGTAAATATCGGTATCATTATTACTTTACATTGAACTCTTATTGTTTTTGGAATTTCGTTACTTTTTGCTTCTGCTTCAACCCTTTCCCATTTGATTTTCCGCACGTTTTCTCTTCAGTTTTACTTCCGCTTTATGCCACCCAAAGCTGCTGCCGTTTTTCGTTTATTTTTTCTGTCAATTTTTTCCTTCTCTTTCTGTTTCTTGCCATCTTTCGTGCCCTTTAGCTGTTCACGTTTAAAAAAATACACGTACAACAACAAAAACAATATAAAAGAAGAATTATATGTATGTATGTAGTGGTAGAATATTCTCAGAATGCATTCCATACACATACATACTGCTTATGTATGTGCGTGTGTGTATGTGTGTGTTTATATAGAAACATTTGCTATAAAACGTTTATGGAACATTATTGTATCCTTTCGTTCATAAATCAAGTCTCTGGTTTAATTAAATCTTGTGTTGGCGGTAAAAATTTTATGAAAAACGTTTTACTGCCATCGTACTATACGCTGTTCTATGCTATACGTCGACGATCTTTGTTTATATGGTTTTAAGCATAAGGAACGGGTTAAATGGAAGAAAGGGAAACAGTGCTCAGAGGAATACACAAAACAATGGTGACGACGACACATATATTATATAGATTTTCTAAAATGAACAGTAAAGAAAATACAGAAAAATAATAATAAAAAATTTAAATTTTGGTTAGAAAATACACTGAAAAATTCCTAAATATTCGACAGCATTTTTTTTCTCCGACCGATACTTTAATGCATTATTTTTAAGACATTATTCTGTTAACGTATTTCATGTCATTGAACGGCCTGACAGAAAAAAGTTAAAATTCTTGTCAATAGAAACAAGCATCTCAGATTCGAACCACCAGACTTAACAAAACATTTTTATCATGGTTTTCGAATTTCGAAAAACTTTATTTAATATCTAATGCACCCAAAATGAGCCTTTACCCCCTTTTCTGAAAAATGATAAAATCAACTACTACTACAACGTTTTCTCTCGGGAAAAAAGGTAGAAAACCATGATAAACAAGATTCCACGTCACTACACCAAATACACGGGGAAGACAATAATTCTAGACAAAGGCAGATACAGCCGCATTATCCTAAGGCATGCTTTAATATATGAATTACCTGTGTAGCTGGAACACGAGAACTGATTAATGAAACTAGAACATGGCAATGTAAAGATGGAGGTGCCTTGTTTAAGGGATATGCTTCCAGGATGCTTCCTGATAACAATAGATAACTAATGCCATTCGGAGGTTAAAAACATCTAACATGTAATCGGTAACTTAATGATTTCGAAAAATATAAATCAAAGAAATTGCATCATTCCACAGCAATTGCAAGCAGTGAAACTATTCTCATAAAAAAAATATTCAAAACCGTTATAAACTGTTTCAAGTGGTGCCAATGATTAATCTTACACTCATTCGAAACCTGGGCCTACATATCAAGAAAATATGTAAGCATTGGAGTAGTAAAGTTTAGGTCAGCTTATGTGGGTGGCTCGTTATTTACGAGTTAACTCGGAGCCTTTGTGATACACTTTACAGGATTGATCCATTAAAGAAGCCTAAAAAAGATGCCTATTTAAAGAACCATATTTTCAGTCCCGTCACGTAAGCCAAGCGGTACATTCACCCAAGTGCCTGAGTCTAAGCTCCCATAGAGCGGGACAGTCGCACGGAAGCTTTTGTATCGATTACTCCTCCTCCTCATCCTGACAGTTTGGACAGTAGCCATTATCATGGCGTCCCACCGCACTGACATGCGGCGCATCATACAGTACCCGCTAATTATGCGCAAAAGAAGCCCGATCGATCCCCTTCCAAGCCTATGAATTAACTTAGTCCTTTCCATAGAAAGCAGAGTAGGAAGATGCTCGAATTGAATTCGTTCGTAAACAACGATTCTTTTTGAGAGTCGAATAAAAATTAATTTGAGCAAAAAATATGACTCATACTCACGAATAAAAAAAATAAAACTAACGAGCACGAACAATAGACGAGCGAACCAAAGAAAATTCTGCTCACAAGTCGAGTTTTAACTATTATAGAAAGAGATGACCAAATCATGCCACTGGCTCAGTGCCCATTTATTTAACACGCTCAATAACGCAGCCAGAGGGGTATGCACATGCCCATGCACGAGAGACAAAGAGGCCATCCAGTATCGCATTAATTAATAATTTCATTCCCTCGGAAGCCCGCATGACTCGGAATTCATGTCAGTTTGACATGATTACGTGCCAGCCCGGCCAGTGAGCGCCATTTTTATTTAATCACATACGAGCTGAGAGCGCTGATTGCGACGTGACTATTTACGTAGATCCTAATAAGCCTTGAAGCCTTGAGATTTAGCTTCCGAATAAGCCTAGGAACCCCGTCTATATCATAAACCTCCGCTGAAAAAAAGTGCAGAAAAAAATAATCGGGTAGTCTGAGAGAGACTCCGAAGTCCAGATCATCAGAATAGAAATCCGACCCTGTTTCTGTCTTCGAGCCATCGGTATAGACTCCGATTGTGTCATCTCGAAGGACAGCTCCAGCAGCCTAATCATCCGGTACCGCAAAATCTCTTCGATCAATCCTGACTGGTCTACCGACTACTGCCTACTTTCTGTAGTATAGTACGGTATCCAATGCAAACGTGCCTCAGTCCACAAGACTCCCTGAGCCTAAGTGACTTTTCAGAGACACATTTTACAAAAATATCCAGGGGTATTATAATCAGCATTGCCTCCAGACAGGCCTGAGGAGCAGAACTCATGGCAATTGTGACCCAATATCCACTGCCTTCCACCAGACAAGAACTCCATAGTTAAGGATTAGTGTAATGACCGCGGTGTATTTCCAATAAAAGACATGTGGTCTAAGATCCCACAATGCCTTTCTTATTCAACTCTCAGCATTAAGTTTCTATGAGAGCTCCCAATCCAAAATCACACCCGGGCATTTTGTATCCTTCAAGAATTTCAGAGTAATGTCGCCCAACTTTGGCAGCCTGAACCCCACTATTTTATATGGCCTGGTAAATAGAACCAGATTGGTCACCGCAAGATTAAATCCCAGATTCTTGCCTTGCGCAAGTCAAAAGACCACCGGGCAATGATTCCATTAGTTTGCTTAACGTGGGAAGAAATTTCCGCCTGATAAGCAGCAAACCTTCCCTCTATAACAAGGATCCATAGAAGTGGTGAAAACACACCACCCTGCGTCGTTGCCTTAGTCACGACCTTCCTTATTCTGTTCATACCCAAATTGGAGATACTGCACCTGCTCCTAACCATGTTTACTAGGCACAGAATGATCATATTACCTTACTTGGCATTAATTTTATCATAAAATTTCTTCAAGTGTATGGCCAAATAAAAATTAAATTTTTGTATAAAAAGAAGATTGTTTTGTATAATAAAAATGAAAATTCCAATGAGTTGTTATAAAAATTGCAATATTTTTTTATTAAATTAACAGTCAACTTATTGTGATTTAATAAACAAATGTTTGTTATTAAACGCAAGAGAAAAACAAGAAATTTCTTTAATAACTGAAGGCAACAGACTTTAAAAGAAACTCTAAGAAAAGCTAAAAATCCAAAAAACACTCAATAAATTCGTGTGGCTTAATAAACTTTAATATAAAAATTGTTTAGAAATCAAATGAACTCTACGAAGGAAATATTTCTTTTAGGGAGAAAACTAATAATGAAAAAACGTTAAGGAAATCAGATATAAAAAGTATTTCTTACAGATTATCAAAAACAGCAAAAGGACACATCGGAAACGTGTTGATATGTTACATTTTCACAGTTTGCTTACCAACACAAATTTTACGCCTGTTATAGGAAATACTCGTAATACGAGCACATACGCTTAGGAATGTGGCCTTCAGAAGGATTTCATTTTTCTTCTGTTTTTTCTTAAAAGTTTCCTTCTGTTGCCTTTTATTTTATTTTCGTTTATTTTATTATTATTTTTTTTTTTTTTTGCCATACCCTACGCCGACTACATGATTTATGGCTTAAATATCTGTTTGGACTTCTAGAGGTTCTTGTTAAATGGTCCTTCGCATTGTCTTTGAAGAGAAACGCTATGAAGTTTCAAAAGAAGTGTACGTGTGTAAGCGAGTATAAGAGAGAGAGAGAGAGAGAGAGAGAGAGAGAATATTTGTATTTTGTTTGTATATGCCTTCAAAAAACAATTTGTTTCGTTTGTAAGTTTGATTGTATAGTACACATAATAAGTATGGAACAAAAATAATTATTTTAAATAAACAATTTCATTGGCATTTTTTTTGTCTTACGAGACCAATTACAAAACAACAACAAGATTCAATAAAGAACATTCCTTAACAAGACTGTCGAGAAGCAATAAAACAAACGTTGAAACACTATATAAATATCCGAGGTTTAGTGGTTAGAGCGCATGCATAGCAGCACAAGCAGCTCGAAACCCAGCAGAGGTCATGATGAAACAAATTTAATTGTGGTACCGAGTGTTTAATAAGAAGAATTCACTTTTTCCTACAGATAACTTCATAAAGACGTTCCAGCTTATTTCTGGCGATAATGACAACTATCAGACGAATGATCAGAAAAAAACACCACTTACTGTAAAAAAATGACAATGCACTTAGCCAAGAACCTTCGCCACTGCACAATCATGTGAAGGGGAGCTACAGTGCATTAATCATCTACTTAGCTTGAAAAATCAACTTCATTAATGAAACTGAAACTTTTTGGAAAGCTAATATGCTCCCTAGAGAATTGGCGAAGAAAAAAATGCGATGCGAAAAAGAATTCTAAAGGAGTAAAATAAATATTTCCTGCATTATTTAAAAGCAAACGAATCGACCTTTCTTTCGAGCTCAGAAAAATATTACAACGAACGTCACAGTGATCATTGTTGTATCATGCATTAATGCCTTTACGTCACTACTGTACATATACAGTTTCAAACTGTGTTGGCTTCTGGAGCACTGTATTTGGCTAGCAGGGAAAGAGACTGCTGCTGAGTCGGCGAAAGAGAACGGATCTGGCGGACGTATCTAAGTATAAGATATTCAATGAGGATGGAAAGACTATCAGTTCTCCAGGCCGCTAAGAGCCATACTTGATCGCTTGAGGACGGAATGGGGTTTCTTAGGATATTGATAAATTTTCTGACTGGGCGCTGAGCTCTGAAAGCAAGGACTAGATTTTGAGACGCAGGTAACCCTGATTTCTGCAAGATGTGTGACACAAAAGGGGAGCAAGAAAACAACAGCAAGTACAGGTTGCCGGGACATTTTCAGTGGCTTTAGAAAGTTTCCGACTGCGAGGATTTCTGATTTAGAGGATTAATATCGGGCATAAACTGGCTGGTGAGGTGACTTATTTCTTCTACTTTTTTCTTCTTCTCCATCTCTTTCTCTTACTTTGATTTTTCTTTTGTTTCCTTGCATATGTAGCCTCTTTTACCAGTTACTGCCCACTTTTCTGTTAGGCTGCCACAACTTGGACTCGCGAGCACCGTCTTCACTACTTACCTAATCTTTAAGACTTACTTTGCAAGTAAAAAGTAACCAAGAGTCTCGAGTACTTCCCGTAAGCCTATGGCAATTGCATAATAGGTATTCGATCGCCTCTTTCTCTTCCACGTCTTCGCGCAGCCTACAGTATCAGCATTGGTATTCACCTGTCTACGAATCATCGAAAGGATACCGTAATCGCTCGTAATGGCGGCCGTAGTCAGCCTATGTTCCACTTTATTCACAGAGAGGAAAGCAGACCTCCTACGGCTGGATATAACCGGTCATATGGATCTAGAGACTCTGCAACCCTATTCGTTAAACCAGATTTGACCTGCCTTTTCCACGAAGTACATCTCGAGTACACCGATGTGATGACTCAATGGCGGCAGGACAGAGTCCTCAGTCTGCAGGACTTTTGACCTTGAGCCATGATTAGCCAATTCATCAGCCATTTCATTGCCAGCGATACTTCAATGACCCGATACACAGCAAAGTTTAACTTTCCTTGGCAGTCTACCAAAGGCTAGTTTGCAGTTCCGAAAGACTTTGGATTTAATCGAACACCTATTGAGTGCCTTAATAGCCGCCAGAATATCCGCGAAGATATTCACAAGGGCCTCAACGCTGCCAACTTTATTCTCGATCATCCCCACTGCCTTCCTGACTAGAAAAACTTGCGCCACTCAACTTATAAGAACATCTAAGATTAAGTTGTTCGCAGTAGACGCCAACATCGGGGATTTCCTTCGTCTCGTAAAACAGGCCAGACCGCCACTCATTCCGAGACTTGAGTCTACAGAAGCGTAGAACACGCACATGGCCAAGAGTACAGTACCTTGAGCCGCTTGAAAGTGAATTTGAAGGCCCAAAGGGCAAACGTCCAGCATTACATTCAAGAAGGCCTGCGGAGTACTCCTACATGTCCCCGTGATAAGGAGCTAAGCGGAACGCTGCACACTACTCAGCTTCAATAAACCGACCTACTGCCCACCGCGTGCCAAAGAAGACTAACATAAGTAAGAATAGGGAGTACGACTGTGCTGCACAGCCAGTGAACAGCAAGCGATTTCAAGCCCCAATTCCTTTCAATTGAGTTAATGCGGGAATAGAGTGCCATCATCCTCAAAGAATAATACCGAGGTATTTCGCCTCCAAGTAAAGCTCTAATGTCACCTTAATCAGAACTAGCAGCGTGAAGGGTGAGATTTACGCTTCCTGGTGAATAGAACAATCTCCGTCTTTACTGAGTTGACGCCAAAACTACTGCGAGGTAATCAGCGTGACAGCCTGCCTAGAGCAACCTGTATTAATACTGACAATGTTGGTAAAAATTTACCACCATCTAACAGTACTACGTCATCAGTATAATGTTAAGAGCTATTGCTCTTACCGTTTGACCAGATTTTCAGTTTTAGATTTTTTCAATTTTTTAGCAACCTTGGATGCCCATACTACTTCATTGTTAACCTTGTGATAAATTGATAAAAAAAACTTAATTTCTTTGAAAGTTGTCTAGTATCACAAGCTGTAAATATTTTTTAAATTTGTTTCTCTCTTTGTAATATACTTTTTGCTTGTAGTGTATTCTGTGTTGTAAAATGAAAGTGTTAAATGTCTGTTTATTTTGTTTTAGGAAAACGTGTTTAGATTTTGAAAAAAGCCAACAACAACAAAACTAACATCAAAACACATGTTGAAAAAGGATATTCTTAGGCAAGCATGAAAAAAACTGCCAATTTTTCCCTTAAGTCCAATATGTGGTTTGTGTTTAAAAGCCTAAAAATCAGACGTACGTTGAAAATTGAATCCAAAAAGAAAATGTTTGGCTTTCTTTTACTTCTGCTTGCTGTTCTTAATATTTGATTTATGGGTTCAAGTGTATTATTTACAGATTTTTTTCTTAAGGATTTTCATTGCCACACATACACAAGTTGATTACATGTGTATTTGAAAATGTTGGTATATGTGTAATACATAAATCATTGTGTAGTAGTTTTTATTTTTTTTAATTTTTATTTTTACAAATTTGATTAATTTCTTAATTGAATTAAGTTTTTTCCCATTTTTGTAATATTTTTCTTCATCTTTTTTTTGCTTTTCTCTACTTGAGCATGAGTGGCCTACAAAAGTTGAGGTTTTAAATATTTAATTGATTTTCATATTATTGCCTTTGGCGATATATATGACAAAATTATGCATTTAGACGTAAACATGATATGGGATCAAGTCTATTGATGCTTCATTAGTGGTATGCGTTATATTAACCTTCAATAGTTCGTGAGTTGTTAGTTTGCTGGCAGAGCACATAGAATTGACGCATCCCAAAGATATTAATCCATTTTAATATTTCGCAGAAAATATGAACCAATGGTGCCAATGGATGACAATCCACACAAAATAGTGAAGGGTCCGCCAAATAATTCTTTTTTTAAAAATACTATAGAAAAAACTACTGAATATTTTCTCAAATTTCTTTTTTATTCGAAAGTACAATCCTTCCGGTTAATAATGGAAAATAATTTCATTCAAATGGCTGCCTCGGCTGGCCATGCAGTAGCCTACACGATCGGTCCAATTTTTAAGCACATTATCGATTGTGTGCAGTTGTATTTCACCAATGGCTTCACGAATATTGTCCTTTAAAGCGTCAATTGTCTCTGGATTGTTGGCGTAATGTTTATCTTTGACGGCATCCCGCAAATAATAGTACAACGGCGTCAAATCGCAGCTCCGAGGTGGCCAAACGACATCAGCTCTGCGGCTGATAATGCGATCTTCAAAAACAGGGCGCAAAACATCGAGGGTAGCTTCACCTCTGTGGCACGTAGCGCCATCCTGTTGAAACCAAATGTTGCTAATATTCACTTCTTCAATTCTTGTGAACAAAAATTCGTTCAACATGGCCGGTAACGATCGCCATTGACTGTAACGGCCACTCCTTGCTCATTTTCGAAGAATAATGGCCAATTATGCCTCTGGACCAAAAATCCGCATCAAGCAGTGACTCGTCTTGAGTGTATCGGCTTTTAAATGTATGCCTGCGGGTTTTCTGTTCGCCAAATGCAACAATTTTGCTTGTTTACATACCCGCCAAGATCAAAATGAGCTTCATCTGAAAAGATGATTTTTTTTTTGGCAAAATCGGCATCTTCTGTAGGTCGATCGCAGGCCCATTTAGCGAAGCGAAAAAAGCCTATACACAACCATATTCGTTCAGCGGAAGGATAAAACTAATTATCAGTCAAATCAGACATGAGCTAAGTATTACCATTCACGAAATAAGCACTAGTTGAAAAAAAAAGGTTAAATGGCGGACCCTTTAGATTTTTTAGTAAAAACAAATTACATATATAGTTTGCCATATAGTAGTAGTTATTCTGCTATTTTATATAAGATGGTATTGATCACAAGTTGATATAAAAAAAGGTGGTCCAACCAAAACGCACAATGTAAATTGTAAATAAAACAAAAATTTTTGAAATAATTATTTACATCGGCCAAATTCTCGCCACGTCTTTATTGGAAGACCTCTATCCGTCGGTCCATATTTGCAATGACTCTGAGATATAATTGAAGTTCCATGACGATAATGTGCCGAATTATCTCATCCTTTAGCTCTTGCATTGTTCTTGGCTTATTGAAGTACACTTTTTATTTTAAATATCCCCGAAGAATGAAATCCAACGGGTATTGAATATCTCGAGTAAAAGGGCCATCGTATCAGTGGATGTGTGCCAAGTAGCACCATCCTGTTAAAACCACATATCGTCCAGATCCATATCCTCAATTTTTGGCCATGAGAAGTCCGTTATAAAATCTGCCTGCTTGGATGAAAAAGTACGGCTTGATGTCTCCGCCAGTAGAGCTATAAACCTATCGATAGTCGGCCCACTCGATAGTTTCGTTAGCTTGCAAACAAAACTATCGATACTATCGGATTCCTTTGAAGTGCTACTTGTGAGAGATGTTATTTTCGCCAGTATGTCATAAAATTATATGTACTGAAGTCCGTTTATGGAAGAGTTATCCCTATATATAGCGAAAATTGGTTAGACCATAAATATCTCCAAAAATAAAGTAATTAATGCAATCGAATGAAAGAAAAGAACAACTGTCAGTTTTGATAAACTTTTAATTCGCACTTCAAAGATTAATCCCTACAAGTCATCAAAAAGCCTCAAAAACTAAAAAAACTTATGAAAGCTAGACTTATGGGTAGCAGTCCCTGAAATCTATTATTTCTCAACAACACCTGTGTCGTAATAGTTAGAACAACATGCTATGGTCTGTCGTAATGAAAAATAATTTGTTTGGGTCATATTTTAGTTACAATTCACACTTTTACCTTATTTGGGTTTAATAAATAGAAATTTAATTTAAACTGTGTTCCTATGTAACTATAAAGGTTTACAGACGACAAACTACCAGTGTCGAAAAAGTTTTTGCAAATGTGACTTTGACTACATGTAGCGGTGTCCGTATTTCTCTTAGAATTAGACGATAGTATCGATGCATACTATTGATGGTCAGCAAAAAACAAAACTATCGATACTATCGTTTGTTTTGCAGCTCTATCCGCCAGCCCATAAACTGCACTAAAGGGTAGTTTACACGATAATACTTTACGTGCGTAAAATCAAAGAGAAAATATTATAAAACTCCATCTTACGACAGATTTTTTAACGTTTACACGATACGTAAAAAGCCGAAACAAACTAAATTGAAAGCAAATGTTTTAAGACAGACCAATACTGCGAGTGAAAAAGTTTGTTTACATAAAAATACATCCCTGATCTAACGCAGTGTGATGCTTTTTGGAAAAGTTCAAAAAACAAAGAGAGCCGTACGACTGCAAAAATTTCATCCGTATTTTCTCTCCATGTCGTACGCTCTTATTACATTTTGTGTTTACACGATACTATTCGCTCTCTTCTACACAAAAACTTAACATGTCGTATGACTTGTATTATCGTGTAAACCTTAAACAATCACTCTTTGTGGATGCATCGGCATTTCAACAATCACTCGTCGATTCTCATTTGCCCACATAGGGCAATTCTGCTTGTTAACGAATCCATTAAGGTGGAAGAGCGCCTGGCCGCTGAAGATGATTTTCTTTGTAAAATCACAATTCACTTCTGTCTGTTCAACTAACCATTTGACGTATTGACGAAGTTTGAACTGGTCAGTAGGCATCAGATCTTGATTCAATGGAACCTTGTAAGCGTGTAATATCAAATCTTTATTCAAAACTCGCTTCAGTGATGGGCGTGAGATGTTCACTTATTAGGCACGAGGTTGACGGCCCTTCTGCCACACTAGCGTCAACAACACCTATACAGCGAGCACGCACAGGTGTTACCAAATTTCCCACAGACCAGGTTTGCTGAAATTTGAGCACAATTTTCCTGATTGTGGACACGCAAAAAATCACGCAAAGCACAAAATATATTTTGATTTGAACGACCACATTCGTGAAAGGCTTCAACAATCTTACCCCGCTGCTCAATTGTGTACCTCTCCACGGTTGAATTTATCAAACACTGAAACAAAAAAAAGTCAAATTAAGTTGGACAAGAAACTTGACGCTAAGGTGTGACTCACAAATAACATAATGCAATATAATTGGACCACCTTTTGTAATAAAGCTTTTAAATCAGTTTCTAAGCTTTTTTATATTTTAATTCTATTGATTTTATTTAAAATTTAATTTAAACTGACTTTTTTTGATTTAAAATTTCTCAACTGTGTACATTAATCAAATTTCTCTAAAACATTTTTGTGTTTCTGTTGCTTTGAATTAAAAATAATTGATTTAACACCCGGGGTATGTGTTTAAATCGAACTTTTTGTTTTGAACAGAGTGGTTAGAATCATAAGAAATCGTCAAACATATCAGCAGCTATCATTAGCAGCGGTAGAGCTAAAGCAACAGTAACAGTACACTCTAACACAGCCTGCCTACTTCCGTTAGGACTAAAAATGAAACGGATATTCTGATAAATGAATCGAGAATAAAATTAATAAATGAAATGAAAACACATAAGACAATCTTACAACTACAACCGTTAACTTATGCCTCTTTAAACGAAGGAGATGGGGGTCATTTTGATGGCAAACCCCAAAAAAACCCAAATATTCCTCAAATATCCGTCTCAAAAAGTCTTGGCTGCTGTAAAAGTCGTGTGTGTGTGGAAACTAAAAAATGATTGCAAATGAAAAACGGAAATCAATCATTAATTTTTCTGTCGTTAGTCTTGTAATACACATACACATACACATACAAACATTTTCTATGTACAAATGAGCAAACAAATACAATAACACTAAACAGGGTGTTACACACAAGCACAATAAGATGTCAGCAAAAATTTGCTGAATTGGCAAGTGAGTGAGTAGGACAAGTGTGTGTTGACAAAAGGGTCTATAATTATTTTGTTGCTTGCCAAACACTGTTTCCAATGAAAAACGAAAAAGAAAACGCGATTTGAAAGAGATTATAGTGATCAGTGTTGACACCTTGTGTGTAATTACACATATTGTAGACCGTGCATAGTTAGTAATTTGTGTGTAATCTTATATATTTTTCTAATAACGAGTAACTTTTATTGTATTTGATTCTTCAGTGTGAAAAAGATTTGTGAAGTGTGGTGGCAATGCCAAAAATACTCAGTAACATTTGCTATTTCACCATGGATAGGCTAACAAACAAGTAACGCTTGCAAATTGTTCAATTCTATTATTGTTCGTGCTGTGTCCCATAAATTACGCTAATACTTTGGTCGTCATAATTGACCCACTAAACAGACTATTCAATCTGTTGTGACTAAATTTTGCACCAGATTCATATTATTAGACATTAATCCACCATTAGGTATGTGAAGTGCCACTATGGTATGGTAGGTAAGACACCCGCCTACCAACCAGAAGATCCTCGATTCAATACCGGGCTAGACCATCTGAAAAAATAAAAAGTTTTGTCAACAGCGGTATCACTTCATATCATTAGCTAGTAATTGGTTATGAGTATTACTACTACGACTGTAGGTTCCTTTCAATGAGTCTAAAAATAAAATCGAGTGTAACTCATTGATCCTTGTTCCTTCATGGAATATTATGGGAATTAATATATACGTATGTGAACAGTGCGTACCAGGCTTCTGTATCGGCCAGTGACAATGAAGATCGCCATATGTCGTTGCGTCGTCGTTGTCAACAATTGTTGTAAGTTTTTTGTTGCCCAAAATGGAAGAATTCGACTTGTTTGACATGTGGTTTCACCAAGAAATGATACATGCCACACGAGAAACGATATCATTAACCTATTACGAGGCAAGATCATGAGATTTAACCTCATTATGACTATTGTTGTGGGGATATGGGAAGTCTCTCGCGTCCAGCCGATGAGGAAAGCATTATAGCTGCCATTGGTGAGATACCAGGCAAAATGCTGAAAAAAGTATGCATAAATTGGAGCTCATGTATGGACTACCTACAGCGTGGCTAAATGGCAGGCATTCATTTATCGCCATAAATTAATATTTCATTCACTTTTGCAAAATCTTCAATTTTTTTTTTTTTTAATTTAACGGAACCTTTTCTGGCCAACGCTTAAAAGCAATTAAAAGTTTTATCATTTTCTCTAGAGCTTCTGGTGTTATTTCCAAAGAGAAGACAGCAAATACCTCAACAAACATCCGGGTTGCAATGAAATGAAATTCTCTATTGAAATTCTCGTAAATTTTTAACAAGGCCTTCGGTCACAACCTTAACTTCGTAGCAAAAGCTGTGGCAAACAGTGTAAATGTCTATATTCCTGGGGTATTGGCCATTTCAAAATCAAATCAACATCTTACGAATGAAGAATATCTGGAATAAAAAGTGGGTGTTTGTCTTGATTTTCTTATTTTTGGAAGGAAAAAAAAATAATTCAACGACAAGACAAACACTTGATAATGATTTTTGAATGTAAAATTTATGATGTTCATTTCTGTTTGTAACGCAGCAACAACAAATACAAAAAATAAAATAAATAAAATCAAGCAAAGATTACAAATCTTTTATTCATTTGTCTTTTTTGCAATTTTAACTTTTTCGAATGTGCTTTGGCATTTCGAATTTACAGCAAATGCCTTCAAACAAACGTGTTGTTTTCCTATGATTTCTCTGCAACCAAAGAAAGAAATCAAATTTTTCTTTTTGAGGTTCTCATAATGCCAGATACTTAAGAAGGTTTTTTTAATCAAATTGTTTTCTCTTCAACACTCTTATTCACCTCCACCTTCTTATTTGATTTTGTAATTTGACTTAGGAAATGACTCCTGGGCCCCTGCCATACGTTAGCACATCTCATTTCAATTCTTGTCAATATGGCACATCATTAATTTTGAAGAGGGTACTCACCGTTTTCTATGTATTTGTTACTACTTTGGTTATGTCTTTTAATACGAAATACTTCTTTGTATTTCGTTGGGGTTTATATTTCTATAAAATTTTAAATATTTGGTCAAAATTCTTAAAAGAGGGGGGGATTGGGGTCATTTAATAAATAGGCAGAAATTTTTTACTTTTTCTCTCGTGTTTGGTTTGATTGACTGCTAAGTGAAACAGTTTTGAGTGAAATGTTGAGAAGAATATATTTCCAAATGGTGATAGAATTTTAAAATAATATATACTACTAACATAGGGCAATGCCCGCCATTTTATAACTCGAAAACCATTAAGCCGATTAACAAACCAATACGTGTTAAAAAAGTGTACTTTCACTGATGGTTTCGGTTGATCTAGGCGGTGCCACGCCACATAAAATTTTTATTTACATTTCTTTAAAACGGCAATAAAAAGAGTTTCTAAAATTTAGTTTAAATAACTTTGTGGTCAATATAAACGATCACTCAAAAAGTGGGCGGAATGGGATAAGTGAAGTAAATAATGATTTTTGTATATCTTTGGACCGGTAATAGTGGAAGGTTCGGACTTTGGTCTAAATAAATAACGCGGTCAATATACAGCATTAGTTGAAATATCAATGAAATTGAATAAGTGGGTGTGGCACCTCTCATACAAAGTGAAAATTCAAGTTTGCCTATCTAGAGATGGGTAATAAAGTTTCCATACATTCATGAACCCAGTTGAAGAGGCCAACTGAAATGTTTGCAAGTAATTCTCACTTGCCGGAGAGCGTTCAACCACTGCAGGAACTTGAAAGAGTATCAGCCTGGTATATTCTTTCGAGCCCGTGCTGTAAAAAAGGTTCTTGCAAATCTCAACATTAACAAGTCTTCTGGGCCGGATGGCATATAAGCACTGGTCCTGAAGCAGTGCTCTTCGACGCTTGTGCGTCCATTAGCTCATATTTTCAGTGCGTCATATCGTGCCGTCATTTTTCCATCTCGCCGGAAGGTTGCTAACGAAACGCCAATCCCAAAAAATGGCGAGACTAGTAACTCTGAGAACTACCGTCCGATAGCAGTTTGTTCTGCACTCTCCAAGGTTATGGAGAGTACTAATCACCAACTTGTGAGATATTTGGAGTCCAACGATTTGCTTAGCGATCGTCAGTATGGTTTCCTAAAGGGCCGTTCTACTGGCGACCTACTGGCGTTGCTCTCAGAGAAGTGGAACAAGTCCATTCATGACTTTGGTGAGAGTAAGGTTGTGACTCTGGATATCTCAAAGGTGTTTAATAGAGTATGGCACGAGGCTCTCATTTCAAAACTTAATGCTTTTGGTGTCGGTAGACACTTCTCTCGATTTATATCGAGTTTTCTCAGAGATCGCTCTATAAGAGCGATTATAGATGGAGTCTCATCCGACGAGTTCAGGATAAACTCAGGGGTACCGCAAGGCTCTGTTCTTTCTCCTACTCATTTTCTAATATTTCTTAACGACTTTCTTCTTCTCACTTCTAATCCTATCTACTCCTTTGCGGATGACAGCAACATTTGTCACTCATATTCTCCTGATCGTAGACCGAGCCTTCTGGAGATTGGGGCGAGAAGGATAAAAATGAATGACACACTCTCAAGTGACCTGGTAAAAATCTTCGAGTTGGGTCATGCTAACAGGGTCGATTTTAATGCACGCAAGACTCAATGTTATTTTTTAACACACAGACGTGGTGGTGATATTGAGGAATCTCTTGATATTCTTGGCATGAAAATTCACTGTGACATTCGTTGGAATGATCACTTATTTCAAGTGTCGAAAGAAGCATTCATGTGCCTTGGTTTTTTAAGACGGTGCAAGAAATACTTCACTCTATCTGATCTCCTTAATATTTACAAGACCTATATCCGACCCCAGAGGGAATACAACTCTCATATATGGGCCGGTGCTATTTTGGAGCTTCTTGACCGCGTACAGTATAGGGCGAAGATGCTCATTAATGACGGTAGGGTAGCCAGCTTTATCAATTCATTAGAGCACCGTCGCAGTGTGGCGTGTGTTTCATTGTTCTATCTGTACTGTAACGGAATGTGTTCTAACGAAATTAAGGAATTAATTCCTGAAAATTATATTTTTTTACGTAGTACTCGTATTTTTCGCGGAGCACATCCCTTTGTAGTTTATTGTCCAGTGAATCGCACAACGCATTATAGGGAGAATTCGTTCTTTGGTCGCACTGTTCGGTTGTGGAACAATCTTCCAGTGAAAGTATTGCCTGCCAACACAGACAGTATTAATTTTTGTATATCCTGAGAACGGTTAGAATGGCAGTTTCTGAACTTGGTCTAAGTAACTTGGTAGTCAATAAAATCATTAACTTTAATGCATTCCTTTAAATTTTTCTTATAGGAAATACATTTTATAGGCATACAGCACAAAGGCTCCCAGCAAAGCGGGAAGGTTTACTTTAGTATGCTATGATTTCTTTTCCTCGCCACTAAAAGCAATTTTAATATTATTTCGGGTTGCATTCAACGGTTCAACCATATGATTTATATATTGGATTTAATTTGAGTTCATTCACATGGCTTTCTTTACGGTTTCTCTCCGCATTTCAACTACTTGTTTTTGTTTGGTTTCCAGTGATTACAAGCAGTCAAGTATAACTAGATCACAGGGTAGAAGTACATAATAATGTATATTGATGTAGTATTCGATTTTGCACATGGCACATGGAAATATCTCAGACGGCCAAAATAACTCACTAAGGTTGGACAAGGAATCTGTTGCGTTTGACAGCTATAGCCGGATATTCGCAGAGAAGATGGGTAGTGTTTCTTCCTTTTCCCAGTCATGTCTCTGAAAAGTCGGCATTTAGACTCAAGGAGTCGAGTGGCCTGAAGCACGTTCGCATTGAATACGGTACCATCCTACAGAAAGTGGACGGACAGATTGGGTGGTAACTAATTTGAACTTCGGTATAGCTTATCAGGATATGAAACCTTCTAGGGATGAGTGGGCTGCTGAATCTCTCCTTCGAGATGACACAATTGCGATTTATAACGATGGTTCGAAAACGAAAATGGATGCAGGGTCGGGGTTTTGCTCATATGATCTTGAACTAAGGGTGCCTCCAATACTACACGATAATTGCACTGCTTTTTAGGGCCGCTAGGCATAGCCGTGAACTAGATCCCGAGGCCTCAAGGCCTATTAGGATCTACGTAGACGCACTCGCCGCCATTAGTGCTCTCGACCCGTATGTGATTAAATAGAAACGTCTCCTCACTGGCTCATCTGGAGCGACATTAAGCCGAGGGTATGAAATTACCGGGCACTGTATGATAGGTCGCATGTCGGAGCGCATGTGATGCCCTGATTATGGCTACTGTAGGGGAGGAGAAATCAGCGAAACATCATCTCCGCGACTGTCCTGCTTGCATGCACTTCCATGATCTGAAGTTGATTAACTTCGCCAAGGTTACCGGTTGGCTCAAATGGGAAAACTGATATTTTTGGGTCTGCAGGCAGAGATTTTTTCTGGAACTCTCACATGTCCGGCCTTTCGGCCTTTTTATTTGGTCTGTCCTTATTGGAGGTAACGTAATGTACCATAGGGTCTCCGAGTGATTCGCGAAATTCGAGCGATCCATATAACCTAACCTACACTTCCCACTCATTGTAACTGCGACAATAGTCGTTGCAAGGTAGTCACTTGAATGACTACTCTTGCTTGTTTACCTAGCATATCAGTAACCGCAACCTCGTTATAACCCTCTTTAATAGGTTATAAGCTGAATAGTGCGTTTCTTATCATCATCTTATCATCAACTTAGCCATTCTACAAGTGTCTACATTTTGAGTGATCCAAACTAAAGTAGTGTGCGACAGTTGACCCTGCTTTGACAGCTTCTTCTTACAACGTCTGACCAAAAGATGTGTCGTAGTCAACGAATTCAGTGAGAGAAGCGACGCCTGTCTATAAAAAAATTGCAAAAGCATTTGATACCCAGAATTGTTGGTTTGTTCTAAACAGTTTACTCATAATATCACTTGGGTTTCTCCAATATCTCCATTTTCTTAATGTGTTCACTACATGTACGAGTGGTACTATTTATATTTCGTGAATAGCAAATAAAAAATATTTTAATATGAAAATAGCTTTATGGTTTGACCACAGACTCTTTGATATTCGCGAACACGAAAAAGGAATTGGACTGTATGGACAATGAGAAATCAATTCGATGTTTCGAGTGCTCAGATATTAATCTTTTTGACGAGATCTTTAAGAGCTCGCATTGTCATGATGAACACAGCGGTTGGTTTTACTCCCAAGATGTTCGGCAAACAAATAGTCGTGAAGCACTCAGAATTGATCGTCCTACGTTGCTCAAGCGGAAGAGTGTCACATGATCCATTTGGCCTAAAAAACAGGCTTTTTCCACGAACAAATTTTGTGGGATTTAACTCGTCTTGAAATATCCACTTGGGCGATTGCTGTTTTATTTCGGGCTTATGTACATTTTTCACGATTTTATACACGTCTTTTGTGCACCACGTTCAAACTTTACAATCTTTTTCCTACACCAATGGACGCGAGCTTTTTTTTGGGCGATTGATAATTTATGGGGTATACAATGAGAACAATTTTTTTTTTACAACTAAATGTCCATGCAAATTCGTATATATTGATGCCTCTATCTCTCTATGTCACATGAAGATCTTGCATTATCAGCTCAAGCACTACATTGATGTTTTGTGGCACAACAACCGTTTTTAGACTACCTACACGGAATTTGTCGGCGACCGAACTACGACCACAATTGAATTCACTATACCAGCGATATACTATGGTTTTTGATGGGGCTTTATCGCCATACAAAGAATTGAGTTCAGCGACACATTTCTGTTGAGATAATCCACGTCGAACCCTTCTCTTGAAATTTTAATTTTTTGGCCAAATTGATTTTTTTAACTCACTGTAAACAAAACAAAAAGCACTTGTGGATCAAAACGTTGTGAGTACGTTTATGGTTAAAAATGTCAAACTTTATTATGATGTTACCAGATTTTAGCTATTGACATTAGTGTTGCCAGTTCACGAAATATAAATAGTACCCATCGTATTTCTTTTATATACCCTTCGAATATACGTATTACTTCCTTTGCTTGGACTTGAGCCAGTTTTATAGCTTGAGCTAGTGTGCGTCGTTTCATTGGATAATTCAATTCGCGTGCGGGCTGGTTTCGTTAACAATTTGGTTTCTAATAGAAATGATGCTGCCCTTAAAAGTATACTTTAACAAACATTCTCAATTAAGCCCTAATATATACCGCGCAATAATTTGAAACATTTTTGTTATGCCTCTAAGTAGGCAAAACTTTTATTTAGTTTTTTTAGTTGAATCATGTCTAATTTTCTAAAAAAAAGGAGGCAAAACAAGACAAATAATGGAAAAATCAAATAAACTTTGATGTCAAATGGTGACATGTTGGTTTATTTAACATCTCAATTGATTTACAGCCGAATGAACCGGGCCAAACATTTTACTTTTTGCCAATTTGCTACTGTTGCACAAACAACGTTTAAAAGTGTTATTTGGAAAGGCAAAAAATTAAATGAAATTAGAAAATTGCATAATCATGATGATGCGCATCATCCAATGACTGGCGTAAAATATAGCAGACAGTGCGGACAGTGTATTGCTTGCCACTGTTTCTAAATTTAATTACGTTGTGGTGTTGGTTGGATATTTTAAATAAAAGCTTGGGTGTTTCATTTCTTTTGATATTAATCAAAAAATAAAAAATTTAAGTTTCATTTAAAAGCTTTTAGCTTTTAGATTTCCAAATAAAGACCGGCTAAATAATCATCGAAAAAAATTTATTTCTATATTGAGTTTGAGGTTTGACGTTGATGGATTTGCTGCCTAAGTCTAGGATAATATAAAGACTTTAACTCTACGCGTGTATGCGTATCGATGTGTGCGTTCACTTTAAATTAAACTATTGTTATAACAACATAGACATGGCATATGCTAAGGCGCTTTCATACAATTCCAATTACAGTCTCATTATGTCAATTGCAAACGTTTCATTTCACAAATAATGAACGAAATGAACAAAAAAAAAAACTAACAAAAACAACAACAACAACAACAACAACAAGAATAACAAATGGAAATATGTTGTGTTTGGCAAAAGTGCAAAAGAATGAAATGTAAAGCAAAAAAAAAACACAAAAATGGGGAGAAACAGAAATGAATGTGAAAAAATAAATAAAATGCCCTGAAATTAACAAGCGACCAACACTAGAAAACGGACCCACATCAAACTGACCAAACACAACAACATGACATGGTCTATCCACTACATTCACTCACATTAACACACAGCAGCACACACAAACAGACATTAGTATATATACCAAAGTCGACAACGACATCTCATTAAATGTCGTGTTGCCAACACAACAACTCAGCGCGTAATATTCAGGTCCAGGCATTTTCATTTTTTTCTTTTTGTGAAATTTCAACTTCAAAATCCATTTCATTACATTAATACTTGCATTGAAGTTTGAAACTTAAACTCAAGCGAAATACTCATTTCGCGTTATTTTTGTTTGTTTTTTTTTCTAGCGTTAGATTGTATAGGAGACGTTATTTAAATATGTACATGTGCGTGTATATGTGTATAAATATCTGTTATTGCATAATTTTAGGTGTCACTTTACTTCATGTGACAATGCCTACATTTAGGCGCGTAAGCAAAATATAAGCATAGGTAAGTAGTAATAAAAGTTCAATGATGAATACTACGAAGAAAGAATGATGTAACTTTTGAAAATTTCACTTGACTTTATAGATCTCACATGACAGCTTTTCTAAAGCAGAGTGTAACACAACGCGGCTATCAAATGTTACACATGTAAAGTAGGTCAAACTAAAGGTTAGAAGATTTTGTGCATCTCTTAATGGGATAATGCCAAATAAGCAAGATCACAAATGCAATAGAAAGATGATACTGGCGAAGATGATAAAGACCATGCTTCACCGACATAGATCATTTTCAAATTCAATATAAGGATATAAGGATAGGATAGAGGAAGTGGCAGCCTAAAACAAGGCACCTTTGAACGCACATAGCGACTCGTTGTGATACAACATAAAGCGTTGTCACAGTTCTATTCACCAGTGTCCTGGTGATCAAGCTGAGGCATCGCACTGTAACGATTCTCTGAATTAGATCAGAAACCAGCCCGATAGTCTAATATACCGGGCTATTGACCTGATGTCAAGAATCGATAGCTCCGAAAAAGTCATTTTATGCATGCCTACCCATGAAGCAATGGCCCATAAGAATGGATGCAACAGAGGAAACGCTCCGACGGTGCAGTTTGAACAGTTGATTGGTACGCTTCATATCTAATCAGGGCCAGGCGAGTTTGGAAATAAAGCAAGAGACACCTTCCGTCCAGGCTCTTTCAGAAGGAAGTGTGCATGCCCTCACGAGCTCATAAACAGCACAGTTACCCTGGCTGTCGCTGTGACCAGGAACCCAGAACACAGAACTGTCTTGATGTTGCCAAAATTAAATATCGGCAGCCTCTGACCAGCTTAGAGTTAAAGGTTACACCTGAAATAGATCTAACAGCTGCCTAGCTATCAGAACAAATATACATATATCGTCGGTAGGAGCGCCATTACCACGGGTCCTCTATGCAGCATGAAAAATGTTGATCACTTCAGCCTGAAACACATTACAGTAGTCCGGAAGGCGAAGAAAAACGCCAATGTTGAGCCTTTTGAAAAAAATTCCACTGCCCAGCCTGTTATCCAGACTGGAACCGTTCGTATTGACGTCCACTTAATCACTGGCGAGGATAGAGCAAGAGGCGTAATACTAGGAATCATGATACAATCAGATACAATCCTCAAGAAAAAATTGAACTTGTCCGACAGTGTCTGTGGGCAAGTTTCAGACAATGCAATAACGATATCATCCGCGTAAGACACAACTCTATTGCCGAAGGTATCAAGCCTGGTAAGGGGTGTGTTAACTGCCAGTTTCCAGAGAATCGGAGAGAAGACTCCCCCTATGGGATATGCTTGCTGTTTATTCTCTGACGCTGTACATCCCAGAAGGAGGAGGTATAAAGAATGATGAAACTGAGAAACCCTGCTTTTACACGATAGGATAGGATGGAGTAGTGGCTTTGTCAAGCCAAATTTGAACTAATAATACCACATGAGACTTTATCTCCTGCTTGATAAGCTAGCCCGGCTTAAACGTTTTGATAATAAGCTAAAGCCCTAATTTGAAAGTACAACTCCCTTATGTATTTTTGAAAATCAACTCGAAAGCTTAATAAATCTGGCAATGGCCAACAGCTTCGTTAGACTATCGAGAAAGCACCATCCACAGAGATCATGCGCTGGTTAGCGTAGCCTTTCGGGATGCCTACCTATTACATAATGACCTGTGAGTATTTCAAGTTTTATCGCAAGCAAGCTTTAGTAGATGATTGGTGCGCTTACCATACAATTAAGACCAAGTGAGTCTAGAAATGTAGCATTATTCTTACTCAGACTAGGATCTGACAGCGTTTAATAGTTATCTTTTCTTATGAGCCAGTTTGACTGAGTTGACAGGCATACTAATATCCTTAAATAAATAGACAACGGAAAGTCCCTGTGACTAAATTCTTACACGATGGTAGTTAATAAACTGGCATTTGGTGTTTCGGCATACATAGCACATACTCGTATTGTAGAGTTATATAAAATAGCAATTGCCTTTGCTTTGCTAAAGTCTAGTCAAATTTTATGCCTTTAACTTTTATGATACACCCTCGTAAAGAGTGCATAGTTGCACATACACTTTCGTTATATTGGTTTATTTTAGAATAGACGGTTGCTTGGGCTTCTCAATTTTTTTTTGTTGTTGTTGCAAAAAGGCATTTTATTTGTACGTTTTTCGTTGTTGTTGTAAATACTTGTAAATTTGTTGTTGTCTTTTATTTAAAATTGTTTGTTTTTGTTATTTTTCATGTCCCATTTTCTAGTTTTTCTATGAGCAGCAGGTTAGTTTTTTGCAAATGGTTTGCTTCGGTTTCTAAAGTTTAAAATTTCTTTTTTTTGTTCTCAATTCAGATGCTCTTTATAATATGCTTATTGTTGTTGTTATTGTTGTTATTGTACTGGTCCATGGTTAGTTATGGTGCTGACGTTGTCATGCTTATGCAACCGCAACATTGTCTGTTTTGTAGGCGTGCCAATGTCGCTGATTTTGTAACTTACAACTTGTATTATGTTGCACGAATAAGCACACACACACCAATAACACACAATCGCTGACATGAACTACAAAATTTCTACAACTGCCGCTACTGTAACCGTTAAGTTTCCTGTTTCCACCAAAAAAAATCTGTACTTTGAACACACATACACTCACACAAACACACAATGTTTTACATTTATTTTGTTCTCATTTTTTGTTAATGCACCCAAGCCTCTCTATTTTAATACTTGTTTTGGTGGGGCCGTATTCATAAACAAAATATTTTTATATTCGTTTTACTGCGTTTTCGTTAAGTCTGTGGGGTGGTGCTATTTCAGTTGTATGTAGTTGTTGTTTTTGGTTATCTTAAAAACATGTTGCAAAAAAAAAATAAAAAAAATTGAACAAAAATTATCTCTCTTTTTGGAAAATATTATGGTACAACCAGTAAAAGATATAATGTGGTCAGTGTTCCAGAACTGCAGTGTGCTTAAAACAATATTGCAGAATAACAAGTTTTTTTTGGCGAAATTTAATGGTAATGAGCAAAATAGATGGCCAGATTCAGTCATTCACACACTTAGTTACACACCTATAACATTTAAAATACGCCATAAAATGTTAGCATACTGAAGGGATGAGCGAAAAATTCCATTAATGTTGCAGGTCTTTAGGAATTTCAAGTAAAAAGTAAAAAAAAGTGTCAGGATTTTAGCAGAAACTTATTTTTTTTTTTAATTTAACAAATATTCCAAAAACATATGTTTAAAAAATATTTTTCTTTGAAGTTTTTCAAGACACAACTCCATTTACATAAAACTAGAATCACGTGTAAATTCCGAAAGTACACAAAACAGAGATTGAGAACCGGAATAACAGAATTTTATAGTTTAAAACACCGATCAATGATTTTAATGCAAAGACCATATCGTAGATAATTTATCGTCAGAATATTGCCCTCTAAAGCAATGATTCGTTGCTTAGTTTATCGCCACCACCAGCTTGGCACCATAGTAAATATGCTTCGAACTGGTAATTCGCCTTTGTGGGAAATATTCAACTTGTAGAACAAAATATTAATGAAACACCAGAAGTCGAATAGCTCGTACGTCACTGCGGTAAAAAAAGATTTACTGTTATTTTCAGATAAGCTGCAATTGGTGCAAGAATTAAAACCTGCAGATGATCGGTAATGTTAAAATTTTGCAGTTAAATTTTAATAGTTGGCCAGAAAAGAAATCTGATTACGAGTGATAATGCTTATTTTCATTTGAATTGCTTGGTTAATAAGCAGAACTTGTAGGTTCTGATGTTCTCAAAATCCAAGATCCATTCCTCAACGCCAATTGCATCGTATTTAGGTGTACAGTTACATTGCTACGTCATATCATCTGAAAATATCATTGCGCATTACTTACTCGAAAATGAAGATGAAAGTGCTGCAACCGTTAATGGAGAGCGGTATCTGTTTATAATAAAACATTTTTTACGTCCTGCTCTAAAAAAAACCTGAGATGTGCTTTCAGCTTAATGTGGCCACTGCCCTCACTGCCAATGGCACTTTTAAATCAAATTTTTGGAGAGCGAATAATTTCCAGAAATTCGGATGTTAATTGGACAGAGCGTTATTTGAAAGAGCGAGTATATGTGAACAAGACCTAGACAATCCTTGGCGCCAGGCCAACATTGTTGCAGAAATTCGAGAGCTACAGCTACAAATTTTGAAAGGTATTATGGAAAGTAATCTAAAACGTGCCCATCATTACAGAGCTGATAATGGAGGTCATTTAAGTAATATTATTTTCCAAAAAAAATTATATAAAAGAGAAAGAAATTGCATGGTGACTTGGTGCGTAATTCTAGCAATATACCAAGTGGAACAAGGGAGATAATAATAGAGAAACTTTTTCTAGACTAAAAACTTATTAAAGATCGGCCAAGAATTGTCTAAAATTCATATAAAGTAAGAAATTTCTGTCGTGATTATGCAGTGCTTTGTTTTAATCACTAAAACATACAATTCGTCAACTTTATTCTCGATATAAGTAAATGGTCCGCCATCTAACGTATTTTTTTTTCAACTAGTGCTTATTTCGTGAATGGTAACATTTAGCTCATGTCTGATTTGACAGATAATTAGTTTTATCCTTACGTTGAACGAATATCGTTGTGTATACTCTGCGCTAAGTGGGTCTGCGATCGACTTACAGAAGATGCCGATTTTGCCAAAAAAGTCATCTTTTCAGATGAAGCTCATTTTGATCTTGGCGGGTATGTAAACAAGCAAAATTGTCGCATTTGAGGCACATGGCGATCGTTATCGGCCATGTTGAAAGAATTTTTGTTCACAAATATTGAAGAGGAGGATATTAGCAACATTTGGTCCCAACAGGACGGCGCTACGTGCCACACAGCCGAAACTACACTCATTGTTTTGCGCCCTGTTTTTGAATATCGCATTATCAGCCGCAGAGCTGATATCGTTTGACCACCTCGGAGCTGCGATTTGACACCGTTGGACTATTATTTGTGGAGTGACGTCAAGGATAAGTGTTACGCCAACAAGCCAAGACAATAGACGCTTTAAAAGACAATATTCGTGAAGCCATTGATGAAATACAGCTGCACGCATTCGATAATGTGCATAAAAATTAGACCTATCGTGTAGGCTACTGCATGGCCAGTCGAGGCAGCCATTTGAATGAAATTATTGTCCATTATTAAACGGAAGGATTGTGTTTTCGAATAAAAAAAGAAATTTGAGAAAATATTCAGTAGTTTTTTTATAGCATTTTCAAAGAAAAGAATTATTTGGCGGACCCTTTCTTATTATATCTGAATCTTATTAGATCTGAACCTAGTTGTGAATCATTTCAATTGATTGCAAAACGGTTTCGCACTTCAACACATTTTCTTCATCAGTAGTAATCACACTGATGCAGTCGATGCACCCAATTGTACAGTGTTACCATCCGTCATCCATAGTATTAGCAAAACGCCAACTGCCCCAACAAAACAGAGTGATCATAGCATAACTTATATTTATGCGGCGATAGGTTGGTGGAAAAAAGCTGAGAAGGCTACCACCACGAATAAATCACACAGAGTACAGAGACTCGCTTGAGTCGGTGCAACTAACGGGTACACATAATATGCTACACATCTTCGGCTGCCCCACCAAGACTACTCACCTTACTCTGGAACTTTGAACATGCTAGGTTACTTCTCTTTTGAATCTGCATGTAAAAAAAATATAACCGGACTATCGAATTAGAACACGATATATTACCATCTGCTTAAACAATAACAACAGTAGTTGAACAGCAATCGAGTTTGCAATTTTCGACCAAAAGAACGATTATCTTTCTGAGGTTATTTTTTGATAATCTGATACAAAACTCAAATCTTTTCCTATTATAGTTGCCTAGCAAAAGATTCAACAGTCCCGTTTAGCTTGAGAAAAATATACACGTTGTTATTTTCTCCTTTACAAAGAAAGTATTTTAAAGCTCCTATTTCCACAAAAAGGAATTATGTCCCCATTAGTGACGTGGAACCTTCCTTTCTGGTCTGATCATATAGATTGCTTACACTGCCAGTTGATTAAATTTAACCAGAAAATCCCATATCTAACTTTGAGATGGTATTGTTGTCTGTTTGTACTTTCCGTCGAAGGTCAATTGTGCACATCTCACGATTTCGTGAACGATAAACGACGGACTAATAATTACAGACATTTATTGTGGAGCAATACGACATTCTTGATGACGGCTTTAAAAATAATTCCATTGGGTTGAAATAACTGAGCTCAAGCAAGTTTCCACATAACACTGTTCTCAATCAATGTTATGTACCACTCGATTACAACTTCAAAGATAATGAAAGGGTTTACTAAGATATGTTGTGTTCTTAAACGCAGTAATTACGGCCAACGTTTAAAGTTGACGACGATGCGAAAAATATCTACATGTCCGAAATAGTGAACAGACTTTAGCGAATGCTGTTAAACGATCACAAAATAAAAGTGCTTAAGGTGGCTGAGACTATAGACCAATCATAGGAGAAAGTACTTTCGAGCGATATGTGTACTACCGTAAGATGGCGTGGTGTAGTGGTTAAAGCTTAGGCATACAACACAAGCGTCTCAGGTTCGAACCCCAGCAAAAGACTTCAACCTCTCTCCAAATAAATCCGTCTAAAGAAGCTCCCCTTACCACTCGCCACCTACTTCAAAAAAATTACAATGCTAAGTAAAGATCGCCACCATTTAGCAAGGATCCTCACCACTACACAATCGCATGGAGATGAGCTACAGTCGACTAATCATCCACTTAGCTTGAAAATCAAATTGATTACTGAAACTGAAGCAAAGGTGGATGCTTTGTAGAAAACCAACATGCTCCCCAGAGGAGAAGAAAAAAAAGTCTATTCAAAGATCAAATCAAACGATACATGTATACTAGGGAGATCGATCATTCGATTTTTTCAAGAACCGGTTATCGAATAATTCGAAAAGTTAGAATTTTAAAAAAATTGGTTTCGGTTCAAAATTAATCCAATAACCAGTAGTAGATTCCAGCAAGTAAGTGTGCTAGAACAACGTTAGGCTTTTTAGGGCCTTAACGGGCATTTCTTCCTCGACAACACAACGTCCTAATATTTCATCCAGTGACTAATTTTTACAGCGTGTTTTGTACTACTTGGTATATAATCAAGTTTTCCTATCTGCACAATAACACACAATATAACTCGACTTATCCTTTCTATCGATTTCCACATATTTTCACACTTCAGAGAACATCTGTAGAAACATAACTACATGCACAGGTATATAATAATGTGTGTCACTGTGGCATGTTAGGTCAGACACCCGCCTTCCAACCAAGAAGTCCTCGGTTCAATCCCAGGCAACACCATCCGACAACTTACAACAGCGGTATCAGCTCACAACATTGCTAGCTACTAGTTATAGGTATTTACGCCCTTAAAGACTTCACTAACTAATACATCTGCCGTAAAGAGCCAGCGTTTGTAGGTACCTTTCAACGAGTCTAACTGATTATCATTCTCCATATATAAAAGAAACATATTTATTTTCAGAAAATAACAAAAAGTTATTGTTGCTCAAGTGTGCACATATTTCTCGATCTATCATGGATTTCACTTTCTGTGTGAGACGTTCAAGTTTGTCATTTATGTGTAGAAAAATAAGAAGTAACAAAATATATTAAAATTAGAAAAATATTTGCAATAAACATATTGTATCCATAATGGATACATCACAACTAAAGCACAAATTGAAAAAAGGAATTTATCCGGCGAATACGTGCCAAAGAAACCTAAGCTCAAACTTTAGCCAATAAGAGTTTTAGCAATTTTTTTTTTTACGTGAAAACAGTAACCCTGACATCGACAACATTGAATCTTACTTTTAGTAGCAAATTCTGTTTCATTTGAATACAAAACATGAATATTTATTTAACATTAACACCCACTTTCTTTAAACTCCAAACGGCTTTTACTTAAATTTTCTTCATAGAACAACTCAATATGAAAAATAAGCTTAATTGTCTTTAATTGCTTGTTCGTTTAATAAATATTTTCTCTTTCTTTCTTTTTTTTCCTGTGTTTTGAGGAGAATCAATAATTATAATGTAATTTCTTTATCGTTAAAATGTGAAATTTGAAACACCTTGTCTTGGCAATACAATTAAGAGCAATTTATTAATTTCTTCTCCATTAAGGCACACATATATATGTGCATTTATTTATGTACTCACACTTATGCCGACACATTCATTGACTCTTACATATGCTAGAGTGTGCGTGTGTGTGTAAAATTAATTTCGTTTCCTGTTTTACCTCGAACACGTTTAAACCATAAAACAATTTTGATTGAAATATTGTCACGGCCTACTATTATTAATACAAGGACTTGTAATACATTTTGTACTTATGTATATGTGCACAAACTCACATGCACACACACGCACAATTATAAAGCTATATGTGTGTGAGAGTTAAGCAGTAACTGGCAACTAATAAGAAATTTTAATAGAAAGGATAGTTGTTATTGCAAAGAGACTGACTTTTAAATTTCACCGTCTTTAAAAGATATCCTATAGAATTAATAATTAAACTCAAATCCTTGAATAGTCAAATTTGCATCACTGTCCTTCATAGCCCAGAAATTAGTCTCTAATCATTATTGAAACAATATTTTCCCTATGAAAATTATAATGGACCAAATAATACAGGTACGAGTATATATCCATAGTGTTATTCTCGACGAAAGACACCACGTCTTACCGTAAGGCCCTTTTGAGCCCTTATCCTCTTGACCAGTAATATGTCTATGTATGGATATATACCTGTATCCCATACCCATTATCACTTATGCGGCAATAGAATGTTGGAGAAAGGCTGGGGAAACTAACACTATGAATAAATTAAGCAGGATACAAAGACTCGCCTGTCTCGGTATAACTAGAGCAATAAGAAAGTGTACAATAGTAGACGCGGCCCACGATATAATTCCTTTAGATCTGTGATTTGGCAGGAGATTAAAAGTTTAATTTTCAAAACGGAATTTTTGGTCTAATGAGGCCTTAGTTCGGAGTGAGTTTGATCTAAGCTGGTGTAGCGATGGCTCCAAAATGATAACTGTGTCGGTGCTGGTGTTAAAGGACCCAACCGAGATTTGTCGATCTTTCTGAGAAAATCGCAGTGTCTGTCTTCCAGGCTGAGATCATAGCCATTGCCATGGTTACGTTTCTACATTTTCAAAAACGTTTATTTCTAAGTTCGTAGATTACACTTAAAATAAAATAAAACACACGCTACATTGCGACAATGCTCTAATCAATCGATAGAGTTGGCTATCTTATCGTCATTAATAAGCACCCTCACCTTCTCCTGAACGCAGTCGAGAAACTCTGAATAGGTTGTATTTCATCTTAGCTCAGGAGGCATATTGGCTTTCCACAAAGCATCCATTGCCTTGTTTCAGTTTCTTTAACCAATTTGATCTTTCAAGCTAAGTAGATGATAAATCCACTGTAGCTTCATCCACATGATTTTGCGTAGTGGTGAAGATCCTTGCTAATTGGTGGTTATCTTTACTTGAGCATTATAATTTTTTCCCAGTAGGTGGCGAGTTTCCTTGATCATTCGCTTGATGTTTGTCATCACTGCCAGAGATATACGTGAAGGTCAGAGGGCTTCTTCTTTATTTTTTAGATAAAGTTGTCTGGAAGGAAGTAGAAGCCTCTTTATTAAACATTCGAAACTTTAATTAAATTTTTGTTCGTCATGTTCTTCGCAGACGCTTGAATCTAAATATTAATAAGATCAGATTAAGTGAAGTATTTCTTAAAGTCTTAAAAAAGAGACACTCGAAATATATGATCGTTCCAACGACCTACACAATGAATTCTCATGGTAAGAACATCAAGAGTATCTGATTTCGTAATATTTATATAACAATGCTCACAGATGAACCCAACCAATATGTCTGTGTGTTAGAAAATAGCACTGGGTTTTATGAGCCTTAATTAGAATCCTTTATTTACACTGTTCTGTGCATCACTGCCCGTAACCTTTTCACGAGCAATAACAAATTCTCTTCTTAATTAGACTTTCTGTTTACAACTTTATAAACAAGAACAATTACTCGACAGTTCGCTCTACCTGAAGATCTTCCAACCTAATCGTTATTACAGCTAAGGTTCGATCTCAACCTTTTCAACCAGAGGTTAATCACACTTAACTCTCTTTACTGAGTTAGCTCCCACTAAACTGGTTTTTACCTTATTCCAACTTGTCACACTAAACTCTCTTCACACCGAGTTCAATTAATAAATTTTTTTTCACGCTGAGTTTACAACACATAAACTTGTTCGCTCAGTTTACACCAAATAAACCATCGTCACGCTGAGCTTCAGCTCTCGAACCTCGCGATATTTTAGGTAAATTCCATTTCTTTCTTTTACTTTCCTTTTAGTTCTTATGCAGCCATCCGAATCTAACATCTACTTCTTTCAGTACTTGTTGCTTGCTATTGTCTGTTTTACTAGTTTACTTCTCTGCCTGTTTTTGTTGTTACCATTTATTTTTATTTCATATATTTCTACAAATGTTGTTGTTGTCGACTTGGTTATATGTAAACAGTGCATACAGTTGCTTTTGTTTTAGCAATGTAATAAATGTAATAAGCGGTGCCCAAGATAATTTTTGTAACAATATATTCTCCGACAGTCGGGTTGCCTTAAGGGCACTTAGATCAAATCGTATGACATCTGGACTGGCCAAATATTGCTATGGGACGTTGCAGAAGCTTTCACTTAGAAATAAGGTCCAGTTGTTTTAAATACTTGGACACTGTGAGATAGATGATAATAAAATAACGAATGCATTGAATAGAAAAGGTTCCATGACACCCTATATCGGTCCGAAACCTTGCTGTGCACTGCCACTTACTGCCATCCTCAGTCTAGTCAAGGATTGCCAGATGCTTGGAACACTAGAATGCTCAAGGGAGACTTCGCCACTGTTAAACGGGGTTACTTACAGATCACTGTAGACTAAGAGCGCATGTGAAGAGGATGGCGGACACATATGTGGATTTTTCAGACTGTGCTCACAGGAATCATTGACAACGGGACACATATTGTGTGAATGTGTGGATCTCGATAGTGTCAGGTGGAAATACTTAGGTAGACATAGGTTTTCACTGGGTGAAATATTGGTTATGGTTTCAGATCTACTGGAGTTCATTAGAAAGATAGCAAATCCGCTGAACAAACTATAGACAGACAATAAATCCCATGGGTCACAGTGTCCAACACAATAGTACCTGGTCGATATGATGATAACAATAATAATTACTGTTCATTCGCCTTTTTTATCAATGAAATGGATTTTTAATCTTTCACCCATCCTGATGACTCCAATCGTTGGCCATTCTGGTGAAGTCATCTGCGTATCCCCATGAAATAGAGATGTGGTGGGTGCTAAAATAAACGCTTCTAATCTTTTACGGTAATAATCTTTCGCAAAAACTTCAAAGCTTTTCTTTAACCAGGAAAAAAGCTTTTACTTTTCGTTATAAAGACGATGAATTGTACGACTACATTGCAGAGTTCAGTTCTTTAGGCAGTATCTTATCTTAAAGTCCTTTTTCTATTTCTCTAGTCAGGGCTGTTGTTCAAGTACCCTTTTAATATCAATAGTACTAGTTGTTGTTGTTGTTGTTATTATTATTGTAAGTAAATGCACACATCCATTGTACATGCTGCATTGCATCTTATAATGAATTTCTCTTTCTCTCTCTCTCTCTCAGCACTCTTAACAATCACTCGTATATACTGGAAACTCTTTGTGTATGTGTATGAGTATTAATGTATATGCATGTAAGTAAAAGTGCGTTTAAGTAATTGCTTAAGTACATCTCTGTGAGTGCATGTGTGTGTGTGTGTTGGAAATTCCTTTAGATCTCTTACAGCAAAAATTTATTACTCTCATATACATAATATATGCGTAAGTTTGAGTGTTTGCGTGTGTGTGCGTGTGAATGTGTATGTCTATTAATGGTATGTTTATGTTGAGTAGTAGTAGTGTTAGTACCCCTTGTTGTTATGTGTGTTTTCATTGCATGTGATAATGATGACATAATTAGCACAGAATCTATAAAACATGACATTTCCAAATTCCTTATTCAGAACTTTATTTGTAAGATTTGTTATGCCTGCTGCTTCTGTTGCTTACTGTCTAATGCTATTGTTGTTCGAGTTGTTGCTTTATTGTGTTTGCAAGAGTATGAGTATGTGTAAGTATTTTATGATATTGTTGTCACTTGTGAATGTAAGTACGTGAGTGTGTGTATGTGTGTATTTGAGTGTGTATTTTATAGTTTAATTATGAGGCCTAAAAGACAATAATTGAAATGTTAATTACTGAAGTGGAATGCGTTTGCCATGGAATTTAAATGGAAGATTATGATGAAGTATTATTTAGAAAGTTAGGAAAGAGTTCTGCAATTAAAATGCCTTTTAAAGTTTTCATTATATTTTTTAAATCTAGTAAAAGTAATAGAGCTTTAATATACATGTAAATAAAACATGCGAAGGACGTTTTATAATCAAATGAATTATTCATTATCATCTAGGTGGGTACGTTAATAAGCAAAATTGCCGTGTTTGGAGCTCAAAAAACCTAAACGTGGTCTTACAAAGGCCAATGTACCCATTATGAGTGTCTGTTTAGTACGGCTTGTATCGTAGCAGGTATTGTTGGCCCGTATTACTTTGAAAATGAGGACGCCGCAACCATAACGTTTAACGGAGACACCTATCGCACCATGATAACCGATTTTTTTTGTGCCCGATCTTCATTGTATTGATGAGAACGATGTTTGGTTTCAACAGGATAGTGCAACTTTGCCCACATCTCATGCCACAATCGATTTATTGAATCAAACATTTGATGGCCGTTCAATTAGACGAAATGGTGACGTCAGTTGGCCGCCAAGAAGCTGCGATTTGACACCGTTTGACTATTTTCGGTGGGGCGCCGTTGTAGACAAGTTTTATGCCGACAAACCAATATTTGTGATGCCATTGCCGAGATACGACCCCATGCGCTCGATAAAGTTCTCAAAAATTGGTCCGATCGAATGGGGTACTGTGAGGCTAGCCGCGGCAGCCATATGAATGATCACAACAACAAAATAAATTTGACAAAATTTCAAACCGTTTTGATTTTATTGCGTTTTTAAATCTAAACTTTTAAATGGCGATATGATTTGACTTGGATCTCTTAGCACTTTGTCATTTATTTAAATTAGGGAATAGCAAACAGTCTTAAGGATTTATATCTGTAAAGTATGCTGGATAAGAAATTTTTTGATGAGAAGCGCACTAGGCAACTTATGGCCCATAAAGGAAAGGAATTATCGAGGTATATAGCAGTAGCAACTAGACATTGGGATCTAGGTGAGCATGTCAGTCGACTAGGATAACCTTTTAACGACCACTGTAACAATCAATAACAGGCAATAGGCGCAACTAGTCTTCCGTCATCTCTGCATATGTCTGGCCCTGGAAGTCAAGAGAAACAACTTTCTTGACAACTATATACAGTCCAACTTTAGTGAGCTATCTAGCTCTATACTTGAAAGCCTACTGAAATACCTTATGACTACAGGCTGGACACAATACCACATTGGCGTATATTACGATATAAAGCAAATCAGACATCTTCGACTTTATTTGCCCGTCTGGGTACAGTGAACTACAACCGAAGCCAGACCAAAGCAATCTAGATTGTGTAGCAATACTTATACTGTATTTTGCTATAGTGGACTATACTAGATTGCCTTAATAGAACAGTGCTTTATGCCTCTCTAGATGAGGCCGTTTTTAATTCAAATCAATCTTGATTCAGAGCAGTTGAAAGCGTTTTACTTTTTCAAGTTAATCGGCATGACGAAGCGTGCTTACAAAAAACCATTGGACCAAAATATTTATAGTCATTATGACCACAATGAAGTATGAAGTTTAGTAGACCATAACCATAGTGAGGTCTCCTAACAGTATTTATCGAGCCTTTCTTTGGTGTCAGCAATTACTGTACGTAGTACTGTTAGCGAGAAATACAAAAAATTCATGGAATTCTAAAGATGCCCTCAAGATTGGGTTAAGCTGAAAAAGGCAGTGCAGCCGCACTTCACCCTGACACCAGAAAAGTTCATTGTGGAAAGCTTTTCGAAAATAGAACGAAAAAAGAAAAGCAAAGAAAATATAAAAAAATGAAAAGAAAGAAAACAAAAAGGAGAATGAACGTAGGCCACACCCTAAAAAGAAAAACCGGGTGTTAACTAGTATGCTAGCCTATATTCAATATATGACCTTACAAGTCACAGATCCTGGCTGACGCAACCTCATACGAAGTCCTGGCCAAGCAACTTGAACCTGGCCTCCGGAAATCCGGACAATAACAGAGTATATGTTCCAGGGTCTTTGGCTCCCACACATTGCTACGAACTCGGCAAAAATAGGCGTACCCGATTTCCACAGCCCAGACATTGCTTTTAGAGAGCAAACCTACTAGAAAATCTTATCAGAGTTCTAAGGGACCCATTTCATCCAGTAGCGGACGAGTTCATGATAAAGCAACCTAGAGACCATATAGGCTACTCTGCCCTTCTATAACTCTTCCACTCTACGACGGAACAAAGAATCCAAGCGGTGGTTTGACAGACGCATCCGTCAGTTCAATACACTTAGTCGCGCCCATTCTCGTCAACTAATCGGCAGTATCATTTTCCAGCACATATTACTACTGTGTTACGAAGCCCAGCGCAGCTTGACGCTACACACATCCAGTAGAGACTTGAGGGTGCCTCTGCATAGTGAAACCAATTTTGAGCTGATGCAGCGCCCAACCAGCGCCTTAAGAGCAACGTGAGTTAGCTCGGCTGTCCTACGGACAGCAAAGACCTCGGCCTGGAAGACACTACACTCATTCGGAAGTCTATGGGAAAGTTCAATGTCACTGTCCTCGAGGTAGACCCCGCACCCGTACCTTCCTCGGTATTAGAAGATGGCATGATCATTCAGCAACTTATCAACACCTTGTCAAGCTTCCTATCAGAAAAGACTGCTGAAAGGCTTCTGCTAAAGTCGGCAAAGTTCTGAACCTTAGCAGGACCTCCTTCCAATATTATCAATAAAATTATTAAAATTTAAAAAATTTATATCTGCAAGTAAAATATGTGTAACCTATAGTGATATATACTTGATTGAATCGAAAATTTATATAAATATTAGTAAAGTATACGACTTTAATAATTTAAAAAACTAGACTTCACTCTCCATGCCAAAATTAAGACATACCACCTACTCATACAAAAAAAAAATAATTTAAAGCCTTTAGATGACAAAGTAAAAGTAATTTTAGAGCATCATCTTCATCAGCATTATCACTCACACAGCAAATAACCAGGGTGACAATTCCGTATTCACACTCACACATTTCGTTAAAGAAACTTTCTCTATATCGATTTTAAAATAAAAAGCAAATAAATTGAGAAAGTTTTCCTACAAACAACTTTCTTTTAAATTATTAGAGAAATATTTAATAAAGTTTTTGTATACAGAAAAATATAATAAAATTTCATTTGATTGACATTCAATGATTGCCCACAATGCCACAAAATTATGAGACGCTCTCGTAAGAAACGTGGTACAGATGCAGTAAAAGCATCATCAACGGCATTCAATTTAATACAAAGAAAAAAAACAGAAAAATATAAACAAAAATATTTAAGGATAATAGAGCAGGAAAATAATTTTTTTTCTATTTAACGCATGACATCAGATGCCTTGCTTGACACTTGTGTTAAATATTTCAACAGAAAATATTACAGTGTCCTTGACAACTTTTTAGAGGTGTTATTTTGCTCTGGTGTACAGTAGTGGAATAAAGTGGATGAGTTATGATTTTTATATAAGTACGACGGCGGATTGATATTGAAGCTACCTAAGTAGGAAAAAAAATTTTTTTTTCAAAAACCATTCATTTCTCAACATAGTCTCCTTTTAGCTAAATACACTTAGTAAGACGATTTTCCAACTTTTTTATACCTTCTGAATAATACGATTTTGGGAACTCCTCAAAATACGCATTAGTTTCGGTAATCACTTCTTTGTTTGAGATGAATCTTTTTCCTGAGAGCCATTTTTTCAAGCTTGGAAACAGGAAGAAGTCACTAGGGGCTACATCTGGACTATAAGGTGGATGATCAACCAATTCGAAGTGGATTTCTCATAGTTTTAGCATCGTATCTAATGCTGTGTGAACCGGTGCGTTGTCTTGAAGAAAGGGCACTTTTTTCTTGTTTAAATGTGGTCGTTTTTCCTTGATTGCATCAACCCATTGATCCAATAATGCACGATAATACTCTCCTGTGATTGTGGATCCCTTTTCAAGATAATCGATGAGGAATTTTCCGTGTGCATCCCAAAATACAGTGGCCATAACCTTGCCAGCCGATTTCGCTGTCTTTGCCTTCTTCGGAGCACTTCCACCAGCTGCCACCCATTGCTTCGATTGATTTTTGGTTTCAGGTGTGTAGTGGTGTACCCACGTTTCATCAAAAGTTATTAATCTACGCCGAAAATCAGCAGGATTATGCTTTATCATGTCCAAACACCACTGTGAAGTGATCTGTCGAACTCGATTTTGTTCAACACTGAGCAAACGCGACACCCATCTTGCCGATAGCTTTTTCATATGCAAATGTTCATGCAAAATGTTAAACACACGTTCATATGATATGTTTGCCATTTCAGCAATCTCACGGATATTGATCTGGCGATCATTCATAACGATATCGAGGATTTTCTTGATATTTTCTTTAGTAACCACCTCTTTTGGCCTTCCTGTTGATAGTGTTGTTACAGTACTTGTTCAGCCCCGTTTAAATTCAGCAATTCAATATTTTACCATATAAACTGACGAAGCAGATTCGTCGTAATGTTTATCAAGCTTTTCTTTTATCTCTTTCGCCGTTTTGCCTTTCAAATAATAGTGTTTAATCACTACACGAAATTCACTTTTTTCCATTTTCCAAGAAACACAGAACTTGCTTACTTCAGACGACTGCAACAAATAAACTAATCGATGAATTTGGCTAAAATTTTAACAGCTGACGTTTGACAAATCGTAATTTCTAAGAAAGAAAAAATTTTTGTGTTTGTGCTGCCATCTAGCGCTAGATAGCCCTCGTATATATTAAAGCATTTAAAGCCTAATATATGCTGAAATTCTTATGTTTTGATAATCTTTAGAGACAAAAGTATACAGAATAGCCACACAGAACGTAGTAGTGTACAGTAACCAGAATATCTGGTACCTTTCCAATAAAAAAAAATTTTAAGACTGTTGGTAAGCATTATGCAGTAAATTACTAAACTCTTTTCTCATATTTGTAAAGTCAATGACATATGAGCTGACTACTACATTAGCAATACATCTGCGATAAGGTGATATAAGTGTACAATCGTGAAATTGAACGATGCCATATACAATTTTGCCTTACAAGAAAATCTTATGTACTGCATCAAGGGTCTAAGAAGAAAGTTCAAGCTTGCTGTTCTTTATAATACTGAGACAAGATCTCTTTAAAAACCTAATGATACGATGGCATCAAACTGGCCTCTAAATCTAGCCAGTCTATTAGTTATTGACAGTCATTAAAAGCAAATCAAGCTGAGCCTTCATTAATACTATGAGGGTTGTGTACCATCAATTTAATGGTGCAGACAGCCTCAAAGATGTTGCCATTCTTGAAATAATTGATAGAATTCTTGGTTAAGTGTCTGCTGTCTACAGTTGATATTCAAGCTTAATTCCAATCAGTTTCTGTGCCCTTTTGTAATCGTGAACGAAGTAAGCGTTCCTAACAATACACTTATGAAACAGTATGTTATTGGCGATGAGAAGACACCAGAGCAAGCTTAGGTGGTTCTTCACAGCTTTTTTTTTTTAATGCAAAAATTTTCATTCCTATTGTTATGAAAATCAGGTTGGTAATTCCTGTCGTTAAATACATCGCTAAAAATAAATAAAAAGTACAAACACATCTACGTACTTGTTTATAATTAAAATCGACAACAACAACACAGGCAGAAATTTTGTAAAAGCAAATAAACGACAACAACAGAACAGGCGTAAAAGAAAACAAATAATAAACAACAACAGAACGATAATAACTGAAAGAACTAAACAGAAAGTACAGGAAAGAAATGGAATCTACATGAAATTTTCAGAGGTTCGACAGCTTTTGAAGTATTGTTCACTCATTCATATAAAAATTACATAGAGACGGACAGCAATGTGTTTATACATTATGACCTAATGTGTAGTCATTATGTAGAGCAGATTATCAGATCAAGCTCCTTGAGGCTTCTCTCTATTACCAAAGTGAAAGAAATCGCTGAACGGTAATAGATTTACCTCAAGCGAAAGATTGTTCTTGAAAAACACCTATTTTGACGAATTTGAGTAACCTACCAGCGAAGACCGAGTTCTATCCACCAGAAAGCATATAATCTCTCCCTTCATTTTGCCAGTTCTGGATGGGATGACATTAAAACTCTCCTTGGAGACGAAATGTCTTGGTGTTATTCTTGATCGTCGACTG
This sequence comes from Wohlfahrtia magnifica, assembly GCA_023159175.1. Classification (NCBI taxonomy): domain Eukaryota; kingdom Metazoa; phylum Arthropoda; class Insecta; order Diptera; family Sarcophagidae; genus Wohlfahrtia; species Wohlfahrtia magnifica. The sequence goes on from JAKWBJ010000223.1 coordinate 5,664,030, forward strand.
GACTGGAAAAGGCACATCGAGGAGCGTAAAAAAGGGGTTAGTTGGCACTCTATTCCTACAAGGACTCTTTCGGGCTTGGGGTTTGAAACCGCATGCTGTTCACTGGCTGTACAGCACGGTAGTACGCCCCATTCTCACTTATAGTGATCTTGTTTGGTGGCATGCATTGGACGATAGATAGGGTTTATTGAAGCTTAGCAGTTTACGGCGTTCCGCTTCGCTCCTCATAATGGTAGCATGTAGGAGTACTCCGCAGATGACTCTGAATGTGATGTTTGACGTTAGTACTGGTGCTGGCGTCTACTGTTAACAACTTGACCTTCGATGCTCCTATAAGTTGAGCGGTGAGTGCAGTAATTTCCGGGCGAATGTTTTTGCGGTTAGGATGGCAGTGGATTTGATAGAGAATGAGATTGGGTGCATTGAGCTCTCAAGGCACTCAGTTCGGGCTTGGTCAGATCCAAGGTTGTTTGAGACTGCAATTTAGCCTTGGGTAGGCTGTGGCAGAACGTTCAACTTTGCTGGGTACCAGGCCATTGTGGTATCGCTATCGTTATCCTTCGGCTTGCCAAGGGTCTCAGCTGGTTATGGCATTGGGATTAATTGATTCCCTGGGAGTATGAGACCTTCCAGTTTTCTTCCTTTAGTTTTCGCTTTTGGACTATTTTTATTTTTCTTCTTTGCCATCATTATAGATTTCCTTTCTTGCACAGGACGATCACAATGAATCATTTGGTCTCCGAGTGTTTGCGCCCATTGGTCCAGTATAACCGGATAGATGCTCGTCATGAAACCAAACCAAACCCACTTTTAGAAAAAATTTTACCTGTTTCCTGGTAAGTAGTCTGAAGATAGTCTGCCAGAGACTGCAGAACATACGATCTACGACGTACATGTTTTGGGGGACATGATTTGGCTTATCAGGCAATTCCTTGGCTTAGAAGGTGACGATAGGCAAGAGGGGCGTTCTGGTGACAACATGAGGTCAAATATTTCCTAGGGAAAATTAGGAAGGTTTCACAATAGACCAAATATGGGTTTTAAGTGGGGCGTAGCGAAGTCTATCGTCATGTCATTTACTTTTGTATGGTTTTGGATTGCGTTTATCTTCCTAAACTAAGCTAATGGCTAGTGTGCTAGTTTGGTATCTGGATTTTGATTTTCGGAAGAGATTCTAATATATTCTTCAGTGCCGAATATGTGATTTCAAATAAATAAAGAAAAACAAATACAAGATGACAAAATAGAATCATTTTTTTAGGGGAAAAAGTATTACGCCTATAAAATGACTTCTTCAGATTATTCTTTACAGAAGGAAATTATAAAAATATTCGAAGAAAACACGATGGAAGACGTTATGAGAAGCTTTAAAATTTTGTACTTAACTTTGATGATAATTTTTGTAATAATTCATAGACGAATGTCCTCTTTTAAGCGGATTATTGTTGAATTGTGCGTTTAAATCAATTTAATGGCTTAGATTACCAAAAACTATTTATAAAGGAAGACTAAAACCTCTTTTGCTCCTCACTGTTATCCTCGCCTACAGTAACCAGATGTTGAAGTTAAAAATCAAGAAATTGTTTAAGAAATAACTGAAGCTGAACTAAAAGCTTTTGTCTTCATTTTTCTATGGAATTTGTTTGTAACTAAACAACAGCAAAAAAGAAAAAAACGAACGAAATAAATGCCAATATAATGTTGTTGGTAACCTGATGTTGATTGACTTATTATTACCAGTAGACCATAAGAACATGGAAAAAATTATTTACCACACCAACCAACTAAACAAGCAACCAAAACAGCCCAACCAGCTCAGCTAGACATCACCACCATAAGAAAACAAAAAGCAATGCCAGACTAAGCATACTTTTGCTGCTGGTGGCTGAAACAAGAGCCAATTAAATAATCACTTTACAACAACTACAACAACAATTTTATAAACAAAAATTTGGGTTTTAATTTTATATTTTACACAATAGACACACATATGTGAGCGGAGGGGGGTTGATGATGGTGAGGGCAGTAAATTGTAAGGTGTCTTTGACGCCATAATGAAATATTTTTTTGTCTACTCATGCTTGGTTGAGTTATTTCTACCAAAAATCTTTAATATCCTGTTTGGGGATACAACAACAATAACACAGTTTGGGATTTATGTAAAGAAATAAAGAGGCCTTGTTATCATGGCAACAGACGGACTAAACAGACGCATGTTCGTACAGAAAATAACAAGGCGTTGTCATCAACATCAGGATATACCATAAGTTCCCATTTCCTTCTTCATTTTTAACATTCAATTCATTTTCATTTGATGTTCTAAGGGTTTTATTTTCATTAAGTCTGTCTTTGCTTCTTTACGGTGTTCAAAATTCATTAAAAAATAACCTTTAGCTCATTATTTTTATTTTTAAAGTTTTTTTTTTATTTTTTCCTCTTTTCCCTAAAAGCATTTAAGACAAAAATTTCAAAAAATTTAAATAGAAATGACAAACAAATGGCATTTAGTTTTTGGGAAACATTTTCTTTAATTTATTTAAAATTACACTCACATACATACACACATCACCAACACCTTTAACCAACTACTTACATGTGTGTTCCATGTGCAAGGATATCGAGATATGAGAAATCCTTTTTTACTTTATCTATATCGGACACAGCTGTCTGTTACTGTTACAACTCATAAGTCAAGTTAATTTGATATCATTTGTTTGCGCATTTGCAACGCAAAATAAATTTTTATGTCCATCAACTCAAATGAAATACTATACCTATGTATGTACGAGTACGTATGTATATATGTGTGTATCTACATAAGAGCAGGGTAGCAGAGAACAGGTTAAAAGCTTAGGACAATGCGTAACAACAGGAAGATACAAAATAAAATATCACATAATATTAACAAGGATTACAAGCAATTATTTTAAAGTTTTGTGTGAGATTTTTGGATTTATTGCTAACACACACCCATACATTAGATTTTCAACCCTTTTTTAGGGCATATTTCAAGGCTTTGGTATATAATACCCGGTCAAAAAAAGGACTTTAATTAAAAATTTTTTCTTTCCGATGGTTTTAAAAACAAGAAATAAATTTTTTGTCTTTTGACTCCGGAAGGAAACATAAGCGCTCCTAGACAATACATTCCGTAACAAAACTCTCTGTGCCCTAAAAGAAAGACAACAGTGCAGTCTATCAGGAATACCAATCAGGGCCAATTTATGAAGCAGTATTCGATGATTAACTCTATCAAAAGCCCCTAAATACCCTCGTAGTAAATTCAAGAAGGTTAGTTAATGTTGACCTATCCCTTAAAAAACATGCTGAAAGGGTGACATTATAGGTCGCGTCTGAAATGAGAGATAATCAGTCACCAACTTCTCCATTAACTTAGGAATGGCACTGAGCTTAGCAATTCCTCTATAATTCAAAATATTCGATCTACTTCTGGATTTATGTGAAGAAGTAATAAACGACTCCCTCCATATAATAGGAAAATGAACTATCTCCCAAAGATGTTGAGCTGGTACCAAGCACAGTTGAACGTTCTTCCACAGCTTACCCAAGGCTAAAATGCAGTTCCGAACAATCTTGGATCTGGCCTGCTGTCCACGAAAACAATCACCTGGTTCTCAATGCACCCAATCTAATCCTCGATCATTTCCACCATCATTCTAACTGCAAAAACTTCCGCCTGGAACACTGCAATCACCGCTCAACTTATAGGAGCACCTAATGTCAAATAGTTCACAGTAGACGCCAGCACCGGTGCTTTCCTCCATCTTAGATTCGTCCGTATAAAAGGGCAGATCGCCAAGAGCATGGTCACACCTCTGCCAATCATCACCACTTCCACAGTCTCAAAACTCATGGTCGGCAGGATACAGTCACTCCCTTCACTCGTTCTAAAACTCAAATTCAAACAGCGTACGACACGCGCATGTCCATAATCAGAATTTCGTCATATAATCAGAAGACGATTTTTCGTAGGAAAAATAGATGATTTAAGTTTAACACGAACAAAGTCATAAAAGGATTTCAGGTTAGTAACCTAGTTTGACTCTCTGTTCAAGTACTCAATATAACAATAATGATTAACCCCAGCAAAATCAGCATATGCCCTGGAGCAATGAAAATAATCAATACTAGATACTGATTTAACAAACATCCCAAACAATCGCTATTTTTTATTCCTTAATCTTACCAATCTAGCCGAAGTGCAAGTAAGACCAGAACGTTTCGAGCAATGGTATACAAAATGAAACACTTTAAAATAGTGAAATAAAGCCCCATAAAAGCCATCTATACTCGTATCAAGGGATGAAGAGTTATAATGCGGTGAGCCGAGTAAAGACGACTACCCAACAGAAAAGAGTAAAGAATTCAAGCGAATAAAATTACTATGACGAAAATCAAAATTACCACTTGTAACCAATAAGCGCTTCCTGCCCGTAGGTAAACAAGCATCACATGCAATACGTAGTAACAACGCAGGGTGATAAACATCTTCGGGGACAGATGTAGAATCAATACGTAATAAAGAGGAAATACCCGAATCATCAACGAATATAAATCCTAAACAATGTAATTCAATACGTCATTCACCTGGAAGAGACACAGTGAGTTCTCATGCCCAGAATTCTCATTACCCATAGACACAGATATTGAATTTGTTGATGTCTGAATTAGTGTGACAATATAAGAAACTACTGATAATTTATTTGGAAATGGTACTACAAACTCTCAAAAGAATTATTTGATCTCTGCTACAGCTGTCACGTTTAGAATAACTGGGCTAAGAAGACAGTGAATATTCATAATTATCAAAGACGTTAAGTGATAGAACTTCACAAGCTTTTGTTACTACACTCATATCCTATACATAGATTCTGATAATGTAAAAAACTTTAAATTATTAAATTTTTGGCCATATAACAAGGAAAAAACATTCCATAACTTAGACAGGCCAAAATTCCGTAAAGAAAGGCCGTATAAGTGTATATATACATATAAATATTTAGTACGACTATAAAAACAGTTAAGCAGTAATTACCTTCTGCAAAACTAATGCTCAAAGCTTACGCAGTGTATTTTTATGCTAACGCGTTATACGCATTCTACGCTTCTTTTTATTTTAAGTCATATGTGATGCTTTTTATGCTCAAATAACTAATTATGTACATACACATATACATACGTATGTAATTTTCATTAATTTCATCAAAAAATATCCGGTATTCATGCCAAAATGTTTTAATTTTCCCAGGACCTTGCGGCTGCCCTAAATAATCCGGTATTTAGTTGTAATCGAGTTGGATTCTCTTTTAAGAACTATTGTAGATTATTGTTGCAGTGACAGGGTAAGCAAGGAAACGGTTTTTCACCTTCTCTGCGAATGCTCCGCTTTATTTATGAGTTGAAACATGTTCCTTGTTAACTACATACCCTTCAACCTTGGTGAGTTACCTGGATCATGAACAATTCACCTACTGAGATATCTTGCGGCTATAGGCTAGATCTAAGATCTTATACATTAAAATATCTTCATCTTCATTCTTAGTCTGAATTGAAATATAATTACAAGTGCTTCGATGTTGTGCGCTGTTCCTCTAATTTCTTACACCAAGTTTTAAGAGATCGTCTTCAACCTGATCTTTTCATCGGAGTTTCGATCGTCCTCTTCTGCGGCTTCTCCCGATTGAAACTCGAAAGACCTTTTTGCTGGAGCATCTTCATTCATACGCACGACATTTTCAAGCCAACGCCAACCTTGCGTCTAATGACGTTAATGTTAGCATAAGCTCATCCAGTTCGTGATCCATTCGATGTCTATATTCATGCCATACATTTTACCAACAAATTTCCTTTCGAAGACCAAGCAGATGAAGCTGTTGCGCAAGTACCTTATACTTCTTCGCTATACAACGGCACGGGTAATATCAGCGTCTTGTACAGTGTGATCTTCGTTTGTCGAGAGAGAGCTTTGTTTCCTTCCTTTCGAAGACTCCAAGAACAGCTTCATCTGCTTGCGCAAGTACCTTATATTTCTTCGCTATACAACAGCACGGGTAATATCAGCGCCTTGTACAGTGTGATCTTCGTTTGTCGAGAGAGAAATTTGTTCTTAAAAGGCTTGCAGAAACCGAAATAGCATCTATTAGCAAGTATTCTTCTTCATCTTATTTCTAAACCAGCCTGAGATAAACTTATACTAATGCTTTTATCTCAGTTCGTCGGTGGTAGATTTACCAGGTCGAAAACCACATTGGTATGGACCTATTATATCATTTACGCAGATAACTCGACAGAATTCTGTACGCGATGGGAATGAGACTTACGAGTATATCCCTATAGTTGGCGTATGCGTTTATGTCTCCTTCATTTGTGCGCGGCATAGCACACTGGGATTCCAAGCATCGGACATGCGTTTTTCTAAACAGATAGTTCTAACGAGTTGATGCAAGCAGCCTACAAACTTATTGCCTCTCATCTTAAATGTTCACAATTTATAAAAATACATCCGACGAATGGTGTGGACTTATCAATAGAGAGAGTTTCGACTCTACTTGACTGCTTGCGCCCAGTAAATTACAACGTTATTCAACCAAACAGACAGCCTTTCGATAAGATTTTCTTTGATTAATGTAACGCATTCGTAAAGTCAATAGATAAGAAGTCTGATGAAATGAATGAATAATCTGCTACTTTATGATAAAAACATTCAAAGCTACCACTCCAAGCTGTCAAAAATAGAATACATGTGCGCATGTGGGAATAATCATTTTAGCGGCAAGGCGGCTACTGACTACACGATTACTGTTGTAGCTGGTAACCAACTTAGGCTAACTTGTATTTATTTTGGCAACAACACACAGTTTAGTGCTGTCAGTACAATAGGATGCATGAAATAAACGTTTTAAAAACAAAAGACTTGAAATATATAAGGGGTGGTTTTTATAGAGGTATAGAAATTTAAGTTGCAATTAAACAACGGTGGATTATTCGATTGACATGAATTTTATTTATCCGAAAGATAATCTTGTGGCATTACATTTTAAATATGATTTCTGGCATATGACCGCCACGACAGGCGCCGATGTAGTCCTATCTGGACGTCCAATTTTCGATGACTTTTTCCAACATATGTGGCCGTATATAGGCAATAACACAGCGAATGTTGTCTTCCAAATGGTCAAGCGTTTGTGGTGTGTGACCAATGACTTTACATAGCCCCACAGAGTGTAGTCTAGCGGTGTTAAATCACAAGATCTTGGAGGCCGATTCACAGGCCCAAAACGTGAAATTAGGCGGTCACCAAACGTGTCTTTCAATAAATCAATTGTGGCACGAGTTGTGACATGTTGCGCCGACTTGTTGAAACCACATCTCTTGGACATCATGGTTATTCAATTCAGGAATGAAAAAGTTAGTAAACATGGCTCTATACCGATCACCATTGACTGTAATGTTCTGGCCACCATCGTTTTTGAAAAAGTACGGACCAATGATTTTACCAGCCCATAAAGCGCACCAAACAGTCAGTTTTTCTGGATGTAACGGTGTTTCCACATACACTTGAGGATTACCCTCACTCCAAATGCGGCAGTTTTGTTTGTTGACGTGGCCATTCAACCAGAAGTGCGCTTCATCGCTAAACAAAATTCGCTTATGAAAATCGGGAACAACGGTAATCTCGTTTTGGGCCCACTCGACAAATCTACGCCGGGCTTGATGAATTGCCAAACCAAACCGAAAATAAATCACTTGACAGCTGTTAAATCAGTCGCCACTTGGAAAGTAATGCCAACTTAAAGTTCTATACCTCTATAAAAAACACGCTTTACATTAACAAAAATCTATGTCAGAACACCACTGAAATATTTTGTTTTGGTTATGTTCAATATATCAAATCATATGTTTATTTTGTAGCTGTAGTCGTTAAAATAATTATGTAGCTTGTTATTTGGCTACTTTTGTAGCCAGTGTCTGTTGTAGTCGATGGTCGGTAGCTTTGAATCTGTTTATGGCATAACTGCCAGGCTACGAACATGAAAGTTTGATCATCCAAATAAAATCATTTAAAAAATTAATTGCAATTTGTTTTAACATTTTTTTATTTAATTTATTTATTATGTTTTATTTCTCTTTTATTATTGATTTTCTTTTTTTTTTGTCTTAAGTTTAACACAACTTATTGATTAACAATAATCTTTTTTATTATTCTTTATTTTATTTTAAATAACTGCTTAATTATTTACAAGAATCTACATTTGAAAAATTGGTTTATTACTAATGTGACAATTGATATCAATTGTTGAAAAATAGAAATAAAATTAAATAAAAAAAAATTTGTTTATTTTATACTTAACTTTTAAGTAATAATGTTTTTATTTGAGTTTTTTGGATGCCCTACAGGGGGTTTTGATTTTCAATTTACATTTTAAATCCAAACTAGAGAGATAATGAATCTGTAATATGTCACAATAATTGTTTACTATTTTTGTATTCTTATTTAATTATTCTTTTTACATGAAAATATTATATCCATGTTAAGACAAATGGATTTTAAATATAAAGTTTAAATTCGATATGTTCTTTTATTGGTTTATTAATAATTTATTTCTTATGCAGAGTTTAGCTATTTTTATAAAATAAAAAAAAACTATTTTTTATGACAAGATATTTACTATTTTTTAATATCTAAGATATGAAAATTGTATTTACATTTTCATACAACTATTTAACGGCCGTATTCGTAATGAAAACCTAATAAGTGTCTAGCATAAGTATGATTTTTTATTTGGTTGCAATCTTTAAACACGACTAAGTTGGTTTATGTCAGTGCTTGAAAGGTTGGTGATCTTAGCAAACATAGGATCAAATGTATTAAAAATCATACTTATGCTAAACACTTGCTAGGTTTTCGTTGCGTATACTGCAGTAAGTATACATTTTTTGTAAAAGGTTTCGTAAAACTATATTCCAAAATGAATAAATTGGAAGATCTAAGAACTCCATCATATTTAAAGAAAACTTAAAAAATATTGTTGAGAAAACGAAAACGCCTAAAAAGATACACCAACATTTGTACATTTAGAGCTGAAAATGTTATCATGTAATTTATTGTATTGGTTTGTTTCCAGTCTACGATCACCCTGTCAATGCCAACTTTATTTGAACGATGTTGCGAATTCAATTTTTGGTATTAATATTTTCCATTTGAGTTAACGTAGCTGAATAAAAGGTTGTAGTATTTACTAAAAAATTCGAAATTATTGTTAATTTACCATAAAAGGTGGCGCATTGTGCTTATTAAGTCAGTCATAATAAAATAGTCAAGGTGTTAAGTCATACTAAGTCGTTAGTAAGTGTCGAGTTTCTGATAATGATAAAAATGCAGTCCACTATTGATATGCAAACTGTTGCAGTCAAGTTGGTAAAAGAAGAGTGCTGTTGTTACATTATTTGGCATATAATTTCTTGTCATTAAGGCTGAATGACCTACTGATCTCTTAGAAAATCTTTATCAAAGAAATCACACGCTCTTTTGACAAATTTTTAATAAGAAGGAAAGCTTTTTCATTGAAGTTGAAACTATTAAAAGTTCTGTTCAATTTGTACGCACATATATAGGTACATAAATATGAGTGGCAACTCTGCTTTATTTGACAACCAATTTAACAACTGATGGCTCTTTGTTTAGTTTGGTTTGGCATTTCATTATGAATAGACTTACACCAGAGCAATGCTTGCAAATTGTTAGAATTTTTTAGCACAATAATTATTCTCAATATTGTTCTCCGATGAAACCCATTTTTAGTTGAATTAGTAAGTAAATAAATACGTAGAGATTGCAATCATCAAAAACGTTGATAGTTATTGCCAATACTAAACGTTATTGGCACAATTAATCCACTTAAAGAAACCTTTAATGAAAGAGTAATATCACGCAATGTTCCAATTAATTGAACAGCAAGATCGTGGAATAACTTCATTAGGTAATTTTATGTGGGGCTTTGTAAGGTCACTTGTCTACATCGATAAACCAGAAAAAAAATAAAAATCTGGAAATCAACATTCGAAGAGTTACTGACGAAATACGACCACATATGTTGCGAAAAATTTGTGAAAATTGGTGTTCCAGATTGCGTCTTATATGCGCCGGATATGGCGTATATATATCATATGGCCACATGGCCATATGATTTCGGCCATTAAACATTAAGGTCATAAAATATTCAAAAAATATATTTTTTATGTTTTATTATGGTTTAAAATTGTGTAACTTTAAAAAAAGCACCTGATATAAGATACCGACAGTGTAATGGATTTTTCATTAAATCAAGATAATAATCAAAATTAAATAATCTATTCGACCCAAGAATGATTCACAGTAAATTGCAGTAGATCAACAAAGGAAATAAGAAACAACAGTCTGTCAAGTCCAATAAGTAAATGATTTCGACAAAATTTAGTTCATTGATTGATTTTATTCTCTTGAGACCTGAACATGAAGCGATTATGATAACAGTTAGTTTGTATATATCGTTTCCTTTAGGCCATTATTAAAACACTCGGAGTCTTATTGACAAAAAATTAAATTCTTCATTTGAAAAAGAATTGGCGACAGCTTTGGTGAAAATGCCATTTGTCGATAGTTTTAGAAACCCTACAGTCTACACCAAGATATACATGTCCAGCAGCTTCTAAGTAATGCCGCTGCTTGTTATAAATAAAGGTAATTTAACCTCAAGAGGTTATAGATCGACACTATATGCACCACGCTCCACAAAATCATTTGTACAGCCTAATTTATTCACCATGCCCGATTGAGGCTGTTCACTAAGCTAGTTATCCTATTAGGAGAGAACAAATCCCCTTCTCGCAGCCACTTTAACTATCAACAGGAACTTTTTTCTGTGTATGGACAGTACGCGTTCAGATACTTAGGTAGAAACTGCACTGATCAGTCTCAACATTTCTTAAGATATCTTGATAGTATTTCAGAATACAATGCCCGATAAATAGTCCGTTAGTACTCTTAGTTGACAAAGTGGGTGTCTTCTGTTTGTGATGGCACGTAGCTAGACATTGAACGCTAGATCGTTATTAGTGTTTGTAGATCCAGTCACACTATTGCTTCCTCAAAAAAATTTGCTCGGCAGAAGTAGGTCCTGTGTCTTCTGGTGTAACTACAACGTATCTTTATGTTATTAAGTAACTTGTAGCTTAACATACAAGGTATACAAACTTATTGACATTTAAACAGTTGGTGTATGAAATTTTAAATTTATTATTTTCATTTGAATTAAATGAGTTTCCTCCGCCATTAAGAATGTCTGGAAACAGTAAGTTGTCAGAACATTTTGAGAATAATGCTATAAACACCTTCAAGGCTACCGGCCATCGACTACAAGCTGTCAAATATAGAATACGTGTGTGCATATAAGAATAATCATTTTAGCGGCAACACGACTACCAACTACACGACTACAGTTGTAGCCCGTAGCCAACTTAAGTTAATTTCTATTTTTCATGGCGACAACAAATAGTTTAGTGCTGTCAATAATAAGATGCATAAAAAAGGCGTTTAAAAAACGCGAAAAAAATGTATGTGGCACCACTGAAAATGAATAATCATATATCCGTTTGTTTACATTTATTTTGTAGCTGTAGCCGTTTAAATAATTGAATATACAATTTCGAAAATGGCACATCTCGCGCATCTTGGCAAATGCGTTTTTTCGTATCAATGAGTCCCAAATGCTTCCCTGCACCTACTACGCTTGAGAAACTGACAACCCTAGCATTCTTTCTACTTAAGACGGCCTTTCTGACATAGCCACAACTCTAAGAGATGTGCCCTTTTCGAAATTATTGTTGAAACAAAGAGTACAAAAAAAGCAATGCCGCACCGCTTTTTTTTAACACGTAAAGTCGTTATTTTTTTCTTCTTCTTCCTTATCGAGCTTATATAGACAAAGTACCTATTAATCATCTGAAAATTGCAAGCAATATATATCGGCAGAATTTACAGAATTTTATGATGAAATACTGCATGACCAACTACAATTGAAAAAGAGCTTCCTGAAGAAGATTCTGGATAAAAGTACATTATTTATTTTTGGTAGAAGTATTGCCTTTAATTTTTTGATACCTAAAATAAAATTTTCTGCAAATTAATATGGTTTTTTTTACTCGATTTTGTCTACTCGATATCATAAATTTCGAAAAGGGCACATCTCCTTAATTTTATACATATAAACAAACATATATAATAAAGTCAGTGTCCAAATATTTCTATAATTTTCGGTTAAAAATTAGCCCCAAAATATAATCCGTATAAAGTTATTGGAAATATTACACATGATTAAAAAATTATTCGTTTTTTTATTTCCTGCAAACTTTAAATATTCGGACATGTGCCCTTTTCGAAATTGCACATTCATTTAACTAGCTAGTGACTTGGTTACAAAAGTAGCGTGTTTTATAGTCGCGTAGTCGGTTATCGATAACCTTGAATGTGTTTATAGCATTACGCTGTCAAAAATAGAATAGATGTGTGCATTTGGGAATAATTATTTTGGCAGCAACACGGCTACCAACTACACGACTACCATTGTAGCCCGTAGCCAACTTAGTCTAATTTCTATTTTAATTTTGTTTAATATATACGTTTAAAACACGAAAAAAATTTATGTTGCACCACTAAAAGGAAATAATCAATGTGCCAAATCAGATGTTTATTTTGTACCAGTAGTCGTTAACATAATTAACTAGTTGGTAACTTGGCTATTTTTGTAGCCAACATTTTTTTGTAGTCGTGTGGTCGCTGGTCGGTAGCCTTGAATGTGTTTATAGCTTAAGCTGTAGGTAGCAGCTGATAAATTTCTGAACAGGTTAGATATCTTTAACTATTGCGCTTAAGACTTAAAAATTTGAATTTTCGTATTGGACGATATGTGTGAAGATCGTTATATTAATTGGTTTTAAAGCGCCTAAGAAAAATCTTAAAAATTTGTTGATTATTTAGCTTTACAGAATCATTAAATGTTATTTGAATATGTTTATTGGAATATATACATGATATGAGTTATGAACAAATATTAAAACAAAAACTATTTTTAAAATTTATTTACAACCTTTGTTCCAAATATTTTTATTATTTCGGAACTCTTTTTTAAATTAATTTTATAAGTTATGATATATTTTTTTTATTATCACTGTTTGTCCTATCAAATCATGGGTTTTAAATTAGACCACATTATAATCCTCTTCATCTGAATCCTTAAATTCAGGGTTAGCATCTGTTAAACTTAAACCTAAAGCCTGGCCAATGGCTTTGCGCAGTTGCTAGTAGGGTCGCCAAACATCTGATGGCTTGGGAGTACGGCTTCTTATGGGTCCATAAGTACTGCTACCAGATCTTGAAGTAGTACTGACATCATCCAAATCTATGGTTTCTACGGGAGAAGGTGATCGTCTTGTTGAAGTTACTGGTGGTGGTGTACTAGAGGAAGTTAATTTTGAATTGTCATTATCAGGTGTCGTATGTGATATTAAGGTGACACATCTTTTAATCAAATTGACACCTTGACTGGAGTCATTTGCCAAGGTAGCTGGTAAAGAAGCGGTGTTTGTATTTGCATCTACTACAGAAGGTGTGAGTACAGTAGGCTGGGTCGTTTGAGTTGGCGTGGTATTTCTAAACCAAGGAAATTCCTGGTAATTGCCATAGAGTTGTGTATACAGCCATTGACTGGGTTGTGGCAAGAGAGGATTTTGCAAAAACAGTTGAGCCGCTAAGGCGGGATTAAAACTATGTGTGGGGGTAAAATTTGTAGCAAAACCTGAAAATAATTCATTTTTCCTTAAGGCTGGACTGCGTTGTATCAAAGAGGTAAAGGCTCCACCACCGCCGCTACCACCACCCGTGCCTGTATTGGAGATTGGAGGTGAAGTACTGCGCTGATCATCATCTTCATGCAGGGAGGAAGTTTTTCTGGGTGAACCAGTCACTGATATGCTATCACTTTCAAAACCAGCATCAATATTATTATCATTTTCACTGGTGGTGGTAGTCAAAGGCGGGGAAGTGGTGAGTGATGTAGGCTGTAAACCAGCCGAAGTTGTTGTGGGTGAACCTTCCGGACTCGTGGTACTATGGGGTATACCATGAACCGTTAGCTGGGTTAATTGATTCAAATGATGGGCTTCTATAAAAAAAGAAACATCGTTTTAATTATTCTGTTTTCTTTTACTTTTTCTGTAACCAAAAAACTTACCACCTAGTCGAGCTAAGCCTGGTCTCTCTAGTGAGCCCATATGTGCAGGAAAGGCAGTTGGTTGATGATGAAAGAAGGGCGCTGCATGTGCTGCAAAACCTGGCCGTCCTAAAACAGCAGCATGGCTGCTACCCAATGTTCGCCAATCCGGTGCATGCAAATGTGTGTGCATACCCACTAAATGATGAGCAAAACCTGCAAAAACCAAAAAAGTAAATATTGAAAAAAAATTTAAATTTCATATACAATATAAGGAAAGCGGAAGAAAGCAACAACTTTAAGTTTTTGACAACAACAACAACAACAAACAACGAAGAAAAAAAACAAAGCCACATCGAGGCTAATATTTTAGCCGCTCATTTTTGGTTGCCTCTTTACCGCCGGCATAAGACCGCACACATGCATCAAAATTTAAGTACAAGAACTTAAAATAATACCACACTTCTAAGCAAACACGCACACAGTACATACATATATAAACTCTAATACAAGTACAAGTACGAGTATGTATAATAGATTAGTAGGTATATACACAAAATGTTAAGTTTAAAAATTTTCCTTTTCTATGACTTTATTTACATCTTAACCCCTAATTGGGCAAGTGGACTAGCAAGGTTTGATAAAAAAACAAGAAAAAAACCTGTTGAGTGATACTATATTTCCGTTAAACGCTGCCTAGCAGAACAAGGAACTGTTTTTGAAATTTTCAAATCACCCCCAAAATCACGAGTTACGGGTAAATCCCGGTGTTTTCGAACCTGATGCCATTATAAGCTAATAACTTTGCTGAATATTACAACTATGTAATTAACAACAACAATTACTCGCCAGATCTTTCTACCTAAAGATCTACCAACCCAAACGTTGTTACAATTTAGGTTCGATGACGACCCTTTCAACCAGAGTTTATACGTAAACACTAAACTCTCTTCACACTGAATTCAAGCCAATAACCTCTACTCACTGAGTTTACACCAAATAAACTGTCTGATGTTCGCATCGATTTGCTTTTTATATGGCTGAGTAAACAATACTTCAAAAGTTCTCTGGAACTCTTGATATTTCAGGCAGATTCCATTTCTTTACGTTTCTTTTTCTTTAGTTCTTATGCAGCGATTTGATCGTAAACAGCTTGTTTCTTGTTTGTTTTGTTGTCTGCTTGCTTTGTTGCTGTAGTTTACTTTTAATTGTAAACAAGCGCGTTATTATTTTTGTTGCTTTTGTTAATTTTTGTTTAGCAATGTAACAAACTACAGTGGTTCTCAAACTTGATTTTCGTAAGAATATATTTTACCTACAACATCTATTGATTGATGAATGAAGGCCATATGCATCAAGACAGAGACGATCTGTTGTGCAGCCTAATGTCTTCACCATGTCAGTTTGAGTCTGCGAACAAAGACAGTTGTCTTGTTTGGTAAGAAAGCAAATGCCTTTCTTGGAGTTACGATAACTTTCCACAGGTACTTTTTTCCATCAGCTGTAATAGGAAATAATGGAATAATGAACACTATGTGTTCAAATGACTCAATATACCTTTTGGAATTTGGTCTGATCGGTCTCAATATTTTCTTAGATAAGTTGATGGTATATACGATCACAAGGTCTGGTAAATAGGCCCGTTAAGTTCAATACTTTTAGGTTATTCATAGTAGTTTTTGGAATTTGCTGGAAGATCAAGACATTCTCCGACAACGGAGAAAATTCCGTCTTAGCTCAGGAGTTATTTCCACAACAGGAATCCAGAAGAACGGTTCATGCCCAACGAAAATTGGTCGAGCTCTTCTGTTAGTCAAGCAGTCAACTCTTTCGTTTCCAGGGTAATTATCATGAGCCGGGACCTAACAAAGCACAAGTTGCTGAGTACACTAAGCTCAGTGTGAGATATTAGATAGCCCATAACAACTTTTTATGAAACTTCATCTTGCAAGATGACAAAGCCCTCAAGGTTGCCTTGAAATAAATATTCAAATTTTTCAACCCTTTTCTTAGACACTCTTCAACACCCATGAAGATGGTAAAATCTCGATATGATAACAGATCTTACTGGTATTAGGGACCAACAGCACCAGTACTAGTTGGTCTGTGATATTGTACCACCAAAAAATGGTCCAAGCTCTCTCAAAAATTTGGAAAAAAAAGTTTCTAGCCAACATCAACGTGGGCGATATGTAGAATATTTAATAATGAAGGGATCGCTAAGAAATAAATACAATATCTGCGTATATCCCTCTCTATCATGTCGCCAGCTTTCAAGCACTTATGAGAGCACTTCTACAGGCTTAATTCATGGGCTGAAAAGTTCTGGGCTTAAGAAAGAAACACTTTTTTTTTGTTAAAAGGTTGCTTTATTCATTAGCGTAATCTCCATCAGGAGCAATACCATCACTCCAGCGCCGTTCTAATATTCTAATAACACTTTTGTAAAACGATTTATCATTTGCCTCAAAACAGGCGTCAGTTTCAGCGATAACCTCTTCATTCGTGCGAAATTTCTAATCGGCGTGCATTTTTTGAGGTCTGCGAACAACTAGTCGTCACTGTAAGCCAAACTTTGCAAATACGGTGAACGCGGGAGCAATTGGAAGTTAAATTCATGTAGTCCTGCCATTGTTTTTATTGACTGGTTTTTGGTCAACAGTAATCAAACGCAGCCCCCACTTTGAACAGAACTTGAGAGCAATTAGATGAAAGCAATCAGAAGTTCACTTGATGTAGTTTTAGCATTGGTCTGATTGACTTGAGATACTGGGCGTTGTTTTGATTAAACAAAATGTTTTTCTTTGCCTTATGCGGTCGTTTCTTTGCAAACGCTTTCAAACTCTTTATAATATTCAGTGATAATGGCATTTCAAGATAGTCCATTAACTTTACACCACTCACATCCAAAAATAGCGAGGCTATAATCTTTTCAGCCGGTTGTTATGCTTTCGGGCGCTTGGAACGAAATTCACCAGTTGCTGTCCACTCAGCTGACGATCGTTTTGATTACGCAGTGAAGTGATGGATCCATATTTCATCCGCTGTCACTTGTCAACACAAAAATTTCGATTTGTTACGTTAAAACATGGCCAAACATTGCTGAGAATCGTTAACTCGTTCTTGTTGTTGGTCAAAAGTGAGCAAACGCTGCGCACTTTGTAAAGAGTTCCTATAGTCGAATGCTCGTGTTATATAAAGTCAAACCGTTCTTTTGCAACTTCACTTTTCGATTATTCAAAACGATTTTGTGGTTTTTTTGATGTTTTCTTATGTTACCGCCTAATTTGGTCGTCTACTGCGTTCTGCATCATCAGTGGCTTTACAACCACGTTTGAAGTCAGCAAACCAACGTTTTATTGTTTTTTCCGATGGAGTTCTCATAACTTTTTTCAAGCCATTGCTTCGCTTGTACGCTATTTTTTCCCATCAAGAAGCAGTTTAGAATTAAAAACGATATTGTTTTTGAGATATTGTTCTGAAAATAACAAAAGTAAGGTCACTCTTAGCACAATAACTCAGAAACTAATTAATAGAAGATCATTTTAACAGCTGTCTTTTGAAGGTTAGCACTGACTGGAACAAAGATGACTATGTGTTAGGCCCGCTACATTTCAGTCAATGAATTAAAACAGGCATTGCACTCGTAGTGAGGCTATAGACATGCCAAAGCAGCCAGCTCAGCATAGGTCTTGTTATATTGATAAAAGACCATAGATAATTTTGAGCTTAAAACCCTATATTTTAGCAGAAAAGTGCTAACAAGCGTAATGTTCTCTAATCGATATGTTGGTCTTTAGCATGAATATCATGGTGCGACAATTAAAAAAATTCCTGGCAAATGATACTATTCTTCTGATAGGTACTATCGAGTAGAACATACGAGGGCGGATTGATATTGAAGCTACCTAAGTAGGAAAAAAACATTTTTTTTTTAACCATTTATTTCTCAACATAGTCTCGCCTTAGCTCAATACACTTAGTAAGACGATTTTCCAACTTTTTTATACCATCTGAATAATACGATTTTGGGAATTCCCCAAATTACGCATTAGTTTCGGTTATCAGTCCTTCGTTTGAGATGAATTTTTTCCTGTGAGCCATTTTTTCAAGTTTGAAAAAAGGAAAAAAAAGGATGATCAACTAATTCGAAGTGGATTTCTCGTAGTTTTAGCTTCGTATCTAATGTTGTGTGAAACGGTGCATCGTCTTGAAGAAAGAGCACTTTTTTCTTGTTTAAATGTGGTCGTTTTTTCTTGATTGCATCAACCAATTGATCCAATAATGCACGATAATACTCTCATGTGATTGTGGATCCCTTTTCAAGATAATCGATGATCAATATTCCGTGTGCATCCCAAAATACAGTGGCCATAACCTTGCCAGCCGATTTCGCTGTCTTTGCCTTCTTCGGAGCACTTCCACCAGCTTCCACCCAATACTTCGATTGATTTTTGATTTCAGGTGTGTAGTGGTGGACCCACGTTTCATCAACAGTTATTAATCTACACCAAAAATCTGCAGGATTATGCTTTATCATGTCCAAACACCGCTGTGAAGTGATCTGTCGAACTCGTTTTTATTCAACACTGAGCAAACGCGGCACCCATGTTCATGCAAAATGTTGAACACACGTTCATTTGATATGTTTACCATTTCAGCACTCTCACGATTTTGACCCGGCGATCATTCATAACGATATCAAGGATTTTCTTGATATTTTCTTCAGTAACCACCAAGGAAGGCCAAAAGACTTCCTGTTGATGGTATTGTTGCAGTGCTTGTCTGGCCCGGTTTAAATTCAACAATCCAATATTTTACCATATAATTTGACGGAGCAGATTTACCGTAATGTTTATCAAGCTTTTCTTTTACCGCTTTCGCCGCTTTGCCATTCAAATAATAGTGTTTAATCACTACACGAAATTCGCTTTTTTCCATTTTCCAAGAACCACAAAAGTTGCTTGCTTCAAACGACTATAAGAAATAAACTAATCGATGAATTTGGCTAAGATTTTAACAGCTGACGTTTGACAGATCGTCATTTCTAAGAAAGAAAATTTTTTGGTGTTTGTGCTGCCATCTAGCGCTAAGTAGATTCAATGTCAATCCGCCCTCGTATGTATCATGAGCTGCTTTACTAAAAAGCTTCATAACTCCGTTGATTTCCGACAGATTCCCAAACCTTAAGTCTCGTTTTATTCATAACCTTAATTAATTCATAAATAATACGGTTTCTGTATAAAATAGTGCGCAAAAATGCATTTAAACTTGGAAAATGTTAAAAAAATGGCTGACAAATGTGTTTGTTTGAGAAATACATCCGAAGTCTAAAAAGCTACTTTAACAACATATTTATCATTTAAAAGGCCTGTTTCTCTTATTTCCAAATCCATAAAGAAACATAAAATCAGTGAATATTCAGTTAAGTTATTAGCTTATAAGTGCATGAATGTCTGAAAAATCGGTTTTTTATACGTAACTTGAGGTTTTGAAAGTGTTTCGATGATTCCCAAAACATATCGTTGCTCTACTCGATAGCGTTTATCATAAAAGTAGTATTATTTCCAAAGATTTTTAACTTCGTTCCTTTTATCCTCACCGTGTAAAAATTTAAGCATAAGAATCGCCAATTTAAAGGTTAAAATACTTCAACAAGCAAAAAATTCCTTCAGACGTATGTATGTATATACGTAGTATACAATGTATATGAATGGTCCACCTACTCTCTTAAAACTCAATCTATACCATTTTTTCTTCGATTTAGGCTGCTGTTCCCACTAAAGGCTCTAAAACCCTATATGTACCTAAAATGGCCTTATGTAGGTATGTGGTAAAAAACAGTAATTTAAACGACCAACATTCAACCAAAATATACATAAAAGTCTTAAACATATACAAACCTACTTACACACTTACACATAACAACCAAGTCTGTGTATATACTAAAAATTTTACCAACACAAATACGAGAACATACAACACTCATTCCAACTTGAATAAGCTTAACACATAGAAACTTTTATATATATGAGCATACATTACTCTCACATATACTACATTCAAAAAAAAAAAAAACTAAAACTTTAAAAATGTATTGCCTCTCTCAAGCAGTTTGGAAAAGATCTGAGCCTCCATGAGTATAAATGCTTAAAGGCCAACATATACTATTTTCACTCTCTTTCTTTCTCTGCTCTTCACCTATTTTCCTTTTTTTCCTCCCAAAACGGATGTATCTTTTTCGTTTTTCTTTTTAGCCACCAGTCGTCAGCCAACCAACCAACCAACCATTCTTGGTTTACACCAAAAGACGCCATTATTTGGTTGTATACATAGACCACACCATACCACGCCACACTCTTGCATGCAATCACTAATTTTATATTTCGTTTCTGTTTCTTTTTCTATTTGCGGGTTAAAATTTCTTGCTGCAGCTAGCAATTTCTAATGCTTGCTGCTTGAATGGCTGTTGTAACTGCAGTAAGTATTGTCTCTGTTATATTTTCTTAGTTTTCGGGTACAAAACAGAAAGAACATTTCTAAACCTCAAATTTTATATCATTAGGTTTTGCAATTATTAGAAGTTTAAGGGAAAAAGTAATGCAAAAAGCGTTTGAGAACAGCAATTGGATGGACTAAGAAAAGAGCAAAATATTCGAAAATAAAGGATTTGGCTTAAAATTTATTGATTCTTAAGCAAATGTCTATATAGGAGATGATTGTAAATGAAAACTTAGGTATAAGAGAAGACAGAGTATGGAAAACGCATTGTTTCTTAGCTTAGTTGCCGCCATGTATTAGTGGGTGATGATAGGTTACTAGACTCTATATCTAACTAAGATTCGGGTCTGCGTCAATGGGTGCTTCGTTTATAATAATTAATATTTTTTTAAGAGAGAATTCTTATATCTCTGAATTTAATAACTTTTTTCCTAAGGTTTCACAATACTTTGGTTGTATTTTTTTTTAACCCTTTTAGAACCATAACTCAATTTGATCTATTATGCATATAGGTCTGCGGCGTAGCGTTTGTGGCCTCAATCAATCACATACTCGTATGCTGTCAGAATGATTCACTTCATTCTCATGAGAAAAAGAAAAAATTCTTTATTAGTTTCTTGGATTGCCCAACCTTAGTTTTGAAGTAGCTTATCTTTTTCTTTAGTGAAATTGCTTTCTCATTACACTTGTTTAGTTTATGTGATAAGTACTGTAAGTTGGAATTCATAATCGTTACCATTACCATAATACCGGCCAGGCACTATTGCAGGGCACTGTGACCCTTGGAATCTATTGCGCCCTTTCCGGTCTAGAGTTTTTTCAGCAGATCTGTTGCTTTCCTACTGAATACCAGCAAATCTGAAACCATAATGGTGGACCTAAATAATTCTACCTAAACCTACCAAAAGCTCACATTCACACAATATGTGTTCCGCAGTCTCTGTGATCGCCATCCCCTTCAGATGCGTTCTTAGTCTACAGTGGCACGTAAGAAATATCGCAAGGAGTTTTAGGGACGGCCTGGTATACTTAGGAACTTCAGAGCGATGCCTAAATTGCGGACTGATCGCCACCCTAGAAGTTCCTCTGAAGTTTTCCTGTTTCCAAACATCTGACAATTTCCCAGTCTATGCCTGTTTTGAGGATGGTAGTAAGTAGTGAGTGCTGCAAAGCAAAGTTCCGAACTATTGTAGGGTATCATGGAACCCTTTCTGGCCAAAGCATACAATATTTCATTACAATCTATCGCTTAGTGTCCAGGTACCCAAAACAACTGGACCTTATATATAAGCGAACGCTTTTTAACGTATTTTAGCAATATTTGAACAGTCTATCATTCGATTCGCGTGAAATGCTGCTTGGCTCTCTCCCTTTAACCCACTATGGAGGTTGATCTCCGCACGTATAGCAATGACCATGAACTCAGCGATCTTCCCAGTGGGATCGTCAAGTCTCTGTTGGGTCCACGAACAACAGCACCGACACAGTTATTTCTAAAGAGCCATCGGTATACCAGTTTAGATCAAACTCATACTAAACTAAGGCTTCGTTAGACCGACAATTTTGCTTCGGGAATCTTCTGCGAAAGCATAGATCCAAAGGCATAACATTCAGAACCAAAGATGGTTTTCCGACCACCCTTGGAGAAAATTTTTGCCGCCGAACATGCCGCAACTCCTATCACACACCATAGATGTGAAACGTCCAAGGCCGCTGCTGTTAGAGACGTCATCATTCATGACAGCAGTAGTTTCATTTTTAGAAGAAGAAAGGCTATTAACGCGCTGTGCCAATAAGGCTATAAGTCGGATGTATAGAACAAAATAGTTTTTGGTGTTATTGGTAGACCCAGAGGTAGATTAGAGGCATTACAGTATCTGAGAATTATAGTGGAAAGACGACTCTGTTTTAGAAAGTACTGGGCTTAAGCATACAAAGAACACGATAGTATAGAAAACGCTGAAATATATATGCTCTTCATGACATTAATTTAGGAAACAGCTCTGTATTTAAAAGTCAAAGAAAAGTGCAATGTTTTCCACCCACAGAAGTGTTTTTTTCGAATCATGGAAGTCCTTATAGATCTGACTGCCATTGAATAGAGTGGTGCTCTTTTTTTCGTCACTCTTCTAGGGAGCATATTAGCTTTCCATCAAACATTCATTGCTTTGTTTCAGTATCATTAACAAATCGATTTTTCAAGCTAAGAAGATGATTAAACCACTGTTGTCCCTTTCATATGATTGTGTAGTGGTAAATATCCTTGCTAATTGGTGGAGATCTTAACTTTAGCATTGTAATTTTTTCCAAGAAAATAGCCTTTGTTCTTGATCAGTTGTCTGAGGTTTGTCATCGTTGCCAAAGATAAGCTGGAAGGTCAGGAGAGCTTCTCCTTTATATTTTTTAAATGGAGTTGCTTGGATGAAGTTGGAGCCTCTTTACTAAATAGTCGAAAACACAATTATATTTTTTTCGTCATGTTCTCTGATGTGTTATTTGGGTTGCTATGGGTGCGCTCTAACCACTATACTACGCCACCCAAGTAGTGCTCAATAGTCTGATATTAGTCATCGTTGTCAGAGGTAAGCTGGAAGTTCAGGAGAGCTTCTTCTTTATTTTTTAGGTAGAGCTGCCAAAATCGAAATCGCAATTAAATTTTTTTTTCGTCATGCCCTCTGATGGATCGTTTGGGTTGGTATGAGTGCGCTCTAACCACTACACCATACCACCCAAGTAGTGCTCATAACGAGTTAAAATTAAACTCACGGATCATCTAGAAAAGACCTTTGTGAAAGCTGAACAATATAAAACCATAACGAATATATTAATCAGAGGCTATTCAACTCGTCAACTGATTCCCAATATAGATGAATTGCTTTAAGCCTGCATGAAGAAACAAACTTTAATTTAACACACATCTTAGCGTGACATGGTTGATTATAACTGCAGCCTGTACAGTCCTCCACAACGATAGGTTCTTGCAAGGTTCCGAAAAAAAATCGAATTAGAAAACGTGTCACATTAAGATAGCGTAGGTTTTCTGAATAGTTCAGGAGGCTCTAAACACTCCTGGGCAAAAATTAGGTCTAGTAAATATACTCAAAGTCGTACTAAAATCACGGTGTAAGTCGATAAATAAATCTATTCGTAAGACAGAGGCAACTTTTACTGACTGATTGCTGTGTCATGGAAAAAAATGAATATGTAATGCATATGCTTACGCAAATTGCATCTTTAAAGGACGCAAACCTTTAGCGTTTTAATAACATCTTATTGTATTAAGCCGTACTGCTTTGTACGCAGAATAGTACGCTTGAAATTTCAGTGGTTTATAGTAAAGTTTAATTGTAAACAGCTTTCTTGAACCACATTACGAAAACATCGTTTCATTTTAACTGTAATTAATACTGTAAACTTTTAGTTTATTTTCTCTGAGGCGACATGAAGTATGTAACCTACGCTAACAAGCTAACCTATTAAGCTCGAAAAACGCTGTGATTATTGGGACCAACTGCTGAAAGTTGGGGTTCATATGTCTAATCACACAGAGGATGTTGTTAAAATTAAAAAAAATGCTTTTAATCATTTGTTTTAAATTCTAGAGAAAAGCTCTTGAAAAACATTTGTGCAACATTTTTGCGATTTTTCTTCATCTTTTTTTGCCCCTCTAAACGAAAAACCTCAAACTTGAAACCAGAATTAAATCAACGTCGTCATTTGTGGAGCAATTTTTCTTGAAACTTTTCTCGATTTTGTTCGATTTTTGTTTTTGTTGCTTCGCCATCCAATGTGTGTGTTACTTAAGCCATTATTTTGGCCAATGTGGGTCGATGAGGTGAACTATTAATGGTACACCCACTCAACCATTTACAGGCACTGAAACATATACAAGCAATTATAGAGGGAATATGCTACGAAGTATTTCTTAATAGCACACGCACACACTTATGTACTACTTCACAGTACATGAGTGAGATTTTGGAAAATCGAAAACAATAAACACAGATGGAGATAGAGAGAGAAAGACATTTTCTTCTATATGCTATTGAGTGTATGTTTATTTACAATCGTGCGTTTGCATGTGCATATGAATTTATTTATGTGTATAAGCTCGTATGTTGTTGTCGTGTTTGTGTGTGTGTGTGTGTGTGTCTCAACCAAGTTTGCAATGGCAGTGGCTTTGCTTCACTCCCACTAAAACCTAAATATGTGGTTCTGTAAGGAAACCTTAGTGCTATAAAGGGTTAGCCACGATGGTGTCAGTTTTGGGGTCGGGTTTTCTTCGTTTATATACACACGCATACAGACATAAGCGCTTAGCACTATAATAAATGAGTATAACATTATAAGCAACAACAACAACAACAAATGCACTTAGTATAGCCAAAACATTAACGTTGACGTTGACATTTTAAGAGAAGTTTGTAGAAACAATTGTTTTTGCAAACAAAAATATACACGAGAAACATACACACATACATATACTTATGTAGACTTAAGCATTAATATTTTTTTGTAATAGAGTACACATCCATACATGCTCGTGTTGTAAGAGTACACAACACTTAGAATAACATTTACTCTCCCGAAATTCACATACATTTCGTAGCCACACACAGTCATCATAATAATTTTTGCGTTTGTATATGTGGGTCGGTACCAAAAAAAAAAAAAATTACTACCAAACTATTATAGCAATACGGCATATCAGAGTTTAACTAAAACTGTGGAATTCTCTGGGAAATGCATGTGTTTGTGTGTATATGTGTGTATTTAATATGTTTTCATTTACTCAATGCACAAAGTTAACAAAAAATATTTTTATCATTAAGAATATGAAAAAAAAGTACTTCGTTGGTACATTTCCTAAAAATCTAAGACAGATGTATTAAAAGTTTAATTAAAAGAACCAAAATACTTTTGCAAATCCCTATATCAAGGATAACTTAGAAAACTCAAGTTGTCGCTAAACCCAAGCAGTCTTTTAGCAGCCGCATTGCACAGTCTCCTATAAATTCCATATCTTCCGTATCGATAACTTGTTACAGCGACGAGGTGCAGATCATTGCTAAATCAAATTAAGCTGTGTTGCATAATGCTAATGTTTTCAAGAAACAAAAAATAAACGTTTGATCCAATAGTAACCTCTTGTTTGACGCAAATTTCTTTTCTTAGACAGAAAAAAAAATAAAAAAATTTCAGGAGTTATCAGGAGTTAAGTCTGCACAAAATACAGAATAGGGCAATTAATTATATATTTCCAATTAATTTTAAACATTTCCAAACGCTCTAGGTAAGCTTACTTTTTCAAGGTAATCGATATGAATAATATCTTTCCCCAGTGCAACTAAAAACTCTTTGCCAGATTGCGCCTGGACATAATCAAAAATCGGGTGTTTTTTTCCCAGTTACACAACTTTAAATCATAATAAAACAAAGAAATATAAATCCATGGCACGGGCTTTGCTGGATAGAACATTTTATGATATTAATGCTTAAATATGCTTTGGTCATGTGGACGCCACGGCTGGCGCGTACAAGGTACACCAAATCTTTTTGTAGTATATGCTGCCGTACTTCGCCAATAACTCTTCGAATATTGATTTCCAGGTGTTCAATTGTCTCTGGTTTATCGACGTACATAAGTGACTTTACAAAAACCTAAAGAAGACAATCCAGTGGGATTAAATCATACGGACTTGGTGGCCAATTATAAAAAATTCTCTGATGGACGATTATATACGCCGTAAAATGGACGAAGTGCTTGATAATTTTGATGAGCAGAACCATTTATTTTGATAAAAAGTTGCAAAAAATTTGCAAGCGTTTCTCTGGTTTAACGCTATAAACACATTCAAGGCTACCGACCATCGTCTACAAGCTGTCAAAAATAGAATACATGTGTGCATATGAGAACAATTATTCTAACGAGTACACGACTACCGTTGTAGCCCGTAGGCAACTTTGGCTAATTTATATTTTTCTTGGCGACAACAATCTATTTAGTGGTGTCAATACAATAACATGTATGAATAGGCGTTTTAAAAGCGAAATACATGAAATATATACATTAATAACGCGAAAAAAATGTATGTGGCACCACTGAAAACGAATAATCATAGCTGCAGTCGTTAAAATAATTAAGTATCCGGTTACCTGGCTACTTTTGTAGCCAGCATTTTTCGTAGTCGTGTGGCCGTGATGGTCGGTAGCCTTGAATGTGTTTACGGCATATGTCTATCCATAACGAAATGTCAAACCAAACTAAACAAACAGCAATTATCTGATGTTAAATCGGTTATGAACATCTACAAAAAAACACCCGATGCTTCTTTTAAGTCCTCAAATAATTCAAAATATACATAATCGAGCCATGAGTTGTAGTATTAAGGGATCCTTCGTTAACTGAGGACACAAAACATGCTATTCTTCCCAATGGACATGGAGACTATGAGGAGACACTGACTAAAATTCCAATTGGAACCCACACTTATTTTTGCCTCCGCTGCAGATTATCTATCGGTGTAAAAAAACGTAAGTCATTGCTTAACACAAGCTAAAAGCCCAAGTTCGTAAGTTTCCCAGTATCCGAGTTATCAAAATTAATTTGCTGATTACAATTCAAACATTATTTTCTTCCTATTCATGCGTTAGACTGTCTTGCGCATAAGTAAACCCAATCTCCTTCAATAGCTAAAGCCCAAAGTCTGATAGATGAACATGGGTTTATCTAAACCACGGTGGCAGCTTATAATAGTGTGTGAGTAGTTGGAATATTTACTAAGAGGAAGGCTAGTTCTTTCAACTAGCTTATGCACTATCATTTACCAATCGTTCAATATCATTCCGCGTTTTTTATCTACTATTTCTTATATGATGATTTATTTTAGTTCATCATCTTGGTTCGATGTGATTTGATTTTGGCACTACGACACAAAGCCCTCATAATGGTTATCAAGCTAGTCTGGGTTTTCGCTAAGTTCACTTTTTACTACCCAGTTACCGTTAAACAAGTGCGAAAAACAAACTAATAGACGCAGCTTGATTCAAATTCCACAATAGTTTTTTAATAGGAAGGTAACTGAAGCAAAATTGTATTCAAAGTTACTACGCTGGAGGTGCAAAGAGTACCAAAATTATCAAACTGACCTCAAATGTTATAGTTTTATGTGTAAGTCTGGTTTTTAAATTTGAACATTATATTGCAGAAACATTAGTAATAGAAGCTACGTCTTGAAATATAAGGATAACATATGGTATAACTAAATATCACATATGGTTTGTTTCAATAATAACAAATATGGTATTTTGGAGGGTAAACAACTGTCATTATAATGCAGTATTCGATAGACGTCAAAGTGTAAACACAATCAATCGAATTTTGTGCCTAAAAAACATGTTTTGGGGGGAAGTCTGATAACCTTCTTTTATTTAATGAAAACGGCTGCTGATGGACATAGATTGTTAGTAGAAGTTTACAGTCAACATGCATTAAGTCATAAAACTTGTGAACGATGGTTTAGGCAATTCAAAAGTGGTGATGTCGACATAGAAGCCAGGGATAGGCCTGGTCAGTCAACAAAATTTGAAGATGAGGAATTGAAAGCATTATTCGACGAAGATTGTTGTCCAATGCAGGAAAGACTTGCATTATCATTGGGGGTCACAAACTAAGCCATTTCCCTACGCTTAAAAGCATTGAGTTTCATTCAAAAGCAAGCAAATTGGGTCCCATCTGAATTAAAGCCGAGAGACGTTGAAAGCGATTTTACATGTTGGAAATGGTGCTCGAATGCTACAAGAAGTTATTTTTGCATCGTATTGTTACGCAAAAAGTCATATGTAAAGTCCGACCAACCAGCCAAATCAACACCGAGCCGAATATCCATGACGCCAAGGTAATGCTCTGTTTTTGGTGGTATCAGAACTATTATGAATTGTTGAAATCGAGTCAGACGATCACTCGGGACCTGTACCAAACACAACTGATCCGTTTGAAGAAAGCAATCAACAAAAAACGACCAGAAAATTCGACCAGTCACAAGGCTATAATCTTTCATTACGACAACGCTCGGCCACCGAACGAGACCGGGCAAAAACTATTTGAAAAACAGTCGATGGGTAGTTTTGACCTTGTCCCTTCTGACCACTATTTGTTGCAAACGATGCAAAACGCCTTTACTGAAATATGCTCACTTCAGAACAGGGTATCCAAGCCGGAGCAGTTCTTTTGGCGCCGATTTCATATAGTCTGCTACCAGAAAGATGGGAAAAAGTAGTGGCTAACGATAGACAATACTTTGACTAAAGTATCAATTCATTTTGTTATTAAAATAAATGCATTTTTTAAGCAAAAAAATCGACATTATTAACTTGTATACCCAATATTAGAAATCCACTATAAGAATGAATCTGTTCGTAATATTTTCAATCAATATAATGCTCCATCAAAGGCCATTATTAAGAATTTAGTCGATTAATTGAGTCGCTTGACTTGCTTTATAATGTGCCTTTAAAAAAGCATGTGAAAATGTTGCAGTATGGAGGTGCAGTATAGAGAAGATCCAAATTTGCAAATTTCTCGACGTTATCAACAATTGAAGCCATCCACAACGAGAATGTTTTAATACAGCGTTTATATCGATTTATCTTTCGACTTTTCTTAATTGTATTACTAAACATTACTACACTCATACCTCTTTATACGTCTTAGATAGATTCTGAAAATGTAGGCCGTAAATTCAAATGCTGTGAAACGTTGAATCCACGATTATTTAGTCGCGTAACAAAGTAATTTGCGCCATAAAGCGAAATTGTTCCATAATTCAGACAGGCCGTTGTAGAGAAATGCCATAAAAAGAAAGGACTTATAAAGAGGTATGCGTATATTCTCATCTTTTCTTTATAGTTTTCGTAATTCTTAGATTTATGGATGGATTTAATACTAATCATGTCTACCCATAACTCTATCGGAGCCTCAATATATATAAATTTGTTAATAAATTTTCTAATCAAAGTCAATTCTAATAAACTTTAGTACCTTTAGCCTGTTACCTACTTGAATAACCCTTTTTTACTATTTAGGAAAATAGTACCATTTCAATAGTTTTATTTGTCCCTCTCTGAGTTGTTTTCATTTCGATTACGTTTTCAACTCAAACACAAACGAATGTATGTTGCTGCGTAGCTGGCTGGCTGGCTGGCTGGTTGTCTTTGATTGCATACACCGTATAGCACAGTACATGTATATGTTTGCACGTGTGGTATGGTAGCTGGAGGGGCATAACGTGGTCCCATTGGTGCGCCACAAAAAGCTTACTTTGCTTTTGCTTTCCTACCAGAATTTAGCTTGACAAACATACTCATAAAATATGTGTATGTTATATGAGTTTATATCTCTCTATCCATATACATATAACCTTGCCTTTCAAGAAAAGTGTGTGTGTGCAATTATTGAACACTTCTATACTCATAAGGTTATACACACACCTACATATACATACACACTCATTATGGTAATGTCTTGGAGCAATTTGAAATGGTTGAGAAAATGCAAAGAAAAAAAAACTAAAAACCATTTGCGTTAGACCCATATATGGGTTTGTTTTTTAACCAATACTTATAATATAGGGAATAGACAGACCCACAAACACACACATAGATTTTCTTGTATACCTACATAAATATTTCTCTCTCAAGGTAAGAGCGAAAGAGAGCACTGTTTGTATTATGGCAAGAAAATTTTTCAAAACTCTTATATACCGTCGGCAATTGGAAATTTTCTTTTCATTTGCCGTCGGTCGTTGTTAAGATTTTTTTTTTTTTTTTTCAACCGCAATTGTTGTCTGCATTTTTCTTATTTACCACAATCTTTAACTTGTATTTTTTCACCACAAAACATCTTGGTTTTGATTTCACCACATCTTAGAGTGGAAACTCAAGGCTGCTGTAAAGATTTGTAAAGAAAAACATTTCAACTCAATGTTATGAAATACAGGCTCCCTGGTAAAGTTGAATTAATTGAGTGACACTCTGTTTTAAAGCCCTCTCTCGGTTGTTTACTGCGCATATCTCTTTCTCTCATGTAAGGTACTTCCCTAACGGCCATATGTTTTAAATTCACCACACTTTTCTTTTCAGTGTGTGTGTGTGTGTGTGCGTGTGCTTGTGTGTTAGTAAAAAGAGTGTTTTTCTTTATTTAGATATTTTTTAACGTAGAAATGTTTCGCATATGTGTGTGTTAATGTAGTAGTGGCTGTTATTGTTGTTGTTGTTTCTTGTTCTTCTAAATCTTCTTCTTTGGCTTTTTTGGTCACATTATTTGGTTTGTAGATGTTTTTGTTTTCGTTATTTTTATTTGCAAATAAATTCCAATTTAATAGAAAAATAAATTTCTCTCTTCAAATTGTTGTTTCTTCTTTCGTTTCCTTCAAGATGAGTAACTGCAACATGGTTATGGAAAAGTATGTATTAAATATTTATTTCTTTTGTCTTGATATTTAAATTTAAATCAAAGAAAATTTTTTATTATTATTTCAAGGAAATTTAAAATATTTTACTTAAAGATTGTTTTGGCCTTTTACTTAGAACATTAATTGCTAAATGTTTTGGAAAAAATCAATGCCAGATCAGTTCTGGGTTTCATCCCAGAAAAAAGAAAATAACACAACTTTTAGCGATTTGTGCAAATAATGCATGTCCTCAAATTTGTCTTGACTCATTTTTTTCTCCGTCACTCCCTAGGGAGCATATTGACTTTCCTCAAGGCATACATTGCTTCGTTTCAGTTTTGGTAATCAAGTTGATTTTCAAGTTAAATAGATGTTTAGTCTACTGTAGCTCGCCTCAATACGATTGTGTGTAGTGGTGAAGATCTTTGCTAGTTGGTGGTGATCTTTACTAAAGTAAAGATTATTACAAATTTAGTATTGTCATTTTTTCCCAGTAGGTGGCGTTTTGTCCTGATCATTCGTCTGATGTTTGTCATCATCGCCAGAGGTAAGCTGGTAGTTTAGGAGGGCTGCTTTAGATGAGTTTGTCTGGGGTTGAAGTCTCTTAATTAAGAACTCGAAATTGCAATTGCATTTTTTTGTCATATCGTCTGCTGGGATTCGAACCTGGGCTGTTGTATGGCTAACTCTCTAACCACTACACCACGCCTCCCCCTTCTTGACTAGTAACTCGAAATAAGAATATATACAAATTACCGAACGTTGACATGCATACTGTTGAAGCTAGATCTGTGTCGAATACTTCTTAACAGAACAGATCATTATGTGTTACACAGATGGGCCTTTAAAAAATATTCAAAGGCCATGCGAAAATTCGCAAGCCAACGGTGTGCCTAATTCAGACAGAGAAGTACAAAAAGCAATATATAGCCTTTCTACCTAATAGTCTAGCCATTCAAGCATTCAGCGCCTATGAAACTGACTCAAAGCTAATATGGGAGTGCCTGACAAACTCAGATTGGTCCCGGCACATAAGCTGGTCATGAAATGAGCTTATATACCACTAATATGTCAACAACATTTATGTGGTTCGTTAAGAAGGATTTGGAGAGACTTGCTTAGTAAAATAGAGGAGAACGCGAGGAGTATACTCTTTTCAAGCCAAGTAGGCTCAAAACCGTCCAAGCTTTTGCACCACCGACATTGTGGAGTCTGTCAGAGCAACGAAGTTGGGTGACATATTACAGGAAAGCTCTCTGCTCGGCCGAGGTTATACTAAAAAAACTTTTACCTGTTGAATTGGCTGTATTTCAGTCAGTTTGTTTTATTAAAAGCAAGAGAGTCCCGCTTAAGTTCACTGAACTCATTAAGGGTTTATATAGCAATGCATCTTGCAGAGTAAGACATGGCAAGCTATTAAGCGGACCGGTAATTGTGGAAATTGGAATGCGGAAAGATTATGTCTTGTCACCACTGCTATTTAATATAGTTCCGGACACAATCCCTGAGAAGCTCTCTTCAACGGCAGAGGGATAACTTTGGAACTGCAAAGTCGGCTAAATGCCATTGATTATGCGTACGGCATCTGTCTTCTTGCTGGCAGCTTTTCGGACTTTGCGACAAATTTACGTAACATAACGTTGGCAACGAAGTTGCAGGTTTGAGAGTAAATGTCGCGAGGACTAAAACTTTGCGTATTAACGCGAAGTGCTGAGAATTATTTGTTATTGGCACTGAAGAATTGAGGACATCCATCAATTTTGCTACCCGGCGAGTATTATAATTCGCAAACGAAAGTTCAAGCGAGGATACTGAAAACCGCTTGTAGAAAGCATGATCAATTTGGAAATCATCCGTGTTATCGTTACGTATGAAAATTGCGATATTCAATTCCAATATAAAATCCACCCTTTTGTATGGTTGAGAAACGTGGAACGCTGACTCTCGCGATAGGAAAGAGTTACAAGGTTTCGTGAACTGCTGGCTCTTTTGACCGTTAACTGTGTTTAATTATACTCTGTGGCGCAAAACAGAACAAGAACCGTTATCCACTAAGATAAAGAGGCACAAATTTCAGTGGATTGGTCATGCTCTAGAAGGGAATCCAAATGCTATTAGCAGAATTGACATAGGTTGCAGTCCAGAGGGGAGCAGAAGAAGAGGACACTCAGCCCATACATTGGGACGATAAATTGAGCCGATTTGAACGGTTGCGGCAAGTGTTGGAGAAACGCATTGAAGGCGTTACCACAAACCAGAGAGTTGTTTAAGGCATTTATTAAGGCCCTATGCTTCTGTAATGATCTATTGGAATTTTTCTTTATTATCATTTTATTAAAATGGATGTTCTATTCGGACAATATTCCTAACTAAGGGACTATTCGCAATGTGGTAAATAAATTGGATTCCAATTGCTTGGTAAACAACGACAGAATGTAGTTCCTTCAGAAAACATAGCAACAGTCCGTTTTCAGCCGATGTAGACTACAATTTGGCGAATTTCGCATCTTAACTTAGGTCTGCACCCGTACAAAATTCAATTGACCTTGGAGCTGAAGGTAAACGAACATGGACCACGACGGATTTTCGCTGAATGGTCCCTATAGCAGTTGGAAATTGACCCTAATTATTATCAAAAAATCATCTTCAGGATTTCTGAATGAATAGATACCTAGGCAACAGATCCAATCCACATGAGATCCAAGAGCATTGTTTAGTGTAGATTTGTAGTTGATGACGTCATTGGCCATATTTTTTAAAGATGATATTGGCAACGCCATAATCGTCACTGTGTAGCACTATTGCTCAAAGATGAGCAACTTCTTTTGGCCTGATTTGGTTTATATGGATACAAACAGCAACATGTGGTGCCATCATGTGGCGCAAAGTGTTACATTAGACATTCTGCGCGGCGATTTGATTGCTGATCATACCATGTGAGAGGCAGTTCCATGCAAATAAGCCAGAAACCAATGCGATCTTTGAAGCAAATGATATATATGGTTTATGCCATTATCGTCAACGGCAAGCTCTGTTGGTCAAAGATTACCAACTTCTTTGGCCTGAATTGGTTGGTAGGGCGCAATTGCCATATCACACATTCTAAAGATGTTAACTGGCTCTTAATGCTCACGAGATTGATGTTTGCGCAATGGACAATTAAGAATGTCGGATGCGCAACACTATGTGGAATCAATGAAATAATATTTCCGACAAGCTTAAGGTTGAAACACACTAGCAGTTGGGTGTACAGGATAACATAGAGACACATAAGAACAAACTCAAGTCTGTGTACAAGTATTTTAGCTGGACATAGGTCAAGCAAAAATCCGGAGATCGTGGTAAATTTAAGAAACTTTGTACGGAACTATAGCAATGGATGATGCTAAACATCTAGCGAAAACTTGGCGGACATTTTCACGAGGTTATATTACGTATAAATCGGTGGGCCTTACATAGGGGTTTAAATTTTAACCACCGGTTATTCAGAATCTGACATTACTTATGTCATTCCATTCTGTCACAAAATTCAGTATATTATCTCCATTGAGCGAAATGAATCGATTTAAGCTTGAGCAACGTAGGGATTTATTGGAAATTTACTTCCAAAGCAAAGACATTTGGTTGGAAATTGCAAAAAAAAAATCAACAACAGAAATCATCTTTTCGGATGAAGCTTATTTTTATCATGATGGGTACGCTAACAAGCAAAACTGTTCAGAAAATCCAAACGTGGTTTTACAGAAGCCAAAGAACCCATTACGAGGGACTGTTTGGTGCGACTTGTAGAGCGGAAGCATCATTGGCTCATATTACGGTCAATGGAGACACCTAGCACACCATGATAATCGATTTTTTTTTTTGTGCACGCTTTTCATGGTATTGATGTGAACGATGTTTGGTTTCAACTTGACACACATGTCATGCTACAATCAATTTATTGCGTCAAACGTTTGATGGCCGTTTAATGAGCCGATATGGTGATGTCAGTTGGCCGCCAAGACGCTGCGATTTAACACCGTTGGACAATTTTTTGTAGGACGACGTTAACTACAAGGGTTATGCCGACAAACCAGACAACGCAATTGAGCATTTGAAGGCCTACATTTGTGATGCCGTTATCGAAATACGACCTCATACACTCGAAAAAGGTCTCGTAAATTGGTTTGATCGAATGTGGTACCGTGAGGCTAGCCAGCCAGCCTGAGCAGCCATATGAATGTTGTACTTCACAACAAAAAATAAATTTGGCAAAATTTTAAATCGTTTTTGTTTTATTGCATTTTTAAATTTAAACTTTAAATGGCCCACCTGATAGTACTTTCAAAAGAATATGAAATATCGCTTTGTTTTATTTTAAGTAAAAGATAGGTACAGATGAGGAATTTAATTAAGAAGTCCTTCTGTCAAGGAAAGCGACATATTGTCACTCTGGGAGGGAATCGTTTCACCCTACACGGCATAACACCTATCCATTATCTCGTACATATTTAAAAATTTTTTTAATCTTCTGTAGAGCGCCGTTAAATACAAGGTCTCGGAAATTGGTCCGATCGAATGGGGTACCCGTGAGGCTAGCTGCGGCAGCCATATGAATGTTTAACTTCACAACAAAAAATAAATTTGGCAAAATTTTAAATCGTTTTTGTTTTATTGCATTTTTAAATTTAAACTTTAAATGGCTCACCTGATAGTACTTTCAAAAGAATATGAAATATCGCTTTGTTTTGTTTTAAGTGAAAGATAGGCACAGCTGAGGAATTTAATTAAGAATTCCTTTCGTCAAGGAATGCGACATATTGTCACTTTGGGAGGGAATCGTTTCATCCAGTCAGTGTCAGTGAATACGAGTTAAGAACCATAGTTCTATTCACAGAGGTCTTTTCATGTCCTAGCATTGTTCTTTTGTACGGCATTTAATATTTGATATTCAAATTACCCCTTTAGTTTTGCCGGCGCGTAACATATTCTTTATACGGAAGACAGTTTATTAAACTTTTCGTTATAAAAATGCTTTAAGTATTTCTGTGGCTACGAATATATTTTATTTAAATTTTTGTTTCAACCAAAAATATATCATAATTTATTCATTTCAACAAATACTTTATGCAAATAAAAAGCAAATACAAACATTATATATATGAATTTACAATTGCCTGTCACTTTGACACAATTTAATGTCACCAATAAATCCAGTACAAATAAATATAATCACTATGCAGTACTAAATGTGTATATGTGTGCTAACAAATTCAAATGACAACAAGACAGGTAAACAAAATCCTTTAAGTACCTTTAAGGAGTCACAAAATAGAAACACAAACACACACATACTCTACTTTACACACTTTTGAATAGTATGGAATAAATTAAGCAATTGTTGAACAATTTGTTCGATTTCCCTTTGAAAACAGGAAATCAAACACATACTCATATACTCACCCATACATCTTTGTGCAGTAAACATACGAGACATACATGAATAAAATATTTACAAACTTAAATGTTGAAAAAAGAAAACATGGAAGTGACGACATAAAGAGGGAATAATTTGTTTACAAGGTAAGTGTCAAAAAGTGCCTATAAAATACTTACATTTGCACACACACACACACACTCACATGTTATGATTATTAAAGAATTTGCAAATTGTTTTGTCAAATTTCGCATTTTCAAATCCTCCTACCACACTGTGAAAACTGTATCAACCTGCAACAAGGGGAGATTGTGAAAAACGAATAAAAGAAGTAAGAAGGCAACAGTCTTAGGCAGGGAGGCAAAAGTAAATAAAATTTATTTGAACTTTGATACCCGTACCAATACATTAATATACAAACATATGTTTTCACACAAACACGTACACACATACATACATACATACATATATATGAACTCATTTCAAATTCATGTATTGAATATTGATAATATTTACCGTTAAACTTAAAATTGATTTTCTTGTTGTTGACATTTGTTGTTACAAATTCAAGCAAACAACCATCTCCCCTGGTTTAACTTCTTCCACCACTATCTTCTGATATTTTTTAAAGGAAGTTTTTTCAGTTTTTTTTTTCGTGTTTTCTTTCAGTTTCCAAAATTTTGCAAAAGGTAATAAATAATATTTAACACTTGTTCGAACCCAAATCATGTTTTTTTTTTTTTACTTTCAGAAACCAAAAACAGCCTAGAAATGGAATTTTCTTCTTAAAACAAATACTTAATGTGACCAACTATTTTTTTTATTTTTTTGCAACTTGGGGGCTATAAAAAATATTATCTAGATACACACAGAATCAGTCTTAGAATCAGTCTTAAAAGAAAATATTTCAAGATTAAATTCTTTCGGCAAATCCCGTTTTTAGTTTTTCAATATTGAAACCATACTCTGTGGTTCCATTCAGTATCAATACATCCACTAGAATATACCAACATCATTGGACTTTATTTTCTCGTTATAACAACTTTCACGTTCCATCCAATAAGCGATATTTTTTAAATTCTGTGCTTTGCAGTTGACAACACCGTCATATTTGAACTGTTTTAACAAGACTTCGCTAGTCGATTGGTTCAATTGACCACAATTATTAAGCGATTTGGCAAAGCGCTTATTCTGCAGCTACATATATAGTAGCCCTGCAATTGCTGGAATAAATCCATTCGGATTAGACCTCAACATCAAAATTGTAAACTACTAGGCGACACTTGAATGCTGTTCAATACTTATAAACAACAATTGGTTTAAGGACAAACCTTACTAATGTAATGTAATGAAGGTTAGTCACAAGTCTAACGACAGTATCGTCACGCTGTTATACCCCACAGTGCTTGAGACAACGCCCCCACTTGAAAGTCACTAGTGATTTTCATCACTATCAGTGAGCACCAAATTCAAAGGCGTGCTGTTTGGACACGACCTTCACACCTTGGTAAAGTGTCGAAGACTATCTAAACTCCAACCGATCTATGGTTTTCGAATCTCGGTTAAGAATGTAATTCCATACCGAGCTAACACACTCCTCGCGATTTGGGAGTCACCACATTGCTCCCACAAGAGGGCCGGACCATAGTTGAGCAGGGATCTAGATATCTGGAGCTCCCTACTCCCGTGGTTCTAGAATTAAGCCTCCGGTCAGACTTTATAGTATAAATGCTACTAACAGTGTAAGTCCCAAATGACTTCGGAAAGCCAACAATACTAAACAACAACAAACAAGCAAACTAATGAACGTAAGTAAGTCACAGGTCAACATGAATCTCGCCACGCTGGCATACATACCACACGGCACCCGGGACTTGAGTGAATACAATGCGTCCACCAATGCCCTCACACCTATGATGAAAACCACCAAATTCAAAGCGTGTTTTTTGAACACGACCTTCACGGCGTGTTTTTTGAACATGGCCTTCACTCCTTGGTAGAGTATCGGAAACTAAATACACTTTTACCGATATATGGTTCACAACACCAGGTTAAGAGTGTAACTCTATACCGAGCCGACGCACTCCCCTCGTTCTGAGCTTAAACCGCTGCAACCAGGTTGCTTCCGCAAGGCGTCGTACCATTAGTCATGCAGGAACTAAGATCCCTGGGGCTTCCGACACACGTGGTACCAGAATTAAGCCCTTGGTCAGGCTTCGCAGACTAAGAATCAGCAATACACACACATACCGAAAATGATGTCACAAAAGAAACTGTCATTCACTAATCCTAACATCCCTTCTATTTAAGTCACAAAGAGCAAACTAACCGAGTCTCCGTAAAGTCACATCCGGCTTTAAAGCCTCACTAATGATGACTCCCATCGCCCTCAAACCACTGATGGTTTCGTATAATAGACACTCTACCAACACATGTCGCGAATCCTCAGGCTCCACTTCATACCTACAATCAGCAGACAATGTAAAAATGCAGACTTATGTAAAAATGCACTGCGCGAGCCTTGCATTGTCAATAAGATTCCCAGTCTCAAGCCAAAGCTAAAGTCTAGGCGTTCCAACACAAACCTGTCATCAGGCACACAACCATACGTTACCTTTCCCTTGTTGCCGTCATTCTAGCGCGCCTGCCACTTCTCGACAAAAATCCCATCGAGAATCGACGAAAGTCTCCTATCCGCTAGATCGAAAACAGTAACTGTGCCCTAATGCCACACAGTTAAGGGTCAAGTGCTCCGTTGAAAGGAAAATATTCATCATGGTTTTCGAATTGAATCCAGAAAATCAACTGAAATGAACAAAAGTAACATCATACGAAGGTCTGACAAAAATGAGGATTCAATGAAAAGCAAGGCTCCCCACCACTACGCCAAATACCAGCAACAAGATCATCCCAGGAGCTGATTAGAGAAACTGTAACAAGGCAAAGTAATTGAGATGCCTTCTGAAATTTGCTCTCAAGAATGATTAATGGGAAAAAATAGATGAAATATATTGTTGCGTTTTTACCTTTTTGAAAAGGTGTTTTTTAGTTCGTGGATTGTAGTTAAAATAAAATAAGTTTTGTGTTTGGTTTTAATTAAAAATCCTTTATTCAACACAGTTATGTGCACCACTATTTGTAACTTTTTTACAAGCAAAAACAATTTTCGATTCTTAATTACCATTTCTGTTTACAAATTTGTAAACAACAACAATTACACGATAGATCTTTCTACCTAAAGATCTTCCAACACGATCGTAGTTACAACTAAGGTTCGATCACAGCCTCCCCTTACTGAGTTAACTCTAACTAAACTGGTTTTTTACATCACGATTCACTTCACGAGTTTACTGCTTACAAACTCTCTTCTCATAAACTCTACTCGCTGAGTTTACTACAAGTAAACTGATTGTTATTCACATCGATGGCTATATGGCTGAGTTATCAACACATCGAAAGCGCTCTCGAACCTCTCGATATTTCAGGTAGATTCCATTTCTTTCTTTTACTTTCTTTTTTAGTTCTTTTGTAGCCATGCGTATGTACTCGTAAACATCTACTTCTTTCAGCTTTTAGCATTTGTTGTTGCTTGTCTGTTACTTCTTTTCTTTGCAGTAAGTTTTTGTTGTCGCTGTGCTATTTTTATTTACTTCATCTCTGCTAATGTTTATTGTTGTCGATTCTGGTTATTTATTATTATTTTAGCGATGTAATAAACGACAGGGGTGCCAAACCTTATTTTCGTAACAATATTTTGTAATGTTTCTGCAAGTTGAGGCCAATGTAATGCCTAATGTTCAGTAGACAGTGTTAAGTATTAAGTGTATTTATATTACAGCCCTTATATCCTTTTGCCTTTTTATATCGGGTCCGCCATCTAACGTTTTTTTTTAACTACTGCTTATTTCGTGAATGGTAAGACTTAGCTAATGTCTAATTTGACAGATAATTAGTTTTATCCTTCCGCTGAACGAATAAGGTTCTACATACGCTTGAACAACGCTGGGAAATATTGCGACATTACTTTGATCGATCGACTTACAGAAGATGCCGACTTTGCCAAAAAAAATCATCTCTTCAGATGAAGTTCAGGTATGTAAACAAGCAAAATTGTCGCATTTGGGGCACAGAAAACCCACACGCATACATTGAAAAGCCGATAAACCCAAGACGAGTCACTGTTTGGTGCGGATTTTTGGTCCAGAGACATAATTGGGCCATTTTTCTTCGAAAATGAGCAAGGAGTGGCCGTCACAGTCAATGGCGATCGTTATCGGGCCATGTTGAACGAATTTTTATTCACAAAAATTGAAGAGGACGGCGCTATGTGCCACACAGCCGAAGCTAAACTCGATGTTTTGCGTCCTGTTTTTGAAGATCGTATTATCAGCCGCAGAGTTGATGTCGTTTGGCCAGCTCGGAGCTGCGATTTGACACCGTTGGACTATTATTTGTGGGGTGCCGTCAAAGATATGTGTTACGCCAACAAGCCAGAGACAATTGACGCTTCAAAGGACAATATACGTGAAGCCATTGGTGAAATACAGCTGCACACAATCGATAATGTGCTTAAAAATTGGACCGCATGGCCAGCCGAGGCAGCCATTTGAATGAAATTATTTTCCATTATTAACCGGAAGGATTGTACTTTCAAATAAAAAAGAAATTTAGGAAAATATTCAGTAGTTTTTTTATAGCATTTTCAAAAAAAGATATAATTATTCGGCGGACCCTATATATCTTAAAAAATAGTTGGTCACATTGCCCCTTAACTTATACTTTATATATTTATCGTATCATGTTGTGTTTTTAAACGCCTTTACATACTGCTTTGTGCTGCTTAAACATGATGCCATTTTTGCAAACAAAAATTTAAAAATTAAAAAAAATACCTTTAAATAGCAGCATTTCACACATTGAGCCAGAAGCGTTATTAGTATCGTATTGACAAGTAAATTAACATGAAATTGAATCAATGCTGTAAAATGTCCTTGGGGAGAATAATTTTTTATTGAAATTTTTCCTCCCCTTTCCTTATTTTGCAAATACGAGTATTTGCAGTGGCCTTGTTTGTGTTGCTTTACAGCCAGAAGAACAATGACTTTAAAATTATCTTTTATTTTTGACAAAATTGCCATTAAATAGAGAAGATTGTCTATAGGTCTGGATGATGGCATGACCTTTTGTGTAAAATAAAAACCTAAAGTGTGTGGGTGCTTGTTATGATGAGGGGTAGAACAGGATGGCTTTTTCTCTTTTCTTCTTCTCTGTGTGTTTATGAGTTTAAAGTAAAAGAAATAAACTGAGATGTTAAATATTAAAGAAAAGTGAATATCTTTCCTTTGTCTAGTTGAGTCTGGTTTATTATTTTTTTTTTTTAACGATTTTATTTTTATTTGCGCCCCAGAGATTTAGGTAAAGTCACCATTAGAAGCCAACTTTATTAGTTTTTTTTTTTTAGAAAAGAAATCTTTACAAATCTGTTTGTTATGATTTTCCATAATTTTCCATAAGATAATAATTTTTCACTTTTTAAAAGAAAATTTTGATTTCGATATGCCAGGATTATCGCAATAAAAAGGGGAGGAATTTTTCCATGCCTCGTTAGGATACAATTTGTCTTTTTTGAGTGTAAATATTGTACGTTTTGACATTTTTGTCACATTTCATTTCATTTTATTATTTTTAATTTTTTTTTTTATACTAAAAATTATATTTATTGTCCTATGCCAGGGGTTGTTTGTAAATATTAATCAGTAGAGTTTCGTTTTTGATAATGATGTAGGAAAAATTGGAAAAATATCATGTTGTGATGATTAATGTTGTAACTGAATTTTAGAAAGCATAGGCTTGGAATTGATGACGAGGAAAAACAATAGAATTATATTGTAATTTTTGTTCTTGTTGTTGTTGTTATCATTTGAGAGCAAAAAAATGATTGATGAATATTAAAATGAAATGTAAGGGAGCGGTGGTCATAGTGATAAATGATGAACTAATTTTTGGCTGCAAAACTATTAAAAGTTGTATAGGAATTTAAATATTAAGTAGGCTTGGGAAGGTCACAAACAAATTATATGCATCTGTAGTTCCAGTGAACCATTCAATAAAGTGAGCAGTGTCTTTAACTCATTTTATAAAACAATAAAAAAGTTAGTATAGAAGAAAGGACCACAAGAAATAAAGCTTAAATGCACTCTCGCAAATGACAAAGTATGTTGTAGTTCTCATCGAGTCTGCGAATATTTGAATAGCAGTCCGAGTTTTGTTCAACAAAATTGGTGCTAATTGACAAATTATAAGCCGATAACCGGATCTTAAAATTGCCGGCATTTCTCTTAGAAAGTCCAAAATTTTCTTTGCAGTTGTTTAATTTTTGCTAATTGTTAATCAGTATTATTTTTTAGCATTTTTTGGTGCGTAATGTAGACAAAAAAGACTTCGATTAAACTTTCAAGAGCAAAGATATCTCTGGTGGTGGCAGTGAGCTCTGGCTCTGGCGAAAACATCTTAGCAATCTCTAAATAGCCAGCAACTATATATCAATAATGGGAAAGTTGATAGAATCGTACTTTTTTGATACTATTTAACT
The DNA here is from genome assembly GCA_023159175.1 of Wohlfahrtia magnifica. NCBI lineage: Eukaryota > Metazoa > Arthropoda > Insecta > Diptera > Sarcophagidae > Wohlfahrtia > Wohlfahrtia magnifica. The sequence continues at coordinate 5,707,257 of JAKWBJ010000223.1, forward strand.
TCAAGAAATATCGTAGTACTCCCCTAACGTATCTGATACTCTCATCAATTTTGTCCTATTTCTACAAATTTTACATTACATGGAATCAGTATTTTCAAATTTGTATTAATTTCTAACACTAATGGCAACTCGATTACACTATGGAACAATGCTATGTTTCTAATAGACACTATTGAGTACAAAAAGATGGTTGTACTTAGTCTGGTTTTTCTTACCTTCATGCACTTTTAAGCTAATAACTTAGCAGAATATTAAACGATTTTAAGTCCCTAATGTGGAAAGAAGAGTAACAGAATCGTAGCTACGCAGTTTGCCCGATATTAGGGGATATTCAATAGGAATGTCGTCGTATTCCTAGAGGGTGTTCAAAATACAGAGTGTCCGCCGGGAAAGTATACTACTTTGGTTTGCCGCTATTTTTGTAAACATTAGTCTTGACAGTTCATATTTGGCAGTCGTGAAGTTGAGACGTAAGAAATTTATTATGGAAAAATATTCGGTAAACCAACGTGTTTTAATCGTTAAAACATTTTATCAAAATCAATCCTTGATTACTGTGACGATGAGAAAATTACGTGACATTTTTGGAAGAAATAACGTGCCAATAAGACGCACTCTATATAGTGTAGAGGGACTGCAGCTGATAGACCGAAGCATGGAACACAACATACTGCAAGATCGGCTAAAAATATTACTGCTGTTCAAGAAAGTATTCAAAGTATTTTTGCAAACTATCGAACCTATCAAGTGGGCCGACTATCGATAGTTTTGCAGCTCTACCACAGACCCACACACGCCCGTTCCGAACGGCAGATATATTAGTTAGTGAAGTTCTTCACAGCGTAAATAAACATAACCAATCGCTAGTAATGTTGTGAGGTGATATCGCTGTTGAAAATTGTCAGATGGTGTGGCCTAGGATTAAACCGACAACTTCTTGGTTAGAAGGTTAGTTCTTACCCAACATACCACAGTGACGTACATACCATTAAATACGTGGTACATAAATTTACATACAGTGCTGCTCGAAATTAAACAAATTTTCTTGTCGAGTCAATTAAGAACTCGTATATTACTAACAGATTTATTCAAAGTAAAACATTTAATTTTTGTTAACTTAGGCACCTAAATTATAACTATAATAACAAACCTTTTAATTCCATTTTCTACCAAATAATACAACAAAAACGATATTAGCTCCTTGAGTACTTTGTTTTTTATGGCCTCTGCACACCGTTCTGGCATAGTATTTATGAGATTTGTTAGAATTATTGTTAGTATTGATTGCTACTTTAATTTTAAGCTCTCCATCAGCTTCTGCTTATTTTTAAAAGGACGTGGCCCAGCTCTGCACTTCAAGAATTAGGAACAATTTTATTGAAATAAAAGAACCGGTTAACCGATTATTTGAATTATTATTAACCGAAGGCGGTTTCTTAAAAAGTGCTACTTTTCGAATTATTCGAAAACAGATTTTTGAAAAAAGTCGAATAATCGATCTCCCTAGTGGATACTTAGAAGCCATAGGACGATTGTTGTATACAGTATTTCTACGTTTTAATCTTTTTAAAAGATTTGAGTTGTTCTAAATAGCGTTGAATAAAACATACCAATCGAATTTATTGTTTTATACAGTTTTTATTTCCTAATTATCTTTATACACAATGTTCAACTTATTTTAACTTCAAATTAATACACAAGTTTATTTGATACTCAACTCTAAATACGACTCTATAACTCTATGACTGCTAAATTATAACTGACTGACTGAAAAGAATGTCGCGGTTAGTATAGTTCACTGTCCTAAGAACATATGTTCTAGTACATTCCACAATCCACTATTCAGTTTTTGTTAAGTCAAGAGACTTAATACTTATATTTAAATTGGTAGCAAATAAATACACCCATAGTTGGATGATCATAGCATTGACGCCAACCAATAGAATAACTTCCATAATAAAGTTTATAGGTTTATATGTTGGTTTATCTGTTAAAGTGTTTTCATTTTCGTAATAGTATGTATTTTCTGAGCGATTAATAAGAAGGCCTTTGGCTCCATATCTACCATGCATTTCTATAAGTCAAGCTAAATCTTATCTTAGAAAAAAGTTATTATTTAAGCCTTTTTCACAATAAAACGTTTTAAGTTTAATTCAGGCGCCACCTGATCACATCGATATTTTCTTCTAACCAACAGTTTTTAATCACTTTTCCTTAAGTCGTCTTAAAAATCTGACATAAGCACTTAAAATGATTAAATATAAACCTGGCGTTTGCTTGTTTTTTTTTTTCTCTCAAAAAAGGGACTTAAATTTATCATTTATTTTTTAATTACTTTTTTTCCATTTTGTTCTTTAGAAAATAATGCTGTGTATCCATATGAAAAAGTAAAATATTACGAAGTAAAGAATGAAACATTAATCCGCCTGACTAAGAGCACATACTACACATGTGAGTAAAATCATAAAAACTTAATTCACATTAAAAGCGTTTTCTTTTTAATACAAAAACAAAAACAAAATGAAAAATAATGGCAAAAAAAAGGTAGAAAATGTTATTCGTAATAATATTAATGGGAGTGGCATAATGGATTCTAAAGTTATTATAAAATTCATCTTTCATTTACCCTTTACATTTAGAATACACAACAGCAATAAAAATAAGTCAAAATGACTCTTAGCCGTTAGCTCAGAACGACTATTATATGCTCTACATTAATTAATTACAATTGATCTCAATTTGAAATTCTTTTACTATCGACTGTATAAGCTTATAACAGGAAAAGGACCTTAAATCGGTTAATATTTAGCTAAGTTATGAGCTCGTACGAGCCTGTAGGTTCGAAAACCGGTTTTTTCAGCCGTAATTCGACATTTTGGAGGTGTTTTAAGAATTCTATAAACAGATCCTTGTCCTAGTCGATAGCGTCTACCAGAAAAATAGTATCACTTGCCAGGTATTTGCTTTGTCGCACCGTGTAATATGACAACTTAGAGAATAAAAGCAGTACATCTATCTCACCCATCTACCCTGTGTAGAATATGATAATAACGAGGAGATAATAAGGAACACTTTGGTGAATGCTTGAGTACATCTGTGAAAGAATATGGTTGTTGATGAGTTTTGTTATGCTGTGATCGTATCAATCCCCATCTGTTGTATGTGAGTGGATGTAAGCTTTTCATATATCGATGAGTGATCTTGTGAAAACTTACTCGGTGCACTATGAATTTGGAAACCATGTCGAGAGAATGTAATTCCTTTTTACAGATTTTTATTATTGTTCTATACGAGGGCGGATTGATATTGAAGCTACCTAAGTAGGAAAAAAACATTTTTTTTTTCAAAAACCATTCATTTCTCAACATAGTCTCCTTTTAGCTCAATACACTTAGTAAGACGATTTTCCAACTTTTTATACCATCTGAATAATACGATTTTGGGAACTCCTCAAAATAAGCATTAGTTTCGGTAATCACTTCTTCGTTTGTGATGAATCTTTTGCCTGCGAGCCATTTTTTCAAGTTTGGAAACAGGAAAAAGTCACTATTGGCTAAATCTGGACTATAAGGTGGATGATCAACCAATTCGAAGTAGATTTCTAGTAGTTTTAGCATCGCATCCAATGCTGTGTGAACCGGTGCGTTGTCTTGAAGAAAGAGCACTTTTTTCTTGTTTAAATGTGGTCGTTTTTCCTTGATTGCATCAACCAATTGATCCAATAATGCACGATAATACTCTCCTCCCTTTTCAAGATAATGAGCAATATTCCGTGTACATCCCAAAATACAGTGGCCATAACCTTGCCAGCCGATTTCGCTGTCTTCGCCTTCTTCGGAGCAATTCCACCAGCTTCCACCCATTACTTCGATTGATTTTTGGTTTCAGGTGCCAAACACCGCTGTGAAATAATCTGTCGAACTCGTGTTTGTTCAACACTGAGCAAACGCGGCACCCATCTTGCCGATAGCTTTTTCATATGCAAATGTTCATGCAAAATGTTAAACACACGTTCATATTACCATTTCATTTTACCATTTCAGCAATCTCACGTATTTTAACCCGGCGATCATTCATAACGATATCGAGGATTTTCTTGGTATTTTCTTCAGTAACCACTTCTTTTGGCCTTCTTGTTGATGGTATTGTTGCAGTGCTTGTTCGGCCCTGTTTAAATTCAGCAATCCAATATTGTACCATATAATCTAACGGAGCAGATTCTCCGTAATTATTATCAAGCTTTTCTTTTGTCTCTTTCGCCGTTTTGCCTTTCAAATAATAGTGTTTCATCACTGCACGAAATTCACTTTTTTCCACTTTCCAAGACACACAAAATTTGCTTACTTCAGACGAGTACAACAATTAAACTAATCGATGAATTTGGCTAAAAATTTAACAGCTGACGTTTGACAGAAAAAGCTTTAGTGTTTGTGCTGCCATCTAGCGCTAGGTAGCTTCAGTGTCAATTCGCCCTCGTATATCGTTACGACAATATTTAATGCCTAAAAGAGAGATACGCCACATTAGTGCTTTTAAAACTGTATTGTGAGATTTCGGCTTATTGGGTTGTGTCATGATTGTTAATATATCACCCTGGCAATGCCATACTTATTTGTGTATTTGATCATCTTTAGATGTTACATTTCAAATTAACGGAATTCGAATGTTGTAGAAAATAGAAGAATATTCGGAAGTAAAGTCAATTGTATATAAAAGGTGGCGCTTTTAAATTAGTTAGCTCAGTTACAGTTTTGCGGTTATAAAGTAAAGTCGTGCTAAGACGTAAATAAAAGTGTTGAGTATTCGCGTTTTAAGCGAATATTAAGTGTAAGATAAGTTTGTTGTATACTGAATAGTTATAATTGTACAAGTGGAAGCCAAATAAATAAGCGAATAAATTACTATTTACTTTATTGAACTCAATTTAAAAAACTCCAACGTTTTAAGAAGATTAAAACCTAACAATAGCATCGAAAGTATAGTAAATAGGAAAGGAGACAGTATGCATCCTGGTTTTACGATGATGGTAGTGCTGAATGTCTCGTTGGTGTTAGCGCTATGTACAACCTTGTCGTTAGAGGCATTATATTAAATTTTGAGAAGGCGAATTATTGTCTCTGGAATACCTTTGCTTCTTACAGCCGCCCAATTGCTTTTGCAATGGAACCGAAAGCTTTCTTGAAATCAATGAAAGTAATGTACAAAGTCGAGTGTAACCCGCTGCACTGTACCACAATTAGTCTGAGGCTGTTAATTTGGTCGATACATGATCTGTTAGAACGGAAACTATGATCTGATTTAACAACATTTTGTTGAAAATTATAACAACAGTTGGTGTTAGCGCAATGCCCCGCCAGCTTGCACATTCTCTCTGATTGCCTTTCTTTAGAAATTTTATGATCTGTCTTTCCTTCAATTAATGAGGTATGATTTCCGTCTGCCATACGCCCTTAAAATGGGGGTGCCAAAAGCTCAGCACGTTTGCCTGTGGATGATTATTAGAACTCAGCCGGTAGGTTATTTATCCCGGACGCGTTACTCTTTTTTAGCCATTATTGCTCATTCAGTTTTAGTTCTATTTGAAGGTGCTGCGGTGACAGCTTCCAGTAATGCTATCAGGTTAAAAAGTGTCTTGATTTCTTGATCATCGCTGTTTCCATCGTTGGATCGATTAAGAGTTTCCCGGAAAGTGAGTCACATCACTTGATTACTTCTTCTTCTGTTGTTATTAAAAGGCTACCATATTTGTCTTTTATAGGCAAATTCCCCGATGCTTTCGGACTATGTCGAAGACCGTAGAAGGTTCTGCTGGCTGCCTCACCCTCGGCTGCTAGATTGTTATGAAGCTGCATTTGTTATATCTGGCCTTGCGCTTTGTGTTTAGCTTTTCTTCCTTCACTAGGTCACTGGTATCAGCATATCCATGTTGACCAGTCTTCTTTTCTCAACGAGTGACCAAAAGATAGTAGTTAGACATTCCTTCTTCTCTTGTGTGGTTGCCTGTATTTGCAACAACTACCATAGAAATCACTTCCAAAATAAAGACACTGAAACTATTCCCGCCACATTTAATTAATTTCCTTGTTTTAAAATTTCGGCCTGTTGCTTAAATAAAAAATTGATCTTTAGTCGATGGGTATGATGGATGATATAACATAACAATAAAGCTTAACTTTCCAAATTGTATGGCAATAGGGTATAACAAGAGTTAAGTAGTTACGAAGTAGTTGCGCGTATATATTTCTCTGTGTATGTGTGTCGTAATGGCAGTTTCTAAAAAGGAAATCCCACTTATACACTCTAACAAACACTTTTCTATAATCAGGTCAACACGTACATATTAACGCTCTGACATTTTGGATTCTTTTTTTTGTAAATATTTTTGACTTGACTTGAGAACTCATTTTTTCATTTCATGTCTTTTAAGCTCATGTTTCATTTTTCAAAGTGAAGAGTGTGCGTGTGTTTGTGTGTCGGTTAAGCTCTGCTGCTATATGTCAGAATAAATTTAACGCATCAGGCCTGGCTGTTTTCCCGCTTGTGCTTATGACACATGATGACAGGCGCAGCAACAAATAATGTTTACGATAACAACAACAACAGCAGCAACAACAATTAAAACATTCATAATATAATGTTTTATAGGAAAAAAAAGGGTTTTTTATCTTCATATTTCACTTAAAATGAAAAAGTTTTTTTCTCAGGCTTTTACTTTTTTTATTTTTGTTTTTTGCCTTTACTTCTGAAGCAGAAAGAAAATTAATTCAAGTTGAAAATTCATTAAAATTATTAACACATACTTATGAGCATATGAAAATCCACTTACATACATACATACATACCTACATGTATATGTAAATGTATTTTTGTGTAATTATACATTCCCATTTGAAAATGTGTGTGAGAGTATGTGCGTAAAAAACATTTTTGAACTTCTCCATTTTGTTTTTTTTTTATTTTTTGACAAAAATTACGTCAAGCAGAAAATTTTAATATAATTTTCACTTAAAAATATATAAAAAGAAAAACTTTTCTCTTTTTTTACTTATACACTCACTCACAAACATGCACACGTACCCACACAAACATACATACCCCTACGCAAGCACTTTTATACTTTTTTCTACTCATTCTCTTATTCTTTTTTATACGAAACTTTATATATTTAATTTTATTTATGCATTAGTACATGTAAGTCTATGTATGTACGTGTATGTATGTATGTATATATGTATATACTTACACCTACACTAACATTTGTATGTTTTACATAATATGTTTAAATAGTTACACACACAGGCACAAATATAATGAAAGAAGTAAGAAGAAAGGATTTCCGTTGCGGATGTTAAACATTTTCCACACTTATGCTTCTTAAACATACTCCCATACAAACATACACACACACACACACACACAAACTCACAAAGATGAGTTCCTTTTTAAAAGAATACGTGTGTAAACGTAATATTTTTCTTTTTTTGTTCGTTTCTCACTTAAATAAGTGTCTTAATTGATAAGTAACTAACATAGTTTCTAATTAGGAAAGAAGAATTTCCGTTTCTGGGATCCAAATAAAGTATGAGGGTTAGAAATTTAATAATCGGAGTATAATTTTTATTCGGAAGTTAATAATTAGAAACAAAAGGTACTAAATAAACTTTACTGAAATTTAAATTTATCGTGACATTTACACATATATTTGATTGAAATATAGGGTGGTCCAACCATAACTTGACTTTAACGTCAAGTTTTTTGCCCAAGTTAACCATGAAGAGGTACACAATTAAGCAGCGCGTCAAAATCGTTGTAGCCTTTAACGAAAGTGGGCGTTCAAGGTGAAATGACTTTCGAGCATTTCGTGGTTTGTTTGGTCAGCATAATCTACCAAATGTGTCCACAACCGGGAGAATTGTGTGCAATTGTTTAACCAACCAGGTCTGTAGGAAATGTGTATGTCATCGGGCATACTTCTATGAAAGTAAGGTCGGCCAAGCAGTGACCGTGAATGCTGTTCGCTATTGCGAAATTATAACGAACTTCTTTTGGCCAGAAATTGAGGATATAAACCTGTACGATATGTAGTTCCAACAGGATTGTGCCACTTGTCAAGCAACCAACGAATCAATGGCTCTTTTGCACGATAAATTCAATGACTGGCCGCCACGATCATGTGATTTAACAACGTTGGACTTCGTTCTTTGGGGATATTTAAAAGAAAAAGTGTACGTCAATAAGCCAAGAACAATTCAAAAGCTAAAGGATTGAACCTCAATTGTGTCTTAGAGACATTGAGCATTTGGCCGATATATTGCTTCACACATAATTGCCACAAATCCTTTTATCATAATAAATAATATGGTTATGTTTTTACCTTTTTAAAAACGTGTATTTATGAGCTCGTAGAATGCAGTTAAAATAAAATAAATCTTGTGTTACGTTTATTTACACAGTTTTGTGTTCCACTGTTTATAACCTCCTTACAAACAATTACAATTTCTAAGCTTAGTTAGTCGCTCTGTTTACAAGGTTGTAAACAACAACAAATACTCGTCAGATCTTTCTACCTAAAGGTATTCCAAACCGATCGTGTTTACAACTTAGGTTCGATCACAATATCTTTAACCAGAGTTTAACCACAAACACGTTCGCTGAGTTTACATCAAGTAAAGTGTTTATTGTTTGCACCGATGTGTTTTTTATATGGCTGAGTAAACAACACATCTTAAGCTCTTGAGCCCCTCGATATTTCAGGTAGATTCCATTCCAGCTGCAATCAGTTTATGTGTCGAACGTGTTATTGGTTTGAATTCAGTGTAAGAGAGTTCAGTGTGGTTAAACTCTAGTTGTTGTGGAGGTTGTGATCGAACCTAAGTTTTAACTACGAGTAATTGTTGTTGTTTACAAACTTGTAAACAGACAGAGTTAAGAATTAAGAATAAAAATTGTTATTGCCTGTAAAAAGATTACAAGCAGTGGTACACATAACTGTGTTGAATAAAGGATTTTTAATTAAAACCAAAAACAAAATTTATTTTATTTTAACTACAATCTACGAACACATAAATACACGTTTTTAAAAAGGTAAACACGTAACAATATATTATGGCAAACCCACTGAAATAAAAAATGTCAAAAAAAAGATCAAAAGCATCAAAATGAATTCGCACTTTCCCCTTTACATGCATTAATGATAATTTTTTATTGAAAAAGTATGCATGTTGTTGTTGCAACCTTTTACTTTGGTTTAAGAAATATTATCGCTTGGAAAACCTTCTGAAGAAACTGTTTATTCAAGTGACAAGAATATAAATTAAATTTTTTTTCTCAATTTGCTGTTTTTATTGAATGGAAGTGGGCGATAGTCATCACTGTAGCGATAAATTATTCTCAAAAATGTATAAAGCCGTCGCTAAAGTTTCACATTAATATCTAAACTGCAAGTATCTTTGGCCACCAACTTGAAACAAGTCTAACCACTGTGCACTTGTTTTTTAATTTTACATATTTTATTTACCTCAACAAATACTTGTCAATTGCCCCACATGCCGTGTCATATGTATTTTTAACAACTTTTTTTCACAAAATAATTCAAATGATGGAGTAGATGATGTCTTTGCCTTTTTTCTACAACAATAAAATACTGTTTCTAGAGGTATTACTTGGTGCTCCTTTTAATCAGAGTCAAATGAAAGTAAATTTTTTGTTGCCTCACTCGGCAAAAACATAAATAAAAAAAAGTTTAGGTGGTGACAGCATCAACAGCAGTGGAAATAGATTTCACTTTAACAACTATTACAGCTGCAACTGCTACTACTACTACTGATGATGTGCACTCGCATGACTAAAAAGGTTTTTCTAGATTGTTTTGCAAGCAAAAAATGTGTTTTCGAAATAAAAAAGAGTTCAAAGTAGAGACGAAAGTAATGTAATATGTTACCCTCATCTACCCGACAGCTTTCCCAAATAAGTGCAATGGCAACTGCCATCATTTGTCCCCATAGTAAAGGAGTATGGAGTCTCTGCCCATCTATTACAGTTCCCAGTGTTTACAAAAGTTATTTCAAATAGTTTCTTATTTGGTTCCTTCCCATCTCCTTCTGCCCCTTTCCTTTTATTACCCTTTTTAAAGCCTGTTGTTGTGTAAGACAGTCTACAAAAGTTTTTTAATTCATTTAGATTGTGGGCATGAACAAAAAAGCAGAGTCTTTTGGCATATTCAGTAGAAAAACTGTTTCGTAATGTCAACTTAAGTTTTCCATATTGTTTTTCAACTTTTTTTTCTATTTTTTTCTATTTTTTGTCAGCAGAAAAAGAGAAAGAACATTTAAATAGAAAAACTATTTTAAAAACTACTTTATGTGGCCACTTATTTTCGTTTTATTTTTTATTTTTTGGGCAAAAGTAACAGAAAGACTTTTAACATTTTACGACAAATGACAGGAAATTTTTAAGAAAATTATATTAAAAAAAGGAAAAGTTTTTGAAAGCAAAAAATATGTTTTCATACATACATACATACATAAGCAAATGCATACATGCTTACATATGTGCAAGGAGAGTGAGAAAATACAAGCTAAGTATTGTTTGTATTCAAATTAGATATTTTGAATGCTAGAACGCTGCCCAGTAGAGTTGTAAGTTCGGAATAGTTATCTACGTTTCTTCTGCGACATAAAACCTTTCAAGCAGTAGTAAAAATTTTACTCAATTTTTTACGTTATTTGGCCAAAATTGTATCCAGGCTCCCGAAGTCAAAAAACAGCAGGAAAATAAATTCTAATTTGTTTCCTTTTTCAAACAGCAAGGCGAGGCCAATCATATATGAATGTTAATAGTAAAGATATCAAAATCTCATTAACAATATAATAAATAGAGAGGGAAGTAGAAAGGAGCCTAGTCCATTAACCCATTGGCAAGTATGTTTGCCAGTTTTGAATTTCTTTTCTGAAATTAAATAATTTCGGTTACGAATTATCCTTTCAGCCCATAGGCAACTATATTTATCAAGAAAAGTGGTGAATTTAGGGGTTATAGAGGCGGGCAATTTTTTTTTTTCATAACTACTATTAGGCCACAGATTGCGAAAATAAAATAAAAAATTAAAGCAATTCAGCCCAAAATGTTTGGTCGTCAAAGGGTTAATACTCAGACTTCCTTTTTTGATCTAAGGAAGACTTTTTTTTGTGAGGCTATAAAAGATTCAATTGTAGTGATACACTGAGAGAGTATAGGTCAAAGAATAGTGTGGGTTTGAATCCTGTGAACACCGAGCTGGTTCTGTTTGCCAGGCGGTATAAGATACCTAAACTTAGGCCGGCAAAGTTGGGCGGCATTGCTCTGAAGTTCTCACAGGAAGGTAAGTATCTGGACTTGATTTTCGACTCGAAGCTCTCGTGGACACGTAATGCTGGAAGTCAAACCAGTGCCTTCTACGTTTGTAAAAGGGCCTTTGAGAAAATTGGGGACTTAGAACCCCTGTTTCTTATTGGATATATACCACGATCATTCGACCAATCCTCACCCACAGCGCTTTTGTTTAGTGAAAGGCTTTGAATGTTGGGTCACAAATGGCAATTCTGAATTAAGTACAGAGCCTAACCTATCTTGCAATCACCAGTGCCATGAGTTCCGCTGTTCAGGCCGGTCTGAAGACAATACTGAGCCTATACCATCCTTGGATAATTTCTTTTAAATGAGTCTGCAAAATCTGTACTTGAACTCAAAGAGTCGGGTGGACTGAGGCACGTTCGCCTTGTACTCGGTACCATCCTACAGAAAGTGGGCAGATCGATGTTAACGCGATGGACAGATTGGGTTTTACCTACTTTGAACTTCGGCAGAGTTTGTCATAGTAGGATAACTTTTAAAGATGAGTGGGCTGCTGAAACTGTCTTTCGAGGTGACACAGTTACGGTCTATACCGATGGCTCGAAGACAAAAACGACCACATGGTCAGGTTTCAATTCTGATGATCTTGACTCCAGGGTCTCTTTCAAACTACTCGATAATTACACTGTTTTTCAGGCGGAATGTTACGCTGTAAACAGGGCTGCTAGGCGTATCACGAGGCCTCCAGGCCTATTAGGATGAAAATACAAGAACATATATTGTTATCACTCATTTCCCCTCTTTTTCTTCGTCTTCTACTTCTTCACCTTCTATTCTAACCAGAGTTGTCAGGTTTGCACTACAGGAAAACAGATGCTGGACATCATGAGAAACTGCTCCACAAGCCGGACAGATATTGGGAATATCTTCATTAATGCCCGGCCAATTTGAGTACAGTCATGTGAAGTGACCGGATCTTAGTTGTGCTAGGAAAACTCTGGCCGCTCTGGAAAGATTTTCTTTATTTTCCGCCACGGAGGTGAATGACATTATTGTGAGAGTTTTTTAGCACCCTCTCAACCGTATCATGATGAATGTGTGAATGAAAGGGATGTTTTATATGCGTTCAGATCAAACGGATCCCTAAGATATCATTGGATCTCATCTTCATATTGAAGAAGATCTGCCTTCACTTTCCTGGGGGAAGCGTTAACAAGTGTAAAACGATGATTCGGATGCTGGCAGGCCAGAAGGAACAGTTACGCGAGCAGGTTGTTATGTTTCTTGACTGTTAGGATCTTTGACTCCTAGTGAAAGTGTTGTTCTGATGTCTTCTGAACGCAGCCGGTGATGGTCCTTTGTGATGCATTCCGAATCTCTGTAGATTTCCCCTCTGTGTTGAGTTCACTACGGGTGACCATATAATACGGGCGCTGCATAATCACTGACTGGTCAATCGTCTTATATGTAGCCAACAATGTTATTTTTTAGTTATGATCTATGTAGGCAGTCCTGCCGCTATAAGTGCTCTCAACTCTAACGTGATTAGGAACGGAATCCTGAACAGATTCATTTCGAACTGATATGGGTTGCGAGTCATGCAGACATCCGAAGGAATGAAATTGCTGATGAGTGCGCTACTTGGGGTCACTCTCCGTCTGTCGTTCAAAAGGACGTATATCCACTCTATGTGCGTTGTCGAGTTTAATAGATAGATGGACACTGAGCAAAATGGAACTCAGGTGGACCAATATCATCACTTATAGAATATTAAAATTCTGCTTTGATCTCTTCTTTCTATGGAAAGAACTAAGTCTCTTCTTAGGTTTGGAATGGGTTCGATCGGGCTTCTTTCGAGCATAATTGCCGGGCACTCTATAATAAGCCGGATGTCGGAGCGCATGGGGCGACCTGGTCATGGCTACTATAGGAGCTGTCAAGATGATGAGGCGGAGGAACCGGTGCAACACCTTCTTTGTGACTGTCTCGCTCTATAAAAGCTTAGACTTAGGCACTTGGGTGTATGTCACTTCTACGATCTGGATTGTCTTAGGGATGCGCCACTGATGACGTTGATTGAATTCGTCAAGGTTGGCTGAAGTGAGGGACTAAAAGTGAAATTTTCGGGTCTTTAGGTAGAGATCTTTTTTGGGACTCTCTCATGTACGGGACTTTCGTCTTGTTTAATTGATCTGCATTGTAAAGGTTATCACAATGGGCCTGCGAGTGTATTCGTAAATCGCATGAGACTCTCATAACCTAATCTAACCATAGATCAAAAAAAAAAAACTATAAAAAATATTTGAAAATTTATGAGTCACAACTTTTTCCTGAAGCTGTTTAACCCTGATTGTTTACTAAAAAAGCACTCCACATATTCATGGTACGTTTCTTTGCAATCAATATTGTTACGAAAATGAAAATGCCTAAAAAGATAGGCCAACATTTGTTTATTTAGAGCTATAAACTTTGTTATAGAACTTATTCTATTGGTTAGTGTCAAGGCTACGATAGCTCTTTCATTGCTGTATTTATTTGAACAGTGCTACCAATTCATTTTTGGGTATGAAAATTTACATTTGAATTACGGTACTAGAACATTCGAAAGTTATATTAGTTTACTATAAAAAGACGCCACATTTACCTTAGTTAAAAAGTAAAGTCGTGCTAAGGCGTTAGTACAAGTGTTGAGATAGTTGTGTATTAAGTGGAAGTTAAATATTTGGATACTGTATAAAGATAAATAAAGACTGCATAAATATAAATTCGCTTTTTTGTTTTATTTAACGCAATCAAAAAAACTCAAGCGTTTTAAAAAGTTTAAAGCGCAATGATATCATAAAGAAAGCATTGCTTATAATAAACTTCGAATTAAAATAATTTCTGCCTTAAAGATTTCTAATGTTTTTGTTCTAAAATTTAGGAAATTAAATTCATCATTTTTTATTTTAAATACAAATAGTATATAAACATGAAAATATTGTCCTTTTAAACCAATAAACTATATTCGAACAGTCAAAACTTTTTAACTTAAAAACCACTCACCGCCCTCCTGTAATAATTCCATTACGTTTTAAGAAGCATTTCTTAATTTCTAATTGCTTTCACAGCCATTGTCGAGCCCAAAAATATTTATACAACCAACCCGTTAAGACAATAGCAAATGTGTCATCAACATAATTGTCATTGTCATCATCGTCATCATCATTACAATGATTATTATTAAAATTATTATCAATTCTAAGACAAACAACCAAGCAGACAAATCAAATGACAGCCAAAGAGATTAACACCAACAATACCAGGCTGAATAACAAACCAACAAACCCTTCAACCTGTGAAAGCATTTCTTTTTACATACGCACTCTCATCAACGGAATTGTTGTCACAATCACTTAAAACAACATTTAAGACCAAAAAAAGACTAAAAATTCCTTCCTTAAGAAATTGAAGGCGAACAGCCTCTAAATGAGAGATTTTTTAATGCTTTAGAAAATAATAAAATAGAAAGAAAGAAATTAAAAGAGCAAATGCTATATGCGAACTTATGTTGGAAAATAAATATACACTGAGAGAAATAGATGTGAAAAAAGATTAATCTTTAAGAGTGATTTTTAAGCAAACTGTAGTAAAGAACTGTGAAAGGTATTAGCCTAACTGGGAACCCGCAAATAAATTTCAATAAAATCTGACATTTCCCATGTTTGTATAACGAAAGTCAATTAAAGCTACTTTCCTGGCTTTAGTATCCAAGCTTTTGGTAGTGTTTAGAGAAAATCTATATCTTCAAAGCGTTAATCGCGGTTTTGTTGCATCTTTCTTTTTTTTAAAGAATCACATCTAAACACTGGAGAGAAAATGGAGAAATACATGTACTACGCCAAGATCAAATACGGAAGTCCTATCTCTATCTTGAACCTTAGACTACTTCAACCATTTTTTTTCGCCACTCCTTTCTCCAAAAAGCATCATTGCTTTGTTTCAGTAATCAAGTTGATTTACAAGCTAAGTAGACGATTAGTCGTTTGTAGCTCGCCTCCATATGACTGTGTAATAGGTAAGATCCTTGCATTGCTCTTGATAGAGATTACGTTAGTTTTCTTTGTTAGGCCCGAGACTTTTCAGCCCGCCCATGTTCTCGATTTGACCTCATCGGTCATTATAACACTTATTGCCAACCGGCTGTTGATAAATAAATTGCTCTGCATTAGCCCAATATTTGCTTTGACTTTCGATTGGTATTGCGACTCGGAATTCTGAACAATATTTTGGTCACTAGGCTCTCTATTTTGATCTCCTGTCTCCTAAAAGGTACTACATAATCGGCCTTCTGAGAAAATGTTTCTTAACTTATTTATTGTATGTGAGTAAGCCTTGAATCAGACTAAGAAATATTTATACCAAGAAAATAATTGCTTTCCAAAGTGGAAGTGGCATTATAAGTTTTGTGATTGGTCTCGTAAACGATAGCAAACTGAATTATTTTTTACCGGAATATCTCGTTTAATGATTAATCATATTTCAAGTTAAATGCAAAATTGCAAACAATCCAAGACAACTATATGAGAATCCATTACATTCACAATGATTTCTCACAGTGTAAGAATTTTATTCTATATGACAGCGATGGTTTTACATGAAATCCGTTTAAAAACAATTATAATAACAATGAAATCCAGAAAAAAAGAATAACAACAATAACAACAACTTGAAAATATCTTCCTTAAATACTCTGCTCCCATTTCTTATTTTGTCGGTTGTGCTCGGAAAAGTTGAAAATCCATTAAAAATGTTTAATCCTTTAAATTACACAAACAAACACAAGCAACATATGGAGGCGGGTGGCAGTAAAATGCTAAAGCTTAACGTTACAAAAACAAAACAAGAAAGAGAACAATGACTTGAAGAATTATATGAAAATTGGATTGAACTGTAAGAACAGCAGCAACGGCAACAATAACAACAATTGCTTAAATATAAACGTTTCAGTTTTGAACACAAAGGAATTGATAACGAAGGGTTGGTTAGCTGGTTGGGTATAAACGTTGAATAAAAACCGCGCGTGTTAAAGTACCACGACATTGTGACGATGATGATGATGATGACATTGACAATAACAACTACAAAAACAATATAAATGTATCGGTTTATTTCATATAGACTTGTGAACATGAGACATAATTTACATAAAATTTGTTTTTCGCTACTGTTTCAAATAAAATTTTTTAAGAAGAAAGAAAAAACTAAGGCACAGCTTTAGGCTTTTAAACAGGGGTTACTACGTTGCTGCTGCTGCTACGACTGCTGTTTTAATGATTATTGGTGTTGCTTGTTAGCGCTTGTGTCCTTTCTTTATCGCTTGCTTTCCACTAAATACTCAGCTGAGTGAAGCTGTCGGTTTCTCTGCTCATAAGCCTTAAACATTTTTTGACATCACAAGGCATCACGTGGTGGGCTTTTTAATGGCTTCAGCGTTTCTAGCAAAATATGAAAATTTACTTAAAAGAAGAAAAATTTGAATTCAAAGACCTTTGGCAGAGAGTTAAAAGGGGTGTTTAGACACTGTTTTAGATATTTTGACTTTGCAGTCTATTTAAGTCAACGTATGGCGTTGTCATTTCGAATTCAACAGAAATTTAATTTTTAAAATAATAAGGCGTGAATTTAATAATGAAATAAATATGTATAATTCTAATGTTGCCACATACACTCTGTTGCACGCACACTCGCCTATGACAACAAGCGAAAGTGTTTGACAAATAGAATTTAAAAAAAAATAACTTCAAAAGGGTGTCAAGTTGCTTAAGTTTTTTGAATAATATTTAGAGCAAAGTAATAAATTTTAAATATTATTGATTAATGTGGCATGTAGCACATGTGTTACCCAAAGTTTTTGCAAAACGAAAGCACCTGTTTCATGAGTGACAGCTGTAGGGATTTTGAAGTAAAAATTAAAATGTGGGAGTAAAAATAAAAATTAAAAAAATAATTTTTAATGCTTTTACTACCAAAACAATACTTAGCCTACTACTTAGGGGTCAAAGGTTGGAAAAGACTATTTTCGCCAAGACAATATTTAATTTTTTTACTACCAATGTAAATACTTTAAAATCCTCCTTAGAAAGTTGTTCGACATCCTCAGATCTGGCAATGTAGGCAGCCAGTTCATATCGTGAAAACAAATGATCGCTTGGCCGGGAAATTTTAGTTTAAAATGAAACATTGTTAGCAGTTAACAGATTTCAGATCGCAACTTACTAACTATATTTCGAGTTAAGGCCTTCGATAGGCCAAAGACGGAAAGTGGTGCAGGAGTGGGAGCGTTTGGCTCTAGAAGGGAATATTCTGAACCTATGGGAAAACTCGCCAGCATATTCCAGGCGGAAGCTTATGCAATTGAGAGATGTGCTAATTTAACCTGGAGAACAAATATAGAGGACAGGATATAGCCATACTATCTAACAGTCAGCCAGCCATTCGAGCACTTGGCTCCTATGAGAATGACCCAAAGCTAGTTTGGGATTCTTTGGGTAAACAGAACCAACCAGGGACAATAGATAACCGAGACAATAAACTGGGTCTCGGGTAATGTAGGAATTTCGGGGAATAAAAAGGCCCATGAGCTGGCCAGAGAGAGCTTCCACTCTACTGGTGGGGCCCGAACTCTCCTGTCGACTGGGAGGGGGGCCTGGAATGGCATACTCAATGAAAATGAGGATAATAAGAGGATCGCCTCAGATAATATAAGCTTTTATTGGGTAACTATAACAGCTGAAGATTTCAATCCCGCATGGGAATGTCCAGAGGCAACCTGAAGATATTGACGGAGCTGTTGACCGGTCATTGAAGGCTATATGAAAGGAGATCGAATCACCCAAGCACATACTGTATACATGTGAGGCATTGAGGCACTCAGGAAATGGCTCCTATTCATGCAGTGTATAGTACTGTTACTAGGAAAATAGGTTATGGGAAGAAGGATGGAGAGAGTAGTGTTAATGAACCTTTAATTTGAACTTGTTTACGTCGTAAGTGGCAAGAAAAACATCTCCGGAAAGATCGTTTCACAGGCAACCTGTGCGGCGAAAAGACGAATTTGCTCTATAATGCGTTGTGTGATTCATTGGACAATCAACTAAAATGGAATACGCTCTACAAGCAAAACGAGTACTACGTGGAAATATGTGATTTTTAGGAAGCGATTTCCTTATTTCGTCAAAGCAGATTTCGTTATGGTACCAATAAAACCACAAGACACACGCAACACTGCGACGATTTACCCTACCGACTTTAATAAGCAACTTCACCATTTGTACGCGGACAAGAAGCCCCAAAATAGACTTTGAAGCACTGGCCCATACATAAGAGTTATATTCCATTCTAGGTCGGCCTAGTAAATATTGCAAAGTTCAGATACAGTGAAGTATTTCCTAAACCGTTTCAAAAAACCGAAGCTCTTCAAAGCTTCCTTTGACACTCGAAAAATATAATCTTACCAACGAAAGTCACAGTGAATTCTCATACTCAGAACATTCAGAGCATCGGACACCTCAATATCTACATTACCCATGGACACAGACGACAACACACCATCACATCTGTGTGTCAGAAAACAACATTGGATCGTGCACACATTAAAATCGATCTTATTCGGACGATCACACTCCCAGATTTTTGCCATGTCGCTTGTGTGTGTGTCATTCATGTAGTATTCCGCTTTTTCGCCTCAATCTACAAAAGGCTCGGCCTGCGATAAAACAGAATACAAATGACAAATGTTGCTGTCATCTGCAAAAGAGTAGATAGGATTGGAAGTGAGAAGAAGAAAATCATTAAGAAATACTAAACATAGAGTAAGAGAAAGAACAGATCCTTGCCATTTTTCTAAATTTATCGTAAACTTGACGGATGAAAACCCATCTAAAACCACTCTTATAGAGCGATCTCTGAGAAAGCTCGATATAAATCGAGTGAAGTAACTACCGACACAAAAACCAATAAATTTCGACAAGAGCGCCTCATGCTAAACTCAATCAAAAGTCTTGGAAACAACCAAAGCTAGAACTTTGCTCTCGCCAACATCATAAATGGATTTGTTCCACCGCCAACATGTCGCCAGTAGAGCGCCCTTTTGGCAAATCGTTGGACTCTTAATATTTCACAAGGTGGTGATTAACCATACTCTCCATAAGATAAGGAAAATTACCGGCGCGACATGACATGACACTGAACAGGTTGGCTAATGGATACCCAAGCGTCGAAAAGCACTGCTTCAGGCTCAGTGCTGGTATGCTATCCGACCAGGAAGACTTTTTAACGTGGAGATTTGCATGTATTCAAAAAAAAAGAGATGCAATAATACTCTTTGATATCTGAATAACTAAGTTACACTCCCTCTAACGCTAAATCATTCGCTATATCACTCTCTACATAGCGATGCTTAAAATTCTTGGTTCAGCACCGATTTTGTAACGCGACTTTATTATCGATTACTCCCCGAATATTTCAGTTGGATAACTGGTAAAACTTTATCCAAATCGGCTCCTGCATAGTGACACACAACTCTGCATGATTACAGTCATTCCGGCCTAACCTTACCTCCCTGTTACAGCCGTTGAAATATACGCAGAAGGGCTTTAGATGTCGGAAGTGGTCATTCAGTCAGCCTGAAAGATTAAAACCTTTAACAAAAAAACGATCAAGAAGACTGTGGAAATAGTCCATCGTTGTGCTTATTTAGAGCGCCGTATGAACTGTTATCCCTCCCAAAAGTGTCAGGTGAATGTTATCCTTAATCATAATCGCCACTATCCAGAAGATTCTCACATACTGAGACCGACTTACCTCAGTTCTATGATTGCATCAAAAAGATAAAGAATGCCATGACAATCTTATAGTAATTGTGGTAACATACTCATAGCAAGTGTAGCAATACAAGATACGAAATCGAAAATCAACTGTAGATGGCCTATAATTTTCTTAACAAACCTCGTATCATTTTAAATACTGTGATTAAATTCAATAACAAAGATATCTTTAAATCAACTCCAGTTGGTTATTCGTGGGTTTGTTTTTTCCTTTGTTTTTGTTAATAATCATGCAAAAAGTAATCCCAAAATAAAAATGGGTAATCAAACCAAAAGCCGCAATAAAAGAATTTTCGTTTTAAATCTTCTTTTTATTTTCATATTCGTACAACAACTGACATACAACAACATGAATAATATTTTTTTTTTTTTTTTTTTTTTTTTTTTTTTGTAAATCCTGTCATGATACCGTCAACGGATTTTGATTGAAATTGATTGGCATGTAAAATCTCAATCATGGCAATCATAAAATGGCTATAATGCCCAACAACAATAAAAACAGCAAAAACATCAAAATGATAATGATGATTAACAGAAAAAAAATAAACGAAATCATATGAAACGCCTCTTTACTCTCTCTCTCTCTCTCTCTCTCTCTCTCTCTCTCTCTCTCTCTCTCTCTCGTATGTCATAATGATGTAAATTTTACAAAATAAAACAACGACACTGTGGATGATGATGATGATTTCGATGATGAATGGTTTCGTTGTAACAAATGGTTGGATTTTAAATAAAAAAAAAAAAACGTAAAAATTATCCATAAGGCTTTCTTTTTCCATACAAGTACATAAGCAGATTCGACTAAAGGATAAAGTTTTTAATGCTGTTTGTTGCCAGGGGAATTAATGTGAGTGAATATATTTTGTTTCTTTTTTTGTTTTTATCTTTTTTCTGTTTTAAAAACATATTTTAGTCTCTTTATGTTGTTTATTTGTTGTCGTTGTTGTTGTTGTTGTTGTTTATTTTTAAACATACTTACCAGGTAATTTAAACGGCAAACCGCCCATAAGCGGATCAGGACCAAAACGTTGAGGCCCAAAGGCAAACGGATGAAAACCAGGATGTCGTACCTTAGAACGTGGCTCACGGGGACCATCTACTGTCACTTTAATTGCTTTATTATAAGTGGCAATTTGTATGGGATTTGTCGACAATATTATGCTCAGCGTAAAACTTTTACCTGCAATTAGAAAAAAGTATGAAACAAAATGAAATAGAATAGAAAATTAAAAAATAGATTCAAACAAAAGTAATAAATATACATAAATATACGTGTAAAAGGGGGGGAGTGTGGCGTGATGTGGTGGTTAGAGCGCATGCATAACAATACAAACGAGCCAGGTTCTTCCCCCAGCAAGAGGACATGACGAAGAAAAAATATAATTGTGGTTTCGAATGTTTAATAAAGAGACTTCAACTTCCCTCCAGACAACTCCATCTATAAAATAAAGAAGAAGTCCCCCTGACCTTCCCGTAAACCTCTGGCGATGATGGCAAACATCAGAAGTAAAACACGCCACCTGCTGGAAAACATTATAATGCTAAAGTAAAGATCACCACCTATTAGCAAGGATCTTCACCACTATTCAAAATCATATGGAGGAAGCTAAAGTGGATTAATCAATCATCTACTTGGCTTGAAAGATCAAATTGATTATACAAACTGAAACAAAGCAATGGATGCTTTATGGAAAGACCATATGCTCTCTAGAGGAGTTACGGAGAAAAAAAAAAGAGTTTCATACAGCTTGTTCAGTATTTCTATGAGAATAACTACCATATGTCAAACTCTAAATTATTATATGTTTTAAAGTTTCTTTTCACTAAGTCTTAGATCCACATAATGAATAATATGTTTTTTCTTCTCCGTCACTCCTCTAGGGAGTATATTGGCTTTCCACAAAGCAATCCATTTCCCTATCTCAGTTTCACTAATCAAGTTCATTTTCCGGCTAAGTAGATGACTGAACATCTACTTTAGCTCTGCTCCATATATTTATGCGTAGAGGTGGAGATACTTACTTAGCATCATAATTTTTTTTCCTGATTATGCGGCATTTTCTCCTGATTATGCGTCTGATGTTGAACTTCATCACCAGAGGTATACTGGATGGGTCATAGGGGCTTCTTTGGATGTAATTTTCTGGAGGGAGGTTGAAGTCTCTTTTTTTAAGCACTCTGCTGGTATTAGAACCTGGACCATTTGTGTTATATGCCTCCGCTCTAAACACTACACCACGCCACCCTCTATAATATTACGATACATTCAAGAAATGATATCAAATTATGGAGGTTTTAGTAAAATTTGGTTAAAAATCTGTAACCTTTTTCTTATATATGAAACGAGCTTTAATGAACCAAATATGTGCCGTATTGATCAATAATCGTTTGCCATTTTTAAGATCAAGCCATTATTCCATCAGTTCTAGTGTGGGACTTCAGAATTTTATGAGTGAATAACTGATCAATTTCATTTTACAGGCCTCTGTGGAATTTTAGTTTTTACTATTAAGCGTAAAACAAATAATAATCGGGAGATGCAAGGTCGGGACTATATGACCAGTTTCTGCCGGGTCATCACAATATTTTCTTTGTTGACCAATTCTGGTCGTTTCAATTAAATTGCTTGCTTGACTCTCGTTGATTGTTCACACTTGAGATAAAAATCAATCGTTTGACCAGATTGTAGAAGCTAATAATGAACAATTCTCACCAGATAAACACACCGGACACACAGCACTACCTTGCTTGGTGTTAATCTTGGCTTTGCCACCGTCTGTGAAGGTTCATCTTACTTCGTCCACTATCTTGTTCGCAAATTCTTGTCATACGTAATCCACTTTTCATCGCTTGTAATCATTCGCAATATTCTGTTCATTAAATTTTTCACTGTTAATTCATGAGGCACCAAACATCGAGCTTCTTGTGTATCCAGCTTTTTTCAAACATGTATTAAACATGTTTGGTAATGAATTCTTAGTTACGTACCAATGTCCATCTTGCTTATGTGCCAGTCTTTCTCAATTTTTTCCATGACCTTCTTAATGATTGATCGATCAGCGTGAGCTGCTGTTTTAGTTACAGCATCGTTTCCGTACACCTCACAAACGTTTTCAGCAGTCAGCTACGCATTCTTATCTTTTCTATAACAGAAAAGTGTATTCGGTTCCTGTGCTGTCTGTATAAAACTTAACGATAAAGGGTGGTCCAACTACTATGCGCGATGTTAATTCGGAGTCACACCTTAACATCAAGTTTTTTGCCCAACATAATTTGACATTTTTTTCAGACAAATTTAACCATGAAGACGTACATAATTGAGCAGCGCATTAAGATTGTTGAAGTCTTTTACGAAAATGGGCGTTTAATCCAAAATTAGTTTCGTGCACTTTGTGATTTCACTTTCACCTCAGTGGATTCTTCAACAAGCAGATTTGCCACATTTGGGCAAATGGAGATTCTCGAGTGATTATTGAGAAGCCGATGCATCCACAAAGAGTGACTGTTTGGTGTGGTTTTGGCTTGGTAATGTAATCGAGCCGTATTTCTTTGAAAATAAAGTTGGCCAAACAGTTACCGTGCATGGTGTTCGCTATCGCGAGATAATAACGAACTTTCTGTGGCCAGAAATTGAGAATATGGACCTGTACGATATGTGGTTTCAACAGAATGGTGCCATTTGCCACACAGCCAATGAAACAATAGCTCTTTTGCACGAGGAATTCAATGGCCGTATTATCTCATGTCGTGGCGATGTTAATTGGCCGCCACTGTCATATTTTTTGACACTAATGGACTTCTTTCTTTGGGAGTATTTAAAAGAAAAAGTGTACGTCGATAAGCTAAGAACATTTCAAGAGCTAAAGAATGAGATAATTCGGCACATTAACGGCATTAAACGTCAAAAAGTTCATTAAATCAATAAGGAAATATATTGCAACCAAGCTAGAGCTAGAGCTGGGAATTAATAACAATCTATTGCATTTTAGAATACAGACCAAAGAAAGATTTTTGTATTTTTACTATAAATTCCTTTTAAGCGCATCTAATTGGTTTGATATGTCTTCAGACTTTCAAAATTAAACCATTGAACTAGAAAGAGCAGATCACTTGAACTAGTTCATAAGAGAACTGTTTTTATGCAAGATTTTATCTATAGTCAAAATACATATCCTATGTTTCGATTTTTGAGCAAAAGCTTTCTTGAAAGCCTGTTAGAAACATACTAAGAACTTTATTAAGGCCAAGCTTAATATTCCTAGAAATTTTTTGGAAAAGTGATGGTTTTTTTAGACGTTTACAGCAGATACCCAAAAACAAGGGGGTTTGTACTTAATACATGAAACAAATTGAAAACTTGTGTCCAAAATTTGAAGGATAAACGGGCAAACGGATGAACCGATTAATACATTCAGAGCTGAGCCTAGAACTTTTTCATTTTATATACCAAATAAGGACCTCTACTATATATATCAACTCTTTCCATCTCTTTCTTAAAATAAATTAAATTTTCGCCCAAACAACTGAAAATAATAATTTTCTCGACAATTTTAATGAATTGCGTTGGCAAATGTTATTGCAAAAAGAAAAACAGAAAAAAAACTATGAAAATATTACGCTTGTGCTCAACAATAATTTCATGAATTTATGGATTTTCAATTTCACGCTCCCAAGCCAACAAACAATTCATACAAACATTTGTGCCCACATCTATTTGTATACACACGGTGACGGCCCCAATGTGGCTTTATAGTCAAATCTCCTTCATTCGTACATGAATGAGACTCAACAAACTGCAAGAATTTTACGCTCACAGTACACTCTCACTTATACACATAGAAGCTTTTTAATCAAGTACCAAATATAGAGATTGAAGGAGTTCGACATACAAATTTGAAAGCAAAGGAGGGCAAAAGTTTGAAGGTGGGGATATTTTAATATAGAACATAAATTCCCAGAATATTGAATTGAATGCAAAACTACGCGGTAATTGGCATATGGTTGGATACCAAAATACAATAGAAAACACATACACACACACACAAACACCAACAAATATCAGCAAATTCATTTGTGCAACAATATTATGCCACGCACAGATTCATATAAAATTCAAAATTTTCATTTGCAAATAAAGCTATAAAAATGAAATTTCACTTAGAGAATTTGCTACGCCCTCCCTCCCACAACACTTTACGCTCCCCACCCCATTTTAGCTATAAATAAATGCTGAATGCGAATATAGAATTTTGTGATTTCCCTTTTATATTTGCGGCTACAGAAATATACTTATATATGAGAGAGCGATATGATTACAAAATAACAACAGCCATAGCAATGGCAATGGCAGTGTCAGTGGCAACATTTTCTAAAACCCAAAGGACAACAATTTTTTGTTGTGTGTAGGGGGAAATGTAGTTTGTGTTGTTGTTCGGTAGTGAAATTTATAGCCGTGAAGCTTCATTTTATTAGTTGGTACACGTAATGGCACTCACAAAATTATGCATGAATTTTGCAAAATGTTGCATGTTTTTTAAGCATTTCTGTGTTACGCTTACTTTATTTCGGCAACAGGATGTGTTTGTGTGTGTGTGTATGTGTGTGTGTGTTGTAATACAAACTCAAAAGTGCCACTAAAGAATTTTATAACTTGTACTTGTGCATTGAAATACTCTTATGTATATATGCAGATGCATAAGCTGAAAACAATGGCTAATAAACCTCCACAAATTGGCCAGGGGGTTCAAAGGAAAGGCTTTGTTGGAGGAAACAAATAAGGATATGGTTCAGACTTCAGAAGAGACACAAAAATAGAAATTGACACAGATAACACTTTTAGAAATGAAAGACTTTTGTCTGTTTTTAAAACGTTATTAGAAGTTCAGAAGTCAAGGGTCATTTTTATCATGTTTATTTATAAGTGTAACCTACAGTCAGTTTTTTATTTTTTATACTCACATTGGTACCATTTAAATCAGGGCGATAAATGTCATGGGGTCTTTCGTAAAGAATGACACTTTTAATTATACCACAATTATTCGCCTTATTGTCACTTATGCGCTATAGCCTGGTGCAGTGAGGCTAAACAAATCTACCAACATGAACAAATTAGACAGGGTACAGAGACATACTTGTCTCGGTATAACTGGGACAATGAGAACGTGTCCCATAGTGGTCTTGGAGACCTTGATTTGTTTGATATCTCTTCACATCTATGTGATGAGGACGACGGCATGCATCGAAGTGACAGTCCTTTCTACGTAGGGTGGTCGGAGAACCGTCTTCGGTTATGGATATTATGCCTTTGGGCTTGTGCTTTGGCAGGAGATTCAGGATTGTATTTCCGGACCGGCATTGTTGGTCTAATTTCTCGTCACTTCGAAGTGAGTGTTATCTAAACTGGTATACCGATGGCTTCAAAACAAATGACTGTGTCGGTACTGGTGTTCATGGACCAATTCACGACTTGTCTAATCCACTGGGAAGATTGCTGTGTATCATCCAGGCTGAGATTATGACCATTGCTATATGTGCGGAGATCAACCTGCATAGTAGGCTCATAGGTGAGACCATTAATATCATCTCTGACAGCCAAGCAGCCTTAATGGCACTTGGCTCGAATTGTATGGTATCTAAACTGGTCAAGTATTGCTACGATACGTTGCACAAGCTTTCGCTTGGAAACAAAGTCCAGTTGTTATTATGCATTGGCCAGAAGAGATTCCATGACACCCTCTATAGGCCTGGCTATGGGGCAGTGCAGCACACTTCCACTGGAATGCTTTGCCGCTATATGGCGACAATCAGTTTGCAATTTGGGCCTTGCTTTGAGGTTCTTAAGTATGGCATGGCAGACCGGAAACTTCTAAGTCAGTAGTTTCTTACTGACAACTATAGACTAAGAGCACCTCCGAAGAGGATGGTGGTCATAGATGTGGATGTTTGAAGACTGCGCCCACAGGCATCAGGGAGAGCAGAACACATATTGTGTAAATATGGGGTTCTTGATAGGTTTAATCGAAAACGTTTAAATGAAATGAATATCCTATTAGGTGATATATCCACCATTATAATTTCAGATCTGCAGCTGTTTATTAGGAAGGCAGAAGATCTGCTAAACAATTTATAGACCCCAAGAGCCACAATGGAGCCCATGCGTCGCAGTGTCCTGCAATAATGGCTGGTCCATATGATTATAATGATTGCTCTGAATATTTTGCTTTGAATTTTTGCTTTGTTGCAGTTTCTTTAATCAATTTGATCTTTGAAGTTGGTTGATTAATCCACTGTAGTTTGCTCCATATGATTTTGCGTAATGGTGAAGATCCTTGCTAATTGATGGTGATCTTTACTTCAGCAATGTAATTTTTTCCCAGTAGGTGGCGTGATTTCCTAACCATTCGTTTGAGGTATACGGGAAGATCATGGGGGCTTCTTTTTTAGTTTTTAGGTGGAGTTGTCTCTTTTATTAAACATTCGAAACCACAATTTAATTTTTCTTCGTTATATCCTCTACTGTAGCTCGAACCTGGGTCGTTTGTGTTATTATGCATGCGCTCTTAGCATTAGAATACGCCACCACCGCACTCTGATTATATTTTCATATAAAGGGCATTATCAAAAAGGGCCTTTCATTAAGAGCTTCCTATTTTTATATTTAAATAAAACAACGCCTGTGTGACATAGCATTCACAATTTGTATTCGTTTGAAAGGTCTTTCTATGATATTGTGCAAATATTCGCCGAGGCTACGCTAGGTGACGTTCATCGAAAATGTTTAAAAATGCGTTATTCTTATGTGGATAAGGTAGAATGGTTATCATCACCCCTCCACCCTTATCAGGGCTTAGACCAGACGTAGGGTATTCCATAGTCAGTCTTAACTGGTTCTAACTTTCTCATTAAATTGAGTAAGTAATTCTTCTTAAAAAAATAAATATTAAATTAAACGAACCATGAACTCTAGGCAAACACCACATTTTGTGTCAAATTACCACCCGCTCATTAACAAAGAAAATAGTTTGGATTGGACGTAACGAATGAGGACGCAACCAACTCAGTGAAAAACAACAGTAGAAATTAAAAAACAAAAACAAAAACAAAAGCTATTCGTAATAATTAAAGAATTTGTTTTAAAGAAAAAATTTTTATTGTTTTACGACGCATTTGTTACAGTTTCTTAGTTTCAACAATTACAACATCGTCAACAAAATCAACTTTTTTTGATAGAGCAGAGGCATGGAGATGTTGCCTTAAAAATGTGTACCGTAGGACTTAAACGAACCAAGAAAACCAACAAAGAAAAGAAATCTAATGATGAAACTTTTTTAATTACAAAACGCCAAAGCCAGAAACGACAATGAAAAAAATCAAACGATAAACATGGACACAAAAAAAACAAAAAGAAAAAAAAGAGAGAGAAGAAGCATGTTGAAGACATTTTAACAACAAGGACTACATTTACTCGATTCATGAAGGGAAATTGAAAATTTGCATTTAATTATTTAACGACACGATTTTTACAGAAAAACTTTTCAAAATGGTGGCAAAGAGATAGTCGATAAGGATTCACTGCTTTTTTGGTGACCGTTTCATACAAAGACACTCTCATCTAGACCTATATATTCTTATAAGGAGGGACTCAGAAACACATTTAAGAATTAACAGAACATATAGTATTAGTTTGTCTTGCAATTTTTCAGCTCATCATTATTTTGAAGCCTTATGTGAGTATGTGTCTACTCAAAGTAAAAAGAAAATCTTATAAGTGAAGGAAATAGTTAAGAAGGGAAAAAAATTTAATCAAATTGTTATAAAACTGACATCGGTTGATGACACCACCCTTTTATGTGATTCGTTTTCACTATATCTTCGGCATAAAACGCGGGTAACTAATTTAGTTTCCATAAGAAGAATATCAATTAAAAGCATCAGTAACAACGCCATCTTTTGGAAGAGTAGAACAAGAAAAAATATGAAAATCTATGGTAAGTAGCAAAGTTCCTTACCACAACACCAAATACACCAGGGGATGGCGTGGTGTAGTGACTAGAGGACAACACAAGCAGGCTAGTGGACATAATGAAAAAAATTATTTGCGGTTTCGAGTGTTTAATAAAGAGACTGCAACCTCCCTTCGGGCAAATCCATCCAAAGAAAAATTGCAATGCTAAGTAAGGATCACCACCACCACATAGCAAGG
This sequence comes from Wohlfahrtia magnifica, assembly GCA_023159175.1. Taxonomy (NCBI): domain Eukaryota; kingdom Metazoa; phylum Arthropoda; class Insecta; order Diptera; family Sarcophagidae; genus Wohlfahrtia; species Wohlfahrtia magnifica. Next base: position 5,736,657 of record JAKWBJ010000223.1, read on the forward strand.
ATCTTTACCACTACACAATCATATGGAGGCGAGCTACAGTATGTTAATCATCCACTCTGCTTGAAAATCAACTTGATTACTGAAATTGAAACAAACGAATGAATGCTTGGTACAAAGCCTAGAGTAGTGACGAAGAAAAATAACACCAAGTCCACAGACGGTGTTGTTTCTACACAGTGGCAGATGGTAGCACATTCATTAATCTTAGAATTGGTTACAGTAGACCAATCACCTACTTAGATGAAAAACCTGAAACCGTAGCACAATTATTGTTTAGGGGCTGTTATATGATGTCAATAATGTTTCAATATGATAACAGCTGGTGAAAAATTACATGGTGCGACAAAAAAAATACCTGGCAAATGATACTATTTTTCCGATAGGCGCTGTCGAGTTGAACAAGTTTGTTTTTTAAGTTATTAAAACATTCCAAATTCTCGAGTTCCGGGTAAAAAACGGTTTTTCTGACATTCATACTGAGCTGAATACTAACCGATGTTAAGTTTCTTTTCTGCTTTGGAAAGAAGAGAAACAGACCTTTAAGCGATATGTATGTCGCTTAAGTAGCAATAAATAATATGGGTGTTGCTCTTGAAGGTCCAAAAAACCGTTATTCGAGATTTTCGACGTATTTTGAAATTTCGAAAAACAGAATTTTGTTCTACTCGACAGCGCCTATCCGAGTAGTATTATCGTTTACCAAGTATATCAATTTTGTTCTTTTTTGTCGCACCGTACTATTTTTATATAATTATTGTATCAAAACCTGAACCTTAAAGAGCATTTAAGCATTTGAAATTCATTCTTAAGACCAATACGCCTATCAAGTTTTTAAAGTATTGCTTGCAGAGCTTTTTAGATCTCCATGCACTTCTATAGCACGTCATTTGAACAAAAGGTAGAAATAGAATATCAAAATTTTCTACTATACCAAGCTTACCAGTTTTAGTAAGGCTTTCAGGTATCCACACGAATCTGGAAGCCTTGAAAATGCTAAATATTACACCTGCACAGATTTTGCGGAACAATATCGCTTTCATATCTAATCAAGGTTGGTAACGTAAAGATCGAAAAATTCATTATGGACTCAATAAGCTCATCAGATTGTCATATGCCGGAGTCCTATGGTACCGGCTATAAACGCTCCTCGTGCATCCATTGGGGCTTTTTTACTATCTTGGGACTGTTTTCGCATTACTTTAAGGCGGTCACCAGTACAGCTGTATGTATATGTCTGCATCCAGGTCACGCTTTTTCCTTATGTGACAGCATCCATATACAATTTTTTCCTACGTAGGAAGTGTATCCCAAATTTTCCTACTGCGTTCCAACTACCTTCATTATCGGTACAATATGACAGAAATAGCACTGGTCTTCATTTCAAGCTCTCTACGGCGCTTAGTCCAGCGACAGCATCGGAAAAAGGTGTGTTCAACATCATCGAGAACTTTTCCATCCCTGTAAATGGTAAAAAATGAACTGCATTTTTCCATGTGGTACAGGTACTTCCGAAAATAGCCGTGACTAGACAACATCCGGGTTTTGAAGTAGTTCATCTCCCTAGCCGCTTGTTCTGTTTATCCACGCTTGCAAATCCATAATTAGTCTATATGTTCACCTGCCGTGTTCCTTCTTTCTACAACGAAGTTACCACTTCTGCATGATTTTCTGTTGTAGTTTCGCTAATTCATGAGCCCGAGCTGCTTGGCTTCCTAAATCTTGCGCCGTTTCATTGCATAATCATTTATGGGAACCACTCCAGCTATAATCAGCACAGATTATGTAGCTACTGTGTGGTATGCCGATGTCATACGCTAAACTGCCGTTCTCTGCGCAGATAATAATTTTCTCGCTCATATTCAATTTGTATGCCGCTGTGGTATGGTATGAAGACAACTGCCTACCAACCAGAAGGTCGTCGGTTTAATACCAGGCCAGACCATCTGAAAAACAAAGTTTTTTTAACAGCGCTATCACCTCATAACATTAGCTAATAACTGGTTATGTGTATTACTACTATTGAAAACTTCTCTAATGCATATGCCATTCGGAGCCGGCGTTAAACTTCAAGTCCCTATCAATGAGTCTAAAAATAGAGTCGGATGCAGCTCATTGACTCAGGGAAGTCCCCGTATTCCTTCATGGAACTTTATGGGAATTAACATCATATTCAATCTGCCTAGTGTAAGTTAGCTTTGAATGTATTTTAATCCCAAGGTATTTTATCGAAGACCTAGTGGGGATGACTAGGTCGCCCACATGCATTTCTTTTGCGATTCAAAACTCAGCAATTCTATTTTCTGCATGCCTAGACCATGGGAGTCTAGCCAGCTCTTAGTGCAGATAATTATTTGACGTTGACTGCTTTTGGCGTCCTCTGTGGTCCTTGCCTTCGGTAACATCCGCGTATCCCACGAAAAAAGCGTTTTCAGGCATTTCTATCCTTAAGGTCTCATCATAAGTCACGTTCCAAATATCTGGTCACAGCTTGAATCCTTGTGTCGCTTCTGAAGTGACTTGTATTCTACTTTCTCCGTGGTTAGAGTCATACGTAAGCACTCGACAATAGCCTTACCTCCCGCGCATTGATAAGCCGCTTGAAAACTATGCTTGCCTTCCTATGTGAGGTGAACTAAAGGATCAGCCATATAAATTTTATTTTTTTTTAAACAGGGCGCAAAACATCGAGTGTAGCTTCGGCTGTGTGGCAGGTAGCGCCGTCGTGTTGAAACCATATGTTGCTAATATCTTCCTCTTCAATTTTTGTGAACAAAAATTCGTTCAACATGGCCCGATAACAATCGCCATTGGCTGTTACGGCCACTCCTTGCTCATTTTCGAATTATGCCTCTGGACCAAAATCCGCACCAAACAGTGACTCGTCTTGGGTGTATCGGCTTTTCAATGTATGCGACAATTTTGCTTGTTTACATACCCGCCAAGATCAAAATGAGCTTCATCTGAAAAGATGAATTTTTTGGCAAAATCGGCATCTTCTGCAAGTCGATCATAGGCCCACTTAGCGAAGCGAAAACGCATTGGACACGTTCAGCGGAAGGATAAAACTAATTATCTGTCAAATCAGACATGAGCTGTGTTACCATTCACGGAATAAGCACTAGTTGAAAAAAAAAACGTTAGATGGCGGACCCGTTAGTAAAGATCTAAAAAATGTGTTGAAGGTCCGCTTTTCTGGAATTTTTTTCAATATGGATAAAACTTAACTGTACAATTCTGTTTCTTACAAATGAACTATTGAACTAAACGAAAGAACTAGTTCTTGTTGTAAGGTGAACTATAATAGGCTTCTATTAAAGAGAGCTTTTAAATCGTCCAACTTTCAGTTTCGGTTTCTCAACAGCGAACTACTAAACTATACCAAAGAATCTCTTATAAGCTTTTACTTTAGTGAGCTTTAAGGATCAACTCTAATCTAAAGGATTTTTCTTATTAATTGGCTCTGGTTGGCATCAGCATGTGAATATTTATTTGATTACTTGAAAAATTGGATTAAATTTTTATTTTAAAGTCGTCCATCCTTTTTCATTTCCGGTTGTAAACGCTCGCGATTACTTTACTGTGCTGTGCTGTGCTGTGTTGTGCAATGCTGTTTGGCAACATTTGCCAAAACTGTTTAAATATTTAAATGTTTTGTTGTTGGTGGAAGCCATGTCCCTTATTGCTATTGTTGTTGTAGTGTCATAAATTTCGCATTTATTTACTTTCATGTTTATTGTTGCTATTATTGTTGTTGTTGTTTGTATATCTTTTGTTTTCTTTTGGATTTTTTTTTCTGTAGCTCTTGTTGTTTTTCTGGAAACATTTTGGCATTTTCAGCGACATTTTATGAATTATTTGTCTACAGAATGTTTAAAGAACAACAACCCTTTTTTCCATTTTTCTTTCTTTTTTTTTTTGTTTTTCTTTAAATAATTTTATTGTTGTCGCGTCTTCGTGGAATATATAAAATTTTAATAACTTTAATAAAATAAAAACGCAACCATGTAAGTTTTTAACACACACTCGTATTTAAATACAACCCTCGCATTTACATACAAAGGCAAATAAACGCGTTATGACTTTTAATACACGCGCGCTTATCTTCGCACATATTTACTAAAGATACAGAGCCCCAGGCAAAGTTGCTTGATTTCTAAATTTTCATTTTAAGTCGACAAAACACTATTGCTTACAAAAACTCACGCACTGTTTATTAAAATGCAGAAAAAATCTTCAAAAAAAAGTTCATAAAGTAAAAGCCAGTCGTTAAAATGTCGCGTGTTTGATGAAGCAAATGAGTTGTTACAACACGTAGATGACGGAGTTACTTATGCAAACTAAACCAAACAACCAACCATCCAACATTAGCAGCAAAGGGATGTCAACTAGTGTTTGTGCAAATACTACCGACTCAATTTTCCTTCCTCTCCTTCTTTCTCTTTCTTTCTAAAACGCAACTGCGGCAAACCGTATCAATGGCAATGAAGCCTTTTACATGCCATATTTCAACGTTTTCAGTTTACCTTCGTTTTTCAACTGTTTTTTGACGTTTGAAGGGTCTGGTTGCACAAAAGCAATGAACAGCAAAAAAATATGAAATATTGCAGGCTACGGTGAGTTCATCAAAACTTCATAGCAAAATGCGTTCAATTTTTGCTGTGACATCAAGAGTATATTTGGACTGGCATTGTCTTGATGGAACATTAATGGCCATTACTTCTTGATTATTTTATGCAAATGGCAGAGCTGTAAGCAGCAGAGATCAATTTTATCGTTTTGCTAGGTTAGAGCGGCTGTGATATGGTAGGTAAGACACCCGTCTACCAACCAAGGGGTCCTCGGTTCAATCCCAGGCCAGATCATCTTAACATCAGCTAGCATTAGTTAGTAATTAGTTATTAGTTTTACTACTGGTGACAACTTCTCCAATGCATTTTCCGTTCGGACCAGGCGTTAAACTGTAGGTCCGTTTCAGTGACTATAAAAATAAAATCGAGTATAACTCATTAATTGACGGAAGTTTCCGTGTTCCTCCTTGGAAAGTTTTATGAGAATTTTTATTATGTTGTTACGGTTTTAATTTTTTAAAAACGTTTATTTATGAGTTCATAGATTGCAGTCAAAATAAAATAAATCTCATGTTTGTTTTTAATTCATTATTCTTTATTTGCACAGTTCTGTGGTTCACTGTTTGTAACCTTTTCACAAACAATAACGATTTCTAGTCCTTCTCTGTTTACAACTTTCTAAACAGCAATAACTACTTGGCAGATCTTTCTACCTAAAGATCTTCCAACCTGATCGTTGTTACTACTTGTTCATCCAGATGTTGTCCCCCTTAACTCTCTTTACTGAGTTAGCACCTAAACTGGTTTTTAATTCACGAATCACTTCACACTTTATGCGTTTACAACACATAAACTGATTGCTGTCTGATTTTTATGTCTGAGTCAACAATACTTTGAAAGCTTTCGAGCCACTCGATATTTCTGGTAGATTCTATTTCTTTCTTTTAATTTCTTTTTAGTTCTTATGTAGCCATTCGAATGTAAACATTCGTTTATATCTTGTTTTTTGTTGTTGTTTGTTATTGTTTGTTATTGTCTGTTGCTTGATTTTCGTAACAATATTATTATAGCGGCTTATAAGGATTAATTCTATTCCAATCCCAACAAGAACTTAACATCTTAAATGCCATCAATCCTTTAAGAATTTAGAAACAAATACTTCAGGTTGTGACATTTTGTTAGGTTCTTGGAAATAGAGATGTCCTAGGGAAAGACGGGCGGGGCTTTATTACTAGATTAGTGAACCAGAACCATACTCTGTTATTAATTGGTGCACGGCCAATCGATAAGTGGAAACATGAACTCTGCCTTTCGTTTTGAGAACAATGGCCGGATCTGCGCAGTCAATGACCATATATCTATGAGGGGGAGTTCCACCACAAAGGCAGGGAGATTACAGTGGTGCTTATTAGGTTTTTGACAGGCCATTACTGCCAGAAATTTCACCTTCTCAACCTCAATATGGTACCTAACGCGGAGTGCTATTACGCAGGGAGAAGGTGGAGAAGGAGACAACGATTTAATTTCACTTTGAATACGTTGCTTTGGTGAAAATTCAAAATCGAAGGTTTATGAAGGTTTATTGAGACTGAACAGGCTCGTCAGCTACCTACAGGAGATTGTTCTGGGTGACATCTCAGAATCGAGCGGACAGTCGTTAGCTCATGAATGTTGACTCTATGATGGATTGAATGGGTCTTCTTCGGATTACAACTCATTACAGTTTGTACATTAGTGGATTTGTACACAAAGTGTTTGGTTACGCCCTCATTTTTTTCTCCGTCACTCCTCTAGGAAGCATATTGGCTTCGTTTTAGTTTCTTAAATCAATTTGATACTCGAGCTAAGTAGATGATTAATCCGCTGTAGCTTCGCACATATGATTTTGTGTATTAGTGAAGATCCTTACTATTGGTGGTGATATTTGCTTTATCATGTAATTTTTGCAAGTAGGTGGCGTGTTTTTCCTGATCATTCGTCTGATGTTTGTCATCTTCGCCAGAGGCATGTGGCAAGATCACGGGGCTTCTTCCTTATTTTTTGTATGTAGTTGGATGGACGAAAGTTGAGGCCTATTTATTAAACATTCGAAACCACAATTATATTCTTCTTCATCATGTCTTCTGGTGATGCCCGAACATCGGTCGTTTGTGTTGTTATGTGCGCGCTAACCACTACACCACGTATAATATAAGTATAGTCTATCCTGCCTTTAGAACCTTTTCTTTGGCAACAGCTAGTGATCAACATGATCTGAGGGAGAGCCCTTGAGTATTACGGAATATACATCGTGTACGACGGATTCTATGTGTCCCGGCCTAAATAATGACCGAGACCTCCATAAATTGTATTCAAATACAAACTACCTAAGTTAGCTCAGGTAGAATGGTGGACCGCCTAAAAAAAAAAGGTACCGCTTATGCCAAAGATTTGACCACAAGCATGGAAGCTAGCCCGGGTATAAAACAGTCTCTAAAGAAAACCTTTTTGACTCTAAAATAAATTTCTCAATTGCGGTGGCCTTCATTTTGGAAAGTTCAGTCAAAGATGACAAAAAATAGGAGGCCAAAACTTTCTGTCGTCTGATAGCAAGGCCTGGACACTCACACATGGGATCAAATACATCTTCCTCCTTCTCTTCAGAATCACAACTGCTGCAAAAATCATGCGTGAGGAAACCGAGTCTATCAGCATTCCAGATAATGCACGTGCTCTCATGCCGTCATTGCTATTGAACCTCCCCAGACATCGAAGGGAGAATATGCAGCTTAACCGAGACAACCAGGACACCAATGATATGCTCTCTTTCAAAAATATCGAGCTCAGTACCCGCCTTAGCCAGTTTATCAACAATGCAATTACCGACGATATCCTTGTTCCCGGGAACCCATATAAGAGTTACCTTCGAATAGGCTATGATTTATGTGAAAAACCTGCGCCATTCATGGAGGAGCACAGATGACGAGGTGACGCTCGCAAAGGAGTTGATCGCAGCATGACTGTCTGAGTAAAGCAGAAGATTTTTAAGTAAAATCTCGCCACTCAACAAGCAGTTCACAGCCCTTGGTATGACCGTAACTTCCGCTTGAAATACACTGGTCAGGCAACCTATAACACAGTCTGTTGTCAGAATCCTCTATGTATATACTACAGCTTACTCTGCCCAGTGTTTTAGAACTGTCGACTTAGACCTCAGGAGCATTTTGAGGAAACTCCTGTTTGTTAGACCAGAAGTCTCTCGTGCGTATCGTATCGAGAAAATTATGAGGGACCATGTGTCTGTGATTTCCATACAAGCTATTCACTTTTAAAGCCCTTAAATCTCACTAGCTTTAAGAGTCAACAAGAATATACTTTTGCTTACTTAAGCTACTGACAAAACTCAACGAAAAGTCTGTCAAATACTTAATCAACCTTTTCGTGGCTGTAATGTCTTTTTTGAATAGTAGTCTTAGTGAGAACATAAAATTGCAATCTGAGTTGAATGGGTAATTAGCATTATTACTTAGTATCTGGATAAATGTATTTTTTATCAAAATATATAAAATTTTAATATTTTGTGTAAAAATTTAAGTATTAGCAGCAAAAATAATACAGTTTAAATAATAATTTTAAAAAATCTACATACACCCGCTACGCATGTTCAATGGTCGCTGTTTCAGTGACGTTTCTTTTTCTTTTGCTATTATTTGGCATACAACACACAAACAGTTGCTTAAGTACATTCAGTGCGATCAGGTTCGCTGAAAACTTAAACAAATGAAACCGAACGAAACCTGACGAAAAGTTTATTAAGTGCATTATGGTTATAGATATTTGATTGTGTATTTTCGCACAGTTGTTTAAGCCAGCCTACGAATATTATGACTGGGCTTTACTTGAAATAACCTTTGAAGTAAGAAGCTAGGCAGCAATAAAAGAATTAAATTCAGAAATTAAACTAAATTTCTGTTCATCGTCACCTGTTCTTCATATTTATTTTATTATACCATTTTTCTCTTTTGTCTTTTGTGGCCTTAATTTTGTTTTCTCCCTTTTCAATAAATTTTAATTAAATATTTCATTTTTGCTATGAAACTTTTATTTAAAAACAAAACCTTCTTTAGCCAAAGGCATTAATTTAATACTTTATTTGCTAAAAGTCTTAAAAAACATATTGAAGTCTTGTCTTTTATGTGTAAGTATATGACGAGAGTATATATTACATGAAAAAGCCTTATTTACTTTTAAAACTCATCCTCTTCTCAATGTTTCATATTATTTACAGACATTTCTAACCAATTGAAATTTGAAACCTAAATTTTTCATTGAAGAAGAAAACCCCTAAAACTATGGCAGCTCATCAGCATTACTTTTGTGTTTTATCAGCAGCATAGAGTCTCTGCCCTTTAAATTTATTTAAGCTGAACAACAACAAAAAGATGTTCGTCATTAATGTGTTAAAATCTCGTTTATCATGTCTTTAAAGTTTGAAAAAGAAAAAACAAAAACAAAAAATTTCCATAATGTATCATATCCTTTAGCATCCTGTCAAAAGGAAATGTTACACTAAAATAAAGAAAGTGTTTGACCTTCTTCTTCTTCTGCTTTCTTTTGACCATTTCATTAACAATCTTAGGCCGTTTTTTGGAAAAGAACATGTCGACTGTTGACATTTGGTCAAGTTATTGTTGATCGTCACACTGCTAGGCAGTCCTAGCAAACATGAAGACATTTTGTTTGTATTTATTTAAATAAAAGAAGAAGAAAAAGAAGAGATACTCCATAAAAGAGTATTTGTGTGTCTGAGGGTGTATTTGCTTTTAGTCCCATACATATCCTGTGTTCATATCTAACTTTCTCTCCCTCTCTCTCTCCACTTAAATGCCTATATTTAGTTATAAAGAGCAAGGATACATTTTATTTACATGTTTATCTGATAAAGCAACCCAGTGTCTACAATAAAATATTAAGATTAATATCCTTGATAAGCCTTAAAGTAAATATACCAAAATACACTTTAAACATGCACACACATATTAATTTATATACATGTGTTGGTTGTTTTACACATATAATATATTTATAAATAAATATTATGTATACATACGAGTATATGTGTGCGTGTGAATGTGTTTATATTTATCTTTTTGTGTTTAACTTTTGTTCTTAATACTTATTAATTACCTCCTGGTATCCATCTTTTTCCTTCTTTCCAAATCGGTAAAAAAAATCCTTTTCAAATTTTGTTTTTCTTTTAAAAATAATTTTTTAAGAAGTTTCAACACACACACTTAACAAGTGTTGACAATATTTTAAGAAAATTACGTTTATTAAGCTCCAAGAGGATATTTTATTAATTAGAACATCTGAGGGCATTATTAAACAGATAATAAAGTATTAAAAAGGATTTCTGCACATTAAGAAAATGAAAATAATTTTTGGAAACATCAGGGATTGTATGGTGAGATTTTAGCTATAAACTTTATGGGTTTGTGTCAAGGCTCTTGTGTATCTGTTACTGCCATAATTGTCAGTACTATGCCGAATGCTACCACATGTTTAACAGTGTTGACAGTTCGATTCCTTATTGTGTATTATAATTTTACAACTTTTGAATTTAACGTAGACGTATAGAAAGTTGTAGTAACTACAAGAATATCACCGCTGTGGTATGGTAAGTAAGAAACCCGCCTACCAACCAGAAGGCCCTCGGTTAAATACCAGGCCAGACCATCTTAAAAAAAAAAGAAAAAAGTTTTTCGACAGCGGTGTCACCTCATAACATTATGAGGTTATGAGTATTATGTGTATTACTACTATTGAAGACTTCTCTTAATGCATTTGCCGGAGCCGGCATAAAACTGTAGGTCATTTTCAATGAATTTAAAATTAAATCGGGTGCAGTTTATTGACTGAGAGAAGTCCCCATGTGCCTTCATGGAATGTCATGGAAAATTATATAGATAGAATCACATAGATATCATTTTGCAGACATAAAGTAAATTCGTGCTTAGGCGTAAATAAAAATGTCGTTTAAACGAATATAAAGTGCAAGATAAATAAGTTGCTGTATTCAGATAAACTGTATAAAGATAAAGTGAGGAAATAAAAACTGTAAAACAACAACAACAAGGTGTTAATTTTATTTTGACGCAATTAAAAATAACTCAAAAGTTTTAAAAAGGTTAAAACGTAACTATGTCTTATATATAAAAATGAATATTTGTTTGTATGTTTGTCTGTTTGTGCCTAATGAACAATTTAACTGCTGAACAGATATTCTTAAAATTTTTATAGTATCTTTCTATATGTCTGGGAGGAACTACAGCCTATATATATTTTAAAAATAACAACTGGGCCGTGCCACGCCCATACAAAGTGTATATTTATTTGTCTCTACCTTCAAGTGGTAACAGCAAGATTCTCTAAATTTGACACGAATAGATTCATAATCAATACAAATCATCAGTCAAAAAGTGGAGGAGATTAGATTAATGGGCGTTGTACCTCCCATAAAAACTAAGTATCAATTTCTGTATATCATGAGAACTGTTAAAACAAAAGCTTCTGAAATTGATCTAAATGACTTTGTAGTCAAAGAGTGGGTGGATCAAGACAAGTGGGCGTGGTACCTCCCATACAAAGTAAATACTGATTTCAGTGTATGGAATCTTGAGAACAGTTACAGCTGCAGAATCAGAATTTCGTCTGATTAACTTCATAGTCAATACAAATCATCAGTCAGTAACTAGATGATGGTGGATAAGTAGGCGTGGCAATTTCCATTTGTAATAGATATTGGATTTTGTATATGTGGAAATCGACAAATATTAAAGCTTCGTTATCTACCCACATCAGCCAAAAACCGGGAATTGCGGAAATCTAACTGGATAACAGCTGTCTATATACGTATGCTATATAGCGGGTAAGCCATCTATCGGTTTAAATTTGAACAAGCGGTTATTTCGAATCTGGAAATACTTATGTTATTCTATGTGGTCACGAAATTCAGTATATTATCTTCACTGAACGAAATGAATCGATTAACGCTTGAGCAACGCTGGAATTTATTGGAAATTTATCATAATAATCTTTTCGGATGATGCCCATTTTCATCTTGGTGGGTAGGTTAATAAGCAAAATTGCCATATTTGGGGCTCAGAAAACCCAAACGTAGTCTTACAGAAACCAATGTACTTATTAAGAGTGACTGTTTGGTGCGGTTTGTGGGGCGAAGGCATCATTGGACAATATTTCTTTGAGAAACCTATCGAACCATCATAATCGATTTTTTTGTGCACGCTCTTCATGGTATTGATGTGAACGATGTTTTGTTTCAACAGGATGATGCAATTTGCCATAAATCTCATGTCACAATCGATTTATTCTGTCAATCGTTTGATGGCCGTTTAATTAGTCGAAATGGTGATGTCAGCTGGGCGCCAAGAAGCAGTGATATGACACCGTTGGACTATTTTCTGTGGGTCGCCGTTAAGGACAAGTGTTATGCCGACAAGCCAGAAACAATTGAGCATTGATGCCATTGTCGAGATTCGACCCCATATACTCGAAGCAGTTCCCGAAATTTGGTCCAATCGAATGGGATATTTTGAGGCCAGTCGCGGCAGACATATGAAGGAAATAATATTTCATTTTTAACCGAAACAATTGTATTTTACAACAAAAAAATAAATTTGCAAAATTTCCAACCGTTTTTGTTTTATTGCATTTTTAAATTTAAACTTTTAAATAGCCCACCTGATAATAGTGAATGTGTGTTTGCTTGAGGACTGTGACACGTCATTCAACAAGTCCGTAGGATAAGTAAAAAAAATTTTGACACGGGTTTTCGAGGGCGATACAAATAGTATAGCGATTTCTCTTTCTCTTCATCATTGGACTCAAATATCTTTCCAGCAAGCATTCTCTTGAGATCTGAAAACATGAAAAGGTCACTAGGGAATAAATCTGGTAGGTTGGTAAGCAATTCGAAGTCCAATTCATTCAATTTTGCCATCGTTTTCATTGGTTTGTGACAACCACTTTGAACAGAGCTCCTGCATACCCAAATATTCGTTTAAAATGGTAAAAACGCTATCATCTGATATCGTTACAATGTCAATTAGATCGTTCACCGATGTTTGCTGGAATAACAGTCTCATTTGGGCTCTGCATCATTTGTGCAGGTACGACCACATACCATACCATACAAGCTGCTCACTTTTAAAGCCCTTATATTTCACAAGCTTTAAGGCCCAACCACAATATACATACTTTTGCTTACTAAAGCTACAGTCAAAAACTCAACGAAAAGTCTGTCAAATACTTAACCAACTTTTTGGCGACTATAATATATTTTTTGAATAGTTGTCTTAGTGAGAACATAAAAATTGCTATCTGAGTTCAATGGGTAATTAGCAGTATTACTTAGTATTTTTTTTAACAAAAAGCAGTGCTCTATCAAAACTCAACATATACTTTTTTCCATTTTTGTTTTTGTTTTTCTTTTTTTTTTTTTGTTTTCAATAACAAAATGCTATAATTCACGAATTAATAGTCAGATTGCTGTCAAAATTTCACGCGTATTATTTGAAGGTTAGTACTAAATGAAAATCATATGGACAAAATTTTAGTAACGCCATCTATGTGTCATCCTATAGAGTTTTTAAATGGACTGTTACGCCACTGTCAGAATTTTAAGTATTTTAAGACAATTTATGCTTTAAATTTAAAGAAGTCATTTTACTGCTCGAGCAACCATTATACAGTGGACTTAAGCAAATTTATATAGAACTGGCCTGTCGAAATTTCTTTCTCTAAAATAATCATATAACTTTAAATTAATTTTGATAAAAGTGTTGTATAGGGTCCGCCATTTATTGATAATGCTATAGGAAAAAACTACTGAATATTTTCTCAAATTTCTTTTTTTTATTCGAAAGTACAATCCTTCCGGTTAATAATGGAAAATAATTTCATTCAAATGGCAGCCTCGGCTGGCCTACACAATCGGTCCAATTTTTAAGCACATTATCGATTGTGTGCAGCTGTATTTCACTAATAGCTTCACGAATATTGTCTCTGGCTTGTTGGCGTAACACTTATCTTTGACGGCACGCCACCAATAATAGTCCAACGGTGTCAAATCGCAGCTCCGAGGTGGCCAAACGACATCAGCTCTGCGGCTGATAATGCGATCTTCAAAAACAGGGCGCAAAACATCGAGTGTAGCTTCAGCTGTGTGGCACGTAACGCCGCCCTGTTGAAACCAAATGTTGCTAATATCCTTCTCTTCAATTTTTGTGAACAAAAATTCGTTCAGCATGGCTCGATAACGATCGCCATTGACTGTAAAGGCCACTCCTTGCTCATTTTCGAAGAAAAATGGCCCAATTAGGCCTCTGGACCAAAATCCGCATCAAACAGTGACTCGTCTTGGGTGTATCGGCTTTTCAATGTATGCGTGCGGGTTTTCTGTGCCCTAAATGCGACAATTTTGCTTGTTTACATACCCGCCAAGATTAAAATGAGCTTCATTTGAAAAGATGATTTCATTTCATTTCAAAGTAATGTCGCAATATTTCCCAGCGTTTTTCAAGCGTATACACAACCATATTCGTTCAGCGGAAGGATAAAACTAATTATCTGTCAAATCATACATGAGCTAAGTGTTACCATTCACGAAATAAGCACTAGTTGGAAAAAAAACGTTAGATGGCGGACCCTTTATTATTTTTTTCTTATTCTCTTTTTTTTCGAAAAATCGTTTATGCCAACAAAGGAGAAAAAATAAATAAAAAAATTGTTAAAGAAAAACCAATAAATTTGTTAAGTTTATTGGCTTTGTTTTTAAAAACGAAATCAAGTTACAAAAACACAAGGAAAAGAAACATATAAATTGTTGTAATCTGATGCTTAAAAGACCATAAATTTTAAGAAAATTATTCCCCCAGCAAACCTTTCAACGTACGTACTGTAATAAGCTTTGTAACTTCCAACTTAAATAGCCTATAAAAGTGTCCACTATACGTTTGCCTAAGCATTTGTCTTATAGGACATGATTTTTTTTTGTTATCCTGTTGGTTGCTTATTTTCAATTTCAGATTAAGTTGACATTTATTGTTTAACGCTTAAATCCAAGTTAAAGTGAAAAAGAAAAACAAAAGCAAACAGTTTTATAGGGTTTTCAGTTAATGCCTTGCTTCGTTTTCGTTTTAGCTTTAAAGTTTTTCTTTTTGTTAAGTCTTTAAAAGTAGAAATTTTTTGAACAGAAACGAAATCGTATCGTAGTAGAAAGCCTCTCTCAGTGTTGCCACAATTCTTAGAATATTTTTCACTTGAAAGGATTGTAGACTAAATAGAATTTTTATAAACTTTTAGAGAAGTTTAAAAATTGAAAAATCACTATGTTAATAACAATTGTTAATCCTATCCTAGTAAAAAACTTGGTAGAAACAGCGAAGTAATGGGAATAAATTTGCCGTCATTTTCTACAATTTAGTTTTAATATTAACCTATTCAAAGAATATAAATTTAAACATCTCATGTTTTCTTAAAACTATACTTAAAGCTTAACAAATTAAAAAAAAATTCGTGAATTATTAATTATTTATTGCCTCAAACTTTCGAAAGTCAAACGCAAAGGAACCTTTCGTAAAGAAAAAATATTTTCTTAAAATGGGTATTTCAGTGAGGGTTGGAAAAAATTCGGGTTTCTTCTTAAAACCAACCCACCGGGTTTTATTGTGGTTTTTGACGGTTTTTTCTGGGTTTGATTGGGTTTTAAACCGAATGTTTTTTATAGAGGTATAAAACTTTAAGTTGGCAACACTTTTTTAATTGGCGGCCATTTTGTCAGCTGTCAAGTGGTTTATATTTAGTTTAGTTTAGCGTTTCAACATGAATGACTAATGCCTGATCAACGCTTTCAAGTTGGCCAAATGGGCCCAAACCAAGATTGCCCTTGATTCCCATTTACATAAGCGAATTTTATTTGGCGATGAAGCTTACTTTTGTTTAAAGGGATACGTCATACAAAACAAACTGTCGTATTTGGAATGATGATAATCCTCAAGTGTATGTTGATACATACCTTACATCCAGAAAAATTGACTGTTTGGTGTGCTTTATGGACTGGTGGAATCATTAGTAGTCCGTACTTCTTTAAAAACGATGCTGGTCAAAACTTTACAGTCAATGGTGACCGCTATAGAGCCATGATTACTGACTTTTTCGTTCATCAATTGAACAACCATGTTGCGCAGGAGCTGTGGTTTCAACAAGACGGCGCAACATGTTACACAGCTTTTGCCAGAATTGATTTATTGAAGGAAACGTTTGATAGCCGCATAGGTTCGCATTTCGGAACCGTGAATAGGCCTCCAAGATAGTGCGATTTAACGCCGATAAACCCGAAACGATTGACCACGCAGCAACATTCGCCCACAAATGTGAAAAGAAAAGGTAATCGAAAATTGGCCAGATTAGATTACGTCCGAGCCAGCTGTGATGGTCATATGCCAGAAGTCATATTTAAATTACATTTAAATTAAATTTCATGTCAATTTAAAGAATTCATCTTTGTTTTACTCCCATTCATAGTTCTATACATCCATAAAAAAACACCCTTTCTATGCTTACAAATTTCTTTCAAGTCGACAATATTTTTTGCTTGTTTATACAATGACGTTATTTTAGTATTTATGATGCAGTTTTGCACTCTTGGTGGGATCAAGGCGTCATTGTGTACAATGAGCTGCTAAAACTGGATGACCGAAGCAGACTGCAATTACTTCGTTTGAATAGTGCTTTATGAGATAAATGGTCAGAATATAAAGACAGACGTGATTAAGTTATTCTTTTGCATGATAATATCTGACTTGATGTCGCAAAAGTTTCAAAACCATTATTAGAAAAGATCAGATGCCGCAATCGCCGTATTCTCCAAACATTGCTCCTCCGGCTGTTGCGACGAATACAGTATATTCACACCTTTTTATAACGACCTGTTTGTATTATGGAACACTTTCGCTTTAAGCGCAATTTACGTGAATTCTCCGCTTTTTTTTTAAAAAGTGTAATGAAAGCAAACGCAACACATATTCATCTCGTTTAAAGGCATTTCGATTTACGGCCTACATTTTCCGAAACTATCTAGGACGTATAAGGAGATATGAGTTTATCTTCCAACATATCACCGAATCATTTCCTTTGAAGAAATATAAAATCAGCTTCAAAGTTGGAGGGCCTTAAAAAACATGAAGTTTTTCTGAGACAGTATTTGGAAATTGTCTCAGAAGTGGCGAAAGATGTAAGCAGTGATTTGATCAAACTGTTATTTCATTATCTGTTTGAGCTCGAAAACGGAACAAATATATTTGTAGATCCAATACGTACATTACACCATCCAAACTTCACTTACAATGTCTGTAGTATTGAACCCATCCAACCTTTACTCACAATGTTATCTTTTCTTTGACCACTGATCACAAAGACAAAGAGAACTCAAACATTGGCGTGATACTCATTTTAGGTATAAGAAAATTGCGTTTTTCTGAGCAGTCGCTGTAGAAACACAATTTTTTGTGATACAAGAACAGTGGGATCACAATACATACTAAGTACGTACGTATGAGTGTTATATCTGCTTCACTATTAAAATATCACTTATACGTAAGCACGTGCATAAAATGTAATCCCATTGTTCTTCTGCCTCAAAAAAAAAAAAAAAAAATTAACTTAAAAAGTCGTAGCCTTACTTAAGGGTAATATTACTGCCGAAATTCGGTTTCTTTAGTTTATTCTATAAACTTAATCGTTTTTGAATTACGCGAATATTTGTTACGCAACCTCTTCCATTCTCGAAATAACGATATATCTCGAAAACAAGAGCTAACATGGGAAAACGGTTAGCAAGAGTAGATTTAGCGTACTCGAATCCAGCTCACCAATCAGATGTCTCGCTTGTCGGAAAAAAATGTCAAAATCGAGAACGTTATGTCATATGATTTACGTATAATACATCATATATAATTTGTTGTGTTATGTTGACTAAAAAATACCCTATGAAATAAATTATCGAGTATCTTCTGTAAGCCGAAATCGAATGAATCTTCAAATTACTATACTTTTTTAAGTATTTATAGTTTTTTTCTTCTAAATTTTCAGTTTTCCGAAAACATTATGGCAACACTGTATTTAAATAAAGTACAGAGTGTCCGCCGGGAAGGTATACCGCTTTATTTGTTTATAATTTTTGATAAAATGAAAGAGAATGGATATTATATTGATAAATGTTTTATTCAATGTCGGCAATTATGTATGGAATACAATATCAGATAAATGCCCGCCTCTATTAGCCTCACAAATGCAAGCCTTTTTGAGCACATTTCACGCGGTATTTCATTAATTTCATCACGAATATTTTGTTTGAGTTGCTCCAGCTTTTCTGGTTTGTTTGCATAAACCATGATTTCAGATATCCCCACAAAAAGAAGTTCGGAGCAGTCAAATCAGGCGACCGTGGAGGCCAATAAACATTAGCATTCCTTAAAATAATTTGTTGTGGAAAGAGGGCTCGCAGTAATTCCATTATAATCCTGTATGCGATGTGGCACCGTCTTGTTGAAACCATATGCTAGTCAAGGCCAAAGCACGCAGTTGTGATGTTAAAAAGTTTTCAATACTATCACGATATCGCTCCCCATTGACAGTTACCGTTACGCCGTTTTCAATTTCAAAGAAGTATAGCCCAATCATGCCTCCTGACCAAATTACACACCAGACTGTCACTTTTAATGGATGCAAAGGTGACTGATGAATAATTTGAGGGTTTTCCATTGCCCAGAATCGACTATTCTGTTTATTCACATAACCAATCAAATGAAAATATGCGTCGTCACTCATTATGATTTTTGCATGAAAATCGATGATTGATTTTTAACAATGAAAACACGTTGGCTTAAATCTGCTACGTCTCTACTTCACGACTGCCAAATATGAACTGTCAAGACTAATGCTTACCAAAATGGCGGCAAAAAAAAGTAGTACACCTTCCCGGTGGACACTCTGTATTACACTATCTCAGTCTTCTTTATTTACAATGCGCTTATTTTTTCATATTTGCTTTGCGTATGCATATTTTCAGTTGCTGTTGTTGTTGTAATCATTACCCATGTTTGTTATTTTATTATAAAGCAGATTTCCGCTCTTGTTTTTCTTTTCTGTACGTTTATCTCTCATTATTCCTTATTGTTGTTGTCATTGTTTAGTAATAATATTATCAAGGCTCCCTCTGTTCTAGTAGTCTGCCACAGGGTTGCAAAATGAGAACATCAACATTGTACTCAGAAGCTCATAAAATTGTACTTTTTCGACACCAATTGTATCAAAAATATATATTTTTATTAAATTTTTTTTTTTTTAAGTAAGAGCACAAAGAAAAAACAACAAATTTGTGCAAAAAGATGCATTTTTAACGGGTCCGCCATCTAACGTCTTTTTTTTTCAACTAGTGCTTATTTCATGAACGGTAACACTTAGCTCATGTCTGATTTGACAGATAATTAGTTTTACCCTTCCGCTGAACGAATATGTTTGTATATACGCTTGAACAACGGTGGGAAATATTGCGACATTACTTGAAAATCATGGTAATGTTGCAGAATGTGTGCGATGTGTTCAGATGAAGCTCATTTTGATCTTGGAGGCATTTGTCGCATTTGGGGCACAGAAAACCCGCACGCATACATTGAAAAGCCGATACTTCCAATACGAGTCACTGTTTGGTGCGGCTTTCGGTCCAGAGGCATAATTGGGCCATTTTTCTTCGAAAATGGGCAAGGAGTGGCCGTTACAGACAATGGCGATCGTTATCGGGCCATGTTGAACGAATTTTTGTTCACAAAAATTGAAGAGAAGGATATTAGCAACATTTGGTTTCAACAGGACGGCGCTTTGTGCCACACAGCCGAAGCTACACTCGATGTTTTGCGCCATGTTTTTGAAGATCGCATTATCAGCCGCAGAGCTGTTATCGCTTGGCCTCGGAGCTGCGATTTGACACCGTTGGACTATTATTTGTGGGGTGCCGTCAAAGATAAATGTTACGCCAACAAGCCAGAGACAATTGACACTATAAAGGACAATATTCGTGAAGCCATTGGTGAAACACAGCTGCACACAATCGATAATGTGCTTAAAAATTGGACCGATCGTGTAGGCTACTGCACGGCCAATTGAGGCAGCCTTTTGAATGAAATTATTTTCCCTTATTAACCGGAAGGATTGTACTTTCAAATAAAAAAAGAAATTTGAGAAAATATTCAGTAGTTTTTTTTATATCATTTTCAAAAAAAAAAAATTATTTGGCGGACCCTTTAGATATATCTTTCATCGCCAGTAATGATTGGATGCCCTTACAATATTTTTCATCTACGAACCTTTTGGCCTTACCTGGAAAGTCTTCCCTTTTCATGTCAAAATCATTACTTCTGAACTGCATAAATAAACTCTCGCACGTTGCGATCGATGAAACATATTCAGATAAGCTTTGTTCGGCAAGCAATCAAAGCAATAAGTGAGAATAAATATCAGCCACATTTCACTTCAACGCTATTGTTTGGTTCGGGTATTTAGCGATTCATTAAGATATCTGTTAGTAAATGCTATTGAGCTAAAATTATCCACAAATAAATTTTGAAAACCTCTAATGTAAACATATGAGCGAGCGATATTATCTACTGTATGCAATTTGTTCGTTAAAATGTTTAGAACAAATAGGTAAATATGTCTCATCAATAGTTGTATCAAGTTTTTTTCACCAGTCTATGCAGTCAACACTGCTATAAATTCAATATACGAGTATAAAATGATATTTTAATGTTTGTCGTATTAAAATTATGATTTTAAATTTTTGGTTTTTTTTTGGTACTTTTTATTGAAATTTGGTTACAAAAAAATCGAATCGGATGTGGCAACGCTGTTCCTCTTATAATTTTGTAAACATATATGGATGTGTATGGATGGTTATGTGCTATGTGTGTGGGTTGCTTATGTTATGACTTCCTTCGTTGCTCTTGTTGTTGTTGTATTTATTTGTCTCTGTTTGTGTGAGCGTGTTTTGGTATTATGACTTCCGTTGTTATTTTCGTCGTTGTATTTGTATTGTTTTGTTAATTTAAACGCCTAAAGATATGTTTTTATTAAGGCCTTTTTGTTTTTGTTATTTGTTTCTTCCTTCGCTTGTTTATTTAAGTGTCTTTTACTTCTTTTATTCATTTAACTTGTATTTTCCGTTTGTTGTTGTTTTTGGTGCTGTTTAGCTTGTTAACACTGTAACAGCTAAGTGGAGTTACAAACATAACAAAGAAAATTTGTTATTGGTTTTTGTAATCTTTTTTCTACTGTCACTTGTTTGTTGAATTAATGGCTGCATACACGAAGCTTAACTTTATTAAATATTCTTGATTTAAGAAGATTAAAAAACATCTTTTCTTCAACTTCAAATTTCAATAACAGTTTGTTCCGCACTCTACAAGGTTATGGAGAGTATGATTAATCACCACCTTGTGGGATATCTGTAGTCCAACGATTTACTTAGCAATCGTCAGCACGGTTTGCGAAGGGGCCGTTCTACTGGTGACCTGCTGACGTTGCTCTCGGAGAAGTGCAACAAGTCCATTCATGGTTTTGGCGAGAGTAAGGCTGCGGCTCTGGATATCTCAAAGGCGTTTGAAAGAGTTTGGCACGAGGCTGTTATTTCTAAACTTAATGCTTTTGGTGTCGTTAGTCACTTCTCTCGATTTATATCGAGTTTTCTCAGAGATCGCTCTATAAGGGTGGTTATAGATGGGTCTCATCCGACGAGTTCAAGGTAAACTCAGGGGTACCGCAAGCCTCTGTTCTTTCTCCTACTCTTTTTCTAATATTTCTTAACGACCTTCTTTTTCTCATTTCTAATTCTATCTACTCTTTTGCGGATAACAGCAATTGTTGTCACTCATATTCTTTTGATCGTAGACCGAGCCTTTTGGAGGTTGGGGCAAGAAGGATGAATATGAACGACACACTCACAAGTAACCTGGTGAAGGTCTCCGAGTGGGGTCGTGCGAACAGGGTCGATTTTAATGCACGTAAGACTCAACGTTGTTTTTAACACACAGATGTGGTGGTGTGCTGTCATCTGTGTCAATGGGTAATGTGGATATTGAGGAATCAGATGTTCTGGGCATGAGAATTCACTGTGACGTTCGTTGGAATGATCACATATTTCAAGTGTCGAAAGAAGCATTCAAGTGCCTTGGTTTTTTGAGACGGTGCAGAAAATACTTCACTCCATCTGATCTAAATGGAATACAACTCTTATGTATGGGCCGGTGCTCCAAAGTCTATTTTGGAGCTTCTCGACCGCGTACAGGAGAGGGCAAAGATGTTCATCAATAATGGTAGGGTAGCCAACTCCATCAATTCACTGGAGCAACGTCGCAATGTGGCGTGTGTTTCATTGTTCTATCGGTACTATAACGGAATGTGTTCTAACGAAATTAAGGAATTAATTCCTAAAAATCATATTTTTACGTAGTACTCGTATTTCTCGTAGAGCGCATCCCTTTGTAGTTGATTGTACAGTAAATCGCACAACACATTATAGGGAGAATTCGTTCTTTGATCGCACTGTTCGGTTGTGGAATAATCTTCTAACGAAAGTATTTCCTGCCACTTACGACATGAGTAGATTTAAGTCTAACGTGCGTAAGCACTACTCCCTCTGTCCTCCCTCCAATAACCTATTTTCCTAGTACCAGCACAATGCACTGCATGAGTAGGGGCCATCCCCTGGGTGTTGGTCTTACATAAAAAAAAACGTGTTCAAGGGTTTCTTTAAAATTAAAATTGAATAAATAGAGCTTAGAAAGGCATAATTTTAATATATATTTCATTAATATACTAAAGGAGTATATGTTAAAAATGGTAAAAAATGTATCAGTAGTAAAATTAATAATTCAATAAGAATTTTCGACAAAGAATTAGTTAATGATAGTTTCTTAACATAAAACAAGCCTCTGAATGGACGATTTAAGTGTTTGATTTAAAAAAGCAGAAATTTTTTAGCAAGTATTGGGCCTAACAAAGATAACACTTTTCAACGTAATCCTGATCAAGAGCAATGAAATTATTTCAATCGCACTTTTGTAGAACGATTTATCTTCTGCCTCAATTTCAGTGTTAACCTCAGTGCGAAATTTTTTATCGGAGAGCATTTTTTTGAGGTCTGCGAACAGCCAGTCACTGGGTGTCAAATTTTGGGAATACGAGTCTGGTTTGTTACGTTGAAACATGGCCAAACACTGCTTAGAATCATCAACACGTTCTTGTGTTTGGTCAACAGTGCGCAAACGCGGCATCCACTTTGAACAGAACTTTCTCACATTTTTTCAACAACTTTACGATGTCAGCTCAACTCACGCAACTCCAGTTTCCGATCATTCACAACGAGTTTGTGGATTTTTTTGATGTTTTCTGGTGTTACCATCTCATTTGGACGTCTACTGCATTCTGCATTATCAGTGTTACCACGACCGCTTTTAAAGTCAGCAACCCAACGTTTTATTGTTGTTTATGATAGAGCGGAATCCCCATAACACTTTTCCAGCCATTTCTTTGCTTGAACGGTATTTTTTCCCATCATGAAGCAGTGTAGAATTAAAACAGGAAATTGTTTTGTTGTTTTTGTTCTGAAGATAACAAAAGTAGTAAGTACTCTTAGCACAATAACTTACGAGCATAAGGATCCGGTGACGAAAGAACTACTAATTTTTAAACCCAAGCGAAGGCTCTCAAGCATTTTATAAACAACAGTTCACGTCATCTGAATATGTGCACAATTCAACTTTGACAGGAAGTACAAGACGCTGGACATAGCCATACTAGTCTGATAGTCATTTGGCATTATAGAGCTTAGCCTTTATTAAATTAACTCAAAGTTCAGGGAATAAATAAATGATGGGCTAAGAAAAAGAGCTAAGAAAGCCCTTCTCAAATATCGCGAGGATAAGGAGAGGCTTATACTTTTCCTAGGCCAAACGGATATTAAACAGTGTAAACTTTAGCTAGGCAACAATAATATGGAAAGACTTCAATGTGGTATTAAACATCTAAGACTAGCCTGAGAATGATATCCAGCTTTTTAAACCTGCACTGCAGACTCAATGAACATTTGCATAGAATGGAAGCAGCTTAAGTCCGGTATACAGATTCTGAAATAAATCACCTAAATACTCATCCACTACTAAACAGGAAGTTACCACTACTGGTACATACATAATTGCCGTTTACAACCCTTTTACTGCTCTTCGGACAGCTGTAGTACCTCCTTAAAAGCACACACACCCATTGAGGTTAGGGCTTCCTCAGATTTATCTCCTCAACGTAGACAAGGTGTCCCTCTTATACGTCGACATCCACTTACTTCGAACACACTTACATCGAACACTCTTCTCGCTGTAGCATCTTCATCCACTCGAACGATATGTTATAGCCAGCGTAGCAACTGGATGTTCATTTGCTAACCAACGTCTATGTTGCTATATAGTTAGTACAGCTCAATAAAGAAGAACGGGGAGGATGAACGAGTATCAATTACTACTCAATTGCTTATTGAGACCATAACAACACCTGTTGGCAAAATGATTCTACCCGTTTTCTTTAGACAGACATCGCTGCTTCTATTAATGGCAGTGCCAATGTAAATAAATGCCAATGTAAATTCACCACTATTGGTACCAGCGGATATCTAAGCAATCAAATTGTAAGATACCTGTACAATATGCAAAAGGTTCAAGTCGATTTCGGATACACTGCTATGAAGTAAGACTTATTGAAGTGAGTGAGACGAAAATGGTATTCATACGGGGGAAGTTCGCTGAAGCACCATTTCGGATATTCAAAGTCGTCTTTCAACGCCTCTTAGCTTAAGCTCGTATGATAGAAATTTCTCTTACTTTCGTATTGATTCTGCTGCTTGCAAACATTATGAAATTGCAACTGTAGTGGTTCCTATAGATCCTGCGAATTCAATATAGTTGAGTTTAACAACTATCTTTATGGTGTAACCCGCTTTACCCAAAATTGTTCACTAATAGCAAAGGATTTTCGAAACAAAAAGATTTGTTTTTGTCGAACAAAAATGCTTAACAGAACATAGAACACTGCAGTTCATTTCATAAGACTTTTGTTTCTTCTCAATTCACATACATTCTTATGCTTTTGCTTTTAGTCGTCACTAAAATAGCGCAGAATGAACATGCGT
Source organism: Wohlfahrtia magnifica (assembly GCA_023159175.1). Lineage (NCBI taxonomy): Eukaryota > Metazoa > Arthropoda > Insecta > Diptera > Sarcophagidae > Wohlfahrtia > Wohlfahrtia magnifica. Next base: position 5,761,515 of record JAKWBJ010000223.1, read on the forward strand.
AGCGGGTATATGCTGATTTTTTAATTGAGTGGCAAAAAAGATGCAAGAGCAAAAGTAACGGCAAAAACAGAAAAGAGCAAAAGCAAAACCAGAAAAGAGAAAAAGTAACAGCAGAAGAGAGCAAAAGCAAAAATAGAAGAGAGCAAAGAAAAGGTGTTCGCTTTAGATATTGCTAAAGGCTTGCTGTTGATATCACAGGAAAACCTTCAAGATCGAATGATTTGCTGCCACAAACTATGCGACAGGTATGAGTTCTTTGTCGTTTCTTTTCCAATTGTCGTTTTCGAATGTTTTATTAGAGAAATGGTTGTTAAACGTTCGAATTTGATATTATTATCGAATGTAGTGTGTCATCACTTCTAAATGAAACAAATCATCTCTCACACGAAATCGATTGAACATATGCTTTGGTGGTCAATAGACGTGCTTCAGGTGCTCTGTTTTCATATTGAATAAGTAAAGCAAAACTTTACGTAAATGCCACACAACTCCGACACAAATTTTGACATTTTAAAAGCAAAAAAAGATATATTATATATGTATATATCGTTCAATGATTAAATGAGTATTTACCATCCACGCAGCACTATATGTAAATTAATAAAAGCACAAATCAAGTTTAAAAATGCGTCATCTGTGATATGATGTAAGTCCTGTATTTTTAAGTTATACACCCAATGCTTCGCACTGCTTTTATTCCCTGTTTTTAATAAAACTTATTAAAGCCAAAATAAATTTCTTTAAACTTTGAATTCTTTGTTTAACTTAACCTTTAATGATACTCTTAAAATCTTCACCTTTTAATCATCAATATTACTTTTTCTTTACTTTCTTTCATAACACCTTTCCTCGAACCCCAAGTCAGATAAACAGGGGATTCTAATGAAAATGAGCAAAAATACAGCAGAAATCATTTGTAAAAAAAGGGGTTGCTTTGCTTACGACAACAGCCAACACACAGCAGACGTTTGAAAAAATCTTTTTGGCAACAAATATTAAATACTTTACTTTTATATATACAAACATACCTACATTAGTATATAATATATTTACATACATACTCTGTTAATTTGTATATCAAAGTGCTATAAGGAATTCTCTCCTTTTTTTTCAATTTGCAACTGGCTTTGTCGTTGCTAATGAGATGAGGGCATAAAAATTCATTTCTATTACTTTAAGGATTTTTCGTTTTTCTTCTGCAACAACAGCAACAGCATCAACAACACTAAGAATTTACAATATGAGAAGCAGAAGAGAAATTAAAAGAAACTTTTTCACTTTAACTTAAGGCTTAAAATCTCTTTTTTCGACCCAGGCAGCAGTCATTTTAGTTCTGAGTTCAGTAGCAGCTGTTGTTTATTTAGTAGCATTTTGCGTATACAAACAACTTTTTTTCACAACATTGTTGCAACATATAATGTGGCACTAGCAAATGGCATTTCTTTGCTTTGCTTTTGTTTTTAGTTGTTGCTTTAGCACAATAATGTGCGTTAATGTGATGGTGATGGCGGTGTTGTAACCTCGTTAAGCTTAATTAATAGCAGCAAAGTGTTAAACTGCCAACCACCTCTCTTACTCTCTCTCTCTCTGTCTCTATATCGCTCTCTTTCTGTCTCATTCGTCAAACCAAATAATGTCTGTTATTTTTCTTCGTTAATCTTTTAAGAAATTAAGATGAAATTGTTGAAATATTTTAATTTTCTATTAAAAGCAAAGGCTCACTAAACTAAAACCGATAATGAAACTCCAACATTAGAAAGGCAAATGGAATAATTTGAAAGGAAATGAAACTTTAAAATTTAGTAAAATATTGTCAATCAATACTGATACCTGGAACTTCCTTGATGGAGTATTTGAAGGGGACTTGAAAGCTTTTAATTTAAAAAAAAAAATTTTTTCTCCGTCACTTCTCTAGGGAGCATATTGGCTTTCCACAAAGCATCTATTGCTTTGTTTCAGTTTCTTTAATCAATTTGAGATTTCAAGCTAAGTAGATAATTAATCCGCTGTAGCTTCCTCCTTATGATTTTTTTTCTTTTTTTGTGTAGTGGTGAAGATCCTTGCTAATTGGTGGTGATCTTTACTTTAGCATTGTCATTTTTTCCCAGTAGGTGGCGTTTTTTCCTGATCATTCGTTTGATGTTTGTCATCATTGCCAGAGGTATGTGAGGGCTTTTTTCCTTATTTTTTATTTTTTTAGATGGAGTTGTCTGGAGGGAAGAAGTTGAAGCCTTCTTTTATTATTAAACAGTCGAAACCACAATTAAATTTTTTCTTCGTCATGTCCTCTGCTAGGGCTCGAACCTGGGTCGTTTGTGTTGTTATGCATGCGCTCTAACCACTACACCACGCCACCTAATTTTTTTATATTAAAATGATAAAAATTTGTTGTCTTTGCCTAGATTCGCACCAGAGTTTAGCAATGATTACTAAAATGATTCATAAATTCTTATACTCATACGTATTCATACTCATTGTCATGAGTCCACACACGCATTCATACTTTAAAGCTTAAGGTACTCACCATACACATACTTCATCAATATATATGTATGACTTCGATGACTTATACTCATCTTAACTCATTTGGATAAAGACCGGTGGTCGTCGAAACGTATGACGTTGACGTAAATTGATTCACACATATTAAACAACAACAACGACAAATAATTAATCTCTTTAAACACTCAGCGCAATGTTTAATTAATTTTTTTTTGGTAAACCTAACTGTTTAGTTTGTCAACGCGTGTTTTCATGCTGTTCTATACATGACGTAGCAGAATATTTCATTTACCATTCCGCGTTGCTGGGAGCCTTTGTGTTATTACTGCTTTTTGACTGATGTGAATGGATAATGAAATCTTTCACTATTACCGTCCTCTGCACATATAAAATTCCATTTTTTTAATGTATTTGAATTGACTGCCTAGTTATTTAAACCAAATTTAGAAACTTCAACTCTAGCTATTCCCAATATATACAAAATCATAATTTAATTTGTATGGGAGGTATCACGCCCACTTATCCGATTTCGCCCACTTTTTAACTGATGCTTTGTATTATAAAAGAAGTCATTTAGACTAAATTCAAAACCTCCCCTTCCAATTTCTAAAATTTGTATGGGAGATGCCACACCCATTTATTCAACTTCACCCATATTTCGACTGATGATGTATATTAACTACTAAGTTATTTAAACCAAATTCAGAACCTTCCACTACTATCATTCCAAAGATATACAAAAATCAATATTTACTTTGTATGGGAGGTGCTACTAAGATTTCTCAAATTCGGTCCAATTTCTGACTGATGATTTGTATAGACCGCAAAGTTATTTGGGCCAAATTTTGAGACTCTTACGTCGCACTGCCCAGTTGAATAATAGTGAAGCCAGACACAAAATGAAAGCTTTCTATATATGCTTTTTATATAAACAGTTCCAGAAATATTTTCTAACCTGTTTGTAATAAATTGAAATAAAAATATCAGAACAAAAAATTTTTATGAAAATTAAAATGATACCTCAATTTTGGTCACCCTTTATATTCTTAATATATTTTAATATAATTTTGATGTTATTGTTTAAATTTTCTTTTTATTACAAGTTTTTCTAAGTGCATTGATTAAAAGAGAGCGGCTGCTAACCCACACACAAACAACAGGACAAAGTATGTGATTGACGAGCACTGATATAGACGATGCAAAGTGATTATGATTCGAGTATAGGGTTATGTATTTGTAGCGGTACTTTTCCTTTCTTTGTTTATTTCCCTTCTGCTTACAATATTGCTCGCTTACTTGAATGATTCAAATCATTTTCGGGTATGAGTAACTATGAGTATGAGTAAAAAGTTTTATTCATACGCATTGCTGCTTATTGTGAGTACGAATACTTAAATTTGAATGATATTTACTCATTTATACTTATAAATTCATAAGTGAGTTTAAATAGCGAAAAATCGATTCATTGCTGATATCCGATTCGAACCTGGAATACTTGCACGTACTTTAAACTCCATACGACACCGTTAATCCGGTGTCTTCTACCAAACATATCTGAGAAGTCTCGAATCGTTGGACTACTGTTATTGATTACAGTAACCTCCTACTCAATATAGTTCTTTGAAGCCAATTAGTCCTTTAATAGTTCTGTCTAATATTAGGATCAAGTTGTCATAAAAATAATCACCCAAAAATTCATTGAGCTATTTCTGCCATAGCCAATTTGTATCCAATTGAGATGAGATGAAATTAGGCTCAGAAAAGTTTTCTTTTGCAATACTACCTTGATCAAAAAGTTTCCGGAATAACTTCCGTGTGGCGGTCACATTGTTCCGATTTGAGTTTTTTTTTTTTTTATTTGTTAAGTAGATACAACTGTTGTTGATATTCCCACTAAATATTAGCCTTTCGCAAAAGCTACGTAGCCAAGAGTACATCCGTCTCTATGTGTGTTGGCGATTTTTTACAATTTTTACCGCGTTGAGGTCGTAGAAGACATGATTTGCGAGGTTGAATCCGATCCCACATTTATCAAAAGGATCAATACTGGAGATGAGACGTGGTTTTATGAGTACGACACACAATCCAGACATTAGGCAAGTGGATAGCCTTCACCAAATGAGCCGAGAACAAAAAAATCACGTAGTTTTCAGTCAAAAAAGAAGGCAATGCTCGCGGTTTTCATGGATTACAACGGTGTAGTGCATCATGAATTTTTGCCAGAAGCCCAGACAGTAAACAAAGAGTATTATTTGGCCGTTATGAGACGTTTGCATGAAGCAATTCGCCGAAAGAGACCAGAATTCATCTGAGTTAAAAAACCATTACAGGAACGCGTTTCAGCAGCCGAGAGGAAATAATGGAAAAATCGCAGGAAACGCTAATGGGCATAACGAAAACCGAATAAAAAAAAATGCAAATGTGAAGCAGTGACGCTAAGATTTAGCGGGAATATCAGCAACAGACGTACACAGGGGATCTTCCGGAAACTCTTTGATCAGGTCAGTATTTTAGTATCTGTTGAAAAATTTTAAATATGTAAGACAACAATCGAATGACTGTTTGATGCAGACTATTTTTAATTTAATATTTTTTAATTAATTTCAGTACCAATTTATTTTCATTTTATGAACGTTTGCATGTAAAATTTTTAATTCCTTAACTGTCTTACTCTTATCTCACTATTGGTTACCATAACATGGCCCATTACAGTCTAATATATTGCTTATGCATGGTAAGTGAATGGAGAGGAGTTTGCAACAACAATAATTAAGTACAAGAGTATTAGAAATTAAACAAGAAACACTAAAAAGTAATAAACATTTTAATTAAATTTATTTCGCATTATGACACAATAATCTTCATTTAAAATGTTTACTCTCTCCCTACTACGCGCCTCTTTGACTTTGATAAGGCATAACAAGCATCAGTTAAATGTATGGCAAACAAATATTGCATCAAATGATGAGAATATGTCTTCATTATTAAAATTTTTGCTACAATAATAACAATAATACTTGAAACACTTGAAACATATACAAACAAGTTCTTTCTCTCTCTCTCACACACACACACAAACACACACATCTACTTATGTAAGCAATTATATTTTGTTATTGTTTTTGAGCAGTAATACGAATACGAAAATGCATTCGACCATAAATTGCACACACTCACATCCCTCTGCCACTCGTCAGCATTTACAAGCAATTGCATTTCTCTAATGGTAGAAATCATACAAATGAAAAGCAGAGAGAGAGCGAGAATATAAGTGCAGAAGAGTATGTAGTGTGTGTGCTAAAGTAAAAGATTTTCTAATAATGAATTGCAATTTGTTGCCCAAATATACGAATAACAATTAGAAGGTAGAGAAGACATTGAGATTGTAATTTTATAGTTAAACCATTACATGTGTATTTTATAGTGTATTAGTAAGTACATGTGTATGAGAGTGTGGGTGTGTGGGTGTGTGTTTCTTATGCAGTAGCACCCACACTTGTTTTTACGGCACAAATTAAAATAAAGAGTAATTGAAGGCAGTCAAATGAGAGCATAAGAGTGATAGAATGGGTTGCAATTAAAATAAATAAGAACATTTTGTAGTGTATTGTGAAACAATAAAGGCAATAAATATAGGGATGTTACCTACATTATTCAGTTTTATTTTTAAATAATTTCGAAAAATGTCTTATGTAAAACATAAACTCACTGAGTATAAATATGTAAGGGATCCTTTAGTTTTTGTTTAAAATATATTAAAATTAAATAAAAAACGGGGGTGGGTGGTGTAGTGGTTAGAGCTCATACAAAACAACACAAGCGCCCCAGGTTCGAGCCCCAGCAGAGGACATGACGAAAAAATTTAGTTGTGGTTGCGAGTGTTTAATAAAGACACTTTCATTACCCTCCAAAGAACTCCATATAAAAAATAAAGAAGAAGCCTCCCTGACCTTTCAGCTTACCTTTGGCGATGGTGACAAACATCAAACGAATTATCAGTTGAAAACGCCCCCTACTGGGGAAAAAGAATTACAATACTAAGTAAAGATCACCACCAGCACTTAGCAAGGACTTTCACCACTACACAATCATATGGAGGGCAGCTAGAGTGGATTAATCATATGCTTAGCATGACAAATTAACTTGATTAATGAAATTGAAGCAAAGCAGTGGAAGCTTTGTGGAAAATCAGTATGCCGGAGTGATAGAGAAATAAGATACAAAATGGCAAAAACAGACCAAGGCTTTGGAAAGTGTCTTTTAATTCAGTACCCAAAACAATAAAATAATAACTGCTGTCTAAAAACTACGAATCTAAGAAGCCTTTTGCACGTTCAAAGTACTTTGACAAACTCTTTTACATTTTCGTTCAAACTTTGTTTCGCTTCTGCACGTTCAAATTTAAAATTTAAAACTCGAAAACATTATGAATATTTGCTATGTCATCACAGGGAATCGAACCTAGGCTACTAGGTTTTGTATGCAAGCACTTAAATCCTTACACGACACCTTCCACATTTAAGAAGTTTACTACCACCTTCCTACTGTGTGTGCTCTTACTAAGTGTACTGGTATGAAATGAGCGTTTGTTTTGTCTTTTTTTGTGAAAATAAAGTAAAACCATTTTATTCAAGCTATTGGCTATTGCTGGCTACACATTTTTCCCATCTTTCAGGCATTTTGTGGATTCCACGCTAATAAAACTCTTCGTCTTTTGAAACAAACCAATTAGTCACCCAATTTTCGACTTCTTCGTAAGAATTGAAAGAATTTGAAAGTACAATCCCTCCGGTTAAAAATGGAAAATAATTGCATTCAAATGGCTGCCTCGGCTGGCCATGCAGTAACCTACACGTTCGGTCCAAATTTTAAGAACATTATCGATTGTGTGCAGCTGTATTTCACCAATGGCTTCACGAATATTGTCCTTTTAAGCGTCAATTGTCTCTGGCTTGTTGGTGTAACACTTATCTTTGACGGCACCCCACAAATAATAGTCCAACGGTGTCAAATCGCAGCTCCGAGGTGGCCAAACGACATCAGCTCTGCGGCTGATAACGCGATCTTCAAAAACACGGCGCAAAACACCGAGTGTAGCTTCGGCTGTATGGCATGTAGCGCCATCCTGTTGAAACCAACTGTTGCTAATATACTCCTTTTCAATTTTTGTGAACAAAAATTCGTTCAACATGGCCCGATAACGATCGACATTGACTGTAACGGCCACTCCTTGCTCATTTTCGAAAAAAAATGGCCCAATTATGCTTCTGGACCAAAATCCGCACCAAACAGTGACTCGTCTTGGGTGTATCGGCTTTTCAATGTATGCGTGCGGGTTTTCTGTGCCCCAAATGCAACGATTTTGCTTGTTTACATACCCGCCGAGATCAAAATGAGCTTCATCTGAAAAGATGATTTTTTTTGGCAAAATCGGCATCTTCTGGAAGTCGATCGCAGGCCCACTTAGCGAAGCTTATACACAACCATATTCGTTCAGCGGAAGGATAAAACTAATTATCTGTCAAATCAGACCTGAGGTAAGTACTACCATTCTTGAAATAAGCACTAGTTGAAAAAAACTTTATATGGCGGACCCTTTTGTAGTCGGAAGGAGCCAAGTCTGGTGAATACGGTGGGTGGGGTAGCAACTCCCATGCTAATGCTTTGATTGTATCCTAAGCCGGTCCTGCTTAGTGCGCAGCTGCATTGTCATGTTGCAAAGTTATCCTGCCGTGTTTGGTGGTCGGTTTTCGAGCAATGCATGTTTAAAATTGATCATTTGTTGTCGTTAGCGATCTGTTTTAATGGTTTCGCAAGGTTTTAGGAGCTCGTGGCACACCACAATTTTCTGCGACCAGCAGCACAGCATTGTCTTCCTGCCGAATCCATCTGATTTTGCAGCCGAAGTTGATGGTTGTCTCGCATTAACCCATGATTCTGCAGGTAAATCCTCGACAAGCATTCGATGTGACTCTGCGGCGCTTTTCTTTAAATGAAAATAAAAAATCAATACTTTCCGAAAATCATAATTTTCTGGTACAAAATTCGCCATCTTTAACACAATGAAAAATACGATGTTGGTTTGTTCACGGATTTGATGTACATAAGTATACCGAATATGTTTGGCAGATGTCAGTGCTCGTTCACAATAATAAATGCCCCTATGGCGACATTGACACTTGGTACCGGCAGACCTGGTAAGCATCTCTTTAAGCGGTGTCTATGGAGCCCACTACAAGTTGCTGTAGTCTTTCTTTTTTAACAAAGACACACACACTTTTAGACAAAAGACTCATAGAACCCATTTGTTTTTTAGGTGCTCTACACCAAATACTAGCAAAATCTCAGATTGAAGGCTTGCAACATATTTTCTAAAGCCTTTAAGATTGTTGCTGTCTTAGCTAACCAGTAATTGTTGACATTTTTTACTTAAAATTTCGGAAATTTCTTTATGTTCTGTGCTATATTTTTCTTCACCACTGTTAATGAATTTGCTCAAAATACCAAATATGTTAATTAACTGCATGTTTAGTTGGACTTAGATAAGGATATTAAGCACAACAACAACAACAATAATGCATACACTCGTAAAATGTAATAAGATGTGCCAGAGATGGGAGTTTATTGTACATTAGCAATCATGTATTGGGTTTTTCGTTACTATTGCAAACTGTAATTACAAAGTGTTTTACACTGCATTTTGACTACTTTCGGAAATTAATAATAATAATGTCGGGGCTTCTATGGCTTAACTCAAGTGATCATCAAATTGATTGTTTAATGCAAATGCGTTTTAAGCAACAACAACAACTACAACATCATTAGCAGCAGCATCATCAGCATAATGCGGATTAATTTTAATACTCAAACTACTACTGTTAAGCTACTAATAAGCTGTAATATTGATGCTATTTTTATGGATATTTTAAGAAACAGGAAAAGAAAAAATTACCAAAAAATGTTTTTTTTTGTTTTGAAGAAACGAAATAAGTAGGAAATACAAATCAACTTGAGAGAAGAGAGGAGAGAGCGAAAAACAAAAATTTGAAAGTTTATTTTAACAACCACTTTAAACACACCTGCTACTTAAAGACGCCTGATGAGACGTTGGTGGTGATGATGATGTTGATGATGAAGATGATTTCCTTTCATGTTCATCATTTTTCTTTATTTCCTTTCTTCCTTTAGTTCTTTTTATTTACGAAACATCCTGCTTTCGTTTGGTACTTTTGGGGGGTACATTTGCTGGTGTTTTTTTTTTTTTTTTTTGTCTGACATCCTGTTAGCATTGGCGTGAAGCTGCTGCTGCTGCTGCTGCTGCTGCTGCTGCTGCTGTTGCTACTAAAGGACTCTTGTTGTCGTGTTCCAACTTTTATTTATTTATTTTGTTTTGTTTTTTTTGTATTTCCAACTTCCGCCATCCATTAAACATCATTAAAATTTAATATTCTTCATTATTTTCTTTATTTGCGTCTGTGTGATTATTTTTTCTCCCTTTCTCTCTCTCTCTCTCTCTCTCTCTCTCTCTCTCTTTCTCCGCTTTACCTTATTAACCTCTACTTGTATTTCTATTCTTTACTAAGTTGTTAGAAAAAAAAAATTTCTTTTTTTAAATTCCTTGTTTGTATTTTTATTTGATTTTCATTATTTTTATCTTAAGCACTCCTTCAAAGGGAGGTGGGAGGGAGATGGAATAGAAGCAGTAATAGAAGTGAAAGTAGTGCTTGAAAACGAATCATTTATTTGATTTTTATTAAAAATACGAAATAAAACATGAAAAAGGAAACGAAAAAGAAAAAGAGCAGTCTGTTAACAAAAAGTTTATTTTTAAAACACAAAACCTAAGACGTTAACCTTAAAGACAAACTTTTTTTAAAAGTTTCTTTCTATTTTTGTTTCATTCACAGTTCTTTTTAAATTATTTTCTTCTTCTTTTTTGTTTGTTTCTTGTTTGGTTTATTAAAAACAAGTATTTATTATTTGGTCAGATTTACAATATGCTTTTGGGGAGTGTTTTATGACTTTTTTCAACAACGTTTAGAAAATTGTTGTCCAGTTGGTTACCAAGGTACCTGTTTAATACCTGCTATAATATGACTTTTAAAACTTTTAGTTTTTTTTGCAAAAAATAAACTTTTTCTTTATCATGCTTGAAATGATTACTTTGAAAATTTTGCTCATACTCCTATTATATATAACAACAGGTTGCCCGGTTATAACCTGCATGAGTTATTGCACTCTGAACTTGAATTATTACGACGGATAGGAGCTACCTTTTTAGTAGTCGCATCACGTCGACCAGGCACTGTTGCAGGAATCTACGCCCCGTGTTTCCCAGCTGACTTGCTAATGAACCCCTGGAAATCTGAAACCGTAATGGCGGATATGTCAGCCAGTAAGACACTATGCCAACCTAAATTTTTCCATCTAAGCCTCTCATGAACCACACATTCTCACAATATGTGTTCTGCCATCCTCTTTAGATGCGCTCTTAATCTACAGTGACTCGTAAGTAACTTTGTTCGGAGTTTCAAGTTCAGCCTGCCAGAATAAAGAAACTCATAGCGAGGCCAAAACAGCAGACTGTTCGCCGCTCTAAAATGACGAAGTTCCTGGCAATCTCCCAATCTTTGACTAGATTGGTAATGGTAGTAAGTGGTGCAGCACAGCAAGGTTTTGGACTGATATAGGGTGTCATGTAACCTTTTCTGGCCAACTCACTATTTCATAACCATCTATCCCGCAATGTACAGCTACCCAAAATAACTGCTTCATATTTCCAAGCTTGAAACTTTTTTAACGTATCGTAACAATACTTGACAGTCTAGCTGCTATACAATTCGAACAAAGTGCTTTTAAGGCAGCTTGGCTCTCAGAGAGTATGTTATTGGTCTTACACTTGAGCCCACTGTCCAGGTTAATCTCGGAACATATAGTAATGACCACGTTTTTAGCCTGGAAGACAATCAGCTATCTTTCCAGCGGGATCGATCGACAAGTCTCAGTTGGGTCTATGAATACCAGCACCTATACAGTCATTCAATTTAAAGCCATCGGTTTACCAGTTTAGATCAAATTGTTTCCGAGCTAAGGTTTATGAATTCAAGCCTGAATCTCATGCCAAAGAACAGACCCAAGGGAAAAACATCCAAAACCAAAAATGGATAGATTTCCTGACACTTTTCCGAATTTCTTGATAAAAAATGTTGCCACCAAACATGTCGACATCTGTATCAGATAGATACAGACACGTTCTCTTTGCTCTAGCTTTTGCGCCTTGCTTTGTTTAATTCTGGTGGTAGTTTCAACAGCTTTTCTCCACCAAGCTATCGCCGCACAAGTGATAATGGGCTGAATAGTAGCGGTATATATCCATAGTATCATTCTCTCCCGATGTCTTTCCGTAGGAGGAGCCAAAAATCCTCCTTCAGATTTTGAGACGTACCAACAACATCTTCTTCGAAACAAGACTAAGGTGTTTGATTGGATTAAGATCTAGCGTCTAACACGTCTAATCAGAAACAATATGACCGCTGTTACTAAGCCATTTTTGCTTAAGTTTTGTTATAAATTTGGGTTCATTATCAAGTTGAAAAACGATATAAGCCATCTACAACACGAATTTTTTAACAGTAGTAGTGGGCTGAATAGTCACGGACCTAAGAAAGAAAGCACATTTTTTTGTTCGAAATTAGTTTTACTCATCAACGTAACCTTCATCGAGAGAAATGCAATTATTTCAGCGCCGTTATAACATTTCAATAACACTTTTGTAGAACTATTTGTCTTTTGCAAACGTTAGCTAGGCAACAACGATAGGGAAAGATTTAGGTCTTGTATAAAATTATCTAAGACTAGCCCGAAAATGATATCCAGCCTTTTAACCGTGCACTGCGGACTCGATGAATGGGAACAGTTTCAAATCCAATGTACAGATTCTGTAAAGTAGGAACTGTATCACCTAAATACCTATCCAGTACCGAATAGGCAGTTACTACTACTGGTACATACGTACATACATATATAATTGGCCTTTACCATCCTCTAACCGAATTTCGGACAGCTGCAGCACCTTCTTCAAAGCATTACGGCCTAGCGCTTGACTTCGCTTCTCGGATTTATCTCCACAACATAGACAAGGGAGTTCTCTATGCCGATGCCTACTGACTTCCACATCAAACACTCTTTTCCTATCCAGAAGCAGTATAGAATGAAAAGACGTAATTATTTTTGACCCTTTGTTTTGAAAATAACAGAAGTAGGGTCACTCTTAGCACAATAATTCACAAACTCAGGGGTACCGCAAGGCTCTGTTCTTTCTCCTACTCTTTTTCTAATATTTCTTAACGACTTTCTTCTTCTCACTTCTAATCTTATCTACTCTTTTGCGTATGACAGCATCATTTGTCACTCATATACTTTTGATCGAAGACCGAGCCTTTTGGAGGTTGGGGTAAGAAGGATGAATATGAACGTCACACTCAAAAGTGACCTGGTGAAGGTCTCCGAGTGGGGTCGTGCGAACAGGGTCGATTTTAATGCACGTAAGACTCAATGTTGTTTTTTCACACACAGACGTGGTGGTGTGTTGTCATCTGTGTCAATTTGTAATGTAGATATTGAGGAATCAGATGCTCTTGATGTTCTGGGAATGAGAATTCACTGTGACGTTCGTTGGAATGATCACATATTTCAAGTGTCGAAAGAAGCATCCAAGTGCCTTGGTTTTTTGAGACGGTGCAAGAAATACTTCACTCCATCTGATCTCCTTAATATTTAAAAACCTATATCCGACCCAAAATGGAATAAAACTCTCATGTATGGGCCGGTACTTCAAAGTCTATTTTGGAGCTTCTCGTCCGCGTACAGGAGAGGGCGAAGATGCTCATCAATGACGGTAGGGTAGCCAACTCTATCGGTTCATTGGAGCACCGTCGCAATGTGGCGTGTGTTTCATTGTTTTATCGGTACTATAACGGAATGTGTTCTAACGAAATTAAGGAATTAATTTCCAAAAATCATATATTTTTACGTAGTACTCGTATTTCTCGTAGAGCGCATCCCTTTGTAGTTGATTTTCCAGTAAATCGCACAACGCATTATAGGGAGAATTCGTTCTTTGGTCGTACTGTTCGGTTGTGGAATAATCTTCCGGCGATAGTATTTCTTGCCACTTACGACATGAGCAAATTCAAATCTAACGTCCATATACTCTCCTCCCTCTGTCCTCCTTCCAATAACCTATTTTCCTTGTACCAGCACAATGCACTGCATGAGTAGGGGCCATCCCCTGGGTGCTGGTCTTATATAAAAAAAAAATAATTAATAAAATATCACGCAATTTTAACAGCTGTCTTTTGATGGTTAGCACTAAATGAAAAATAGTTCAATGCAATAAAACTAGCGCCATCTATGTGTTAGTCCCAGGACTTTTCAGCCCATTTGTTAAACTTTTTCGAGTCCTCTATGGTCCACGTGGCAAAGAGCAATTAATAGAGCTGGTGAAAGCCAGTAAGAGCTTTTGATAAAGTCCCTGTACTTCTTAATACAAGATTGTAAGATGAAAAATGTTTACTATTTTTAAGTTTTGCGCAGGTTGGGAAATCAATAAGAAAAATAAGCCTCGATTACAACAAAAAATAATAATAAAACTTATCTTCTCTGTAATCAATGAAAATAATTAATTTTGGATTCAAAAGCAACAATAAATGACTATACTGTTGTTACCACTTTCACTGGATTTTGCAACTTGCAACTTTCTTTTATACCAGAAAGTTGAAAAGTGCAAATTAGTTCCGATTAGTCCTTATTGTTACTGCCATCACTCATAGCTTTCCCCAGTATTACTGCATGATGCTTATTATTTGATTATTATTTCAATAGTGCACTATGATCGACTTTTATTTCCTTTTTTTGCTTTTCTTAAAGCAAAACAAAAATTTTAACAAAAAAAATTCAATTTCTAAATGCTTCCCATTTTGAGATTTGCTTAATACCCAATTGTCAAATCAGTTTCAATAATTGAATTGATTTTTCCTCTCTTTTTTTTAAAAAAGCTAACGAATTTCGATATCAAATCACAATTTTTTTCAAAATCAAATAATTTTTGTCAATATTTGTGCGTGTTGATTGGAGTAACAAAGCATATGAGTGTTGTTCTATTAAAAAAATCTTAAAAAAACGAAAAGAAAATTTAATTATTTGCATAACGAGGATTGATTTCTTTCTTTGCTGGAGTATTAATTTCTAGCAAATAAACAAAAATATTTTTATTTCAAAAGGCAAACAGAAATAAGTCAAATATTTCAATAATTAAATTTAGCACACACGCATATGTATGTATATAAGCCCTTAAAAGTATGCTACATATTCTTTTGTTTCACAATCACACTCCCTTTAAGTTTTCTCTTCTCAGCTCATGCACACACACACACACACACACACACTCGCATACGCATTCCTTAAGGCGAAACTGAAAGTATCCAATTACAATAAAACGTTGATTTAATGTTTGAAATGTCTTTTAGCATGTTGTTGTTGATGTTTATATTGTTAAAGAAAAAACGAACGAAGGAATTTAATTGTAGTCACGAATTTATAACACACTCACACATACACACCACACACACATACATATACATTTAATTTCTCATCGATTTGTAATTCATATAGAAATTCTTTAGCGCCATTACGAAAATATTTTCTCAATTTGCTGAAAAGCTAATTTCAGTGGCACAAATACAAACACAACGGCAATGAACACTTATATAGAAATGTGTATATGTACATGTGTGTCTCTGTGTGTGTTTGTGTGGTGTGTTTATATATGAATATTAGAAATTTTTGTAATACTTTACGCCTCCTATTGAAATATTTAAATTTTATTTTTGGTTTTATTTTGCCAGTGTCGGGGTGTTAAATTTTCGAAAATATTTTCGACACATTCTTGCATATTTTAGTACATTTTAGTTTTTTTTTAAATTAAAATATAAAAATAAAAAATAAAAAATATTTATCGATTATGTTCAATATTGTTTGGATATTAATTTTCGTTAGACTGAGATATTCTTTTTTGAAACTGATTTATTTTTATTTTTATTACGTTATAATGGCGTACTAGTGGTGAATAAGAAATTATTAAAAATGTAATAGTTGTAGTAGAGATACCTCTTAATCAGAGTTGACAAAACCGCGTTTTTTGTGTTTTTTTTTTTGAGTTTATAGGGTTTTGTAGATGCTTTTTAATTACGTTCAATTAAACAATATTTTTTATTTGTTAATGAAATAACGTCGCCTTAGTATTATTAATGCAATTTTGCACTCTTGGGCTGCTAAAGTAGACTTTAATTACTGCATTTGAACAGTGCATTATGGGAAAAACAGAGGAAATACAAAGCAAGACATGATTAAGTTATTCTTTTGTATGACAACACTTGACCTTCCTTCGCAAAAGTTGCCAAACGATTGTCAGAAATGATTAAATGCCGAACACCCACCGTAATTACCGATGCTTTTGACTATTGACTGTTTCGACGGATACAATATCATTTAGCATGTCATCGAATCGCTTCCTTTCAAGAAATATAACATCGTCTTTAAAGTTGGATCGCCTCGAAAGACGAGAAGTTTTTATGAAATTGGATTCGGAAATTGGCTCAAGTTTTTATTCGGATAAATTTGGCAATTCATTACCTTTTTTTGAGTTACAAAAGGACCAAATTAATTTTTACTCCAAATAAGTAAGTCCTTGTTATTTCTGTTGTAAATAAACTACAAACTAAATGGTGGGCAAATTTGAGGTTAGGAAGTAAATTGGCTTAAAAACAAATTTTTTTGACAAATTCAGTTTTATTCATACCAATACAAAATAAAAATATGGGAATTAATAATGGAATATGATGTCGAGCAGATGTCCAACTCTAGCACGTCGGCAGACGTCCACTCTTTTCACAAAATTTTGAACCACATTTTACAACAAAATTATCTTTAATGATGAGTCCCATTTTCAATTAGGCCGTTATTTAAACAAACAAAATTGTAGTATATTGAGCTTACAAAATCCACAAAGAGACTTCGATAGAGTTGGCCCATATATGAGAATTGTATTCCAGCTTGAGTCGGATATAAATCTTTAAATATTAAGGAGATCAGATAGAGTGAAGTATGCCCGACTTACACCGTCTTAAAAAACCGATCCACTTAAATGCTCCTTTCAACACTCCAAATATGTGATTGTTTCAACGAGCATCACAGTGAATACTCATGCCTAAAACATCAATGTAACTGATTCCTCAATATCTACATTACCCATTGACACAGATGACACCACACCACCACGGCTATGTGTTAAAAAGCAACATTGGGTCTTGCGTGGTTCTTGGATCCTTTTTGCACGAAACCACTTGGAGATTTTTAATAGATCACTTGTTAGTGTGTCGTTCATATTCATTACTTTCGCTTCAATCTCCAAGAGGCTCGGCCTCTATAAATGACAAGTGTTGCTGTAATCTTCAAAAAAGTAGATAGGATTGGAAGTGAGAAAAAGAAAAAGAGTTGGAGAAAGAACAGAGCCTTGGGGTATTCCTAAATTTATCCTGACTTTATCGGATGAGAGCCATCAATAACCACTCTTATAGAGCGATCTACAAGAAAGCGCGATATTAATCGAGAGAAGTGAATGCCAACACTAAAAGTATTACATTACGAAATCGGGGGCCTCATGCCAAACTCAAAATGCCTTGGAGATATCTCGAGTCACAACCTCACTCTCGCCAAAACCATGATTGACACTGTTCCACCTCTCCGAGTGCAACGCCAGCAGGTCACCAGTAGTACGGTCCTAACTATCGCTTACAAGTATGGTTATTAATAATTATATTTTTCATAACTTGAGTGCCGAACAATCTACTACCGGACGGAAGTTCTCAGTGTTGCTAGCCTCACCCTTTTTAGAAATTGAAGTTACATAAGCAACTTTTCAGTAATTTGGAAAAATAGAGCGATAAAGAAATAAAGCGATATGACGAACTAAAAAGGTGGGTTAATGGACGCGCAAGCGTCGAAGAGCATTACTTCCGGACCGGTGCTAGTATGCCATCCAGGAACAGATGACTTTTTAACGTTGAGATTTGCAAGTTTTCGCTTTACTGAACAAGAAGGGTAAAAAAGATCATTGGCGAATATTATTTAGAGTAAAAGGTGCTGTTCAATCAATATAATGGCTATGAACTGTTACCGCATTTCTATCTCAAAATTTGAAGAAATGGTTAGAAAATAAGCAGCTTTGATAAAACAGAAAGAACATTTTTTAAACGGACGTTTAATAATCTCAATTTTTTTTTTTTTTTTGTCAACAATTAATATCTTTTATACAAAATGCTAAGGAATTATGATAAATCCCACTATGATAAGAATTTCTAATACACTTAGCCAAGGTAATTGAAGACATTTTAAGAAAAATCTTGAAATTTGTACGAAATTGATATAATTTTTTTAAATTTCATAGCATTTGTGATTTTTCATTTTAAATGATTAGGTTTTGGTTTTGGTATCACAATAGGCAGAATACTTTTTAACGGATCAAGATTATACTTGACATTACATATCAATTCTTCGGCTAAAATCAAATACAACATTTTTGAGTATAAAAAACAGTTCTAAGCGGTAAATAAATGTTCGCAACTAATGTGTCATACCGACAAAAAAGAGTTACTGAGTGGAAACAATTCAAAAATGTATCAGGTTTACCGGCAGGAAGTTAGTGTCAAGATAAAAATGTCTCCTTAGGGAACATTTATTGTGAACCAGTTTTATTTATTTATTTTTTTTTTGTATTGGCAATGACATCTGTCAAACATATTCAGTATATGGTATATCAAATCAGTGAACAAATAACATCCTATTTTTCACCATACCACCGAATTTCGTACAAGATAATGATGATTTGTGGAAATCATTGATTTTTTGTTCTCAAAGACCCGATAAAAAATCAGTGTTTCATTGAATTGTTACTGGGGATGAGAAATAGATTTATTTTCAGAATCCTAAGCGAAAAACATCATAGGTTAATGCGGGAGAAACATCAACTTCGGCTGCAAAACCAGGTCCTTTGGGCAGGAAGAAAATGCTCTTAAGTCTGGACCAGAAAAATGTAATGTACCATGAGCTCCGAAAACCTGGTAAAACCTATAAAACAGATCACTACCGCCAACAAATGATCAATTTGAACCATGCATTGATCGAAATACCAACCAGAATGGGCTACAAGACACGGCAAGAAAATTTTTCAACATGACATTGCACCTGCACACAAAGCAAAACCGATTAAGGATACAATCAAAGCATTAGGCTGGGAGCTGCTACCCCACCCGCCGTATTCACCAGGCCTGGCGCCTACCGACTACTATTTGTTTTCATCGATGGAACACACATTGGCTGAGCAGCATTTTGTTTCCTACAAAGAAGTCGAAAATTGTATGACAAATTTGCTTCAAAGGCGAACAGTCTTATTGGCGTGGAATTCACAAATTGCCTGACCAATACTTTCAATAAAATGTTACTTTCCCATGAAAAAAAACGCTCATTTCATACCGGTATATCTGGTATATTATGAAAAGGCTTTCTAAGTTTGATAAAAATGAAAAAAGTTTTAAAAAAGAATTCATTCATAAAATAGCTCCCCTACAAAACTCATATATCTCATCCCCAAAAAAGGATTATTTTGTTTCTCATTAATTATTACCAAAAGTACGGTGTTTGTTTCATTATATTCAAATATGAAAAAGTATCCCATTAAAAATTGACTATATAATGCCGATAAATTAGCAAATAAACTAGGATTTCACTTACTAAGCTTTATGTACTTTATTGCCCCTCCTCTAGCAAAAAAAAATGTTAAAAAATTTCTTTGAAAAAATCACCATAAAAAGGATTTTTACTCAAACAACTTTAACCCAAATAATCCTTTTGTTAATTTATGAAAAAATTGTCCCAAAAATATGCCGAATCTTTATTTTAAGCCATTTTTTTTCTAACTTTTAAATATTTCAACAAATAATAAGCAGCACAAGAAAAAATATGCAAATTGAGAAACGGCCTTAAAAATAAAAATAAATTTTTGGGGCCAAAAAAAAAAAAAAATATTTCGTCAAGGAATTATTTGCCACTGAAAACTGACAAAAAGAATTATTTTGTTGACTTAAGGAATATACGTGAAGGGTCATTTTGGAAACGAGGGTGTTTAAAAGCCGAAAAAAAAGTAACGACAATTTTAATGAGCAATTGCTACCATAACCCACCCCCCAACACTACTCCACTTTAACAGAAAAAAATATCGAATCACTTAACAAACCAAGCCAATGATGCGGGGATTTAAATAAACAGTTACGCTGATTTAATTTTCGTTTTTTCAACTTCTTTAGTTCTTTTCTTTCCATTCCTTCATTTTTTCTTTATTTTTTTCCTATATTGTTTGTTAGTGTTGTTGTAGCAATAACGTCTAAGACTTTTTTGTCTTCTTTTTTTTTTTGTTAATTTGAAAAAGAACAAAATGGAAAAATAAACGTCAAAAGCCTACTCAGTGACACAAAGTGACGTAAATCTTCTTGTTACAGTTGATTTGATTTTAAAAATGAAAAAAAGATCCAAATTATCTCTCAGTTTTTCTTCGAAAATTTTATTTTTTTGTATTTTTTCTCTTACATTTAATTGGCAGCAAATCACTGGCACAATCATTTCGCTTTCTTTTCTCTTTTTCGTCTTCACTTACCTCTCCCACTACGTCCGACAAAACGTAAATCATTAAACTTGGCCACTTGATTTTTCATTACGGCCGTACAGTTACGCAATTCACCACAAAAGTTTTCATCGTTACCGGCACGTATCGTTACAATCGTGCCATCCATCACTTCACCCAGCGCTAAAACTTTAAAGGCAATCGGTAATGTTTTATTTGAACGCCAATGTGTGGGCAATGTTGTGCAGACCTGGAATGGAGAAATATTTTAATTTTTTTTAATTTAATTTCTTATAAGAATAGACAAAATTTATTAGAGGGTTGCTATTTATATTTAGAGAAAATGGGATTTTTCTAGTATACTCGCAAAGGATCAGTTAAAGTCATTTCGCTGATATCGGGGTGATTTTTTTGCAATCTTATTATTGGCAGTTCAACTGTTTTCGTGTAACATGTGACTGTCAATCATGTTCAGTTTGGTCTATAATTTAACCATAAATCCACTGTTTTATTATCAAAAATCATACGCTTTTATCGCAAAATTGAGTTCAGCGACGAAGCTCATTTCTGGTTTAATGGATAAATGTGAACAAGCCAAATTGCCGTATTTGTTGTGAAGAGCAGCCAGAAGCATTGCAAAAACTGCCAATGTATCCCAAAAAATATACTGTTTGGTGTGGCTTATTGACCGGTGGCATCATTGGACCACACTTTTTCAAAGACGACAGAGACAGGAACATTAATGTAAATGACGAGCGCTACTGAGCGATGATTACAAATTTTTTTTTTGCCCAAAATGGAAGAGCTGGCTGAAATGTGATTTCAATAAGACGATGCCACATGCCACACAGCACGCGAAACAATGACCTAATTTAGAGGCAAGTTCGATGAACAGTTTAATTCACGCATGTGGCCGGTCAATTGGCCGACTAGATCGTGCGATTTAACGCCTTTAGACTATTTTTTTCGGGGTCATATTAAGGCCCATTTCTATATGAACAAGCTCGCAATGGTTGACGCACTGGAAGACAACTTTGAAGAATTTATTCGTAAAATACCGGCCGATATGAACCATTTGAGGCCTAGCCGCAATCAACATTTAGATGAAATTCATTTTTAAATATTGAATTATATAGATCGTTATAAAAAAAAAATTTCTCAACTTTTTTTTAAATCAAATCCAAAAGCTCTTAAAAAATTACCCGATATTATTACTGAGCATTGCTTGATAATGTGATTGGCCGAGCACATGAGTTTCGTAAGTAATGTTTTATAAAGAATTTCTCGAAATAAGAGTTCAAGGTGATCGCTCTATAGTATATCATGCGAGGTACTACACAAAAATATAGAGAATAGCTGGACTGGGTTTTTATGTTACAAAAGTCAAATAGAATATCAATGCAATACTTTTGGTCATTTCTGAATAAGTATGTCTATATGAATCGAGTACTCATTTAAGAATCTTGAGAATGTTGCAAGTAAATTTCTTCAAAGACTTATGCCATGTTCATACTAACAACTACATGTTTTCGTAATTCGTGTTTTTACTTATAATGCAAAATCCAATTATAAGCCGAATAACATAATTCTCCATACAAAATTTAAAAAGCAAATTACTTAAATTGTAGGTAATGCGGTTTTACCGGCAGATACAAATCAATACGATCTTTTATTTTTATCAAGAAAAAAAAAAGAGGCACCAACAAAGCGAATAACGGAGGTGACATGTGAACGGGATAATTCGTATGAGTAAGCCCAATAGCGAACAAAGTAATTTGCTGTCTCGTGTGAATATGCTATCTGGTCCGCCATCTAACATTTTTTTTTTCAACTACTGCTTTTTTTGTGAATGGTAATACTTAGCTCATGTCTGATTTAACAGATAATTAGTTTCATCCTTCCGCTGAACGAATATGGTTGTGTATACGCTTGAACAACGCTGGGAAATATTGCGACATTATTTTGATCGATCGACTTATAGAAGATGCTGATTTTGCCAACAAAAAATCATCTTTTCAGATGAAGCTCATTTTGATCTTGGCGGGTATGTAAACAAGCAAAATTGTCGCATTTGGGGCACAGAAAACCCGCACGCATACATTGAAAAGACGAGTTACTGTTTGGTGCGGATTTCGGTCCAAAGGCATAATTGGGCCATGTTTCTTCGAAAATGAGCAAGGAGTGGCCGTTACAGTCAATGGCGATTGTTATCGGGCCATGTTGAACGAATTTTTGTTCACAAAAATTGAAAAGGAGGATATTAGCAACATTTGGTTTCAACTGTACGGCGCTACGTGCCACAAAGCCGAAGCTACACTCGATGTTTTGCGCCCTGTTTTTGAAGGTCGCATTTTCAGCCGCAGAGCTGATGTCGTTTGGCCACCCCTGAGCTACGATTTGACACCGTTGGACTATTATTTGTAGGGTGCTGTCAAAGATAAGTGTTACGTCAACAAGCCAGAGACAATTGACGCTTTAAAGTTCAATATTCGTTAAGCCTTTGGTGAAATAAAGCTGCACATAATCGATAATGTGCTTAAAAATTGGACCGATCGTGTAGGCTACTGCATGGCCAGCCGAGTCAGCCATTTGAATGAAATTATTTTCCATTATTAACCGAATGGATTGTACTTTCAAATAAAAAAAGATATTTGAGAAAATATTCAGTAGTGTTTTATAGCATTTTCAAAAAAATAAAATAAAATTATTTGACGGACCCTTTATTATGCCGCATTGTGTCCAACCAATCAAAGCTAAGTTAACCTTACTATCAAATCACATTCAAAAGGAAATGCTAAAATAGTACTTATTCTGGCAGACAACTTATGCAATAGAAGTACCTATACATCAATGATTTGCAAAATGATATTTGCGGAAAGCATTCATTTTTCGTTTTCATATCGAGACATTATTCTCAGAATCTTAAACGGAAAAAATGATGGCTTAATCTGTGATAACCATCAACTTCGACTGCAAAACCAGATGGATCCGGCAAGAAGAAGTTGGGAAGATGGCAGGTGGGACTATAAAGGTGTGGGGTACCACGAGCTCCTAAAACGTAGTAATACCTTTAATACAGTTTGCTACCGACAACAAATGATCAATTTGAACTATGCATTGTTTGGTTCGGGATACAATCAAAGGCTGGGAGCTGCTACCCCACCCTCCGTATCCACCAGAATTGGCTCCGACTACTATTTGTTTTCATCAATGGGTCACGCATTGGCGGAACAGCACTTCGATTCCTACGAGAAAGTCAAAAATTTAGTGACTAATTGGTTTGCTTCAAAAGACAAACAGTTTTATTGACGTGGACTCCACAAATTGCTTGAAAGATAGGAAAAATTTGTAGCCTAAACTTTGAATCAAAAGTATTTTATTTTTCCATTAAAACTTCGTGTCATATCATACCGGTACACCTGAAATAGACAAAGAAATCTAAACTTTGTAAAGGGTGTTTCTTTAGGTGTATAGAACTTTGAAATCGTATAGAACAAAGATGCATTCTTTGTTCGGAAGATAATCTTCTGTCATTATAATTTAAATATGATTTCTGGCATATGACCGCCACGGCTAAATCAGACGTAGTCCAATCTGGAGGTACAATTTTTGATGAATTTTTCCAACATTTGTGGCCATATATTGACAATAACGCGGCGAATTTTGTCCTCCAAGTGGTTAATCGTTTTGGGCTTATCGGCGTAGACTAGCGACTTCACATATTCCCATAGAAAATAGTCTAGCGGCCTTAAATCGACCGATATTGGAGGCAAATTCACGGGTCCGAAACGTGAAACTATGCGGTTACCAAACGTTTCCTTCAATAAATCAATTGTAGCACGAGCTGTGTGACACGTTGAGCTACCTTGTCGCTCCTGAACATCATGCAGTCAGTAATAATGGCTTCACAGCGGTCACCATTGATTGTAACGTTCTGACCAGCATCGTTTTTAAAGAATTACGTACCAGTTATTTCATAATATCATACACTTGAGGATTATCATCACTCCAAATGCGGCAGTTTTGCTTATTGACGTATCCATTCAGACAAAAGTGAGCTTCATCGCTAAACAAATTTCGCTTATGAAAATCGGGATCAACAGAAATCTTTTTTGGGGCCCATTTGGCCCATTTGACCCATTTAGAAGCGTTCTTCAGGCGTCAGACTAAACACAAATGGCGTTATGTGCGTGGCACTACCCAGTTGAAACCCAGAGAAATACTGTAAAAATTTCAAGAAAATCGTTTAATCCGTTGAGCTGTTCATCAGGCATAAACAAACAATCGAACAAACAAGCCAACAAACACACAAACACACTTTCATTTTTATATATCATATATGATGAATAGAAGTACTAGAATAACACTAAAGTTTGAGCATAGAGCCTAAAAAACTATGTTGAGAACCGAAACACATCGAGCATCAACAAACTTTTTTTTCCAAATCTTATCTTTACGTAAAGAACAATAAATAAAAAAAATGTATTCAGAAGACCCCTAATAATCATTTTGTTAATTATCACTTAAAACTTAAAAACCTTTACACCTCCCTTTAACTTACAATATGTGGTGAACCAGTCTTAACAAGTTCTCCCGGGTGTTCAGCCAACAAAACATCTACTGTTCGTTCAATAAGATTTTCAGGTGTTAAGTAAGGACTCGTATCTACGGGTTTTTTAGTTGTAGCAGCATCTTTGCTACTGCTATTATTGTGTGTGGCACTTGAATTGTTGTTATTTGTCTCACTATTTGAGTGACGGTTACTGGAACCTTTTTTACTGTGTGTTGCATTCGTGGTAGTAGAACTTACTTCACTGGTGATGTGCATTTTGACAAATATTTTTTTTATAAAAATTTATTTTATTTTTTTATTTTACTAATTAAAGCACTTTAACACTTATAAATAACACATCATAGCTAAATATTTAAAAAATATTAAAAATAATATTAAAAATAATATTAAAAATAATATTTTTTTTATAGATAAAGCTTTCAACTGTTGTTACATTACACCTATTGGTGTTTGTTTTCTTTTCGAAATCTTCTTTAATTTATTTTTAAATTTAAAAAATTTATTTTCATTTCACTTTTGCTTCTATTATTTTCTGTTTTTTACTTTATAAATAGAAAAAAACGTCGTCCTTTCTTTGCCAACTATGACTGGCGATTAAATTCATTTTTATTGAGATTTTTTATTTTTGTTGATTAAAATATTAAAACAATGGCGAAAAACTGACTTTTTAATTTTTTTATTTTTATTTTTTATTTCGCATTTTTTTATTTATTTATTTATTTTTTTTTTTTTTTGAACACGACAATTGTTTAAACAACTCCGATGAAAATTGGCCAGAAACATAAGAATTCAAGTTAATCATACTTTTCATACATTCATATATCCACACGCACACTCACATACATACAAACTTTATTTTAAATCGAAAAACAAAAATAAAAAAACGATGTCAGCCAACACACATCACACATCTGTTTCCTGTTTAATACACCAAAAAATATCCTGTTAACTGTATGCGTGCGGTGTATCATAATTTCGATGTTTGTTAAGCACAAAAGAGGGGTCCTTCTATTTATTAATTTTTTTATTGATGTAGTTGTGTTGACCGTTTTTTATTTATTTATTCATTATGATTTCGATAAGCAGTTTTTTTAACACAATTTGTTCACAATTGTCGCTTAATTTTTTTTATAATTTTTCATTACAATTTCCGCTGATTTTTTAAAATTTTTTTCTATTCTGTTTGAAAAAAAAATGGCTCATGAAGTAATTTATACCGTAAACGTACAGTAATTTAAACCTAAGCTGGCTAACACTTAGGCGTATGAGTTATAATATCCTTTTATTTTTTATTAATAATACATCAGCGAGTGATTTTACGTATATCTTATATCGGGTGTTTTTTTTACAGTTACACAAGTTTATGTCATAATAAAAAAAGGAATATACACTGGTGGCCAGCTACTTAGGAACAACAATTTGAAATGCTGAGGATTTTTGAAGTTAGGCGACCATAGAGCATCCAAAAAATATATTGAATATCAAAGGTATTTTTGCTAGTTGTGTAGTGTTATAAAGCTGAAGTAACGTTTGCTAGAAAGTCTAAGCAAAATATTGTTACGAAAATAAGGTTGGGCATCACAGCGTTTATTACATCGCTAAAATAAATAAACGAAAGCTGCAAGAACAACTATACGGGCTGTTTACAAATAACCAACTCTACAACAACAACTATTAGCAGAGACAAAGTAAATAAAAATAACACGGCAACAACAATAATTAAGCAGCAAAGAAAACAAGTAACAGACAATAAACAAGCAACAACAAATACTAAGAGTTGAAAGAGGTAGATGTTAACATACGCATGGCTACAACAGAACTAAAAAGAAATTAAAAGAAAGAAATGGAATCTACCTGAAATATCGAGAGGTTCGAGAGCTTTCGATGTATTGATTACTCAGCCATATAAAAAGCAAATCGATGCAAACAGCAATCAGTTTAAGTAAAGTCAACTTAGCGAGTGCAGTTGGTGTGAAGAGGGTTTAGAAGGAGTAAGCTCGTAAAGTGAATCGTAAAGTAAAAAACCAGTTTAGTTGGCGCGCTAACTCAGTAAAGAGAGTTAAGTGTGAATAACTTCTGGTTGAAAAGGTTGTGATCGATCGTAAGTTATAGGTACGATCGCGTTGGAAAATCTTTAGGAAAAAAGATCTGTCTCGTGAAGTGAATCGTGAAGTAAAAAACCAGTTTAGTTGGCGCACTAACTCAGTAAAGAGAGTCGAGTGTGAATAACCTCTGGTTGAAAAGGTTGTGATCGAACCTAAGTTATAGGTACGATCGGTTTGGAAGATCTTTAGGAAGAAAGATCTGTCTCGTGAAGTGAATCGTGAAGTAAAAAACCAGTTTAGTTAGCGCGCTAACTCAGTAAAGAGAGTCAAGTGTGAATAACCTCTGGTTGAAAAGGTTGTGATCGATCCTAAGTTATAGGTACGATCGGGTTGGAAAATCTTTAGGAAAAAAGATCTGTCTCGTGAAGTGAATCGTGAAGTAAAAAACCAGTTTAGTTGGAGCGCCAACTCAGTAAAGAGAGTCAAGTGTGAATAACCTCTGGTTGAAAAGGCTGTGATCGAACCTAAGTTATACGTACGATCGGGTTGGAAGATCTTTAGGAAAAAAGATCTGTCTCGTGAAGTGAATCGTGAAGTAAAAAACCAGTTTAGTTGGCGCACTAACTCAGTAAAGAGAGTTAAGTATGAATAACCTCTGGTTTAAAAGGTTGTGATCGAACCTAAGTTATACATACGATCGGGTTGGAAGATCTTTAGTAAGAAAGATCTGTCGAGTAATTGTTGTTGTTTACAAAGTTGTAAACAGACAGAGTAATTAAGAATAAAAATTGTTATTGCCTGTAAAAAGATTACAAGCAGTGGTGCACATAACTGTGTTGAATAAAGGATTTTTAATTAAAACCAAACACAAAATTTTGTTTTATTTTAACTACAATCTACAAACTCATAAAAACAGGTTTTTAAAAAGGTAAAAACGTAACAATATGTTTCCATACAATGGGAAGACTATGCCATTCAAAAATGGCATTTTAAGGCAAATTCGAATCAAATTTAACTGACTGCAGCCTTCTTTTTTTCTCACAAGTAATAAAAATCAATTTAAAAACATATTTTTCAAAATATGCACATTATTAGAAACCCTGTGGTATAGTAAGTTTTTTTGTATGCCCTTTTACGGTATTACATAGAATCTAACTCCCACTCTAAGAAGAAATTTCAATTGTATAATAACGCCAGTTAAACTCTATGAATGATGATGACAATTATTATCAACCAAAACCACACAGAAAAATTCCACCAAAAAAACCCCGTTTAAACAAAAGTTTAACCTCAAAAAAAATAAATAAAAAAATAAAAAAAAGCGAAAAATTAAACTAAAAGCACTTCATCATTAACTCATATGAGTGGGTAACAAATAAAGCAAATGCACTGATTACGTTGCTACTGTTGATGATGATAAAGTCGATTCTTAAATGACAAATTTTGTTCATAAGGACAATGAGAAGGAAGTCTACAAAGCGCACACAATTTACCAATAAAATTGCAAACAAATGGTACCAAATGCTACTGTGCTTGTGATGAAACAATTTTAAAGGCTCAGCCTCATTTCTGTTATGGAAAAAAAAACACATTTTTTTGTTTTTATAAAAAAAATAATATTTTTTTATATAAAAAATAAAACGCGAAATATAAAACTTTAACTTCCGTTTGTTTTGCCTCTGTTTTTTAGAGCTTTTTTATTGAAAACAAATTTTTTTATAAAAAAATCATCAGATAAAATAAAAAACAAACAAAATTGTTGGCCATATTGTGTGCACACTGGTCACGGCTAATAAACACACGTTAATACATACAAACACATATGTTATCAGTTTGAATTGAAAAATCTTGTTTAATAAAAAGTATAAATCTACCAAAATAGTAAAAAAGTGAAGCTAAGGGCTTTCGATAAGTAGACTTTTTAATACCCTACGCCTGTGAGAAGAGCGCATCAGCAGAGGATAGCAATCACGGCTGTGAATATTTGTGGTTTAAAGACATCAGATACACCGAAATACATATTATGCGGAGTCTTTGATAGATTTAGATGGCAGAGTGTAGGAAAACACAAGGCTTCAATGGGGGAAATGTTTAAAGGTTTCAGACTTGCCGAAGTTAATTAAAAAAGCAGCATATCTGTTAAACAAACTGCAGACTGGAAGGTACAAACAAGGAATGCTATAGATCGCACTGTCCTGCAATTGTAGCCGGTCTAAATTTTTATTATAATCAAATTACCCTACGCTGTTGGTAAAGAACAAATTTATTAAGCCCATAAGTACGCTATCGACCTCGACTACCATATAAGATGCCCTTCTCTGTGAAGTATTTTTGAATATAATAAAACCTAAAAATTGGGGTTTTTTTTGTTAATTTTTGAATTGAAATTTTCTTTATTGAAAATCAATTTCAATCAAGTACATCCCTTCAGTTTTTAATCATGGCCTTCTATCGTTTTTCGAGTGCTTTCATAAATTCAGTGGCTTACTTCCGAAAGACTTGAAAAAGTGCTTTAAAGCGGTTTTTTGGTTTTCAAGTTTATTATCAACGAAAAAGTTTTGCAGATATCGAGATAAACGATGGTCAGACCAGTGAAATATTCGGACTATATGCTACTCAGTTAATTAGTTAGTTACGACGGGTAGCCAGACACGTCCAGCTCACCTGGGTCCAGTATTGATCCCACTGTGATACACATCAGTAATCCAGAAAATGGACAACCTATATGTCCGCGTCCAGGTGCGATTCGAATCAACCAGGCGCATGTACAAAAGAAGAGATCTTGCCGATATTCACACCGGCCAGATCCGACAAGCCATCCAGAAACGGACTGCCAAGGAAAGCAGTCCTAATGTCCGAAAGACTCGGGCACTGGCATAGGAAGTGCTCGAGAGTCTCCTCTTCCTCCTCATCCTGGCAACCCCTACAATAGTCATTGAACTGCAGACCCAATCTCTTAGCGTGCGCACCAGCCACTTAGTGCCCAGTAATCACAGCCACAAGAGTTTGCAGCCTAAGTCGCGGCACCCCTATAATAGACTCCGAGCGATCCCGATCATTTAGCGGCCAGATTTGCCTCGACACAGAGCACGTTGGTTCATCATCCCACCGTAGCTGTACCCTACTCAACATATACCGCATGATCATAAGTCTTCAAGAGGGGAGTGGCATCCCAACAAAGTGGTCAATCTCCTCATTTCTGAGGAAAGAGCCAGCCATCGCAAGTCCGTCCACCACACAGTTACCCCGGTTGTCCGAGTGACCCCTTACCCAGATAATTTCCAGATCTGAATGTCTCGCCATCTCTTTGAGAGATGCCCGGCATTCACACACCAGTCGCGATGTCGAGTAGACACCGCAGCCTGATAACAGATCCGGATATCACTGTCATATACGCCGTAGTACATCAACCAGCCCGCTGCTCTATTTATCGCGGAGACCTCCGCCTGTAAGACACTGCAGTGCTCCGGCAGTTTAAAGGACTCCTTCACCCCGTATACAGGAATAGAGATGCCGCCCCCAACCACTTCCGAGGATTTTGATCCATCCGTGTAGATCTCAACAGTACCGTGTCCATTTACCGGTTCTGGTGAGATGCACACGGAGAACATTCTATCCAGGTAGGGTTTGGGTGTGCAGTAATCTATCCCCTCAGGAATCGTATCCAAATACCTAAAGATGGCCACATGCCCGTAGACCTTGTCCGACCATGCCCCTACCATCCTCAACCTTGTCGCAGACATGCCTGCCATCTGCCTAGCCATCAGGTCCGCTGAAAGCTAGTTCAACAGTACAAATAAGGCCCTCGAAGGAGTGGACCTGAGCGCACCCGTAATCATCAGTGTTGCACTTCGCAGAACCCTATCAAAGAGCCTGCAACGGACTATATTGTAAGTGCATTAAAACTTTTCATCCAAGTGCAAACATCAATGATGTGTGTAGTCTATCATTTTCATAAAAGAAAACCACACATTCCTTCGGCCAATTCTATCCTCTTCAAATGATTGAGTTTAGAGCAATAGAGATTAGAATTAAACATTTTGAAACGTTTGAGCAGCTTATAATGAAACATGTTCTTTCAATCCCATTAACTACTCAACTAAACCGTGTTTATCGTCTTTTGTCCTTTAACTATCTGACTTAAAAATGAGACGATTTCGTTGTTCTTCAGCAGCATTTCACTGCTGATAATAAAACACCCAAATATTCAGCTCATTTGAGTAGGCAAACTATCATGTGGTTAAAATTAAATGTTATCTGTTGAGAACTTGCTGCTTATCTTGTTTTATCAGCTGAAAAATTTTATTTAATTTTTCAATGACAGATCGAGTAGAATGAAGTTCATTCTTGACATCGAAATTTATGCAACACAATCAAACTAGTTCTAGCTTCGGCATTTAACTGACAATCGTTTGGCAACTTGTGCGATATGAGGCAAAAGAACAACTAAATCACACCTTTGCATTCCGGCCGTTTTTCTCATAAGGCACGATTCAAACGAAGTAATTTCAGTCAGCTTTAGCAGCCCGTAGTACCAAACACCTCCTTGATCCGACCAAGAGGGTAAAATTGCACCATAAATACTAAAACAATGTAATTTTACTAACAAATAAAAAATATTGTCGAATTGAATGAAATTAAGAAGCAGTTATAAAACCGATCAAAAATTTTATAAAACCCAGTGGATTGAATTTAAAACAAAAAAAGCCCTGGTTTCGTGCTCGAAGTTTGCTCTTATTCTTATCAATACTAACAATAATTCTAACAAATCTCATAAAAACTATGCCAATACGATGAGCGGAGGCCATAAAAAAAACAAAGTTCATTACACAAAGTACTAAAAAATGCTTAAGTTTCTAACAGCTACTCAAGGAACTCATTTCGTTTATGTTGTATTACTTGGTGGAGAATGAAATTAAAGGTTTGTTGTTATAGTTAAAATTTAGGTGCCTAAGATAACAAAAATTAAATGTTTTACTTTGAATAAATCTATTATTAATATACGAGTCCTTAATTGCCTCGACAAGAAAATTTGCTTAGATTTCGAGCAGAACTGAATGTAAATTTATGCACCACGTATTTAATAGTGTGTGTGTCACTGTGGTATATTAGGTAAGAAACCACCTTCCAACCAAGAAGTCCTCGGTTCAATCCCAGGCCACACCGTCAGACAATTTTCAACAACGATATCACCTCACAACATTACTGACTGACATTACGACTGGTTATGCGTATTTACGCTGTGAAAAACTTCACTAACTAATATATCTGCCGTTCGGAACCGGCGTTTGTGAGTTTATGGGCTTTCAACGAGTCTAGTTGATCATTCTCTGTATAATAAAATCAATATTTATTTACAGAAGATGAGAAAAGGTTATGTTTGCCCATGAGGGCATATTTTTCGATCTACCTTGGTTTTTACATTCTTTGTGAGACGTTCAAAGTTGCCATATATACAAAAATAATAATTAAATTTATATAAATACTCGTAGTTAAACGATGAGCATATTTTCAATAAAAAGAATATACAAACGTATACAAATTATCCTTATTTAAATTAACCGGTTATTCGTGTTAAATCAACCGGTTTATTCGGTATTCGAACAATGAAGATTTTGAAAAAACCGTATTCGACAAAACGAAAAAAACCGCTTAAAAACTGTCGAATAATAACCGTCCGATCTCTCTAGTTATGACACTGTTGCAATAAATGAGAGATATATGTCTAAGAAAAAGATATACATCGGGCCTGATATAAAGAACAGCGAGAATAATATCAAATTAATCCATGACTCCAAGCAATATCATTCCGCACTGGCTGGACTAAAATTTTGCCGTTAAATGGTTGAAACCCAATTAAAATCAACCACACAGTGCGTTGTCTCATAAACAAAAATCAAATAATCACTCATCATGGATTTTAATAAAATATATAAATTTTTTGAAAGGTAATAATTCGCTGCATAAAATATTGAACATTTTTTATTCGGCTACTTCTCTATATTGGCGCAAGAGGGCGCTATACTCAACTAATTTTTAATAAAAAATACTACGTAAAAAAATTTATTTTCGGCGCTTCAGAAAAATAGCTGTAAAAACCTTATTGTTTAAAGAAATTTGTAGGAGCTTGGTTTTTTAATTACTTTATAATGTTATTAAACAATAAATAGAATAGTTTTAAATATTATTTACTGTTTTTATTATTTGTTCTACTTTGAAAAACGCATTTATGCAATAAAAGGTTTAAATTTACCAAACTTTGAAGGAGTATTAAGAAAATATATATATAAATAGATATTCTTTTATTTCGATTTTCGAAACTATCTAATACGTACTATTAAATAAAATTAATAGAATCAACTTTGTCCTACAACTTAAAAATATTTTGAAATTTAAAAAATTTTTAATTTTGAAAATTTTTCATAAATTTTACTGATTTTCAATAGCTTAAGGCAAATAAAAGATTAAAACTTATTTGGATTATCAATTTAAATGTGATATATTAACTCACAAATAATAAAAATTATTAATTAAACTCAAAATTTGCAAAATTTCAACATCGAATATCGAATATGCCAGATTGCAATACATTTTTAAATTTTAAATTTAAATCCACAAAAGTGTTGTTATTTCGAATTTATTTATTATCATCAGTAATTAACACAACTCTATGCTACAGCAAAACCTTATTTTATTAAACAAAAATGTAAATAAAAAACTTACTTAAGATAGGTTTTTTTTGTTTTAAGTGTAAGTAGGCGGTGGGAGTGTCCATTGTTCTATTTTGTCAAAATTTCGCTTATATTTACATATATTTAGTGCCAAAAAATGTCTGTACGAAATATCATTTATCTACAACGACTCCTTCTATTTGAGTCCATTCGCCCTATGGGATCGACGCACTATACGCCAGGCTCGTCTGTAACCTAATTCTACGTCGTTTTAAATTCTTTAAATATTTTAAACGAAAACTGTAGTTTAACTAAAAATTTCGGCTTTTAAAACTATTTTTCTTTTAAACCCTAACGATCTAAAAAGTCATCTAATGCTACCACATTGTGCCCGTACGATTAAAAAGAGCTTATGTTTGATGGGCTTTAAAAAGAACAAAGTGAATGAAAATTGTGAGAGTTGGTAAATTAACAGTTGCGGAAAATGGTTGACCGACAAATAATATAACAAAAAATTAAAAAAAGCAATACAACAAAAATTTACTAACAAGCACACACACAAACAAAAAAAATAATAAAAATAAAAAACAAATTCATCATCATGCTCATCGTATACAACGAGTATTTACACCACCCATTTAAAGGCTGAAGTAGTACATAGCCTTTGCGACTGTTTATTTAACGTTTAATTTTATTTATAAGTGTATTTATATAAATAACAGTTTGAAATGTTTTTTTTATTATTTTTCTAACTCAAATAATTATTTATTTTTTAATAGTCTACTTATAATCGTAGTTTTTTAATATTAAAAAAGTTTATTAAAAACCAATACAAATAAAGAACTTAGAACTGCGCTGCTTTATTGTAAACGTCTTCCCTTTTCTATTATTCATCATCATTTAATCAATGTTGCAACAAATTAATAATGTTGCAACAATTTTCAATTTTTTTCTCGCATTGTTCAATTATTCAACTGATCATTTATGCCACAAAGATTATTGATAGAAGCACATATACACACAAACACACACACACACATTATTTTAATATGATTTTTACGATTTTCTTTTTTTTTTTTCATTCTCTCTCATTCAATCTCATTTTGATTTCTTTTTTTTTAATTTTTGTTTTCCCATTATTACCGCATATGTGGTAGTGCGGTTTATAATGCACAATAAAATATTAAACAAATACTCAGGCACACACATATCCATACACTCACTTACAAATACAAGTAAATTATAAACAAATAGTTGCATAAATGCATTGCTAATAGTAAATTAAACTTTAAACACATTTTAGACCAACAATAACAGTAAACGAGAAAAAACAAATAAAAAATTAAATACCAAGTCAATCATATTATCAGTCCGTTAATAAATGGTAAGAGATTTGTAAAGAAATTTTTTTTTAATAGTCACGAAAACTATATAAGGTCTCGCATTCAAAAGAATAACGGTCATATACAAAAAAAATCTAAAAGTAAACTTCAAGTGCGCTTCAGTTACCACCAGGATTGGCAAAAACCCGGCCTTTTTTTAAACCCAACCCACGAAAACTATATAAGCTCTCGTATTTAAAAGAATAACGGTCATATAAAAAAAAATCTAAAAGTAAACTTCAAATGCGCTTCAGTTACCACCAGGGTTGGCAAAAACCCGGGTTTTTTTAAACTCAACCCACGAAAACTATATAAGGTCTCGTATTCAAAAGAATAACGGTCATATACAAAAAAAATCTAAAAGTAAACTTCAAGTGCGCTTCAGTTACCACCAGGATTGGCAAAAACCCGGCCTTTTTTTAAACCCAACCCACGAAAACTATATAAGCTCTCGTATTTAAAAGAATAACGGTCATATAAAAAAAATCTAAAAGTAAACTTCAAATGCGCTTCAGTAACCACCAGGGTTGGCAGAAACCCGGGTTTTTTAAACCCAACTGACGAAAACTATATAAGGTCTCGTATTTAAAAGAATTGCGGTCATATGCAAAAAAATCTGAAAGTAAACTTAAAGTGCGCTTTAGTCACCACGAGGGTTAGCAAAAACTCGAGTTTGTTTTTAAAAACCCAACCCACCGGGTTTTATTGGGGTTTTTGATGGGTTTTTTGGATTTTATAACTGCTTCCAAATTTCGTTCAAGTCGACAATAGTTTTTGCCTGTTTATACAATCACGTTATTTTAGTATTTATGATGCAATTTTGCACTCTTGATGGGATCCAGGCGTCATCGTGTACTAAATATTAGCTGCTAAAACTGGCTGATCAAAGCAGAATGCAATTACTTCGTTTGAATGCTGCTTTATGAGATAAACGGCGCTATATAAAGACAAACATGATTAAGTTATTCTTTTGCATGATAGTATCCGATTTCATGTCAGAAAAGTTTCAAAACAATTATTAGAAACGATCAAATGTCTCCTAACATTGCTCCGTTGGCTGTTGCGACAAAAACAATACACTTACACCTCCTATACAGGCTTTCTTTATATGGTTTCGCTATAAGGACTGTTTGTATTATGGAATACATTCGCTTTCAATACAATTTACATCGTTCTACGATTAAAAAAACGTGGATTCTTAGTTTTTTTTTTTAATGTAAGAAACAAACGCAAAACATATTCATCTCATTTAAAGGCATTTCGATTTATGCGACCACTCATATATTTGACATGCTTTGACCAGGTCAAGGTGTTATTAAAGTAAATGCCCAGCCATTTCTTTAATGTTCAAACATTTGGATTTTGTGGGATTAATTCTGAGGGTGTTAGCAGTAGCCCACTCATACACACGATGCAACTTTTCATTCAAAGTTCTCACACATTGCGAAATACACGCAACGTCACAACTAATGTAAAGTTGTGCGTCATCGGCATACATTCTAATTCTACAATACTGAAGTTTGCTCGGGAGATCATTTACATATAACCAAAATAATAGGGGACCCAGAATTGAACCCTGAAGAACACCTTGACCGAGAGGAAGAGAGTCTGATTTAGAAGCATCTGTTTCAACAAATTGAAGTCTGTCTGTCAAATAAGAACGCAACAGACCAGTAGCAGTGCAAAATATCATAATTAATGGTGTCAGAAGCCTTCGAGTGATCAAGAGGCACTAGAAACATAACCTTGCCACGATCAACTTGTTGTCTTATGTCCTCCGCAACATCTATGAGGGCGGTTGTACAGCTGTTATTTCTCCGAAAACCAGATTGAAAATTTGTAAGAATATCATTGACTTCAAGGTATTGAGTCACTTGATTATAAATCAGTCCCTCAAAAACCTTAGCTATCGGTCTATATTCAAAGTTAGATTTTTTAATTGGAATCATCCTCGAAAGTTTCTATATTTTAGGTTAAAAGTTAGTAGTCAAAATCTTGTTGAAAATAGATGTAATAACGGGAAGATGTTGTGGTACAAGGAAATCGCGAATCAATGCCATCAACCCCAATTACATTAGACTCATGTTGGGTTACATAAATAAAATAAAAATTATCGTTGGAAGCATCATCCGAGAATCTGTAATAGTTGGCGGTGGGTCTAACCCATCTCCCATTTGCATCTTCTTCACAACAATCCTGATTGCTAGATTTACTGATACCAATTTCACGAATAGTTCACCAGATACTCCTCGAGCCAATTGCGGTGAAAAACTTATTTGCAAAAAAGTCAGACGTAGCTTTCCTTATCAACCTGTTCGTTATTCGCCTTGAGTTACGGTACGACTCTTGCAATTCGGGAGTATATACAATCTCTTATGTTGATCGCCTGTTTAATTTCCTGAGCAAACCAAGGCTTGTTGCGCGCATGCAAAGACGTTGTTCTCAAAGGAAATTGTAAGATCGTATAAGTGGTTCAAATTATGCTGTAAAAACGTCACCTGTTCGTCCACAGAAATAAAGTTGTATATCATACTCCAGTCAATATTGTCAAATTCGCGTTCCAAAATATCTCTATCAAGACTTCTAAAATCGCGGTAACTAATAACCCGCGGAAGTATCCGTAATTGAAAATCATCAGTGATAAAGATAAGGTGAAGGCGCGAAAAACAGGAGGCCGTTAGGTAGTCATGCATATGAATCAACGTTACTGTGAGTAGGAATGATTTTGAATGGTATGTATTCACTTATACTTATTGACTGATTATATGAGTAGCAAAAGCGATTCATTGTCACAATTTAAGTTTTCTCTTTTTAAGGTTAAATTTATAACTCACTATGAAACAATTTAAGCTTTATAGGGCAGTAATTCACTATTCAAAAGTGCTCCAAAACATAATTTAAAAAAAAATTATTTTCAAGTGTGTAAGCTTAACTCCAATTTATTCGTTATCCACTATTAATTTATTAACCCGAAATAACACACGCTTACCATATGGTAAAGCATAATATGCCATTACATTAACACGATTAAATACAAAATTACAATTAAAAAACATTTGTGGCGTGTCAAAAATAGCGGGTCCGCCATCTAACGATTTTTTTTTTTTTTTTTTTTGTCAACTAGTGCTTACTTAGTGAATGGTAACACTTAGCTCATGTCCGATTTGACTGATAATTAGTTTTATCCTTCCGCTGAACGAATATGGTGGTGTATACGCTTGAACAACGCTGGGAAATATTGTGACATTACTTTGAAAATCATGGTACTGTTGCAGAATGTGTGCGAAAATTGGAAGAAGAGAAGCACCGTCAGCTCCGTATATTCGTTATCTTGTGCAAAAAGTGAAATAAACTGGTATCCTCATCGATAAACCAAAGCGTGAAAAGCCAAAAACAGTGCGTACACCCGAGAATATTGCAGTTGTGACAGAATGTGTGCGTGAAGCGCCATCAACATCAATTCACCGTCGTTCTCAACAATTGAACATTTCGAAGACATCATTGAGACGAATTTTGCATAAAGACCTTAGTATGACGCCATACAAAGTCCAATTGGTTCAGGAGTTGAAGCCAACTGACCATCCAATGCGTTTACACTTCGCTAAGTGAGCCGACATACAGAAGATGCCGATTTTGCCAAAAAAAATCATCTTTTCAGATGAAGCTCATTTTGATCTTGGCGGGTATGTAAACAAGCAAAATTGTCGCATTTGGGGCACAGAAAAACCGCACGCATACATTGAAAAGCCGATAAACCTAAGACGAGTCACTGTTTGGTGCGGATTTTGGTCCAGAGGCATAATTGGGCCATTTTTCTTCGAAAATGAGCAAGGAGTGGCCGTTACAGTCAATGGCGAGCGTTATCGGGCCATGTTGAACAAAGTTTTGCTCACAAAGATTGAAGAGGAGGATATTAGCAACATTTGGTTTCAACAGCATGGCGTTATGTGCCACACAGCAGAAGCTACACTCGATGTTTTGCGCCCTGTTTTTGAAGATCGTACTATCAGCCGCTGAGCTGATATCGTTTGGCCACCTCGGAGCTGCTATTTGACACCGTTGAACTATTATATGTGGAGTGCCGTCAAAGATAAGTGTTACGCCAACAAGCCAGAGACAATTGACGCTTTAAAAGACAATATTCGTGAAGCCATTGGTGAAATACAGCTGCACACCATCGATAATGTGCTTAAAAATTGGACCGATTGTGTAGGCCACTGCATGGCCAGCCGAGGCAGCTATTTGAATGAAATTATTTTCCATTATTAACCGGAAGGATTGAGAAAATATTCAGTAGTTTTTGTATAGCTTTTCTGAGTTCAATTAGCGTCACCAATTTAGGTGACAAATAAAGTTAAAAATGCCAGTTTTTTAATACGGCACACATCAGTAGGTGAACGCAATTTGTTATATGTTTTTAATAAATTTTAATGAAATAATTTTCGAAATGCTTAGTTCTTTTACAAAAAATGTGTCCAGAAATAATTTCAACTTCATAATAAGCTTGTACTCCAGTAACAAATAGTTACCATATCGAAATGGTAGCTTTTTTTCGTGTTTTCCGTAAAAGTGTAATAATGTATTGAAAAATGGACTTCCTATACGTGCTCAAGAGGTCAAAATATATAAGTATTTATATATGATTTCAATGAAATATTAGACAAAAAGAAGAGTCTGGGCACACCCGGGTTAAAATGCATAAAAAATATGAAAATTTTAGTTCGATATTTTGAACAACTTTTTGTCACAGACGTGGCTTTAAAATTTTTAATAACTTTTTTATTGGTTATAAGTAAATTTTAAAAAATATCTACTCGTTATAATTGTAAATTCTTATATGCAACAACACTTGAAAGCTGGTTTTTTTTTTAATAATTATTTTAAAAAATTTTATTATAATTTTTTTTATTTTTTTTTAAATTTTATTAAAATTTGTTTAATTTTTGCTGGAATATTTTTCAATATTTGTTTTTAATATTTTTTTGATTGAAGGATTTATATATTTTGATTGTAATTTAAATTTTTTTTTTAATTTTTAATATAAAATTTTTTTTATTTTTTATTCCATAGTATACATACAATTAAATTACTTTTTCACGAATAGAATTTAGCCATTTTTTTTAAATTTCTATTTTAAGCTTCTAACACTTTTTCAATTTTTTAGAAAAATTTTTTTTATTTTTAATAACTTTTATTTTATTTAATTTTATTTAATTTATTTTTTCAATATGTATATTTCATTTTATATATAAATTTATCAGATTCTGAAGCCTTTCTTTTTGTAAGGAAAGTATCCTGGCGATCGAATCAAATGTTACGAGACTATTAAACTATTTTTTTGCGGTAACCATGAACGCGACCACTATATGGAGCACCACAAAGTACGACAATAACAGCAACAACATAACGATAACGATTACATTACACATTTTCAGTTACAAGATTACGTTATGATGTTAACGATGAACGACTATTACGACGAAGACGACAAAAAAAACCAACAGCAAGAAGCAACGTTACCACGCTTGGCGATAACAATTATTTGTAAAAAGAATGCAGATGAAGATGAAGATGAAGATGTTGTTGACGTCTAAGACGCGTTACATATACAGTTAGACTATTAATGTTGTTGTTGTTGTTGCTGCTGTTGTTATTGTTTTTGCGGATTGTTATATGGCTGAGAAACGAGGCTCAAACTGAGGTTGATAATGATGATTTTGGATGATGACAATAGCAGAGGCGGTGATGGTGAAGGTGTTTAAGAAAAATGCAAAAC
Source organism: Wohlfahrtia magnifica (assembly GCA_023159175.1). Taxonomy (NCBI): domain Eukaryota; kingdom Metazoa; phylum Arthropoda; class Insecta; order Diptera; family Sarcophagidae; genus Wohlfahrtia; species Wohlfahrtia magnifica. The sequence continues at coordinate 5,802,198 of JAKWBJ010000223.1, forward strand.
TGTAACAGTTTTTATTCAAAAAAAAAAAAAAAAAAAACACAAAGCAAAACAACTTCAACAACATAAACGCTTTTACACCACGTCTAAGGCACAATATATGGTTGGCCAGAAAGCCCCCAAAAAAATTGCAAAAAAAAACATTCGCCCGCTATGAATTGCTAGAAATGGTGAAAACAATAAAAAACATATTGTCACTACCATCACATTATCAACAACATTCGCTAACGCCCCGCTTATATGTATTGCAAAAGGCTTATCAGGCGAGGAGTTAAGAAAAGCGAAAGAGCGGTTTGAGCGGTAACTCTCTTGACTCTCTAGTTTTCGCAAATGTCTTAACGATTTCTTATGCGTATTTTTTCATTTATTTTATTTTTTTGGGTTTTTCTTACGTTTATGGTTACATAGCGTTCGTTGGCTTAACACGACAACCGCGAGAACCAGTAGCAGTGGTTTTACTCTTGTGGTGTATTCAATACCGCACCCGTAACCCAACAGAAAAAATTACAACAAAAATATTAACAGAAAACCCCAAAATACCAAAAAAAAAAGAAAAAACAAACAAAAAATTCACTCACACATACACTTAGAAGCCCACTCTCTCATGCGAAAGCCAGAGAAACCAATTTATGGAGAGAATTTTTTTTATTTCGCCTCTAAAAGACTCAATAATGACTTTTCTTGAGATTTTTTTTCTTTTCTTTTGCCAAATCTTGGAATAAGAAAAGGACGCTGAAAAAAAATTCCAAAAGGACTTTTTTTTAAATGCATTTGGAAAGGCAGAACCCAGTCTGTCTCCCCGTTTAAACCAAAATATTAAGAAATGTTTCTTTTTACTCCCCCTTTTTGGAAAAAAATCCTTAAGTTCCATACCTCTCTTGGAAGCTACCGCTTCCATCAAAACATCTTGGCTTTCAATTGACATTTTTTTTTCTTATTCTGACTCTTCTTTCTTCTATTTTCTAAGGGTGACTGCTGTTTTGAGTCTCAATAACCGAAACAACAACAAAGCATTAGCGAAAATGAAAAAATCCCATTAAAAGGGGAGTTCATCATAAAATTTTATATTCATCACCACGGGGGGGAGAGTATCATATCTTAAGATGCTCTGGCAAAAATATAATTTCCCTTCACCGTTTATACAGCGAGTTACCACTAAAGGCTACTGTTTGTAGAGGGAGGAGAGGTGTTGTAAATAATAATTTGAGCCATTTTTATAAAAATGCTCAAATTGTGTGTGTGTGTGTGTGTGTGTGTGTTTTTCTCTAGAGAGAAAGTGTGCTCACTTTGAAGAAAAAAATAAATAAATAACAAATACAATAACAAACCTAACCTAAGATAAGAAAACCCCAAAAGCCTCAAATAGCGTTGGTAAATGAAATAGGTGAAGCACCTATTGGTCATGGGAAAAAGTTTTGAAGAATTTTTCTTTGTTTCCTTAACAAAAATATATTATTCCTATAAATTAGCTGTACAAGCTAAAATTGGTTAAAAAAATAATTAAAAATGGTCATCGGTACTTAGCCAACTGACGATTAATGTATTTACACAAATTTTCTATTGTGTTAAGGTTATGACTTTGCACTGGCTATTTACAAACGTGAACAGTTTGATTTTCAAGGAGACTTGAACCTTCTTCCTGAGAAATAGTTTCTTCAGCTAGGCATGCAAATTTAGCCCACCTAGGCTTGCTTTTTTGTATCCACCACTCCTCTACGCATAGTAGGATTATAGGCTTTCCACAAAGCATCCATATACTTTGTTTAGGTTTCAGTCGTCAAGCTAAATAGATGATGATTTTTTTGCAGCACGCCTACATATGATTGTGTGCAGTAGTGAAGAACCTTGCTAAGTCGTGATGGTGGTGATCCTTACTTAGCATTTTAATTTTTTTTTTTCCAGTAGGTGACGTTTTCTTCTGATCATTCGTCTGACGTTTGTCAGCATCGCCAGTGGGGCTTCTTCAAATGGATTTGTCTGGAGGGACCAAAAATTGAAAACCTCAATTCAATTTTTTTAACCACGCTCTCGGCTGGGATTCGAACCCGGGCCGTGTGTCTTCGCTCTAACTACCACAGCACGTTTATTTATCTTTTTAAATAAAATTTATATGACAACTTATCTCAAATATAAACCCATCTTCATCAGATGCGGCGCATTGAAAATATAAAAACTAGTGCCTTTATATGTGTTCATATATTTTTTATACTGCGCCAAACAGTTGATCAAATTGGACTTTGTGTCCCACTCGATTCGCTAAAAAATATTCTTTTATTTTTGGTTTGTCTTGATAGGCTTATGGCCTATTCATAAATTCATAACGCCATTGAAGCATCTTCTGTAAGGGGCAAAAGTTGAAATTTAAAGCATAAATTTTTCAGACTATCTAAGCCTCTGCTCTACAGTTGAAAACTTTGGCTCTAATGCAACTTGACACAGATTCAAAAGCCTTTGTCTTAAATGTTTAGACATCGAAGGCTTTTTTTGATTGTGCAATAGACAACCCATAGATAAAAAGTTTCTATACGTTTGCCATATTTCGAAATTTTCGTATTACTCTTCTAGAGAGTTCCATTAGATCATTATATCTTGAGATATATTTATTACTTCTCACCAGCTATATCGCTTTGCAATAAATCTTCATCAACATTGAAGTTATTCGACAGATTCTGAGTGATCGTTAGGTTCAATTAACAGTCATGACATAGATCACATAGATCTAAGAGTAGGTCCCTTTGTTTCACCATATATCCAATCCTGCATACTAAAGTCCTCAATGTACCCTTTTTTCTCTTGAGACCAGCACCCAGGTGATAACCGCTACTCATGCAGTGCATTGTGCCAGTACTAGGAAAATAGGTTGTGGGAAAGAGGATAGAGAGAGCAGTGTCTATGGATGTTCGATTTCAATTAACCCATGTCGCAAGTGGCAGGGAAGACTTTCGCGGGAAAATTGTTCCACAAACGAACTATGCTTCTAAAGTACGAATTTTTCCTATAATGAGTTGTGTAGTTCTTTGGACAATCAACTACAAAGGGATGCACTCTACGAGAGTTAAAGATATGTGATTATAAGAGATTAACTCCCTTATTTCGTCAGAACACATTCCGTTATAGTACCGATAGAACAATGAAAAGCACGCTACGTTGCGACGTTGCTCTAACGAATCGATAAAGTTGGCTACCCTACCGTCACTAACAAATACCTTCGCCCTCTTCGTTACGCGGTCGAGAAGCCCTAAAATGGACTTTTAAGCATATTCCTATGCAGAATAGTTGTCTTTTAATTTGGATCAGATACAGGTCTTGTAAATATTAGGGGGATCAGATGGATTGAAGCACTTTTGACACTCGAAATGCATACATATAAAATGGTTCCAACGAACTTAACGGTGGATATTGATGTCCACAACATCAAGAGCATCTGATTCCTCAATATCTAATTTACCCATACACCACACCATGACGTCTGTGTGTAAAAAAACAACATTGGGTCTTGTATATATTTTTGCCAGGTCGTTTGTGAGCGTGTCATTCATATTCATCTTTTTCGCCACAATCTCCAAGAGGCTTGGCCTACGATCAAAAGAATATGATGACAAATGTTGCTGTAATCTGCAAAAGAGTAGATAGGATTGGAAGCGAGTAGAAAAAATTCGTTAGGATATATTAATAATAGTGCCAGACTTCTTTAGCCAACCAGTCAACCTAACAAAGGCGTGGATTTTAACGAAATCGTAATACTCTACTTGTCCTATAAGCTCGCCAGAACTAGCAACGACAACTTCGACTCATCAAAAGCTGAGCAAATGCAAAAAATCAGTTATAGCCTCTATAAGGTTTATAACTTGTCGGCTGGGCAGTCTCAAAAAATTTTTTAACCATCTAAATGCGACCAGATCTTTTTGGTTTCGCCACAAGACGATGTTTCAGTGCCAAAACCGTTCACTCCTTTCAAGAAGAGCTGCCAATGTTCCCAATTGATTTGTTGAGGTCTTTAATGCTCACAGAGTTATCTATGATGATGCCAATTGCAGGAACCTATGCAACGTTAACCGTCGAGACATCAAGAGACACCAGCATTCATGAACATTCTTTGACGTATTATGCACACTCTCCAAGGATTTAATGGTCGATTTGCTAGTCGTAAATAAATATGCAGAAACCTCTGTTGAATGTCTCTCAGACTTCCACTGAGTGATACTTTTGAGACATTTCTTTTAAACAAAACTACGTAGTTTTGAAACAAGCTTCGTTGAGATACATTTCATAAACAAATACTCGAAAACATTGTATGAAGTGAGCCAATCGAGATGCTTAAATTAGCTTAGCAGGTCCCTAATAGTGGTTCTAGAATTCCCAAGTGCCATTTAATTTGCCTTTTCAACTTATCACCAATTCTATGTGTTTGTCGTTTGCGCCTTACAGAGCTTTTTAGCTCCAATTTTGATCACTATATACCGGTATGAAGTGAGCGTCAAGATACAAATGGCTCCATAGGGAACATTTATTTTGAACGACCCTTTATTTTTTTAAGGTTGACAATGACATCTGTCAAACATATTTATTATACATCAAATCAGTGGACAAACAGCATCATAGTTTTTGTACGAGAAAAAAATGATTTGTTTTCATTTGAAGAAAAGTGCTGCAGAGTTGCATCGAATGCTAGTCGAGGCATATGATGATCATGGTCTCAACGGAAAAAATCACGGGCTTATCCGGGACAACCATCAACTTTGGCCGCAAAACCAGATCGATTCGACTGGCAGACAATGCTGTTTGTCTGGTGGGATCAGCAAGCTGTGGTGTACCACGAGCTGCTAAAACCTGTTAAAATCATTAATACAGATCGCTATCGACAACAAGTGATCAATTTGGATCAGGCATTGATCGAAAAACGACTAGAATCGGCCACAAGACACGGTACAAAGCAAAACCGATTCAGCATATAATCAAAGCCTTAGACTGGGAGCTTTCGCCCCACCCGTCGTATTCACCAGCACTTAGCTCCTTCCAAATACTATTCGTTGAGCATCACTTCAATTCCTACAAGGAAGTCAAAAGATGGGTGTCTAATTGGTTTTATTGACGCGGAGTCCACAAATTGCCTGAAAGATGGGAAAAATGTGTAGCCAGCAATGGCCAATACTTTGCATAAAATGTTTTCTTACTTTCCAATTAAAAAAACGCTCATTTCATACCGGTACACCTGGTATGTTGAACAAACCTCATTACATTATATTTAAACCAAAGTGCGTGGGAAGAGTGGAATAAAAATTAAAAAGATTCAAATGACACCATTTAAGTACTTTTATCAGTGGCAAGAATGTGAATTCTGTTACTCTAAGTATATACAAGAACCTAATCCTCAATTCTCAGAACGTCTCATCTACTATACACTACTAGAGGGTGGCGTGAGCCCCAGCAGAGGACATGACGAAGAACAATTTAATAGTGGTTCCGAATGTTTAATAAAGAGGTTTCAACTTCCCTCCAGACAACTCCATCTAAACAATAAAGACGAAGCACCACTGACCTTCCCGCATAGCTCTGGCGATAATGACAAACATCAGACAAATGATCAGGAAAACACGCCAGCTACTGAACAAAAATCACAATGCTAAAGTAAAGATCATCACCAATTAGCAAGGATTTTCACCACTATTCAAAATCATATGGAGGAAGCTACAGTGGATTAATCATCCACTTAGCTTGAAGAATCAAAGAAACAAAGAAATAGATGCTTTGTGGTCAGCCAATATGCTCCCTGGAGGAGTGACGGAGAACAAAAAAAGCACACAACTATAGCGGAGCACCTAACAAGACATAAAAAATATAATTTAAAGATGATTCAAAGTGTAGTTTAGCCATTAGCAAACAAATGACGAAAATATTTTTACCCCTGACCAATATTTATATTAAAAAAATACACCTTACACTCCTAAGCTCCTCTCTCTTTCTCTCTTTCCTCTCTCTTAAACAAAAAATATATTCAAACATTGAATACATTTTATTGGATATATTGGACCTTTTTTTAATCAGACCTCTAACAAAAAGTAACAACAACAACTAAAAGAATTTTTTGGAAAACATTTCCAAAGTATATTGAGTCGTAATTGTGGCTTAACATTTGTGGCTAAAGACAACCCATTATTTCGACTTATTTTTTGGTTTACCAACATACAACAACACAAACATAAAATTATGAGTAAAAAAAGTAGAGGAAAAAAAACGGCCACCAACCAGAAATGTTAAGATGATATTTGAAAAGAAAAACAGAAGACGTTAGTATAGGATCTTAAGACATAAGAAGTCTCCTCCTTAGAAATGCAATGACTTACAAGACAAACGCATTAGAGGAGTCTTTTTAAACCACATGTGTAAACGAAGTATTTTTTTTTCCATATTTTGTTGCTGTTGCTTACAAATATATTTCGAAGGCGGAGTTCCATTTCTTTTTTCTCGAAAAAAAAACTCGAGAATTAATGTGTGAAACCACCACCTTAATATGTAACCATCCCTAGCACCAAGAGAAAACAACAACAAATAAAGGGTGTTTTGCGGTTTCATAATTTAACCACAAAAAAATTAAAACACATTGTGGTTAAACAATATCCTGTAGTGTGAAGGGTAAACTTCTAAAAAAAAAACAACAAATACAACCAATAGCAGCAGCTCAATAAAGAAAACTCTTTGAGTCCAAGTCCATAACACCTTACAGAAGAAAATGGCTTAACCAAGAATTTGTTTTTAAAGAATTTCTTGCTTTCATTTAAAACAAAAAAAATAAATAAAAATTTAATTAAAAAGAAACAAATTTAAAATTGTTTTTTCACCGTAAGAAAGAAATCTCTGTTATTTTTGTTGTTGTTTTTTTTATGGTCACCGTCTGTCTCTCTCCCCCTCTCTTCATCCTCTCTCTCTTGTTTTATCCTGTTAACAAAATACAAACCCATTGTGGCTAAACGCGAATGGTCTCCCACTGACAACGTTTCGTGGTCCACCAAAAAATATTTAAAATTGTTGTCGTAACACCTTCTCCATTTCTATTATTCTCTCCCTAAATAATCATTATATACAAACTTTCATTATAAATAATTATATATGTACATACATATACAATAATTGACTATTTAAAAAATGTATATAAAACTTACTTTCCAGTCCTTTAGTACCTTAAAGTACATGACCAACTATAGGAGTTTTTTTTTTCTTTTTCCTTTTTTCTTCTTCACGCCACTCGTAAATTGTATGCGCCATCGCATTGGAAGAAAATTACAAATTTTCCTGTTGTTTACTTGCTTTGTACCCGTTGGGATTTCTTTAACCTTTTCTCAGCTTGCCTTACTTGGGTGCTCCGTACGTCGCTAGAAACTTAAATTTGCTTTGATTTTTCACGCTTAAATATAAAAAAAAAATTTGATCTGCCGACGGAAAGAAAAATTTAATATTTTTGACCGTGTTTCGCTAATAAAAAAACTTATTTCATTAAAATATTAATAAAAATTTAATTGGCTTAAGCGATTTTCAGCATATACAGTGATGGCCATATAATTCAAACATATTCGTAATAATAGTAAATTATTCGTTTTATTCTTAAAAGTAAAAAAGAGAACAAAAATTATTTGTCCGTTTTTAGTTCAAAAACTTAGAAATGGTGGGCAAATTTGAGGTTAGAAAATAAATTGGCTTAAGAACTCATCTTTTTCGACAAATTCAGTTTAACTCATACCAATATAAAATAGCGATATGGGCATTAATAATGGAATATGATGTAGAGCAAATGTCCACCTCCAGCACGTAGAGCTCTAAAACTATCGATAGTCGGCCCACTCGATAGTTTCGATAGCTTGCCAAAAACTATCGATACTATCGAATTCTTTTGAGTGCTACTTGTGACAACAATATTAGAATCCGAGTGAAAGGGAAACAATAATAATAATTATAAAGGTTCCGCCATCTAACGTTCTAACGTTTTTTTTTTTTTTTTTTTTGTTCCACTAGTGCTTATTTCGTGAATGGTAACACTTAGCTCATGTCTGATTTGACAGATAATTAGTTTTATGCTTCCGCTGAACCAATATGTTTGTGTATACGCTTGAACAACGTTGGGAAATATTGCGACATTACTTTGAAAATAGTGGTAATGTTGCAGAATGTGTGCGATGTGTTCAGATAAAGCTCATTTTGCTCTTGGCGGGTATGTAGACAAGCAAAATTGTCGCTTTTGGGGCACAGAAAACCAGCACGCATACATTGAAAAGCCGATACACCCAAGACGAGTCACTGTTGGTGCGGATTTTGGTCCAGAGGCATAATTGGGCCATTTTTCTTCGAAAATGTGCAAGGAGTGGCGGTTACAGTCAATGGCGATCGTTATCGGGCCATGTTGAATGAATTTTTGTTCACAAAAATTGAAGAGGAGGATATTAGCAACATTTGGTTTCAACAGCATGGCGCTATGTGCCACACAGCAGAAGCTACACTCGATGATTTGCGTCCTGTTTTTGAAGATCGCATTATTAGCCGGAGAGCTGATGTCATTTGGCCACCTCGGAGCTGAGATTTGACACCGTTCGACTATTATTTGTGGGCTGCCGTCAAAGATAAGTGTTACGCCAACAAGCCAGAGAAAATTGACGCTTTAAAGGACAATATTCGTGAAGCCATTAGTGAAATACAGCTGCACACAATCGATAATGTGCTTAAAAATTGCACCGATCGTGTAGGCTACTTCATGGCCAGCCGAGGCAGCCATTTGAATGAAATTATTTTCCATTATTAACCGGAAGGATTGTATTTTCAAATAAAAAAATAAATTTGAGATTATATTCAGTAGTTTAAAAAAAAAAAATTTATTTGACGGACCATATATTATGAGGTGATACCGCTGTTGAAAAAATTTTCTTCTTTTTGTTCAGATGGTCTGGCCTGGTATTGAACTGAGGACCTTCACACAAAAGTTTTTAATATATTTGGTTCATATTTCTTCTTTATCTGATGATTCCAGAACAATTTCGTTCGTTCACCCAAATAAGTACAAAAAATGTACCAATTTTTACTATAACATATGTCTTTTATCGTTTTATGCCGATTAAATTCATGGTGAATAGCCTGAAGTGTTAAATTTCAATGCACTGGTGCTGCATCCAATTGTTTTTCGCTTAAGGAATTTTCCTTCTAATTCGATTTTGTAAGCGATTATATTCATATTCGTAATTGCCTTTGTGTTTTCGTCTTTCATCCATCATTAATTAGATTACATCTGTGATCTATTTCTGATTTTGTTTCTTTTGTTTGAAAGCAATATTTGTGTTTTTAATGTGAATTAACATATTTGTTCTTTCGCCCCCTAGATCCAGTAGATGTGTCTCAATGTTTATAAGTTCGATTTCCTGGTTTATGTTATGTAAGTTTTCTAGATCTAGATGAGGTTAAGCAACCAATGTCTAGTTATTAGTGCCTGCAACCTTGATATATACCTACTTTTGTGTTCCATAAGTTTCATAAAGTATTTCTCATTAAAAGACCGCCACATTTACTCATAAAGACAGAAGCACCAAATGTGAGATTTTTGAAGAGGGTGCTTAATACAACTTATGAAAACCTTAAAATGACTTATTCGATTTCGTTAAGCCAGATGTTAAAAAAGTTCCAAATTATTCCAGCTTTAAGTCATTCTGATATCATTTTTTAATATAACTCGTGTTTTTTGAGTTTTGAGAAAATAGATACTTTCACTTTATTGGGAATAAAATATGTATTTTTGAATTGATATTCTATTATATGCAGCTGTGGTATGGTAGGTAAGACACCCGCCTACCAACCAGAAGGTCGTCGGTTTAATACCAAGCCAAGGCCATCTAAAAAAAAAAAATAATAATAAAAGTTTTTCGACAGCGGTATCACCTCAAAACACTGGTTATGATTATAAATACTATTGAAAACTGCTCTAAATGCTTTTGCCGTTGGGAGCCAGCGTTAAGCAATAGGTCCCTTTCAATGAGTTTAAAAATAAAACGTTTTTTTTATAGAGGTATAGAACTTTAAGTTGGCATTACTTTTCAAAAAGGTGACCGATTTAAAAGCTGTCAAGTGATTTATTCTCAGTTTAGCTTGGCAATTCATCATGAATAGACTCACGCCTGAACAACGCTTGCAAACAGTACAATTTTATTTCGAAAATAATGGTTCTGTGCGGGAAACGTATCGCGCACTACGTCCATTTTATCGTCGACAAAATCGTCCATCAGAACAGTTAAATCAATTAACCATGGAACGTTTTCGCACCACCTTTACTCTTATTGATAACTCGCATCCCCAGAGAAGCTATTGCTGCTATAGAGGTAGTATTGAGGAAGACCCGAATGAGTTCATCCGCCATCAAGCACAGGAATTGGTTCTGTGTCCATCCACTTTATGGAAGATTTTGCGGAAGGATCTTGGTTTACGTGCTTATAAAATCCAACTCGTGCAAGAACTGAAGCTAAACGATCATCAAGTAAGGCGTAGATTCGTCGAATGGACTCAAAAGAAGATTGCCGTTGATCCCTACTTTCATAAGCGAATTTTCTTTAGCGGTGAAGCTCACTTTTATTTGAATAGCTACGTTAACAAACAAAACTGCCGCATTTGGAGTGAAGGTAATCCTCAAGTGTATGTGGAAACACCATTACATCCACAAAAACTAACTGTTTGTTGCGCTTTATGGGCTGGTGGAATTATTGGTCCGTACTTTTTCAAAAACGATGGTGGCCAGAACGTTACAGTCAATGGTGATCGGTATAGAGCCATGATTACTAACTTTTTCATTTCTGAATTGAATAACCATGATGTCGAGGAGATATGGTTTCAACTCGTGCCACAATAGATTTATTGAAAGACACGTTTGGTGACCGCCTAATTTTACGTTTTGGACCTGTGAATTGGCCTCCAAGATCTTGTGATTTAACACCGCTAGACTACTTTCTGTGGGGCTATGTAAAGTCATCGGTCTATGCGGTAAAGCCACAAACGCTTGACCATTTGGAAGACAACATTCGCCGTATTATTGTCGATATACGGCCACAAATGTTGGAAAAAGTCATCGAAAATTGGACGTCCAGATTGGACTACATTCGCGCCGGCCTTGGCGGTCATATGCCAGAAATCATATTTAAAATGTAATGCCACAAGGTTATCTTTCGGATAAATAAAATTCATCTCAATCGAATAATCCATCGTTGTTTTATAGCAACTTAAAGTTCTATACCTCTGTAAAAAAACACCCTTAGAATCGGGTGCAGCTCATTGACTGAGAGAAATCCCCATATTAGAGCTGCAAAACAATCGATAGTACTACCGATAGTATCGATAGTTTTGTTTTTGGCTGACCATCGACAGTTTTTTTTTACTATCGATACTATCGTCAAATTTTATAAGTAAATACGGAGACCACTAAATGTAGTCAAAGTCACATTTGCAAAAATTTGTTTGTCGCAGGTTGTCAGCCGTATGGTTACATAGGGACACAGTTTAACAGTCTCTTAAATTTTTATTTGTTAAACTGAAATAAAGTCTGAATCGTAATTAAAATATATCCGTACATTTTGTATTTAACCCCAAACAAATTAATCTTCATTTCGTCAGACCATAGCATGTTGTTCTACCTATTACGGTGCAGGTGTTGCTTCCGTTTTTTGAGAAATTATACTTTTTTGAGGACTCTTACCCATAAGTCCAGCTTCCATAAGTTTTTTTTTCTTATTGTGCGACTTGAAACAGGAGAATAAATTCATTTTTGAGGCTTTTTGATGACTTGAAGGGGTTAATCATTGAAGTACGAATTAAAAGTTTATCAAAACTGACAGTTGTTCCACGCTCTCTTCCCATAGTCTGCGCAGTTTTCTTCACCGGGCCTTATTAAGTACTTTAGTTTTAGAGCACTTCATGGTCTGAACAATTTCCTTTATATATAAGGATTACTCTTCCATCAAAAAACTTTAATACATCAAATTTTGTGACATACCGCAAAACATAAAGTGTCCCTATTATTTGTTTCAATACTGTGTACTTATTATTAATATTTTCCTTTAACTTGAATTCTAATATTGTTGCCACAAGTAACACTTAAGGCTGAGTTAGTGAAAACGTATCGTGTACTTGGGAATCAGCCGTGAAATTCTCTAACATAACCAAAGCACGTTGATGCTTACGTTTTCATTGTCACGTAGAAAGTCTACAGAATTTTGTTTACGTTGCACATGTCAACCTTGGCATTACTTTAACAGTAAATGGTTGACGAAACTGGCTGCTGCTATACATTTTCGCTAGCTAACATCTAAGGTTTGACAATAGTGCAAAGTGTTACGTTGTTCATTATTTTCACTGACTCAGCCTTTAAAAGCATTCGATAGTATCGATAGTTTACAAAAATTCGCTGTTCAAAACCTAAGCAACTTTTAATATTTGGTATGATATCCTTTACTTCTTACGACCTCAGCGCATGTTTTGGGCCTAGATTCAATAAGATTTAATAGAATAGATGTTGGTATAGCTTCCCACTCTGATTTCAGACAGTTCATCAACTCCTGTTTATCTTTAAAGCGTCGAGTTCCAACTCTCCGTTTTAAAATTCCAAAGAGGTTCTCTATGGCATTCAATTCTGGCAATTGAGGTGGCCAATCCAAAACTTGAACACCATTAGCTGCTAACCAATCCTTGACCAACTTCGATGTGTGTTTTAAGTCATTGTCATGTTGAAATACCCATCGAAGTGGCATTTCCCACTCAGCATAGTTAAGCAAAACGGTCCATTTTTTTTCGAATTTCCACAAAGGGACCAACACCACTGGCCGAGAAACAAGTCCAAACCATCACATTGCCACCCCCATGCTTTATTGTGGCTTTTGAGTACCGAAGATGTAGCCGCTTTTCTATTGGTCTTCTCACGTGGCAAACTCCATCTGAATTTAGTAAGTTCACTTTTAGATTCATCACTAAACAAAACAGTTCTCCATTTGGATATAATCCAATCCATATGTGCTCTAGCAAAATCCAACCTAAAATAACCAAAAAGCTGAGAAAATAAGAGACTACGTTGCAATGAATTAAACAAACCTCTTTTTTAAATGCTTCTTAGTCAGCACAGGTTTCTTAGATGGCATTAAGCTCCTTAAGTTTTGTTCCAATAAACGTTTTCTTACTGTGGAAGAACTAATCTGAAGTTCAAGCTCATTCACTATGTCTTTCGGCGAAATAAATAGATTTTTTTAACAAGACGGAAAATTTTCTGGTCGCCCACCGCTATTGGCTTCCTCTACTCTCCCAGTAGCTTTATTCTGTTTTATAAGTCGGGAAACTATTGATTTATTAATATCCAATTGGTTTGCTATAGAATTTTGGGACTTACCGTTATTAAAAAGTTCAATAATCTTTAGCTTAAAAGCTGATCCATAACGTGTTCGCGTCATGGTTGCACTTCTAAATAATAATTTTTTTTCAATAGCAATCATAACGGAACTAAAATTTTTGTTCAAAATTTTTGTTGTTGTTTTAGTTAATATTTCGCAACAAATACAACCAGCGATTAATTTAGTGTACACTTTTTATCCTCTATACACACAAAGCTACACAGTGGACATCGAAAAAAAATACATTGAAAAATGTATGCATGACTCACTTTATACACGAATAACTCTTGAGTGTTCACTTCTGTGCATTATATCTAAGTGTGTACAATGAAGACATCAAAAGCATCGAATTAGCTTTATATACGTGTGCACATACATGGTGAAGATAGCATTGAATTTGTTATGTAATTGGGTAATTTGGGTAATTATTTTTTCGATGTGTAGATGTGTACTTTTATTTAAATTTGCTTAGTTTTTCTTTCTCAAAGTAGAAAAACAATTAATGAATATTTTACTTCTTTCTAAGGAATTGTATGAGAGATTTGAATTTGAAATATAGATTATTTTATGATTTAAATAATACTTTTATTTATTTATTAATACTTCGCTTTGGTGAAATTAAGTGTAAATCAGTACAAACATTTGATTTAATATTGAAATTAATAAAATTGAACTCGGTCCTGCGGACTATTTTTGTATAATTTTTTTGTATAATTTTAGAAAAAAATTAACGCTGTTTGCAGTGCTTTGGAAAGTTGTTAAAAATGTTGAGGTTCTTGGCTAGACTTGTTTTTACCAAATTTCAAGCAAATCTACGTAAATTGGAATAAAATTTAATCTTTTGAGTTCGTATCTAGCAATATACCATTGTGAGAGATCTGATTTATTTTTATACAAAGTTTTTTGACGTTTGAGATTTAAAAAGTTTATTATATTTGTGCTGGATTTTGGATTAAATTATCTAAATTCAATTTTCTTAACATTGGTTCTATGTCTCTAGTTCAAAAGCTAAAAAAAGCACTAATATGGCAACTCACACCCATGTGTTTGCTTGCTAAAGCATATACACAAGATGTACACAAGTACAGTCATAGACACACATTAATATCAGATGTACATGCCGAAAGAAAGGCAATGTTTTCAATGTATAGAAGGTGTACAGTGTTTTCAAGGTGTCCATTAAAATTTCTTGTACATTTCTACGATCTCTGAATACAACACTGTAAAAGTTGCTTAGGTTTCGAACAGCGAATTTTTAAGTTAATTTTGTTTTTGTTTTGTAATTTCTTCCAAAGACATAAAATTTATTTTTTATTGTTATTACTAGTATGTAGACTATATGTATGTATAATAATGAGTAATAGGGAAATTTTTCATTAATCTATTTGAAGAGAACATATACGACCATGAGTAGTTACTGGGGAAAAGTTGCTTAGGTTTCGAACAGTACTGTATATCTGCTGCTTTTTATTTTTAATTAATTAATTAATTTTTGGAAATCAAAAATATCTAAAAATACGGGTTATATTAAAAACTGATATTGACTTAAAGCTGATAAAAATTTGTGATTTTTTAGCATATGGCTTAACGAAATCGAAGAAGTCATTTCAAAGTTATCATAAGAGGTATGAAGCAGTCTCTTCAAAAATCGCAAATTTTTTAAAACAAAAATTTAAAAAAAAAAAAAAAATTTATCCATGGAATCTGAAATGATGAAGATTTTTGAAGTTAGGCGATCATAGCGCATCAAAAAAATATAGTGGTTATCCCTATTCAGAAATTTTTTTTCCATTTCTTGCATAGCGTCCTTAAAGATTTATGATTATGATCAAATTGAATTTTATTAATACTTTTTGATGCCAAAAATTTGCTTTTTTTGAAAAAATTTTTAATAAAAGCAATGCAACATTCTTGGCGAGCAGAAACAAAGTTAACTTTATCACAAGCACTTATGTATGTCAATTTTTGTTCATATCTATCACCCGACTAACATCCTTACCAATCTGTTTATGTTAAGACCTTCATTTGGTTACCTACATAGGAACAACATAATAAATATTTCAAAAATAGAAAGTTCCAGCCTATTTGTTTATGGTGACTATCAGTAGTAAGTGGTTGGAGGTAAGTAGGATTTAAACTTCTTTTTATCATTATTTCGCACATTTAAAAAAATATTTAAAATTTTCCTCTGACAATACAATTCCTAAGAATTGTGCCTTTTTGTTTTGAAACAAAGAAGAGACACTTGACACGGTAACAAACATAGAAAAATGCTTGCAATTAGAATTCAATTACTTGACAAATAAACCCACATACACGCACACACACCAAGCAATTTAACAAAACTTTTTTGGGTACAATAAACGGTGAATAAAAGCAAACAAACAACAAGCAAAGAGGGTTAATTTGTAAATCAAAAAAAGACAAGAAAAATATAAACGCGTAGTTTTGACACATGTCACGCTAATATTATTTAGAGTAAAAAACAACAACAACAATAAATATAATACAATGACATAAAAATCATAAAAGACAAGATGAATGACAAAATAAAAGGAAAAATAAAGGAAACAAATTACTAAACACACATCTATGCACACACATATAATACATATACTCTCTTCTAAGACAGTGACTGATAAATAACGTTTAGATTAGAGCTTTACAAGCTAAACACACACATACGCATATACATACGCATATACCATCACTTGAACAAAACACCTGAGAACAATTATTGTAGAAAATCGACAAAAAAAATAGAAAAACGAGAACAATATGAGAGTAGAGAAGCAAACAAATAAAAATAAAAACAACAAAGAGTTACAAAACAACCAGGCCATTCTTTGACTTACACACATACAACATACATACGTTCTCTAACACACTCACTAATGTGGGTGAGTGGCTTGTGTGAATATATATGTGTGTATGTGTACTCAAGTACTTATATATCTGAAAGCCCACTTGTATAAAACGTCTCATATTTATTTTACTCTATACACTGTGTAAATAACCCGGTATACGAAACTTTGGTTACCCTTCTGTCATTGTTGCTGAGGTTGACAAATGTGTCAGAATGCAAATCCGCAACAATTAAAAGAAAAATCAACAAAACTTTGAAAACAAAAACAACAATAGCAGCAGTAGCAACAAGAACAACGGGGGCAATCGAAAAAAATTCAACAAAAAAGCAAAACATACGAATACGCTCCGCTTTGTTTGAGCACAAATACACCTACACACATACAAGTACGAGGGCGGATTGATACTGAAGTTAGGTAGGAAAAAAACATTTTTTTTTTCAAAAACCATTCATTTCTCAACATAGTCTCCTTTTGGCTCAATACACTTAGTAAGACGATTTTCCAACTTTTTTATACCTTCTGAATAATACGATTTTTGGAACTCCTCAAAATACGCATTAATTTCGATAATCACTTCTTCGTTTGAAATGAATCTTTTGCCTGCGAGCCATTTTTTCAAGTTTGGAAACAGGAAAAAGTCACTAGGGGCTAAATCTGGACTATAAGGTGGATGATCAACCAATTCGAAGTGGATTTCTCGTAGTTTAGCATCGTATCTAATGCTGTGTGAACCGGTGCGTTGTCTTGAAGAAAGAACACTTTTTTCTTGTTTAAATGTGGTCGTTTTTCCTTGATTGCATCAACCAATTGATCCAATAATGCACGATAATACTCTCCTGTGATTGTGGATCCCTTTTCGAGATAATCGATGAGCAATATTCCGTGTGCATCTCAAAATACAGTGGCCATAACCTTCTTCGGAGCACTTCCATCAGCTTCCACCTATTGCTTCGATTGATTTTTGGTTTCAGGTGTGTAGTGGTGGACCCACGTTTCAGCAACAGTTATTAATCTACGCCAAAAATCAGCAGGATTATGCTTTATCATGTACAAACAACGCTGTGAAGTGATCTGTCGAACTCGTTTTTGTTCAACACTGAGCAAACGCGGCACCCATCTTGCCGATAGCTTTTTCATATGTAAATGTTCATGCAAAATGTTGAACACACGTTTATATGATATGCTTACCATTTCAGCAATCTCACGTATTTTGACTCGGCGATCATTCATAACGATATCGAGGATTTTCTTTATATTTTCTTCAGTAACCACCTCTTTTGGCCTTCCTGTTGATGGTATTATTGCAGTGCGTGTTCGGCCCCGTTTAAATTCAGCAATCCAATATATTACCATATAATCTGACGGAACAGATTCGCCGTAATGCTTATCAAGCTTTTCTTTTGTCTCTTTCGCCGTTTTGCCTTTCAATTACTCGTAATAGTGTTTAATCACTACACGAAATTCACTTTTTCCATTTTCCAAGAAACACAACAGTTGCTTACTTCAAACGACTACAAAAAATAAACTAATCGATGAATTTGGCTAAAATTTTAACAGCTGACGTTTGACAGATCGTAATTTCTAAGAAAGAAAAAGTTTTTGTGTTTGTGCTGCCATCTAGCGCTAGGTAGCTTCAATCTCAGTCCGCCCTCGTATTTAAGAAATAAAGCTTTGGAATATTAAAGTGGAACAATATAAGAGTGAGAAAGAGAAAAAAGACAAAAGTAAAGCAGATTAACAATGGGAGAGTAAAGAAGAAAGAAAAAATAAAAATAATTGTTGTATTTTTAAAAGGAGCGAAGATTTAACAACAAGAAATAACGGCATTTAAGTTGGTCCAACAAGACTATATAATACCCTATGATTAGGCCTGCCATATTTGGCGATTTTTTGCCTTAAAATTTTTGCTCCCAAAATGCCGATTGTTCGAGAAAATCTAAATGCACGGCAACTTTATTAGTTTTAGTAATATTTACAGTTTTTGCGAGCCCTTAAATATTTGCTACATTAAAAAGGAACAATTGTTAATAACTCAGTCAATTTACAACGGATTTATCAATCGCAAGTCTCGCTTTATTCATAATTTAATATAATTCGCAAAAACCTATATAAACTCGAAAAATGTGAAAAAAATTAGATAAAAAATCTGTTTGCTTGAGAAATACACCAAGATTCTTCAAGACTACTTAAACGATATACATATCATTTAAAAGGTCTGTTTCTCTTCTTTCCAAACCCAAAAAGTAACTTAAAATTGGGTAATATTCAGATAACATATGCTATATATGCTAAAATAGAAGCTTATTGGTGCCTAAAGGTCCGAAAAACCCGGTTCTTTACCCGCAACTTGAGATTTTGGAGGTGTTTCGAAAATTTCAAAAACAGATTCTTCTTCAGCAATTCTTTGTTTTTGCACCGTGTAATTTATCTATTAGGAGTACAAATTAATTCGGTTCTTTGTTTTAGCCAAAAAAAATTATTAAATTTTAGAAGATAACGAATTAACAAGTAAATCAGAATATTCGCCATTATAACTAACAACTTCTCCCCACCTCTCAGGTAGTTTTCGAATCTCGTCTCAAAAAAAACTCCTCGTCGTTTGAGGCAATGCAATTTTGAAGCCAATTTTCAATTTCTTCGAAAATGTAAAGCGGTGGCCTGCCAAATCATTTTGTATGCATCGAAACAGCAAATAGAAGAAGATGCAATGCACGGAGAATACGAAGGGCGTGACAAGATATCGCATTTGATCATTTCTAAAAATTTTTTGACAACCTTTGCGACGTGATGTTCAAATATGCCGATTTTTAATCAAAATCATCTGGCACTTTTGCCTATAATAGAGTATAAAAGGAACATATCTGTATCGATATGGAAGAGTAGCTTAAGTCGACTTAAGCTTATCTTTTTTACCGATACAAATTCATACGATAAAAGACAAGATATGAAGAACGGCACAGGGGTTTTTCAGTAGAAGTGTATTCTGTTGAATTTTTTTGAGATTGTCACCAAATATAATAAATCTGTGTCGTTAAGTGAGAATAGCTTAAGTCGACTTAAGCTACTCTTCTATATCACACCCGGAAACATCGAAACAGTGGCAGATGAGATATTTTTCTTTTTAATTACAATAAATTTTTACATTTCTTTTTAACGTTAAAGCTATGATCACACGAGATTGTCGCAAATGTGACAATATGATACAATTTATATTGTGCTTTATTGTCGTAAAATATCAAAATTATCCCAATTTATTATGTGAAAATAAATTTCAAAATTTAAATATTGGTACGTATTGTCTACTTGGATTGTGCACAAGAACACTTTGTTGACATTTTTATGGACGCATTATTACTTATTGGTCACACGATTGCCGCACCAATAATTAATGCATTGCGACAATCGTGTGATCCCAGCTTAATAACGACGGTGAATTGGATTTGTCTCAAAATTTCGATCATTTGTTTATTGTTGCAAACATTACCACAAACACGTTATATATTCTTATAACCTAAGTCAGAGATGTAGGGCATAAAAATATTAAATAAAATTCTAAAAAGCTTTACATGTGTCAACAAATGCCGTAAATTGTCTCTCCCTCTTCTCCCCCACTCAACCTATACACTTTAAATCCTCTTCATTCATTAGGATCTTCCGGCTGTTAAGAATAGAAATTAAAAAAGAAGCTGCTGTTTTTCTTTCTGTGTAAAACACAGGCAAAAAATTAGAACAAAAGAGGTAAATGGGGCTGCAAAATAAAAGTGTTGTAAACGGAACCATTAAAATTGCTTTTAGGCCACACTTGTAACACTTGAAAATGTTACTAAACAATAAAGAGAAGAGTCGCCGTTATCTATTGTTGTATTTTTTAAATGCTGAGGAACGAATGAATAAATTGTGTGTTCTTAGGTTATGTTTTAATTGGCCATAAATAAACATCGATGTCAGTGAAACCTTTTCAATTTGATAACTGCAAATAAGAGTAGGTAATGCAAATTACGTATACGAATGCGTATGT
Source organism: Wohlfahrtia magnifica (assembly GCA_023159175.1). Classification (NCBI taxonomy): domain Eukaryota; kingdom Metazoa; phylum Arthropoda; class Insecta; order Diptera; family Sarcophagidae; genus Wohlfahrtia; species Wohlfahrtia magnifica. The sequence continues at coordinate 5,822,474 of JAKWBJ010000223.1, forward strand.
AAATTTTTCATATTGATTTTTATTAGGTTTGTTACACAGAGGAAATTAAAGGTACTTAGAAATCAAAAAAATATATACAAACATACTAGAGACATCGGACGGTTATTATTCGATCAGTTTTAACCGGTTTTTTTTGGTTTTGTCGAATACGGTTTTTTCAAAATATTGATATTTCGAATACCGAATAAACCGGTTAATTTAACACGAGTAACCGGTTAATTTAAATAAATACAATTTTTATACGTTTATACATATTTTCTATTGAAAATATAGGGTCCGCCATCCAACATTTTTTTTCAACTAGTGCTTATTTCGTGAATGGTAACATTTAGCTCATGTCTGATTTGACAGATAATTAGTTTTATCCTTCCGCTGAATGAATATGGTTGTGCCCAATGCGTTTTCGCTTCGCTAAGTGGGCCTGCGATCGACTTACAGAAGATGCCGATTTTGACAAAAAAATCATCTTTTCAGATGAAGCTCATATTGATCTTGGCGGGTATGTAAACAAGCAAAATTGTCGCATTTGGGGCACAGAAAACCCAGAAAACCCATACATTAAAAAGCCGATTCACCCAAGACAAGTTACTGTTTGGTGCGAATTTTGGTCCAGAGACATAATTGGGCCATTTTTCTTTGAAAATGAGCAAGGAGTGACTGTTACAGTCAATGGCCATGCTCAACGAATTTTTGCTTACAAAAATTGAAGAGGAGGATATTAGCAACATTTGGTTTCAACAGAACGGCGCTACGTGCCATACAGCCGAAGCTACACTCGATGTTTTGCGCCCTGTTTTTGCACCCTGTTTTCGCATTATCAGCCGCAGAGCTGATGTCGTTTGGCCACCACTATTATTTGTGGGGTGCCGTCAAAGATAAGTGTTACGCCAACAAGCCAGAGACAATTGACAATTTAAAGGACAATATTCGTGAAGCCATTGGTGAAATACAGCTGCACACCATCGGTAATGCGCTTAAAAATTGGACCGATCGTGTAGGCTACTGCATGGCCAGCCGAGGCAGCCATTTGAATGAAATTATTTTCCATTATTAACCGAAAGGATTGTACTTTCAAATAAAAAAAGAAATTTGAGAAAATATTCAGTAGTTTTTTTTATAGCATTAAAAAAAATTTATTTGGTGGACCCATGCTCATCGTTTAACTATTTGTATAAATTTAGTTACGATATTATTTTTGTATATATGACAAAGAACGTGAAAACCAAGGTAGATCGAAAAAGATATGCAGACTTTCGAGTAAAATCTAATCTTCTGTAAATAAATATCGGTCTTTATATATGGAGAATGATCAACTAGAAAGCCCACCAACCCACAAACCCACAGATGGTGTTGCCTTGGATTGAACCGTCGACTTCTTGATTGAAATGTGTTCTTACCTAACATACCACAGTGACAAACACACTATTAAATACGTGGTGCATAAATTTACATACAGTGTTGCTCAAAATCTAAGCAAATCTTTTTGTCGAGGCAATTAAGAATTCGTATATTACTAATAGATTTATTCAAAGTAAAACATTTAATTTTTGTTATCTTAGGCACCTAAACTATAACTATAATAATAAACCTTTAATTCCATTCTCTACCAAGTAATACAACAAAAACCAATTTAGCTGCTTGAGTAGCTGTTCGAAACTTAAGCATTTTTTAGTACTTCGTGTAATAGACTTTGTTTTTCATAGTCTCCGCACACTGTTTTGGCATAAGTTTTATAAGATTTGTTAGAATTATTGTTAGTATAGATTGCCACTTTAATTTTAAGCTCTCCATCAGCTTCTGCTTATTTTTAAAACGACGTGGTCCAACTCTGCGCTTCAAGAATTAGGAACAATTTTATTTAAATAAAAGAACCGGTTAACCGGTTATTTGAATTATTATTAAGCGAAAACCGTTTTTTGAAAAAAGTCGAATAATCGATCTCTCTAATACGTACTGCCTTGATCAAAAAGTTTCCGGATTAATCCCCGAGTGGCGGCCCCATCGTTCCGATTTCATTAATTTGATTTTTTTTTTTTTTGGTAAGCTGGTACATTGATACTCCTTCTAAATCTTAGCATCATAGCTTGACATTAGCATTCTTTATATTCAGTTTTCGATGCTTTCTGCAATTTTTCCATTATTTTCTCTCGGCTGCTTAAACGCGTCCACCGGAATGGTTTTTTAACTTGATTGAACAGAAAGAAGTCACAGGGAGCCAAATCTGGTGAATTCGGTGGCTGTTGGATGGTATTTGTTGCATTTTTCGTCAAAAAATTACGAATAATGATGGCACTGTGCGACGGAGCGTTATCATGGTAAAAAATCCACAAGAGAAAATACCCATTATTCTGGTTTCTTTTGTAGAATTGCTTCACGTAAACTTCTCATAATGCCCAAATAATACTCTTTGTTTACTGTCTGGCATTCTGGCAAAAATTTATGATGCACTACACCATTATAATCCATGAAAACTGTGAGCATTGCCTTCTTTTTGACTGAAAATGGTCATATGGTGGACGCCATTAACTTGCTTGATGTCTGGAATGCGTGTCGTACTCGTAAACCCACTTCTCGTCTCCAGTAATGATCCTTTTGATGAATGTGGGATCGGACGCAGTCTCGCCAATCATGTTTTTGCGACCTCAGCACGGTCAAAATTGTAAAAAGTTGCTAACACACATAGAAATAAATGTACTCTTCGCTACGTAGCTTTTGCAAATGTCAAGCTTTAACGCTAAGATTTAGCGGGAACATCAACAGATGTACCAACTTAGCAAAAAAAAAACACTCAAATCGGAACGATCTAACCGCTACACGTGGGTTATTCCGGAAACTTTTTTATCAAAGTAGTGTGTTTATATTTCTTTTATTCTATAAAATCATAATAACGGCACCAATAAATCGGTCTTAGAAACGTCCGTAAAAACTAGTTATACAATATTTTTTTATTGACCCACAACATACAAGCCAAGCCTTATTCCAATTTTGGCATACTGTTGCTAGTATTTCGACCGGTATCTCACCAATAGCAACTGTAATGTTGTCTTTCACAGATGGAAGTATGGCTGACTTGTCCCTATACACAAGAGTCGTCACGTATCCGCACAAATATAATTTAATGGGATCAAATCGCATGATCGTGGAGTTCACTGAAGTTCTCTAGAACGGAAGATTAATTGCTTAGCAAACTCACCTCTCAGTGCACCGTCTTGTTGAAACCACATGTCAACTAAGTATAATTCTTCTATTTTGGACAAAAATAAGTTGGTAATCATCGCACGGTACCTTGCTGAATTGACATCCGGCGACGAATTGACATATCGCGATCTTCGTTCCTCCGGACGCACTCTTTGCATACGAAATTTGGCTACAATAGGTTTGTTTTAAGTTGCTAGTATTTTGGACTAAAAAATTGTATATGTTAGTTATGTTAACCAGGGTTAGACAATGATCAAAGATCCCCTCTTGTCCTCTTCAAAACCATAGCTTGTGCAAAAATAAATCAAGGAATGCCGAGTATATCAGCAGATCTTTCAATAGTACGATGGATGGCCATGCGATTTAAGAAAAGATGACTTTTAGTCCTCGTTTCTCTAAGTCGGTCCAGTAGAACCTAGCGATAGTGGACAAGCTCTCATGCCGCCAACGAAAATAAGCCCCGCCATACATCGACCGGAAAATATCCCGCCTAAGCGGTGGCAATTGATATACCAATGTAAGGTTCTCGTTGGAAAATTGCGAGCCCAGTACCCGCCCTAGTCAACTCATCAGCAACACAATTTCCGATGATATCCCTGTGTCCCGGAAGCCATATGAGCTTTACCTTCGTATAGCCATCATAATTAATACGTTATAAAATTTGTTTTTCGCAACTAAGTTACGAATAACTCCGAAACTGTTGAAAACTACCGTCCAATAGCGTCCAATAGCAATAGAATAAATCCGAAACTGCTGAAAACTACTATTTAGAGTCCAACAATTTGCTGAGCAATCGTCAATATGGTTTCCATAAAGGCCGCTCTACTGGTGATCAGTTGGCGTTACTCTCTATAGAGTGGAACAGGTCCATTCATGGATTTGGTGAGAGTAAGGCTGTGGCCCTCGATATCTCTAAGGCGTTTGTCAGAGTCTGACCCGAGGCTATCATATCCAAACTTATTGCCTTTGGTGTCGGTAGTCATTTCTCTCGATTCATATCAAGCTTTCTCTGAAATCGCTCTATAAGAGTGGCTATAGACGGGATTTCGTCCGACGAGTTCAGGATAAATTCAGGGGTACCGCAAGGCTCTGTTCTTTCTCCAACTCTATCTCTAATATTTCTTAATGACTTTCTTTTTCTCACTTCTAATCCTATCTACTCTTTTGCAGATGACAGTAACATTTGTCATTCATATTCATATCTTGATCGTACGTCGAGCCTTTTGGAGATTAGGGCGAAAAGGCGGAAAATGAACGACACACTTACAAATGACCTGTCGAAAATCTCTGAGTGGGTTCGCACGAACAGGGTCGACTTTAATGCGTGCAAGACCCAATGTTGCTTTCTGACACACAGACGTGGTGTTGTGTGGTCATTTGTATCTATGGCTAATGTAGATATTGAGTAATCAGATGCTCTTGATGTTCTCGGCATGAGAATTCACTGTGACGTTCGTTGGAACGAGCATTTCGGGTGCCGAAAGAAGCATTCAACTGTCTCGGCTTTTTAAAACGGTATAAGAATTACTTCAATCCATCTGATCTCCTTAATATTTTCAAGACCTATATCCGGCCTAAAATGGAATACAACTCTCATGTATGGTCCGGTGCTTCAAAGTCTATTTTGGAGCTTCTCGACCGCATACAGGAGAGGGCGAAGGTTCTTATTAATGACGGTAGAGTAGCCAATTCTATCGATTCATTAAAGCATCGTCGCAATGTGACGTGTGTTTCATTGTTCTATCGGTACTATAACGGAATGTGTTCTGACGATATTAAGGAACTAATTCCTGAAAATTATATATTTTTACGTAGCACTCGTATTTCTCGTAGAGCTCATCCCTTTTGTAGTTGATTGTCCAGTAAATCGCACTACGCATTATAGGGAGAATTCGTTCTTTGGTCGCTCTATTCGTTTGTGGAACAATCTTCCTGCGAATGTTTTTCCTCCCACTTACGACATGAGCAAATTTAAGTCGAACGTCCACCGACACTACTCTATCTATTTTCCTTCCCACAACCTATTTTCCTAGTACCAGCACAATGCAATGCATGAGTTGGGGTTATCCCCTAAGTGTTGGTCTTATTGAAAAAAAAAGTTTTGTTCTGTTGACTAATAAGACATTTTTTTCTTAAAAATTTAGTGGTAATTTGCATTAAAATCAGTCAAGTTGCTTTGAAGTTATGATGAAATATATTGACATAACTACCATATATTGGACGAAAAATTTGCCACGCCCAGAAAAAAAATTTGAGCCCGATGGAAAAAAACTGAAAACTGATTTGAATTCAGCGCATCAAATCATTATATTCCATATTGTTTTATTTAAAGGCTTTTCTTGCTGTAGACCAGTTTAATTTGTAAGACAACTGGCATCACATAGGCATCACAAAACTATAGAAGATTTATTTTATTTCTAATTTTTCTAACCTAAACTTATCTAAGTACAAGATTTCTATTTAAAAATAACCGAAAGTGACTTTGGAATCTAAAAGTAGTCCTGAGTTCATCTCCTGTTACTTCAAGGTGTTTCAAGCATTAGCACAAGCACTACATACCCCAGTTTTCTATCATGTTACAGGATACGAAATACTGTAAAACATGCCACATATTTTGTAGCCGACTTTTTTGTCTATTTATTTTTGTTGTTGTAAATGGCATACATCCATCTAAGATTACAACACACATGGGAGCTGTAACCGCGTTTTATGGTTTGTTTTTTCATTTCTTTTTTTTCCTGGCTTTTTTCGCAATAATCAAAATTGAGCGAAAAAACCCCTAAAAAAATTGAAAAAAACTACAACAACTAATAGACTACAGAATAATTTTGCAGAATTCAAAAAATCAAAAAAAAATAGGCAATTAAGGGGATGGTTTTCGCATCTCCCCCACTTAACATGAAGCTTTTTGTTGCGAAACCATAAATGAAGTGGAAATAAAACTGAAAATGTTAATAAATTGTTTTACTTGTAATAATAAAAAAAAGTCATCAACAGCAACAACAATGTTCAATAATACAAAAGTTATTCGTTGATTTTGTTGGCAATTGATTGGACAACATCAGTTTAACAAACCATTGCAATTTATTACACTTTTCCATTTGTTTTTGCTCAAAAGCCATATACGCATACGAAGGCAAAGGAGGGAAAAACAAAGTTAGAAAACTTACTCCCTCCACTTTCAAGTGAAATACTGTTTTCCTAAAAAAAAAAAACAAATAAAAGTGTCTATTGAATTTGTCACTTACAAAATGTAAAAAAGGAAAGAAAGACTCGACCAGTCTGTTGTTGAAAGTTATCGCTGTTTTGTGTTTTGAATTCATAATGATTTTCTATTTTAATGTTCAGCCAGTGGAAGTTTATGTATTTAAGGTCATTTTGTATACTTCTGCTCCCCATTCCCATTAGTTCCCCCCACCTGTTCTTTACCAAAACATCTTCTTTTTATACCTTTTTTTTAATCATTCTTTAACAATAAATTTTTCCAAGTGATACCTTTAAAATTCTCTATTTTATGTCCGTAAAAAAAGGACATCATTACCATCATTATATTACTCATGGCCTTTTTAGTAGGCTATAGCAGCAGTTGGTGTACGAAGGTGGGAGGCAGGGTCACACAAATAATGTTAATAATGCTAATTTCCTTTTTATATTTATTGATGCCCTCCAAAGACTTGTGCCATACCCGAGATAAAATTGAGATAAAAAACGGCTGACCAGTGTCAAATTTAATGTTCAACAAAAGTATTTATTTCTTCCTTTGTAAGGTGTTGGTATAGGAAGCACAGTGGGCACTTTGAAAAATATTTATCATTGAAAAAGTTAAAATGCTTGGTTTGAATGCCAACAGTAATTCGTAGTGTGTTACTGAATCACTATAATTATCATACAAATTTTTAACTATATACAGTGATGGAAGAAATAATATGAACACATCAAATTTTTTTTAAATTTAAATTTTCTTCAATTTGTATTTATCATATCAAAAATTATAAACGGTTCGCCAAATATTTTCTTTCTTTTTTTGTAAATCTATAAAAAAAAACTTCTGAATATTTTCTCAAATTTCTTTCTTTATTTGAAAGTACAATCCTTCCGGTTAATAATGGAAAATAATTTCATTCAAATGGCTGCCTCGGCTGGCCACGCAGTAGCCTACACGATCGGTCCAATTTTTAAGCACATGACGATTGTGTGCAGCTCTATTTCACCAATGGCTTCACGAATATTGTCCTTTAAAGCGTTAATTGTCTCTGGCTTGTTGGCGTAACACTTATCTTTGACGGCACCCCACAACAATAGTTCAACGGTGTCAAATCGCAGCTCAGAGGTGGCCAAACGACATCAGCTCTACGGCCGATAATGCGATCTTCAAAAACAGGGCGCAAAACATCGAGTGTAGCTTCGGCTGTGTGGCACGTAACGCCGTCCTGTTGAAACCAAATGTTGCTAATATCCTCCTCTTCAATTTTTGTGAACAAAAATTGGTTTAACATGGCCCGATAATAATCGCCATTGAGTGTAACGCCCACTCCTTGCTCATTTTCGAAGAAAAATGGCCCAACTATGCCTCTGGACCAAAACCCGCACCAAACAGTGACTCGTATTGGGTGTATCGGCTTTTCAACGTATGCGTGCGGGTTTTCTGTGCCCCAAATGCAACAATTTTACTTGTTTACATACCCGCCAAGATCAAAATGAGCTTCTTCTGAAAAGATGATTTTTTTGGCAAAATCGGCATCTTCTGTAAGTCGATCGCAGGCCCATTAAGCGAAGCGTATACACAACCATATTCGTTCAGCGGAAGGATAAAACTAATTATCTGTCAAATCAGACATGAGCTAAGTGTTACCTTTCACGAAATAAGCACTAGTTGAAAAAAAAAAACGTTAGATGACGGACCCTTTATAAAGAATACCTTGTAATCGAAGGAAGTTCGTACAACGATTTTCTATCTGACCCAAAGAAATTAATCTTCGTTTTTTCAGTCAATCAGTTAACGGTTATCGTAATGTAGAGACACTACGAAACACAAAAATTCCACAATCGCCTTTTTGTACATTATAGTACTGTTCACTTCGAGCTAGTTGTTCCCAAAACGACTTCCTTCGTAATAGTATTCCGAGTACTCACTCAGTGAGCGTTTTTCGGACCAACTGCTGCGCACTCAGAAGTATTTTGGCAAGCCGCTCCATTTGTTTTTCAGATAAACTAGTCAGCTAGCGGCTCCCTCAAAAAATTTTTTCACCGACTACATGCTCATGGATATCTGCCTGACTCTGGGCAGTCTGCATTGAACAGTTGTATTGATCAGTCGTGTTTACGGAGAGTTGCAAGCGAATATTTCTGATGGTTTTGAGTATGCATTATTGCTGAAACTTTGTGCGCGTTGCGTGGGTTTTTACCTGTTGGTGATTATTCGTGGAATTGAGGAGGGCTTTTCCTGCTAGGAATTATATTTACGTTCATCTTATTGCTACACATTCTTAGAACTGTGCTGTGCTAATATTTTTGGTTGTTGTTGTTGTTTTTGTTGCAGCAGCTTGACCTGAAAATACAAAAATGTATACATATTATCATCTATTTCTCTTCTTCTTCTTCTCTTTCTTCTTCTCCTATTCTAAGGTCCAGGAGTTGAGCTACTTCCATCAGATTTGCTCAGAGTAATCTGAGTATTAAAGTTGTTGGATTTCCACTACAGACAAACAAATGCTGGACATCATGAGGACTTATTTTACAAGCCGAACAGATATTGAAAATATCTCCGTTCTTGCCTGCCCAATATGAGTATAGCCTTGTACGGTGACCTGATCTTAGTTGCGCTAAGACAACTCTGGTCCCTAAGGAAGATGTTTTTCGTTTTCCGCCACTGTGGGTTGGTGGCCTCCTATGACGACATTCTCGTGAGATCTTCTTAACACCCTCTCAACCGTATTACAATGGTTGCTGAAGATCTGGTCTCACATTTTTGGGGGTGGAGGTGGGGGCATTAATTTTCGTGATTCGATGATTCGCATGGCAGGCCAGAAGGACGTGAGCAGGATATTGTATTGCTTGACCGGTTCTTCGATTCTTTTCTGACATCTCTGTAGATTTCTCCATTGGCTTACTGTTTTGGTGACGACGCAGGCATTGCATAGCTTACCACTGATCGGCTAATTGCCTTAAAGGTAACCAACAAGGTTTCTTTGTCCGTGTCCCAAGTACTGCTGGCAAGTGATTTGAGGACCTCTACTCCGCATCTTATTATTAATTTCAGTGGCGTGCACCGAGGTTCGTAAGAGGCTATCGAAAGTTATTACGAGGATTTTGGTCGTTGGTTTTTGAACCATTGACTATTATATTGAGTTCCAGCCTTACTTCCTTTATCCATTTAGTGAAAAGCGTGTCAGAGGATTTGGACGGTGGGACTCTCAAATTCCTCTTAGCGAAGAAATCTATTAGTTTCACTAGATAGTTATTTATGCTGCCGCAGGTGTCATCGATATTCTTACCCGTCGCCAGAATAGTACAGTTGTCTGCTTAGGGAATTGTTTCCACTCCCGCTAGGGGTATTGGGAGTTTTGAAACGTAAAAATTAAACAGAATCGGGGATATTACACCTCCCTGCGGAACCCCCTGCTTAATTCTACTTGATTTCGACTTTTTGTTTCGAAATTTCACGAACGACTGTCTTCCACGCAAATATATTGTTATGGATGTCAGCATTATTGTTCTCTCGCACGGTTTTACTTGGCTCGGCCCTGACTTATTTGCGTGGTTATGGCGATAAGCGCGGTAGTAGTGCTATGTTATTTTCGGAATCCATGCTGATGGGATGCCATAAGTGGGTCCGTCTGGCTGACACGTCTAAGACATCTGATGGCATGGAGAGGCTGCCACTTCGTTCATCTAGGCGAGTGGATGATGGCATCAGTAGTGCGTAGGTGGAATTCAAGAACGCGAAGGCTAGTTCCCCTTTGGCGGTGATTGGTGAGGATGAGGCGACGGAGGTTGGTGTGGAGTCAGAGCCCTGGCTCTGGAACTGGTAAGAATGATTCTAAGGGGATGAGTAGTATGGATTATGTGGGTCGTATGAAGGCTATCAGTTTTCGATTAGATTCTTTATCATGCCGATAGTTTTTAGGAGAAGACTATGGTGTTGATGACGGAGAATGTGCGGCTGCGTGGTTAATTAGAAGTTCGGTTGTAAAATGCACCTTCTATTATGACTTGAGCGAAACGGGGTGCATTTGTTACTGACCCGCTAACCGACCCTGCCCCATTTCCAGTGGTTGCTGGTAAGCCAGTGGATACGTGGACAGTGATTGTAAGAGGAGATGGTAAAGGCAAGAAGGCTTCGAAGGAGGTTATAAAGAAGGTAGTGCAGGAACTCAGTTCGACCCTGGCGTTCACGTCTACGAGATGAAGCGACCCGGTGGTGGCACTGTGATTAGGACGCCTTCTATGGCAGAAAGGAACCATGTAGTATCTAACAAGAAATTTGAGGAGGTCGGCCTCAAGGTGTACGATCAAGATAAACTGGACCAAAGAGTGTTGTTGCCCCGTTTCAGTGGTTGCTGGTAAGCCAGTGGATACGTGGACAGTGGTTGTAAGAGAAGATGGTAAAGGCAAGAAGGCTTCGAAGGAGGTTACAAAGAAGGTGGTGCAGGAACTCAGTTCCACCCTGGCGTTCACGTCTACGAGATGAAGCGACGCGGTGGTGGCGCTGTGATTAGGATGCCTTCTGTGGCAGAAAGGAACCACGTGGTATCTAACAAGAAATTTGAGGAGGCTGTCCTCAAGGTGTACGATCAGGATAAATTGGACCAAAGAGTGTTGGTGCAGAGAAGCAAATGTGAGGTCATTGGTGGTCCCGAAATAAAGTGTATAATAATAGAAATATATTGTGGCCAACACTAATTGAACCACCTAAATCAAACGAATACTATAAAAACTAAGGGCATACGCGGAGGCAATGAAAGCTATTGATACAAAACGATAAAATCCTCATGTATTTTCGAAAACAAACAAGTCAAATATTAATACCAATACCAATAACAAATATTACGAGTTGCTCTGAATATAACCAGTGCACAGTCGAGCAGAATTGTACCATTTGTGGAATCAATTAAACCGCTGCAGTGTAAAGTAAACAGCAAGTAAAGTTTATTCCACATATTTGTGCTCTTGACTATTATCTGTGTGTTTGACTATTATGATGCACTAAGAATTGTACCGCAATACTCCAACTGTCCATAATGGGCATAGGCTAAGGTTAAAAATTGAATTGAAATAAATTCTTAAAAATAGATACTCTTCAGTTTAATAAAACCATACGCACCATACAACAATATGTTTTAGACAACAGTAATAATGACAACAATCTTAAGAATTGTCAGCTATATGTTATAGGCAACAACAACAATTATTTCAATAAAAAACTACAAAAAAGAAAGAAACACGTATGGGCCATAACAACTCGAATAAATTTTTTTTGTCAATATTTTAATGGAAGTCCACAACTTAGAAATAAAAAACATAACAACAACAACAAGAAAAATAATAATAAAGACAACAACAATAAATATCTTAACAATTATATCGACTACTTACTTAACGATGAGAATAATGATGAAGACCGATACTGATACCGATACTGCCAACGATACCAATTGATTGACCCATTCAATTAAGCGTGAACTGAAAAGGGAGAAAAAAAATATTCGCAAATGTTTTCGTTGTCGGCAATAAAAAAAAAATTGTTGAATTTGTTATAAAAAAAAGAAGAAAAACAGTAGGATAAAGGTCCTTTTCTTACAGATTGTAATAAAAAAAGGACACATACGCCCACACACACCACTTAAGGAGTGCCACAACAAAACACGCATCACTTGTCACACATGCTTATCATTACACTGTGTCTGTATGTATGAACATCGTTTGTAATGATAAAAACAAAATATCTGGACCTTGAAGTAGAAGAGCCTGAGAAGGGGAAACTAACAGAGATTGGAAGGAAATAAATGTAGAAAAAAGCGTAAATTCTTTAGTCACCAGACACAATAATAGATGCTACACAAAACACTTTTTAGCTTAATTTTGATCTAATAACGATAAATAACCTATACAAAGCAAAAATGTCCATCTAAAATTTTGTCCAACATCCATATCAATTATGGAACGGTATTTACCTAAATCCACAGAGTTGTAATAGTTACGAAGAATTTTGTAATAGAATAGAGTTTCAGACCATTTTTGTTCTTGAAAACAATGTTGTTGACGAGTTATTAAGTCATATGTCAGTAAATGAACTTTTAAAAGGTATGTATGGACTAACCCTGTAAGGTTCATAAATGATTGTATGGTAATGATAGTAGATGAACTAAGGCTTTGCTCGTTTCATGAATTTTTATAAATTTTTACATCAATTTGTTATGCGCTTATTTTTGCGCAAAACAGCATTTTTTGGCATATCTCAGTTTTAAGAGCATGTTTTTGGCATTTTTTTCTTATTTAAAGAGCATTTTAAACCTTTTTGGAGCATATTTTGATTTTTTTTTACTGCGAAAGTAAAAAAAAAAAAAAATTCCTCAATTAAGTTTATTATCGCTTGAATAAGTTTTGGAAGAACATACATGCTATCGGGTCCGCCATCTAACGTGTTTTTTTTCAACTCGTGCTTATTTCGTAAATGGTAACACTTAGCTCATGTCTGATTTGACAGATAATTAGTTTTGTCCTTCCGCTGAGCGAATATGGTTGTGTATACGCTTGAAAAACGCTGGGAAATATTGCAACATTACTTTGAAAATCATGGTAATGTTGCAGAATGTGTGCGAAAATTGGAAGAAGAGAAGCACCGTCAGCTCCGTATGTTCGTTATCTTGTGAAAAAAGTGAAAGAAACTGGCGTCCTCATCGATAAACCAAAGCGTGAAAAGCCAAAAACAGTGCGTACACCCGAGAATATTGCAGGTGTGACAGAAAGTGTGCGTGAAGCGCCATCAACATCAATTCACTGTCGTTCTCAACAACTGAACATTTCGGAGATATCATTGAGACGAATTTTGCATAAAGACCTTGGTATGACGCCATACAAAGTCCAAATGGTTCAGAAGTTGAAGCCAACTGACCATCCAATGCGTTTTCACTTCGCTAAATGGGCCTGCGATCGACTTACAGAAGATGCCGATTTTGCCAAAAAAGCTCATTTTGATCTTGGAGGGTATGTCAACAAGCAAAATTGTCGCATATGGGGCACAGAAAACTCGCACGCATACATTGAAAAGCCGATACACCCAAGACGAGTCACTGTTTGCGGATTTTAGTCCAGAGGCATAATTGGGCCATTTTTCTTCGAAAATGAGCAAGGAGTGACTGTTACAGTCAATGGCGATCGTTATCGGGCCATGTTGAACGAATGTTTGTTCACAAAAATTGAAGAGGAGGATATTAGCAACATTTGGTTTCAAGAGGACGACGCTCGATTGGCTCCAATAGTATAACTGATCAAATATTGCTACGATACGTTGCAGGGGTCCAATTGTTTTGAGTACTAGACACTGTGCCATAGATGGTAATGCAACAGTGGATGCATTTGCTAGGAAAGGTTCCGCCACTATCCTCAATCTAATCAAGGATTCCGAAATTGCCAGATGCTAGGAAACTGGAAGGCTCAATGGGAACGATTCTAAGTCGGCGACCGGACTTCAAATTCCTAACGGAATTTCTTTCGGGCCAGTGTGCATCGATAGCGCATCTGAAGAGGATGGCGGTTACAAATGTTGATGTTTGTAGACTGTGCTGACAGAGGAATACCTATTGTGTGAATGTGGGGTTCTTGATAGCTTCAGATGGTAATGTTTAAGGAGACATAGGATCTCATTGGAAGACACATCCATTACGGTTTCAGACCTACTGATTTTCATTAGTGAGGCAAAAGATCTGCTGAAAAAACTATACACCGGAAGGGGCATAATAGATGCAATGCGTCACAGTCCTGCAATAGTGCCTGGTTAGATTAATAAAAGTAATAAACTAGTAAACGAATTTCAAAAATATTTTGCAAATTCATAAAAATTTAGAAGGAAAGTTATTTAACCTCAATAGGTCGCAATGTCTAAGGTCATGAACTTCTTTTGTCGATTTTTATAAAATCGGCTATAAGACAAGCTTGCACTCTATATTCCCCTTGTTTGTTTTTACCACAATCGATAAAATTTTGGTATATGCACTTATCAATGATCCCCTACGTAGGATACTCCGACACCAACTTTGAATGGCAAGTCATAATGACTTGGATAAAGCTGATGATTTTATTATGCCATGCAAAGGATACAGTGCTGATCTATGAAAACTTATTTTATGAAGACCAAGGTAATGAGGTGTAAATTAATCACCTCATTTTTTCACAAACTTTTGCTTTAAATAATCAATGTATCGCTGGAAGTAAAGCCATCCGAGTTATCCAAATAAAATCCAAAAAACTTGTCAGAGATTAGATTTAAAGCCTTTTGCACAATTTGAAACGTTCGAAAGAACTAAAGTATTGGCACTAAGCATCAAAAATTAGGTTATTGTCGTCACTAATATTAAGAGCAAAGTTTTGTTTACTTTCGCTTTCTTAAAAGATCTCACTCCTTTAAATCCCATAACAATTATAAGAAATAATACGCACTCAAAACACAAGCCAAATGAATATTTAGTCACTGGTCAACATTGACAAGGTCCTTAAAAATCCCATCATCGTCATCATTATTACACGCAACAACAATAGCAGCAGTGTTATTGGAAGTAGACACAACGACAGCTACAACAACATCATCAGTGTTATCATCGTTACAAACAGAGAATCGAACGTCATACGTGTCGTATAGTCATCATCATGTCATTGGTATTGTTATTGAGGTGTAATACAATTTTTAAGCCATAATACCCTTCACACGCATACACACACATACACACACAAACCCTGTATAAAATTTCCTTAAAAAAAATTACAGAAAAAAGTCCAAGGAGGGTGGGAGGGAGTTTGGGGAGTTATTTTTTCAATAATAATGGCAAAAATAAGACGATTTTTTCTAGCAAATGAATATTGGCGTTATAGCCATAGCAAGTAATAGAGGCAACAACAGCAGTATCAGCAATTATTAAGCTTTGCTGCCAAGACTACTTTTATGTATGTATTTGCGTATGTGTGTGTTTGGGTATGTGTCAACGTATATTTAAAGGATACGGTTTTCGCATGTGTCCACAATTGAACACATATGGTGGTAAAAAGTTACGTACTTTACAAAAAATGTTCTTTTTTTCTGTCATTTTCATTTGATTGTCCTTTTTTTAAAGCCACTCTTTTGTTTGTCAATTCGTGTCCTTCTTTTAAAAAGTGTATCGCATTGCATATGAGAAGAGGTGTATGTGTCTTATTGAAGCAGATGGTTTTGTTGGTCGGTGAACAATATTTGAATGAATGTTTCATAAAATTCCAATTGAGCCAATTTGTTAAGGAACGTTAATGTAATTCTTCCATTATAAGCGATAGTTGGTGGGATTGCAATTACTTTTGAGGCGATTAAGCTTAAAAGGAGAAAAAAAAAAGACTTCAGACTTAATAAAATCTCCTTGTAATTGGAAAAACAAAATAAATTCTTTTAAAGGCGTATGGATTAGATTATAAAATCTTATAAATAATTTATCTTATTTTCGTGTTGTTACACAGAAAGCGTTTGAGAAAATTACGGCAAATGGAAAACAGAAAACAATAACTACTGTTTTACCAAGATACGAGGGCGGATTGATATTGAAGCTACCTAAGTAGGAAAAAACATTTTTTTTTTTCAAAAACCATTCATTTCTCAACATAGTCTTCATAGGCTCAATACACTCAGTAAGACGATTTTCCAACTTTTTTATACCGTCTGAATAATACGATTTTGGGAACTCCTCAAAATACGCATTAGTTTCGATAATCTCTTCTTCGTTTAAGATGAGTCTTTTGCCTGCGAGCCATTTTTTCCAGTTTGGAAACAGGAAAAAGTCACTAGGGACTAAATCTGGACTAATTCGAAGTGGATTAGCATCGTATCCAATGCTGTGTGAACCGGTGCGTTGTCTTGAAGAAACAACACTTTTTTCTTGTTTAAATGTAGTCGTTTTTCCTTGATTGCATCAACCAATTGGTCCAATAATGTACGATAATACTCTCCTGTGATTGTGGATCCCTTTTCAAGATAATCGTTAAGCAATATTCCGTGTGCATCCCAAAATACAGCGGCCATAACTTTGCCAGCCGATTTCGCTGTCTTCGCCATTGCTTCGATTGATTTTTGGTTTCAGGTGCGTAGTGGTGGACCCACGTTTTATCAACAGTTAATAAACTAAGCCAAAAATCAGCAGGATTATGCTTTATCATGTCCAAACACCGCTGTGAAGTGATCTGTCGAACTTGTTTTTGTTCAACACTGAGCAAACGCCAAAAATCAGCAGGATTATGCTTTATCATGTCCAAACACCGCTGTGAAGTGATCTGTCGAACTCGTTTTTGTTCAACACTGAGCAAACGCGGCACCCATCTTGCCGATAGCTTTTTCATATGCAAATGTTCATGCAAAATGTTGAACACACGTTCATATGATATGTTTACCATTTCAGCAATCTCACGGATTTTGACCCGGCGATCTTTCATAACGATATCGAGGATTTTCTTGATATTTTCTTCAGTAGCCTCCACTTTTGGCCTTCCTGTTTATCCTATCGTTCCAATTTGAGTTTTTTCTATTGCTGTTAAGTTTGTACATCTGTTGTCGATATTCCCATTAAATCTTAGCGTCATAGCTTGACTTTTGCCAAAGTTAAGTAGCCAAGAATACCACCGTCTCTATGTGTGTTGGCGATTTTTTACAATTTTGACCGTGTTGAGGTCGCAAAAGACATGATTTGTGAGGTTGAATCCGATGCCATATTCATCAAAAGGATCATTACTGAAGACGAAACGTAGGTTTATGAGTACGACATGCAATCCAGACATCAGACAAGTGAATGGCATTCACCAAATGAGCCGAGAGCAAAAAAAAAACACATCGTTTTCAGTTTTAAAAGAAGGCAACGTTCATGGTTTTCATGCATTACAACGGTGTAGTGCATCATGAATTTTTGCCAGAAGGCCAGACAGTAAACAAAGAGTATTATTTGGGTGTTATGAGACGTTGGCGTGAAGTAATTCACCGAAAGAGACCAGAATTGTGGACAGAAAACTCGTGGATTTTGCACCATGATAACGCACCGTCGCACAGTGTCATCACTATTCGAAATTTTTTGACAAAAAATGCAACAAATATCATACAGCAGCCACCAAGTTCACCTGATTTGGCTCCCTATGACTTGCTTCTGTCCAACCGAGTGGAACGCATTTTAGTAGCCGAGAGGAAATAATGGAACTATCGCAAGAAGCACTGATGGAGATACCGAAAACCGAATATAAAAAATTCTTCAAAGATTGGAACAAGCGCTAGCATAAATGTGCTGCAGCCGATGGGGATAACTTTGAAGGGGACAATATAGATTTTGATGAATAAACTTGTATTTTTAATTTTCTGAGTAAATTCCGGCAACTTTTGGATCAAGGTGGTATGTCCTATTTTTAAATTTTAAACATATTGCCGGGTGGTAAAAGGCTTATTCCATCATTGAAACTAACACCTATTTTTAGGGCCTTGACATAAATACCGTTTGCCAGAAAACTATCTTTTACACACAAAAAGAGTGAGAGTTACCACAGCCTGCACTAACAAACTACCTGTTCAGATGTCTCGGCATAATTCGTGTAGAACCTACTTCAACCGACTTCAACATTTTCCAAAATACAGTGATTGGTAAATAGACACGTTAGTACCCTAATCTCGCTCTTAATGAGCAGCAATAGCTAGCTCTCTGGATCTACTGGGAAAAGCAAAATAAACTTTTCGCCCGTCCCATTCCGGAGGCACTTATCGAAAACCGATCCCATGAGTCAGCCCACATCCTTGCGTATCTCATAGGGACACCGAAGAATGACTCTGTCCCAATATAAACCCAACGAGCTCTCCTGTTCTCTAAACCGTAGTATGGCCCTGATAACCAGGGACTCAACATAGAGTAAACCTGGTCTTAATGCAAAGTTCATAAAGTTCTTACCGCACAGGATGACAAAGCCCTCAAAGCTGCCTGACTATTCCCGCCAAGTATCAATCTGATTATCAAATATGCAACACCATATCGCCATATTTCATACAGGAAATACCAAGCAGCTTAATGGCCCCAATGACAAGTGTGGGGCAGGTCCTCAGTGAAACCGCGATTAAAACACAAGTAAGTCGATAGATCTTATAGAACAGAGCTCTCATGTTGCCCTTCTCTCTTATAACCCACCACGCTATGGCAGCATAGGTCCGTCAGTATTGTTGTTACGAAACACCGCTGGCAGGTATAAAGGGCCCTGATCTCCTTGTTGGTAACATAGGACAAGTGTTCGCCCATGTGTGAGTCCTATCCAGCATAATCTTCTCTCCTTGCACCAGTTAAATTTTATATCAAAAACACTTTGCATCCACTCCGATATGGTTACATCCTATCATCTAGCCACTGAGATGACGAGATCCTTGAGGAAGCCAAAAGTACGGAACCCTAAATGATTAAGATTTTCCAAAAATCCATCAATAACCTGTGCACAGAAGAGTCGATAAAACTCTACCTTCTGAACAGACCTTAATGGCATTGATGGTCCTCTGGATGCCCAGTTCTTTAGGATGAAAGGACAACGAATAGGTTTCATCACAAGATAGGTTTCCCTAATATAACTATTCAGTACAGCTCAGGCTTATTGTTATATATGATTTTGGCAATTGCTTCATTTGCCTGCAGCCGTGGGTATGACAAAAACTTTTCACTCGTGCCAGGTTACAGACATATGACAAGCCAAGATAAAATGTTATCACATCCCTGTTGAAGAAAACATGGAAAAATTTCATCAGGTTCGGAAGATTTACGCCTATCTCGCCCTATCCTCACTAACTAAATTTATTATTTTTTTTAAGTATTTTTATATTTTAGTTGGGCTCAAAACAATATCAAAATGAATCAGAGAACTTATTTTTTTAAGATCTTTAAACAAAACATACCTTTATTTCGATTTCTTATTCATTTTTTGCCTCTTAAAAATATACCTAAAGCGTAGATATCACTTTATAATCAATTATTTATAAGTCCTTTTATGTTTAATAAAATACCTAAAATATTTTATAATAATTTTATGCATTAAGTTGAAAATTCTTCATTTGTGTGTCCATATGCATAAAGTATTAAAAGAAAACAACTTTAGTGAAAATAGTACAAAAATAAAAATAATCACATATGCATATCCTTTCTTCCTTCCATTCAACATCTATTTTTTTCTTTTGATTTTTTTATGTTTTGGGTTCAAAAAAACAAACATCGCTTGGCTTCTCTACTTGAACCATTTGTACAGCTTTGCCAATGGCTGCATATATTCCCATATTTGTATGCCAAACAAAAAAATTCATATTTAAGTTTTGTTTCACTGCTGCGCTTTTTCAGGTTCTACTGTAACTAAAACTATGCAGTGATGCAAAAAAAATGAAGTGAAAATGCCCGGGAAATGACGTTATTTTTCTAGTAGATTTTATCAAATACATCAAGCAACCCAAAAATGTTACGTGTATGGTTTCTTTGAACGCCGGTGGTATAGAACCTACATAATAATATACTTATAGCTCATACTGCAGAGCATGCATTATTTTTACGTACTAAGACACACTCCCTAAGCGCCTCCAGACTCCACGGAACTGCCATTCGGTCTTACTTTATGGAGACTGTGAACACTTTATACACCGCCGCTCTGTTTACTATTAGAACCATTACTCTGGCCAGTTTATCGCTGTGCTTCGGCTTTACGTAGTATTTGGTTCAACCTCCCGATAAAATGATCCACCGTATGTCAGTTTTTCTCAACGATATGCTCCAGTTGAATACTTTCAGCCAGGCAATCTCGATATGGAAGCAGACTCTGGTAAATCATGAGCAGTGATATACAACGTGTTCCTCGCTTCGTCTTCGTCTGGAGAGACCGGACACCCTGGAGAGTTCTCATGATCACATTGGTGTAAATACTCTATAGCCACTATGGTCCGTTAGAAAATTTGGGTAAGATTGTCTTTATCTTTATCTATATCTATATCTATATCTATATCTATATCTATATCTATATCTATATCTATATCTATATCTATATCTATATCTATATCTATATCTATATCTATATCTATATCTATATCTATATCTATATCTATATCTATATCTATATCTATATCTATATCTATATCTATATCTATATCTATATCTATATCTATATCTATATCTATATCTATATCTATATCTATATCTATATCTATATCTATATCTATATCTATATCTATATCTATATCTATATCTATATCTATATCTATATCTATATCTATATCTATATCTATATCTATATCTATATCTATATCTATATCTATATCTATATCTATATCTATATCTATATCTATATCTATATCTATATCTATATCTATATCTATATCTATATCTATATCTATATCTATATCTATATCTATATCTATATCTATATCTATATCTATATCTATATCTATATCTATATCTATATCTATATCTATATCTATATCTATATCTATATCTATATCTATATCTATATCTATATCTATATCTATATCTATATCTATATCTATATCTATATCTATATCTATATCTATATCTATATCTATATCTATATCTATATCTATATCTATATCTATATCTATATCTATATCTATATCTATATCTATATCTATATCTATATCTATATCTATATCTATATCTATATCTATATCTATATCTATATCTATATCTATATCTATATCTATATCTATATCTATATCTATATCTATATCTATATCTATATCTATATCTATATCTATATCTATATCTATATCTATATCTATATCTATATCTATATCTATATCTATATCTATATCTATATCTAGAGCTAATCTGCTAATTGAAGATTTGTGGAGAAACACCATCTTCTAATCTCTCTAATAACTTCCTTCGCGTATATTTGCACTCCATCTTTATACATTGCATTAGCATTGCAATTTGTTCTCAGTAGGTGGCGCGTGTTTTACTGATCATTCGTTTGATGTTTGTCATCATAGCCAGAGGTAAGCGGAAAGGTCGGGCGGTCTTCTTCTTCTTTTTAGATACAGTTGTCTGGAGGGAAGTTGAAGCTTCTTTATTAAACATTCGAAACCAGAATTATAGTTTTCTTCATCATGTCCTCTGCTGGGGCTCGAACCTAGGTCGTTTGTGTTGTTATGCGTGCGCTCTAACAAATGCACCACTCTCTAATAGCTTCGTTCGCGTATAGTTGCACTTCATCCTTATACCTTGCTCGAATTACGATTTCAATGTCATTTGCAAAGCCAATGACGATTACTTCCTCCGCCACATTAGATGCAAACGGACGTAACAACACAAAAACTCGATATTGAATTTTTGTTTGATTACAAAGGGTTCGCCAAATAAATTTTTTTTCGAAAATGCTATAAAGAAAAATACTGAATATTTTCTCAAATTTCTTTTTTTATTTGAAAGTACAATCCTTCCGGTTAATAATGGAAAATAATTTCATTCAAATGGCTGCCTCGGCTGGCCATGCAGTAGCCTACACGATCGGTCCAATTTTTAAGCACATTATCGATTGTGTGCAGCTGTATTTCACCAATGGCTTCACGAATATTGTCCTTTAAAGCGTCAATTGTCTCTGGCTTGTTGGCGTAATACTTATCTTTGACGGCACCCCACAAATAATAGTCCAACGGTGTCAAATCGCAGCTCTGTGGTGGCCAAACGACATCAGCTCTGCGGCTGATAATGCGATCTTCAAAAACAGGGCGCAAAACATCGAGTGTAGCTTCTGCTATGTGGCACGTAGCGCCGTCCTGTTGAAACCAAATGTTGCTTATATCCTCCTCTTTAATTTTTGCGAACAAAAATTCGTTCAACATGGTCCGATAATGATCGCCATTCACTGTAACGGCCACTCCTTGCTCATTTTTGAAGAAATGGGCCCATTAAGCCTTTGAACCAAAATCCGCAGCAAACAGTGACTCGTCTTGGGTTTATCGGCTATTCAATGTATGCGTGCAGGTTTTTTGTGCCCCAAATGCGCAAATTTTGCTTGTTTACATACCCGCCAAGATCAAAATGAGCTTCATCTGAAAAGATGATTTTTTTGGCAAAATCGGCATCTTCTGTAAGTCGATCGCAGGCCCACTTAGCGAAGCGAAAAAAGCCTATACACAACCATATTCGTTCAGCAGAAGGATACAACTAATTATCTGTCAAATCAGACATGAGCTAAGTGTTACCATTCACGAAATAAGCACTAGTTGAAAAAAAAAACGTTGGCGGACCCGATACAAGTGCTTCTACAGTGGCTTCATTAAGTATTCGCTTATGTAAAAGATTTTTTTTTTTTAAAACGTCTCACCAACTTGAAAATTTTGATTCTGCATAAAATTTATTTATTTTTGTAGGCTTCTCTTATAAAAAAAATGCTTGACTATATTACTATATACCTTTCCCATAAAAAAAATAAAAGTGTAGTTACGTACGTTTATATTTAAAGTGACGATATGTCCTCACACATTGTGTTCCAAAGTAGCGAGCCTAGTAATGAACCCTGTGGAACTTCGGAGATTGAATTGTACGTAACAAAACCTCCCGGTTTTCACCAGCAGGATTATGTTGGAAAAATAATTACTTATAATGTACACTAGGTAATGCGGAGCATTAATTCTTCTCATCGCTGTAACAATATGTTTCCATGTGGCCAAGTTGAAGTAATTTTTGATGTCAAGTTGCTGGTGATAACAGCACATTTTTCTTTGTGTATACTCACTCATGCCATTTAAAGCTTCATTAGCATTGTTTACCAGCAAGATTATGGCATCTATGGTCGACTTCACCTTGTGGAATGCGTATTGGCGGTTGGAGAGGCCGTTTACACTTTTGTCGTACACAATTTATAGGTATATATGTATGTATTTATATAAACAAAGGAGCAGACTCTCCAAAATAGAATATATCTCGACTTTAATATTGGTAGGAAAAATCTACGTATTAGTAGCTTAGAACAAAATTTTGTCATCGATATTTGCTTTTCTTCTTACAAAACATTCTTTCAAGTATCTGCTGTCTATTTGTCTTTATTCTAGTTTTCTTTGTAGCTGTTTATGCTGATTTCTCTGTTTTTATTTTATGTCTTTTACACAACAAGTTTTTTTTGCAAAAAAAAGGATCATCAGTAACTGCAACATTCACGTCTCAGCTAAGGATGGCAGCAGTACCGTTAGCTGAGACAATACTAGGAAAAAAAGGATATTTTTGAAGGATATAAATGCATTTACATTAAAATAAAATGTTTTTTATTTGTTCATTTAATGTATGAGTATGTCTGTTTCTATTTTAAAATTTCCACATATCCCTCCTTCCCTCCACCGTCTACCCTTACAATCCATTACCATATGGTATGCATATACTCTACTTATATATTTATATTTTTCTAAAGTATTGTTGTTGTAAATCAAAATAATACAATACATACATACATATGTATGTCTAAAAAGGATAACAAGTCTGTGTGTTTTTATTGTACAATAGCCTTTGGTGTTGTGTATCCTTTTATTGTGTATTTCATATGTCCATGAGTAGTCTTTGAAATATAAAATAGATTTCGTTTTATATTTTTCTAATCGGTGGGACTCGAAGAACATTAAAAAAGTTTCCATTTTATTGTTTATACTTTTCTCGGAAAATAGACAAACAAAAATAAAAAGAAACTGTTGAAAACTTTTCTTTACATATTCTTGCCTTTAATGTGGATGGAATAAAAGGGTCAAAAAATGCAAATACAACCGACTACTACTGTTCAATAAATAAAAGTTTTATTTTTCCCCAACACATTCACAATAAGTCTTCACATTTGTTTTAATTTTTTTATTTTATTGAAATTTAATCCACGTCCTTAATCCGTTCCCATTGGAATTTAAGTAGGAATTAGAAACAGTAAAGGATTTAAAGAAAATGTATTCGTAAGTATTTTAAGATTTGCATATGATGTTGATGATTTAGTTTCTAATGCATGCAAAAGATTATAGTTTAAGAAGTCAGAAAAGAAAGAGAAAAGTCCTAAAGACATCATTGGTATACAGAAAGCAGACCCAACGTCTGTAAAGACAAATAAAATTTTCCAAAACTTCAAAATATGATGCTCTATATCGGCCATATAGAAACGTGGCGCAGTGTAGTGTTTAGAGCGCGCACATAACAACACAAGCGGCCCAGGTTCGAGTTCCAGCAGCGATTTTGAGTGTTTAATAAATACTGCCTCCAGACCACCACTCCATGTAAAACATAAATAAGAAGCCACCCTGACTTTCCAGTTTACCTCTAACGATGATGACAAACATCAGACGAATGATCGGCTGAAAACCGCCACCTAATGGGAAAAAAATTAAAATGCTAAGCAAGGATCACCACCACCACTTAGCAAGGATCTTAACCATTATACAGTCATATGGAGTGGAGCTACAGTAGATTAGTCATCTGCTTAGCTTGAAAAATCAACTTAATTAAGAAACTGAAACAAAGCAATGGATGCTTTGTGGAAAGCCAATTTGAAGCCTAGAGGAGTGACGAAGAACAAAAATATCGGCCTTGTACCATGAACATGGTAATAAAACACCTTAACACAGCGCACTGGCCATTGTGAAAACATGCCAAGCATCTCAGAATAACCAGCAACATTGTGTGCAGAAGCTTTTACGAGAATGACAGTAAGGCATCGCTGACTTAGCTGCTGTGTGAATACCCGGCTCTGTGCTGAAGCGCTTCGAAATTTGCGAACCTCAGCAGCATGGTGGACATAGTACCATCGAGGATTTTGCAGGGTTATATCCCTTTTTCACTTCATCAGCTACATCTGTGCCAATGGTGGCCTAACCTTAGGGTGCGAGTTTGTGGTGAATGACACTAAAGTGCAAAATGACCCTCTGTTCCAGAGGCTTGATGACAGGACGACTCTCAAAAACTTACTCCTTCTTACTTTAAATCGTAGCTAGTCTTTTCAAATTATCAGCATAGGCCGAGCCTGTCGTAGATTAGAACGAAAAGCCGAAATATGAATGGTACAAACACATAGGGCCTGATGAAAATCTACAAATGAGGTCGTTCAAAAAGTTTCGATTTTGATGCACGTAAGACCCAATACTGTTTTTGACACATAGACATGGTGCTGATAATGGTGTCTGCGGGTAATCTAGATATTGAAGAGTCAGATGCTCTTGATGTTTTGGCGTAATAATTCATTGTTATTTCCGTTAAATAAACACATATGACTCTATGACTTTCTTCTTCTTACTTTTAACGCTATCTACTATTTTGCAGATGACAGCAAGATTTGTCATTCAAATTTCTTTGATTATGGTTCAAACCGCTTGGGGAATCACCTGGTGAAAATTTCCGAGTGGGGTCGTGCAAACAGCTGTTTTTTATACATAGTCATGGTGGTGTTAATTGTGTCTAGTCGTCTGTGTCTATGGGTAATATAAATACTAGACAGTTAGATGCTCTTGATGTCATGGGCATAGTAATTCATTCACGATATTGTCCATTTAAAACGATTACATATTTCGAATGTCGACTATCGAAATAAGCATTCAAGTGCTTCTGATCTTTTAATATTTTTTTCCATTAACTCTCTTGGCTTCTGTAAAGTTTTCCATTTTATTCAGTTGGCGCCCTTTGGGTTCTTAAGGATTCTACTATAGTACCATCCCAGTAATGCCGTCTGACTCCCTTGTGGTGGTATCGCTGTTCCACTTCCATTTTCTACATATTCTTTTTCAGTATAGGTTTTGCTTCTTCTAGAGATCCATATTGCTGATACTATAAGGGTCAAAACAATCTATATGACGTTCTCCAGGTTTCAGTTCCCCACAACAGAAGTCAGTTTGCACATGTGCTTAGTTCGTCTGGAAATTTGTGAACTTCTTCATACCCATACAAATGCTGTTTTAGCTCTATTGAGCCTCTTGTTTACGAGTGTTTTTTTGCCGCCCTTCGTTTTCTCCATACTGCCTAGATAACAGAAGCTATCTTTGCATTCAACTGGTCGATACCATAATGTTTTCTGTGCTAACGTTGTTAATTCTCAGAGATTTGGTTTTTCTGATATTTATCTCTAATTCAAGTCTCTCCAAGTCATCTAATCTTGCTTGCATGTGGATATCTTGTACGAGAGTAGAGAAATGTCATTCTCATAATCTAAATACTCGGTTTGAAAGGTAGCGTCCAAACAGACCTACATGTCCGCACCACCCTTCCGAAATTAACCAACCAGACGCATGCACAAAAGAAGAAGAGAGATTTTTAGTCCATTGAAGATTTGCCGGCTTTGGCTTGACTTCAAAAGTCCCTCGCCATAGATCACTGTAAGGGTATTGGCTCTCTATTTACTTAAATCGAAGCCTACACTAGATCTACAAAGGAGATTTTCTTGATTCTCGAACGGTTGCAACTATACATGAGTGTCGGGGTATTCCCGCTTCTTCACGTGTCACCAGAAGTGTCAAAATTCTGGCAGGTGGAATATTCACCCCGCACAAGATTTTATGGGTGTTTCACCTGGAGCGAAATGGCATATTTCTGGCTCTTTTATAAAAGACCTCCTATCCTATCAAAATTATTCGTGATATTTAAAGCCAGCTTTTGTTTGGGTTATTTTTTTACCAAAGAACTATCAGTCTCTCATCCTTTCTTTTGAACACGATGTTAGGACTGATTGATGTCTATACAAGACAAAGGTACCTTGTGAAACGTCCTCTTTAGTCAGCTTGCGCAGGTAAAAGGGCGTTCCACTGCGGATGTCATTATAGTCTCCTATGTGCAGTATAATTAAACCCGGGTACGATACATATCTCATCCACGATTAAACAATGACTTAAGATTACACAGTGTTGTGACACATTAAAGGTTTCTGCACGTGAAATACAAAGATATCTGAAATTATCAAACTACCCTAGTATTTCATCTTAATCTGGAATACATTCTGATTTGTATTGTTCATCCTTAATTTGCTAATATGTTTTACACCAGAGAAAAGGAACTGAAAGGTCACCCACATGGTTTTACTTAAAAAACAACAGCAACAACAAAAATAATCATGAAATAATTTCATTTCAAATTTAAATATGGGTCCTGTTTTACTTTAGATGAAGGCTTGTGGTACGCTCTCAATTGCAATTTAGTGTTTTGTGCCATGCGATAAAGTAGTTCATCTCTTACTAATTTTTGTCTCATGCTCTCTTCATAAGGTTGTTTATAAAAAGGATACTTAAATAAGTGTGTTGTGTTTGTGTGAGTGAGCATACTTTTAAATAAATTTCTTTACATGTGCGTACGAGATAAAAGGATATTTTTGTAGCCATTGTTTATTATTGTATTTGTTGTTGTATTTACTTTTGAAAGTCATACATTTTACATACGAGTATGTATGAAAACCCTTTCCGTTTTTAGTTCAGACAATATAATGATATGCTAGCGCTTAAATCATTTGAAGAACATTATTTGCATTGGAGTTGTGGGAAAGAGTAAATCACACACAGTCTTGTATTGCTGCCAACCCTTCGATTTACCCTTCGTCCATTAGATGTTGCCTTCTTTGAGACCATTAGAACCATAAAGAAGAGTTGAAAAGTGAGCAGATATGCCCCTTTTTTGCTAAAATTCTCAATTTTATTGAAATCCTTGGAAAATAATCAGGTGTTGGTTGGTTGGCATATGACTTATGCCCTCAGAATGTAACTTTAAAAAGGAATCTTTATTAAATCATAGTTTTCCTTTTAGGATGAAATAAGTATATTTCATAAATGAAAAGTGTTAGAAAAGTTATATTTTTTACTTCAAGACGGACCAAAGCAAACTCTAAAAAGGTTAAAGGAAAGCCTTTAGCACTCATTAATATCTCGACTTTTACGCACTTATTAAAATATCAGGGGACAAACTTTTCTGCCAGATTTTTGATTTGTGGACTTTAACATACTCGTCATTTGACAGCATATATAGGATCCGCTAAATGAATTTTTTTTTTTTTTTTTTTTGTAAATCCTATAAAAAAAACTACTGAATATTTTCTCAAATTTCTTTTTCTATTTGAAAGTACAATCCTTCCGGTTAATAATGAAAAATAATTTCATTCAAATGACTGCCTCGGCTGGCCATGCAGTAGCCTACACGATCGGTCCAATTTTTAAACACATTATCGATTGTGTGCAGCTGTATTTCACCAATGGCTTCACGAATATTGTAACACTTATCTTTTACGGCACCCCACAAATAATAGTCCAACGGTGTCAAATCGCAGCTCCGAGGTGGTCAAACGACATCAGCTCTGCGGCTGATAATGCGATCTTCAATTATAGGGCGCAACATCGGGCGCTTCGGCTGTGTGGCACGTAGCGCCGTCCCGTTGAAACCAAATGTTGCTAATATCCTCCTCTTCAATTTTTGTGAACAAAAATTCATTCAACATGGTCCGATAACGATCGCCATTGACTGTAACGGCCACTCCTTGCTCATTTTCGAAGAAAAATGGCACAATTATGCCTCTGAACCAAAATACGCACCAAACAGTGACTCATCGTGGGTGTATCGGCTTTTCAATGTATGCGTGCGGGTTTTCTGTGCCCCAAAAACGACAAATTTGCTTGTTTACATACCCGTCAAGATCACGATGAGCTTCATCTGAACACATCGCACACATTCTGCAACATTACCAAGATTTTCAAAGCTATGCCGCAATATTTCCCAGTGTTGTTCAAGCATATACACAACCATATTCGTTTAGCGGAAGGATAAAGCTAATTATCTGTAAAATCAGACATGAGCTAAGTGTTACCATTCACGAAATAAGCACTAGTTGAAAAAAAACGTTAGATGGCGGACCCTTTACATGTGTAAAAATATTCAATGGAATTATAAGATCGAGTGTGGTAGGACAAAACGCTTTATTCATAAGCCTAACAAGCATAGCAAGTAATGTAAGGGCTCATTTACCAGCAGCTGGTCTATCTCTCACGCAGCAGCGAGAGAATAGTAATATATAATTCCGAGACCTTACCTTCACTTCCGACTTTTAATATGATACCTTCTAAAACTCTTGATCACGATTTATTTATTGTCGTATTCCATCAGGCGCATAGATTGTTTACACAGAAACTATATTGTTGTCTGTTACTAGCTAAAGAACGTAATTCATTGAAAGTGCGGTTGTTTCGCTGATTTTGATGCGCCTCCATATGTTTTTTGTTCTACCTCGCCTCTGTGTGGCTACTGGATTCCATTCCAATGCAGCATGACATATCTCTTCGTAAGGTTTTCGGATTGTGTGTTTTAATCTACGCCATCTTATGTGAATATTTATATTCTCTTGATTTGCTAATTGCAAAAGATCCTCATTACAAACTGTTCGTGGCCACCATATCCTTAATATACCGGGTGTCCGCCGGGAAGGTATACTGCTTTGTTTGTTTATAATTTTTGATTAAATGAAAGAGAATGGATCTTATAGTGATAAATATTTTATTTAATGTCGGCAACTATGTATGGAATACAATATCAGATAAATGCCCACCTCCGTTAGCCTCACAAATGTGAGCCGTTATGAGCACATTTTTCATTACATTCTCATACATTTCACACGGTATTTCAGTTACTATTGAGTTACTCCAGCGTTTCTGGTTTGTTTGCATAAACCTTGCTTTTCAGATATCCCCACAAAAAGAAGTCCGAAGCAGCCAAATCAGGCGACTGTGTAGGCCAATCAACATCACCATTCCTTGAAATAATTTGTTGTGGAAAGAGGTCTCGCAGTAATTCCATTATAATCCTGGCTGTATTCGATGTGGTACTGTCTTGTTGAAATCACATGTTAGTCAAGCCCAAAGCATGCAATTGAGGCGTTAAAAAGTTTTCTATGCTATCACGATATCGCTCCCTATTGACAGTTACCGTTACGCCGTTAACAGTTTTAAGGCAGTAAGGTCCAATGATTCCACTTGACCAAATTACACACCAGACTGTCACTTTTAATGGATGCAAAGGTGACTGATGAATAATTTGAGGCTTTTCCATTGCCCAGAATCGACTATTCTGTCTATTCACATAACCATTCAAATGAAAATGTGCCTCGTCACTCATTATGATTTTTCATGAAAATCGATGATTGATTTTGATGAAATGTCTTAAAGATTAAAACACGTTGGTTTACTGAATATTTTTCCACGATAAATTTGCCACGTCTCTACTTCACGACTCCCGAATATGAACTGTCAAGACTAATGTTTACCAAAATGGCGGCAAAACAAAGTAATATACCTTCCCGGCGGACACCCTGTATTTCTCAGGCATCGGTTTTTAAAAGATTGTAGTTGTCTTTTTATTTAATTACTAACGAACCGCAGGCATAATAGACCTTGGTTTTAGACATCGGGAAAAGTATTTTCGATTTCCAAAAATTGTTAAACTGATGGAAAGCAATACTGGCCCTAATTATGCCATTTTCCACGTTATATAGTGCGCCTTCTTCTGACGTTTACAATCGGTGTACTGCTTATGTTAAACACAAACTCTTCTGTGCGTGCGATTGAACACGATTTCGTTTACCTGTGAGCCTACCTTGGCAGTGATAGATTTTCGTTATTTTAGACTGCGTATGATCCTACCTGCTGCTCAATAGTACGATACCGTCGGCGTAATCTAGGTTTTCTAGATGTTGATGTACTCGCCAGACGTTGTCCCTCCTTGTCGCTGTTATGGTGTCTAGAATAGCCAAGGCGACAGTATGCTTCCTTTTTACGCAGGTGGTAGTGCTGAATGGTTCGCTTGTGTTACCGTTATGTATAACTCTAGCGTTAGAGTCATCGTATTGAATGTTGATAAGGTAAATCATCGTCTCTAGAATACTTGTGCTTTTCATAGCCACTCAAATGCTCTTGCGTTCAGTGGAATCCAAAGCCTTCTCGAAATCAATGAAAGTCATATATAAAGTCGAATCTAACTCGCTGCACTGTTCCACGATTAGTCTCAGACTGTTAATGTGGTCGATACATGATCTATTACGGCGGACACCAGCTTGCTCTATTCAGAGTCGTCGGTCAATAAGGGGCTATGATACGATCCAACAAAATTTAAAAAAAGAATTCATAACAGCTAGGGTTAGCGGCTGATCTGATCGCCTTTCATCGAAATTTTACGTTCAGGCTTTTTTCCGTCTGCCATATGCCCGTCGTGTCCGGGCGCGATTTGTAGAACTCAGCTGGTAGGTTATCTATTCTGGTGGCTTTAGCGCTTTTTAACTCCATTATTGCCCGTTCAATTTCAGTTCTAATTGGAGGTGCTGCTGAAATAGTTCCCAGTGGTGCTGTCGGGTTAAAAAGATGATTGATTTCCCACCGATAGATCGATTTAGCATTTCCCGAAAGTGCTCGCCCCATCTGGATTCTTGTTTTTCTGTTGTTAAAAGCCTCCTCTTATGATTCCTTTTGGAGAGTTCGAAGAGTGTTAATAATCGCCGATTCTGCTGGCTGCCTCACCCTCGGCTGCAAGATTGTTTATGAATCTGCGTTTGTCATTTCTCGCCTGGCTTTTTACTTGCTTTACTAGTGCCTAGTGTTTTTTTGTTAAGCTCTTCTCTCTTCACTGAGTCACTGGCATTTAGCATATCTATGATGACCAGTCTTCTTTTCTAAACGAGCGACCAAAAGTTAGGAGTTAGCCATTCCTTCTTCTTCTGTGTGGCATAGCGTTACCCTAATAGCTTTCCACTGCTGATTTATGTTACGCTGAGCATTGAGGCGAAGTCCATTTACTGTAGAATCCTCTACAATTTTCGCCGTAAGTTTATCTTATATTCGCTTAACAATAATCAATTTAACATTATATTTGCGACGCCTGACATTGAGAATTAAACTGTATTGATCCAGATGGCATCTCTATGCTATCGCCCAAATACAATAATTTTTCTATTCTTTTTTGACGTTGACCCATTTATACAGAATTAGGAGCGCTTTCCAACTGCTTCAGTTCTCATTATCACGAAGCGATATTCGCCATTCGGCTGTAGTTTACAAAATACTGAACTAACCGAAAACGACTGCGTCAGATTATTTTTCACACTCTCACAAAAAGCGGCGTTGTTTTCGACAGATCTTTTTTTTCGTCGCTGTAAAGATCTGGTCCATTAAGAATGTGCTTATAAAACAGAATCTTATGAAACTGCATTCATCTTACCAAGTAACTTGACAAAGGAGTGTGCATTCTTAGAGAGACTTGACGTGGAATAGTTGACTTGGAAGGAAGCACGAGAACGTGAAGCTTATACGTCCTAATTCTTGAGCCAACTAAAATTCTACAGACTCTGTTTTTAACGTTTTAGATTGGAAGATACAGATTTGTGTCTATGCTGTCAATTTTTTGATTGATTACTTTAAAATAGGTTTTTCTCCTGCCATAAATTTAATTCCGCCTTAAACACTTGATGATTTCAACACGTTGAAAAAACGGATTTGTGTTTGAAATGGAAAAGAAAATATTAATAAAACTCCAACGTATTTAATTACAAACAACTACTACTCAATTATCAAAGACAGCAACCCGCAACACTCACCAACACTGGTCGTGGTGTAAAGCCGCCTTATTACTAAGCAGCTGCTTAATCAGCTTTTCAATTACAGCTGATTTTGGCAGTTCGTAGTGGTGCAAAAAAAATTCCTGCTGCCTCTTGATTTCCTTTTATCAGAGAAAAGTTTTTGTCAAAAAAGTTGAAAAAAAGATTTTTTTGTAAGATTTCCAAGAAAAATATCAAGCAAATAAAGAAAAGAAATAAAATTCCCAAAACAGTAATAAAATATTCAAATAAATAAACGAAATTATGTAATAAAACAATAAAAACCAATATAACGCAAAATAGAAACAAACAAGATAATAAAAAAATAAAACAAAACTCAGGCGGAAAAAAGAAGATTGGCTGCCCCCAAACGAATTTATGAAGACGCAGTAGTCGAAAAATAAAAAAAAGCTTGAAATTCTTTGGAGCACTCATAAGCTGTCTGCGGTGGAAAAAGAATTTAAACGGAATAGTCCGTTACCTACCCCACTAACAGCTAAACAAGCATTCAGTGCCACAATATGAGCGATGGTCTAGGGGATTCACCTGCTGTCAATAATAATGGTGATCCCATTGAAACACATGGAAACACAGTGGCAGCTAAACCATTATGTGCAACAACTGAGGATTCTGACTCCCCATCGGAGGAGGGCGCTGCTAGTTTAGCTTCCATACACACACCAGCACAGGAGCCCACAACGGACATTAACGTACAGAATAGTGATGGTTTAAGCCTTCTATGCAAATTTGTTGATTTCTCCGAAATTTCTTTCAAAGAGGTCAGTTGTTCTGTTTGATTTACTCTTAAGCTTTTGAGCGTTATTTCACATTTTTCACAGAAAGTTGGTCATGGTGCCTTTGGTGTTGTCTATAAAGCTGTTTGGCATGATCGCTATGTGGCCGTTAAAGAATTCGGTCCAAATACCGAACAAAAGGCCATTGAAACGGAAGTGAAACAATTGTCTAGAGTTAATCACTCCAACATTATTAATTTATTTGGTATTGCCACCAATCAAATGTCTAACTATTTGATTATGGAATATGCTGAAGGTGGTTCTTTGCATGAGTTCCTACATGGTAAAGTGAAACCTTATTATTCTACAGCACATGCCATGAGTTGGGCACGCCAGTGTGCAGAGGTAAGTAAAAATTGCAACATTTTTTTAATGATTTACGAGGTTTGTTTAGTTCTCATTACATTTATATTCTCTTTTTAAAGGGTGTTGCCTATTTACATGCCATGAAACCAAAGCCTCTAATTCATCGTGACATAAAACCACTTAACCTTTTGTTAACTGATAAAGGAAGATTTCTTAAAATATGTGATTTTGGTACGGTGGTCGATAAATCTACGCTGATGACGAACAATAGAGGTTCAGCAGCTTGGATGGCACCCGAAGTGTTTAAGAGTAAAAGTTATACAGAAAAATGTGATATTTTCAGTTGGGGTATAGTTCTGTGGGAGGTACTGTCGCGTGAGAAACCCTTTAAAGATGTTGACAATAACTATTCAATAATGTGGAAAATACATATGGGTGATAGACCACCGCCAATACCAAATTTACCTGATCCCATTAAAAATCTAATGACTTCATGTTGGGCTGATAAGCCAGAACTACGGCCTTCCATGCAAAATGTGGTGGATGTTATGAAGGTTTTAGTGAAACAATTTCCTGGAGCTGATGAGCCTTTAGAATATGAATTTGTTAATCAACAGGTAAAATAAAAATAAAAACTTTATTATTAAAAAATATATAAAAACAATTTTTTTTTCTTTTGCAGATTGTTAGTCCAAATGCCAATGATTCTATGGGTGATAATTACGTTTCAGATTTTAGTAATTTTAGCAATAGCTCCGCGTTTAGTACCCAAGTTACAAAACACACCTATAGCTCATCATCAGATGCCTCAACACCTACAAATCCATTTATTAACAGAACTACCAAACCCAATGTTTCCATAGATTCTACCCGTTGGGGTGCTATACCTGAAGAACCCGATAGTGGGCGATCTTCGGCTCAATTAGACAATAGTAAAATATTTAATTTATCCACATCGGAAGAGTCGAAATCACGTTATGAAACCATACGCAATGGTATGCAAAATAATGCTGCTAATAATATGACTCCTTTGGCTCTTGATATAGATCCGGTATATTGTTTTGAATTGGTTTTGTATGTCGTTTCAATTTGTAATTGCTTTTGTATTCTTTTTTTTCAGAATGCTTGGTATTTAGATAATGATAACAGTGCTAGTTATGTGGGTAAGTTACAGTATTTTAGATTAAGAATGGACTCGAGGAAATATCATCATTTAAAGAGAAGATAATTTTTTTACATATGTACACATTTCTAAGTGGTTTGAGTAAGTTTCCAATGATGTTGAAAGACAATTTACAAGTGTAAGTAAAAATCATTTAAAAAATTATGTATGTAATTAGGAAAACAAAACAATATTTTAGAATATAAGTTCAACGACTATATCGTTCTTAAAAATCGCTTAAACCTATAATTAAAATTTAAGCCAAATAACTAACAATTTGGTATATTGCCTTCAAGTTGATATATCGAATAATAACCATATTATGGATTACAACTCAACTTTGTTGAATTAAAATTTCAATTGAAATTTTACAATTTGTTATTAGCGATACAAACTCATCAATAGCAGTTGTGAAATTTCAACTAAAATTGTAATTCAACTAAGTCCCAAATTTTTTTACAAAAATCTGCATTTGCAGCAATGCTGCCAGATTCCAAATTTAATTTTGCACAAACAAAGCTTCAAAATTATCCAAAATTTTGTAAATTACACAAAATTCGTTTTGTGTTTGTTTGTTTATGAGTTTTTGTTAATTTCAATTCACTAAAAATTATTTCCTTTAGTTATTACAGTTTTAAAAGTAGGAAAGATAGTCCCATGGAGACCTCTTATGCACCAAACTTTATTAGAGCAGCTATATTTTTTTCTAACTTTGTTCCCAACTAAATTGGAATCAAATAAGATAAAAAACAAACAGAAGTTATATTTACACTCGAAGTGTAGCTTTAAGAAAATGTTGTGCACATACATCATGGCACATAAACGGAGTAAAAAAAGCCATTTTTTAGGGGTTTGTACTATTATAACTCCTCCATAGGATTATTTCATATTTTACTCCATTTTATATTTTTTAAGAACTCTACCTTAATTCTAGAATCCTCAGAAATTGTATAGTATTTTTCCTTCATCTCTAAACTCTGATTTTCTAATTCTAATACAGCTCAACCCCCTTCAAAAATATTACCAGAAACGTTCGCTTCAGCAGCATGAATTTTTATCAATAACATTTCAGATTTTGCCTTAGTATAGAGTCATTGCAATCAAACACAAGAATTTCTTGTATTAAACACTCATGCTGTTTAACACTTTTATCGTTTCATAATTAACTAAATGTACAAAAAATTAAGTAAAGGGCTGGAAAAGACGCAAAAGTAAAAAAGAAAAAATTATAAGGTCTGTTTCTTTACTTTCTGGGAAAAGTTCGGTAAAATGAGAGTAAACAAATAGCGTTACCGTTGAGTTTTTTCCAATAGTGGCACAAAAAGGGGATTTAAAAAAAGGTCGTACAAAAAGTTGCATTTTAGAAAAAAAAAAAAATCGCACAGTTTGTTTAATCGTTTTTATTTAAATAAAAAGTTCAAAAACAAAACTAATTTAATAGTTTAATAAGTAAAAAATAATTCATTACTAATGTTAAAATTAAATTTTTTATAATGTAACTAAAGCAATATGTATGAGATGTATGTGTAAATAAGAAAGTATACATGTACACATATAATATATATGAGCACAGATGCAATGATGGTGGGAATGTATCAGGAGGGTTGGCAACGTAACGGACACGGATGAGGACATCGAAATGTACCATACCAGCCCTATGCAGAATACATTGAACATGGCATGTAGCTCTCCCAGTTTAAATGAGATAAAAGAGGCGATAACGAGGTTGGAGAATGATCTAGCTGCGGGCGGATATGGCTTACGAGCCGAGATCTTACGGGCGGATATTACAATTGCAGCAAATTCAGTGCAAACTGGGGAACATATTGCGTGGCGAACAGGCAGGCTACCAGCCGAATGGAAGCTGTGTATACCGGGCCAACACCCTACGCATCATAGTGGAACAGTCTCTGGAATGGCGTACACCTCTATACCTACTGTTTGTCGACTTTAAGAAAGCCTTCGATACCATCAAAAGGGCTGCTATATGGAAAGCATTGGGAGGGGAGGTAGTTGCCCAGAGAATAATACGAGCAATGTACGAGAATGCAGAACTCTCGGTCCTTCACAACGGGAGCATCAGCCTACCATTCCATACTAACGCTGGAGTAAAACAAGGATGTCCACTCTCACCTCTACTATTCACCATCGTACTCGATGAGATCATTAGCGAAGTCTGTCTTCACAAAGGAGGGGTATAACATGGAGTCTCTCACGTCAACTCGAGGACTTGGATTATACGGATGATATTTGTCTTCTCTCACACAAGATCTCCAACATGCAGTCAAAATTAAATGACCTGGAAAAACTGGCTCACAAAGTTGGCCTTGTGATAAATATTAAGAAAACTAAAGCTAGGAGCATTGACAACAATAGCACAGAAAACATCATACCACAGGGCCGGCCAATATATAAATAGCTTCTGCTATCTTGGAAGCACAATGGCAACAAACGTCGGTGCAGAAATAGACGTTAACAACAGGCTCAATAAAGCAAGGTCGGCATTCGAACGATTACTGTCAGTATAGAGAAGCTCATACATAACCTGGTTCGCCAGCATATGCTCAGAATATTCAACGCATGTGTAAAATCAATTCTGTTGTACGGCAGTGAAACCTGGCTTGTGTCTAATACCATCACACAAAAGCTAAAGGTATTCACCAACAAGTGCCTTAGAATCATATGCCAGATATTCTGGCCTAACACCATAAGCAACACAGATCTCTGGAATTAAACAAACGAAGAGCCCATACTGAAGCAGATAAGGCAAAGAAAGTGGAGATGGATCGGCCATACCTTAAGGAAAAATCACGACAAAAATGTTATGATTCACAAATAAAATTTTTATCCCATTTTTGTGTAATTACACAGAAATCGGCACTGAAACACTGATTTACAGATGATATAATATTTCTTTAACTAAAACATTTTCAATTCATTCAGGTGTATTACAGAATCTGATTATTGTGAGAATCAGAATAGATATGGACTAAAAAAAATGGTTCCGATACCACAGAATTCAATATTATCGATTCCATATTCGAAATTCGAATCAGAATTGTTATCAGAAAATCTTTTTTTTTTTTTTTTTTTTTGTGAGAAATAATCCAATCAGCTAGCAGCTGCCAGATTTACTTTATTTATTATGATTTTTCCTTGAGAGGGAATTAATTACAGGTAATATATTAAAAAAAAGTAAAATAAATAAATTTGTGCGTATTTTCTCACCATTTTTCTTTTCATTTTTTAACAGCACCATTATATACAACATCCATTAATAAAAATGTTACCACAGCCTCAATCATTTTAAATTTATTTAAAAATATTTGCATCAATATTTTTTTACCACGTAATTTTGAAAATTATCAATTAACAAAATTGATTTTTATCTCCATAAAATAAAATTATAAACAAAACCTTAACAGCTGTTTCGAAGATTGGTTTTGTTCATGTTCGAAACAAGGCAAAACCAAGACGATTTCATGACATGAATGCATATCAGAATCGATTTTCAATTCTGATAACAATTCTGACTTGGATTCTGTAACACTACTGATTACTTTCAGCAATAATGTCATCAGTGCCAGCAATATTTTCCCCATCAACCTAAAAGATCTTTTGTGTCCTACTGTAGTTACGAAGGATGACCCATATGATCAGCCCCGCACTCATATCGGTGCTTCCTCGCCTGTAGATTATCTCCACTTAATCACAATTGTCCACTGACAGCATCCCACTCAGTTGTTCCCCATATAAAAAAGTGCAAACCAAAAGCCATGTTCAAACAGCAATTTCTCCGCCTTCCGAATGAAGTTTAGTAAATCTCTAATAAGAACAGATCTGATCTCGCTTGGATCTAATTGGCCACGGTTGAAAACATGCACTCTGATCCTAGTTTTTACAACACAGTCGCACAAAATGTGCTCTGTGGTTTCATTCTCCTCTAGACAGAGCCGGCATTCTGTCTCATCCAGTAGACGTAACCTGTTAAGATGGTATCTTAGGTAGTAGTGTCTCGGTAAAAAACCGGCTATAACACCAATATTAGCTCTTCTCCATAGGAGAAAGGTCCCACCAATCGTTTGGACTGGCAAAGTTCTTGAGCGCCAATGTGCGACCCTGAGATAGTTTTCCAATCTGTCCACCCATGACCTGATCTCAGTGCAGCTCTGGGCAGATAAAGTCCGCTGTGGACCCTGTTTTATTCAGTTTCTTAGCAATTTCATTGTCAGCCAATTCAGAACGACCCGTAAAATCTTTGGTCGGTCAAATCAAAATGGTTGATGAGAGTTCTTGTGTTAACTGAATTTTAAAAGCTTTAAAAACTAAGTCTATGCGACATACAGTGTAATGTCGTTTGTGGAATTCCCAATTTCAAAGATTACGAATGCAACGATATGGCACCTGGGTTTTCCTTAACACTATGGGCTACAACAGCAATATTGTCAGTTGTTATTGTGCGACGTTTCTTCACATGTTTATTGCAAATTTATCCATTAGTTTCACAATAGATGGCCGAGAAGAAATTTCACGACGATCGAAAAATGTCTTAGTTTAGCAAACTCTGTGTAATTTTCACCATTTTTGTACTGAATTTGAACAATTTCGAGGCTTTTTAAAGCGTATATCGTTTCGTCTTTATTAAAGGCGTCGAATTTACAGGTTGACTGGCGCGCTATTGAAAATTAAACGACTCATTGGAATATTGTCCTATAAACTGTAAATTGCATATGTAAAAGAGAATGGGTAATTCGCATGATCCCTATTAGAATCAACCGGTACTACTGATGAATTTAATCAGATTCGCCACTAACACTCCCATCTCTGAAACAGTCCAGATCATAAGAGTGATGACTTATGTTCCTCTTAATAACTTCTAGAATAGTAATACTGTGGGCAATCCATACGTTCCGACAAGGACAATCCATATGTTCCAAGGGCCTTTCCATCGCCAAAATAAGCCAGAGCATTTTGGATTTGCTACAAGTGGTGATATTAGGTTAGTTAAGTTACCTCTTCTTCAAGCCCATTTATCTATCAAATTCGGCACCGTAATCAAAGGAGTATGAATAGAACTTTGAACTTATTTATGCTGAATTTCAGCAGATAATATTCATTTCTTTAGCGGTTTATAGGGGATGATTTCCTTATTAAATTATTACACAGTTTGCTCCCGTTGTTTTTGCCTCTTCCCATGTAAGATTGTTTTGCCTTAGTTCTTGGATAATTTTACGTCGCCAGATGTTTCTTGGTCGACTGTGTTTTCTTGACCGTTGAGGATTCCACTCGAGTGCTATCCTTGTAATACTATGCGGATATTTCCTTAAGGTATGACCGATTCATCTCCACTTCCTATGCCTTATCTGCTTCAGTATGGGCTCATCAATTGCCAAATTCCATAGTTCTATGTTGCTTATGGTGTTAGGCCAGAATATCTTGCACAGGATTCTAAGGCACTTTTTGGTGCATGTTAGGTTTCACTGCTGTACAACAGAGTTTACACTTGATTTGAATGTTCTGAGCTTGGTTTGTCTGGATATGTATGAGCTTATGAGTCGGCCGTATACCGCGCTTGCTTTCTTAAGCCTGTTGTTAACGTCTGTCAGATAGTAGAAGCTTTCTACATATTCAATTGATTGGCCCTGTAGCATAATGTTTACTGTTTAATGGCTTTGGTTTCCTTGATATTTATCTCAAGGCCAACATTGCGAGCCATTCTTTCCGCATCTTTTAATTTTGACTGCAGGTTGGAGATCTTGTAGACAAATATCATCTGCATAATCATAATCGAGATGTCGTAAGAGACTCCATGTTATACCTCTTCTCTATGAACAGACTTCGCTCATAATCTCATTCCGTTCGTTGGTGGATAGTAGAAGTGAAAGTGGACATCTTTGCTTTACTCCAGCGTTAGTATGCAATGGTTGACTGATGCTCCCGTTGTGTAGAATGGAGAGTTCTGCATCCTCGTACATTGCTCTTATTATTCAGAATATTTTCTAAAGTACTTCTTTTCTTCTCAATGCTTTCTATATGACTGTTTGATGGTATTGAAGTCCACGAACGATGGAAATTTTATTACAAATCTCATTTATCTAGGAGGTTCTCAAAATATTGATAAGCTGGTTTGTAAACCACAATAGTCACTTGTACCGTATTTATATCATAGCCTTGTAAACATCATCAACAACATATTATAACTCTTGCCCTTATTTTAATAATAGTGACTGTCTACTAAACGTATAACTAAATGATGAAATTTAATAAAATATATTTGTATGCATTATCTGATATCAAAAATTGTTAATTTATCACAAAAAAAAAAAAACTTAAGCTAACTTATGTCCAATTGCATTGATATATTCATAATCCAAAAAGAGTCATAATGAATATTAGAATTTGTAATGATACTGTCATCACAATATTATGAAATATATTTCAACAGACAGACGTGTATATTTGTAAACGTGTAATGAGATGAAAACATTAATTAAAAATTCTAAAGCAATAATAATTGATTTCAGAAAAAAACAAATTAACAAAAAACAACATGAAAATTAAATCAATTGAAACGTGAAAATCTTTTATAGCCAACACCTACAACAAATAAATTAAATCCATAACAGAGAGACAGACAGACAGACAGACGGACACATTTACTAACAATACAAATGTAGCTCTACGCTAAACCAACAGTAGCAGTATTTTTGCCACATTGCACGCATTTAAAAATATAAATTCAGACACATTTCGAGAATACTACGCCAGTATTGAAATAGAACTATTGTTAGTGGATAATTAATGGCTGTGAAATGAAAAACTAAAACTGTAATGAATCATTTTGAGTTTTCTATCATAAGAAAAGCAGTCAAATAAGGAGAAGGGGGAGAGTAAGGGTTTGGCCCAATAATTTACGTATTAAAGAAGAGGTGTGGTGGTGTGGAGGTTGAGATTTTAAATTGTTTATTTGTTTTAGCGATTTTGGCGGCATAAATAGTTTTGAATTTTATCATTGGCTTGGGTATAACGTCAATTGTTTTCTTTTATTTTTTTATTTATCGAAACTAAAGTGTAATTTACTTTTAGTTTTATATCTGTACGAGTATATGATTTACTATTTTATTAACATTTTATTTAATTTTTTTATGGCATTTTGATTTCTATTTATTTATTATTGCAATTGAGTTTTATGCCAAGAATTAGTTTTTCTTTTTTGTTGTTTTATTTTTATTTTTTCTAATTGTTTAGAAAAAGATTTACATTTTCATTTGGTCTTGTTTTCGTTTTAATACTGTTGTTTGTGTTGGTTGTTACACCCAAAAACAAACAAATAAAAAATAAATAAAAAAAAAACTTGAAAACATTTTTTTTTTTTTTTAAATAAATTTTGTTCATTTTTTATATCTTATATTACTCATACGTTCAGTATGTCTTATAAACACACATCTGTTTAAATAGTGTACAGTGGGCTTAACATGAGATTTTTTTGCATAAAAACTGAATTTATATATTTTTTTATTTATAATCCAAAATTTATTCAGTTATCCAGCCTTAACTCATGAAAGTACATACATATTGTTACGTTTTTATATTTTAAAAACGTGTATTTATGAGTTCATTGAAGCTACCTAGCGCTAGATGGCGGCACAAACACAAAAACTCTTTCTTTCTTAGAAATTACGATCTGTCAAATGTCAGCTGTTAAAATTTTAGCCAAATTCATCTATTAGTTTATTTGTTGTAGTCGTTTGAAGTAAACAACTTTTGTGTTTCTTGGAAAGTGGAAAAAAATGAATTGTTTGAAAGGCAAAACGGCGAGAGAGACAAAAGAAAAGCTTGATAAACATTACGGGGAATCTGCTCCGTCAGATTATATGATAAAATATTGGATTGCTGTACGGATTGGATTTAAACGGGGCCGAACAAGCACTGCACAAATACCATCAACAGAAAGACCAAAAGAGGTGGTTGCTGAAGAAAATATCAAGAAAATCCTCGATATCGTTATGAATGATCGCCGGGTCAAAATCCGTGAGATTGCTGAAATGGTAAACATATCATCTGAACGTGTGTTGAACATTTTGCATGAACATTTGC
This sequence comes from Wohlfahrtia magnifica, assembly GCA_023159175.1. NCBI lineage: Eukaryota > Metazoa > Arthropoda > Insecta > Diptera > Sarcophagidae > Wohlfahrtia > Wohlfahrtia magnifica. The sequence continues at coordinate 5,865,830 of JAKWBJ010000223.1, forward strand.
ATATGAAAAAGCTATCAGCAAGATGGGTGCCGCGTTTGCTCAGTGTTGAACAAAAACGAGTTCGACAGATCACTTCAGAGCGCTGTTTGGACATGATAAAGCATAATCCTGCTGATTTTTGGCATAGATTAATAACTGTGGATGAAACGTGGGTCCACCACTACACACCTGAAATCAAAAATCAATCGAAGCAATCGAGGTAAAGACAGCGAAATCGGCTGGCAAGGTTACGGCCACTGTATTTTGGGATGCACACGGAATATTGCTCATCGATTATCTTGAAAAGGCATCCAGAATTACAGGAGAGTATTATCGTGCATTATTGGATCAATTGGTTGATGCAATCAAGGAAAAACGACCACATTTAAACAAGAAAAAAGTGCTCCTTCTCCAAGTCAACGCACGATGCTAAAACTACGAGAAATCCACTTCGAATTGGTTGATCATCCACCTTATAGTCCAGATTTAGCCCCTACTGACTTTTTCCTGTTTCCAAACTTGAAAAAATGGCTCGCAAGAAAAGGATTCATCTCAAACGAAGAAGTGATTACCGAAACTAATGCGTATTTTGAGGAGTTCCCAAAATCCTATTATTCAGATGGTATAGAAAAGTTGGAAAATCGTCTTACTAAGCTAAACGAAGACTATGTTGAGAAATGAATGGTTTTTGAAAAAAAAAATGTTTTTTCCTAATTAGGTAGCTTCAATATCAATCCGCCTCGTACAAATAAAAATTTATATGGGCGTGGCGCCATACAGCAAATGAAAGCTTTCTTTAAATATTTTCTAACTCACACAAAGCTTAAATGCTGTAACAAATTTCGTTTTGAAGTAAACCTTATGCAATACAAAGGGGTTCACTCTAAAGTCAATAACTCGTAAATCAATGGACCTACAAAAACCGCATATACATACAATCCTTGGTATTGACCTTTCGTTTAAAGGCTTACAAAATAAAATCGGTTGGCGCATTTTAAAAAACATCAGTTACAGCGGATTTTATCGTCCTCTTTTATATGTATAGATTTGGTGTTCAAAGCTTGTTGATATATTTTCCTGTTTTTGGACTTAATGTATTACTAATAAAAAAAAGTATGGATTTGTTATATTTATATCCGCAGGCGCTGGTCAACACTTTGTATTCATCTGTGCTTTGATTTCGTCCAATATTATTCAGCTGCGTAACAGGATTTTGTCCCATATGTTAATCCGAGGCTCACAACTGATATGCCAGACAGATGATACGAAAATCCTCTTCTTATCCACCAAGATGCCATTGACATGTACAGCTATGGCCCGAAAATATATGGTTTTGTTAGCAAGGCGGCCATAAAATTCCTAAGCGAGTATCTTTGCAGGTTGTAGCGAAACCTTCCATGGTTACCCTTAACTATTTGCTTAGCGGATGAACTTCCACAAGCAGGTACCACTTTCGGTCACTATCAATTGAATACAACGGAGTTTTCTTTAAGTAAATCAAACAACTAATATCGCTTAAATTCTATCTGAAGACGTACAAACGATAGGTGCAACAACCTATCTGTTACGAATCCAGAAATATCTCAACCAATCTAAATAGGCAAAGAATATGACGTGTTGACGTGAAAATTGAACCTTAAAGGGCCAATAACACAGAAGCAGATGTCATAACGATTTCTTTAAAAGTTGCAATACAGCACTTAAGAAGGGAATATTTCCTAGATTGTTCTTACTTTCAGTTGGCAGTTCAACTATTTTTGTTTGTGCCACAGTTAAAAAAATGCATAATTTTCTGATTGCAGCAGCAATTGTGTAGCAATTAATAAGCAAACATTTAAACTGATTTCAACTCGAAAGAGAAAATGTAACAAAAAGAAAATGCTTTGATACAAACAAAATACCAAATGATTCATCACCGTCATCATAAGATCCAAATCGTGATATCAATTCTATAAAAAAAACAAAATTAATTTTCATTTTATAAATGAAAAACTGCGTATTTATTTTTAAAATTAAATTTTTTATTTTTTTACAAAACATTTAGAAAAACAAACGAACGCACTAAAATTTAAAATTTTAAAAATATATACAAAACATTTAATATGTGCTTGTATGTTTATGAATTTGTGTGTAATGCAACAAATTGTGGCATTCAAATAACAAACGTCTTATTGTCTAGTTTTTCTGTTTTCATGGGGTGTCTCTGTCGTCGTTCTTTTCAACACTCTGATGTGTCATCTTGTAGAAGAGTGAAAATTTTATCTACTTTAGACCCGTCCTACCCATCCGTAACAACCAAACTTTGTCGCATGTGTTGAATGGCGGGAGACTATTTTTTTTCTGAACAAAATGTTTCCGTCATCTTTGTTTTCTTGCTCAGTAGCAAACAATCTGTTCACGAATTCGTATTGTTTGTTGATATTAGATTTTTTATACCGTTTTTTCGAAATTTTCGAATATAATTTCGATTAAAACAAAGAAAAAAAAGAAAGAAAAAAGAAACTGATCTCGTTTATTTATTACCAGCTTTTACCAATAAAAGTGGCAGTTATTTTTTTTAGTAAATAATACACGCATTGTTTGTATAAATATTAACGGGAAAAACTAAAAATAAGTGTTCTAAACAAATTATATTTACCGTTATAAAAGAAAATTAAAACAAACTAAATAATATTTAAAACAATTCCTTGCATGACCGTCTGCTATAACTTCTTTATAAAAGTGGCTTCTCCGGAGTTAATCATCAACGAAAATTGGAATAAAATGGGTAAATTGTTAAATAAAAAAATAAGTTATGATATGTGCTAGTATGGCGTTATGGCGTTAATAACATATTAATATTGATGTACTAAGAAAATAATTCTTGAATTTTTCTCATCCTGGTAAAAATTCATTAACAGAACCGCTTATTTTGGGATACGAATCAAAACAAAACAATTTTTTGCTCCTTATTTTGACATAAAGCGGCTGCGTAATATCTTTTATCTATCATTTACGATTTAAAACCAGGTTTCAAAAGCTATTAATAAACCGTTAGAAGTAATGGATTTTCCTAAAATTGTATGTAAAAATTAAGTAAAGTGACGTAAAATATTTAAAATATAATTCGCCTACTTTAACCCTTTGAACTTCATTTTTTTTTTAATTGCCCAGTACTAACTCTTTAATTAATTTACAAAAAAGGCATACAAAAATATATAGGGTCCGCCATCTAACTTTTTTTTTCAACTAGTGCTTATTTCGTGAATTATCCTTCCTCTGAAAGAATATGGTTGTGTATACGCTTGAACATCGCTGGGAAATATTGCGACATTACTTTGAAAATCATGGTAATTTTGCAGATGAAGCTCATTTTGATCTTGGCGGGTATGTAAACAAGCAAAATTGTCGCATTTGGGGCACAGAAAACCCGCACACATACATTGAAAAGCCGATACACCCAAGACGAGTCACTGTTTGGTGCGGATTTTGGTCCAGAGGCATAATTGGGCCATTTTTCTTCGAAAATGAGCAAGGAGTGGCCGTTACAGTCAATGGCGATAGTTATCGGGCCATGTTGAACGAATTTTTGTTCACAAAAATTGAAGAGGAGGATATTAGCAACATTTGGTTTCAACAGGACGGCGCTATGTGCCACACAGCCGAAGCTGGATGTTTTGCGCCCTGTTTTTGAAGATCGCATTATCAGCCGCAGAGCTGATGTCGTTTGGCCACCTCGGAGCTGCGATTTGACACCGTTGGACTATTATTTGTGGGGTGCCATCAAAGATAAGTGTTACGCCAACAAGCCAGAGACAATTGACGCTTTAAAGGGCAATATTCATGAAGCCATTGGTGAAATACAGCTGCACACAATCGATAATGTGCTTAAAAATTGGACCGATCGTGTTGGCAACTGCATGGCCAGCCAAGGCAGCCATTTGAATGAAATTATTTTCCATTGTTAACCGGAAAGATTGTACTTTCAAATAAAAAAAGAAATTTGAGAAAATATTCAGTAGTTTAAAAAAAAAAATAAAATAAAAAAAAATTATTTGGCGGACCCTTTATTTGCTAATTTAAATTATTTTCAAAAATTGCGTTACTATACTATAAAAAGATCGATTAGTCGACTTTTTCCAAAAACCGGTTTCCGAATAATTTGAAAAATTGCCATGTAAAAAAAAAATTAAATTTTTGTCCTACATTGTAGTTTCTATCAAGTAAGTATGCTAGAGCAACAAGACTTAAATCTTATAATTTAAAGTGTTAGTGAGATACAAATTTAAAACGATAAAGTTTAATAGGTTAATAATACAGTTTAAGAGAGAGAGAGAAAAAAATAAATTACGGAGAGTTATCACATTGAAATACAATATAGATCGAAGAAAATTTAAGAAAAACAATATAAATAGAAAAGAATTATTTAATTACAAAGTGAAGGAAAAGAGAAAAAGAGGAAATTACGATGTAAAGGGTCCGCCAAATAATTTTTTTTTTTTTTTTTGAAAATGCTATAAAAAAAACTACTGAATATTTTCTCAATTTTTTTTTTTTTATTTGAAATCAATCCTACAATCCTTCCGGTTAATAATGGAAAATAATTTCATTCAAATAGCTGCCTCGGCTAGTCATGCAGTAGCCTACACGATCGGTCCAATTTTTAAGCACATTATCGATTGTGTGCAGCTGTATTTCACCAATGGCTTCACGCATATTGTCCTTTAAAGCGCCAATTGTCTCTGGCTTGTTGGCGTAACACTTATCTCTGACGGCACCCCACAAATAATAGTCCAACGGCGTCAAATCGCAGCTCCGAGGTGGCCAAACGACATCAGCTCTGCGGCTGATAATGCGATCTTCAAAAACAGGACGCAAAACATCGAGTGTGTAACCAAGTGTTGCTAATATCCTCCTCTTCAATTTTTGTGAACAAAAGTTCGTTCAACATGGCCCGATGACGATCGCCATTGACTGTAACGGCCACTCATTGCTTATTTTCGAAAAAAAATGGCCCAATTATGCCTCTGGACCAAAATCCGCACCAAACAGTGACTCGTCTTGGGTGTATCGGCTTTTCAATGTATGCGTGCGGGTTTTCTGTGCCCCAAATGCGACAATTTTGCTTGTTTACATACCCGCCAAGATCAAAATGAGCTTCATCTGAAAAGATGATCTTTTTTGGCAAAATCAGCATCTTTTGTAAGTCGATTGCAGGTCCACTTAGCGTATACACAACCATATTCGTTCAGCGGAAGGATAAAACTAATTATCGGACCCTTTATTTAGGCCGGGAAAATAAGGTGGCCATACAAGGGCGTCAGGTTTTTGGCTATGAATGCACGATTCAATGGATTGGAACATTTTAGATTTCCAAATAGGTTTTACAAGATTATCAAATAAGTAGAAATGTCATTTTCGAAACGCTATTGTAGTTCTCTGCATTCATACACTATGCTAAAAACTGTAAATCGTAGGTTCCATAGTAGCAATTTACTTCCCACACTATCACAACCCCCCATCATCTTCTATTGCGTTTTAATTTCCAGTATCCCGCTGTATGCCTGGAAGGAACTATAGGCTATATAAAAATCAAAAATCCCAACTGGGCAGTGCCACACCCATACAAAGTACATATTTATGGGTTTATATCTTCAAAATGGTAATAGAAAACGTCTCTAAAAATCTAAAAATTAAAATTTGGGCCAAATAAGTTCATAGTCAATACAAATCAGCAGTCAGTCAAGAAGTGTGTGTAATTGGACAAGTGAGCGTGGTAACTCCCATACAAAGCAAAGCGGCTAAATCAATAGCTTCTGAATTTGGTCTAAATGACTTCGTAGTCAATACAAATCATCAGGTAAAAAGTGGGAGGAATTAGACAAGTGGGTGTGATACCTCCAATACAAACTAAATATTGATTTCATTATATCTTGAGAACGATTAAAGCTAAAGTTTCTATATTTTATCTGAATAACTTCATACTCAATTTAAATCCTCATGCAAAAAGTGGGCAGAGCTGGACATGTAAGCGTCCCATATAAAGTTAATATTAATTTTTATATACCATATCTTGAGAACGGCAATAGAAGAAGTTTCTCGATTAGGTTCAAACAACATCGTGAACAATACACATCATTAGTCAGTAATTGGGACAGATTGGATAAGTGGGCATTGCACATTCCATTCATTAAAAGTGTTGAATTTTATATATGTGAAGAACAACAACTATTAAAGCTTCGTTATCTATCCACATCAGCCAAAAAGCGGCAATTGCAGAAATCACACTGCTTAAAAAGCTATCCTTATATACGTATACTATATAAAAATGAATGTGTGTTTGTTTGAAGACTGTATACAGCTAAAACACAGAACCTATAGTGTCTTTCTGGAAAAAACAAATAATTGGATTTTGACTGGAAGCGGACAAAATGGGTGAAAAATGTAACTAAGTTAGCATTTAAGATAATAATTAAGATGGGGTAGCGAAGCACATCGGGTTTTTAGCTAGTTATGAATAAAAATGAATATCATTCCCAAATGTATTGATTCGACACGAGTGCTACGTGCCAAACTCTGTCAAATATAATTGAAATATTTAGAGTTGATGCGTTGACTGGGTGCACCTTTCAAAGAGCAACGTTAGCCACAATAACGGCCACTCTTCGAAACTTTAAAAAGTACCGAACAAACTGCTATTATTCTTTAGTATTCAAAATTGTTGGCCAATTTTTAGTATGATGTGCCTTAAATGTTAGCCAACGGATCGGCAAGCATCAAAAACCAATGCTATATTATCATGCGGGGCAGTAATTAAATTAATTTGTTTTCCCCTTAATTCACCTGTCAATAGATGTATTTTCTGTAATATTTTTAAGAAAAAGTAATAAAAAAATTAAAATTTTTTAAATCCATTTCAACAACAACATTTCCAAAACATACAAAAAAAACAATGAAAACAAATATTTAAAAAATGTACTCAAATTGTCAAAAAACTGTCATTCAACTTATTCGATTTTGACAACAACAACAACAAAAACATTACTCCTTACTAGCACACATTTCCAATAGACTTTTCCGCACCAGTTGTTGTGACATCGAATGATGATCAAACACTTTAAGGACAGACAGACACACACACACTCGTTTTTTGTGCTCTCAATAGCCATTAAAATTAAAAAAAAAAATTAAATGAGTCACTAGCATTCGTAAAAGTGTGTTGTTTTCCAAATGATCATGATGGCGATGATGATGATGATGATGATAATGCTCTTACGCAAAATCTTAAGAAAAAAAATTTGTTCTTTCTCGACAAACTGGCGACTTTTTCAGAAAATGTTGTATTTGACGCATACAATTCACAGAAGTTTAAGGGGAGGAAAAAAACACATAAAAAACGAATATATATGACCAGGCTATAAATTAATTGCTGAAATTTTTATAACCCCAAGAAATTTTAATTACGCATAATTAAATTTATAGTAGAAATTGAAAGTTGAAAATTTCAGAATGTGTTTTTTATACTTAAGAACATACATTATACATTACCATCATCATCATACCGACCAGGCACTATTGCAGGACACAGCGATCCATGAGGTCTATTGTCCTTCTTCCAGTCTATAGTGTGTTCAGCAGATAATGGTGGATATGTTACTTACTGAGACCTAATGTCTACCTAAACATTTACATCGAAAACTATCAAGAACCCCACATTCACACAATATGTGTTCCGCTGTCTCTGATGCCAGTGAGCACAGTCTACAAATATCCACATCTGTGACCGCCATCATCCTCAGATGCGCTCTTAGTCTAAAGTGGCCTGTAAGAAACTCTGGCGGACCTATCGCCGCCCTAGAGTGACGAAATCCCCTTAAAGCATTCCAGTGTTCCAAGCATCTGATAATTTCCCGATTCTTGATTAAATTGAAGTGGTGCTGCACAGCAAGGTTCCGCACCAATATATGGTAAGATATAATCTTACTTAACTTCGATGTAAACTATGACTACTTCTCCCTAGCTAGCCCTTATACATAGATAGAAAAATACCTTCGTGACTACAGATACAAATCTATCGTTTTGTGGTGTACATATTATGGTGGCTGTCATTTGAACTTAAATAATAACGGGTCCGCCATCTAACGTTTTTTTTTTTTAATTAGTGCTTATTTCGTCAATGGTAACACTTAGCTCATGTCTGATTTGACAGATAATTAGTTTTATCCTTCCGCTGAACGAATATGGTTGTGTATACGCTTGAACAACGCTGGGAAATATTGCAACATTACTTTGAAAATCATGGTAATGTTGCAGAATGTGTGCGACGTGTTCAGATGAAGCTCATTTTGATCTTGGCCGGTATGTAAACAAGCAAAATTGTCGCATTTGGGGCACAGAAAACCCGCATGGTCCATTTTTCTTCGAAAATGAGCCGTTACAGTCAATGGCGATCGTTATCGGGCCATGTTGAACGAATTTTTGTTCACAAAAATTGAAGGGGAGAATATTAGCAACATTTGGTTTCAACAGGACGGCGCTACGTGCCACACAGCCGAAGCTACACTCAATGTTTTGCGCCCTGTTTTTGATGATCGCATTATCAGCCGCAGAGCTAATATCGTTTGGCCACCTCGGAGCTGCGATTTGACACCGTTGGACTATTATTTGTGGCGTGCCTTCAAAGATAAGTGTTACGCCAACAAGCCAGAGACAATTGACGCTTAAAAGAACAATATTCGTGAAGCCATTGGTGAAATACAGCTGCACACAATCGATAATGTGCTTAAAAATTGGACCGATCGTGTAGGCTACTGCATGGCCAGCCGAGGCAGCCATTTGAATGAAATTATTTTCCATTATCAACCGGAAGGATTGTACTTTCAAATAAAAAAAGAAATTTGAGAAAATATTCAGTAGTTTTTTTTATAGCTTTTTCAAAAAAAAAAAAATTATTTGCCGGACCCTTTATAAAGGTGCTATTGTAACCTTTGCTGCCATTAAAGCAGTGCAGGTTTAGATACTTTTAAGTCCTGTGCATACATAAGGTTCTACATCCAGTCAATTCAGCCATAGATTCTAACTCGGGTGTTTTTTTCTCTACATACTCCTTTAGAAAACCTATTGGCTTTCCACAAAGTATCCATTGCCTAGTTTCAATTTCATTTATCAAGTTGTTTTGCAAGCTAAGTACGTGATTAGTGGTGAAGATCCTTACTATGTGATGGTGGTGATCCTTACTTAGCATTCAGAGATCAGTAATGAATACTAAAACATGACTATACTCGAATCATTATTCATAAATTCTTATACTCATACTCATTTACACTCATTGCAATGGCTTTAAAATAGCATCAGCCTTAAAATGTTTGTTTTGCTTCAGTTTTTAGCTTCAAATTAAATATCTGTGCTGCTGAATGGTTACTGAAAACTCTGATAGGCAATAACCATAGCAAACAAGTTAAATAATAACTTGGTTAACTTCACTACGTGTATGTTCTCTGTTTAAGCAGTTAGCAAAGTAACCACTTTATCAAAAATTGATTTTTCTGTAAGTAACAAGTAACTATTTACTACTTATTCATTGACTACGTTGCTGTTGCTTAAATATCATGATGCTTTGCCATTTCATGGAGAAAAAATTGCTTAAATTGTTTCCAACTTATTTCAATTCTGTGTCTTTGATTTCTAAATTTTATACGCGGTATTGGTAACATGGTCGTAGCATATGAACACAGTTAAGTAAAAAAAATAACTTTTCGCTTACAGCAAAAGCAGTTTTTGATAAAAATGGTTGCTTTGCTGACAAAGCAAGTCACGTTTTTGCTTTTGCTTTTTACTTTTGCTTATTATTATTAAAGTTTTCAGTAAGCATTCAGCAACATTATTTTAAAATTTGTAGCTAAAATTTGAAGCAAAACAAAAATTTTAGCAGTTTGCTTTTGCTGTTTACTTTTGCTGTGTAATTTCTTTAAGTTTAGTTAAGCAATTACAAATGCATTGAGAATAGTCAAGCATTTTTTAACGCTGCTTATAGGCTTTCATACTCTAAAACTAGAAATACTCATTATACTCATACTTATCAATATTTATGTCGCTATTGATTCATACTCATCTGCACTCATTGTGCGTAGACGATGCAAAATGGGTATGATTCGAATATGAAGATTTGAATGAGTATGAATAGCAAAAAACCGATTCATTGCTGATCTCTGTTAGTATTGTAATTTTTTTCGTAGTAGATGGCGTTTTATTCTAATCATTCGTCTGAAATTTGTCATCATCACCAGGGGTAAGCTGGAAGGTTAGGGTACTTCCTTTGGATCGATTTGTCTGGAGGGAGATAGAAAGAAGTCTCTTTATTAAACACTCGAAACCCCAATCAAATTTGTTTTCATCATGTGCTCTGCTGGAGATACAAACCTGGGCCGCATGGGTTATATGCGTGCACCCCCTATTGTATTTCTCCGTGCATCGACTGATTTTAAGATTCCTCACGTTAGGTGGGTGTTAACAGATCGAGTTTAACTAGATTTTTCCACCGGCTTAAAAGACCTTTTTGCCAACACAATGACTAGTGTTTCGTCTAAGCTACATCGCTGTCGGCACAAAACTCATACAGCTCGTTGGTTCGTTCAATGCATTTCTACTCACTTGCCTTAAACCGAACTAAACTTTTTTATCAACGAAAATACCAAGAACAAGACGCTAATACTAAACGTCTTAGCTTCTGATATGAATAAATTCCCATACCATCTCCAAACTACAGTTACCAACGTATAGACCCCAACTTTGATCTATTCTGTTTCAACAGTAAATACATCCGTAATATCAGTATCAGATATTGAAAAGATCACACAACTAACTTATGAATTTGTCTTAAACCGAGTTTATTATCGAATGATTCGTAGAGATTCTTTTCTATTTTAACTGATGACTGCATGTCTGGTCTAATAATAAACCATTAACTCAGTTGGCAAACTATGGCCACACACAACTTTGTTATTTTTCAGCTGGTGTATTGCTATTTTGACCTCTTTCAGTGGAGATTTTTCACTCAGTAAAATTTCTTTTTGACCTCACTATCACCATATAACAAAAGTTATTTCTTTTCAAATCCTGACTCCGTACCATTTCAATGCAATTTTTAATGATCTTTAAAATGATGTGATTATTTGCTTTGGTTGCCTTGTCTTTGGATCTATTTTTAGTGAACTTTTTTATGTTTGTGATTAATATTTTTAACAGATGATGAAAATTTTATTTTATTTCCACTTGAACAAAATCAAAAAGCAAAAAAAAAAACAAAACAAATTGTTGCAAATTCATATTCATATACTCGCTTGTCGTACATGCTCGCCAAGAAAACCAACTGCAAAATAATCTATAATCTCGGCAAACAGATGTCTTTTCAAGAGTTATTCTGTATATGATGTGCACCAAAAACCCAAAAAAAAATCAAAAAATTACATATATTTTGTGAAAATGCAAAATAGTATTTTAATTTTACACTACAGTTCATTACAATTAACATGAAAACGGTGGGGCTATAGTGTTCTGCAGCATCAATACATGTAACAAATGGTTCACTCGGCTAGTTGATCATATGGATGGATGATGCATCATAATATGGGGTAAAAATTCAATTAAAATGAAAAAATATTGTGTATAAATAACAGTGGCGTAGATTTAATTAAAACCATTTTAAAATAAACAAAACGAGTGAAACTGATATATCATATATTAAAAAAAAAACAAAAATAGACTGAGCCTTTTGGAGGCTGGGGCAAGAAGGATGAATATGAACGCCACACTCACAAGTGACCTGGTGAAGGTCCCCGAGTGGGGTCGTGCGAGCAGGGTCGATTTTAAGGCACGTAAGACTCAATGTTGTTTTTTAACACACAGACGTGGTGGTGTGCTGTCATCTGTGTCAATGCTCTTGATGTTCTGGGCACGAGAATTCACTGTGACGTTCGTTGGAATGATCGCATATTTCAAGTGTCGAAAGTGCCTTGGTTTTTTGAGACGGTGCAAGAAATACTTCACTCCATCTGATCTCCTTAATATTTACAAGACCTATATCCGACCCAAAATGGAATACAACTCTCATGTATGGGCCGGTGCCCCCAGAGTCTATTTTGGAGCTTCTCGACCGCGTACAGAAGAGGGCGAAGATGCTCATCAATGACGGTATGGTAGCCAACTCTATCGATTCATTGGAGCACCGTCGCAATGTGGCGTGTGTTTCATTGTTCTATCGGTACTATAACGGAATGTGTTCTAACGAAATTAAGGAATTAATTCCTAAAAATCATATATTTTTACTTAGTACTCATATTTCTCATAGAGCGCATCCCTTTGTAGTTGATTGTCCAGTAAATCGCACAACGCATTATAGGTAGAATTCGTTCTTTGGTGGCACTGTGCGGTTGTGGAATAATCTTCCAGCGAAAGTATTTCCTGCCACTTACGACATGAGTAAATTTAAATCTAACGTCCATAAACACTACTCCCTTTGTCCTCCTTCCAATAACCTATTTTCCTTATACCAGCACAATGCACTGCATGAGTAGGGGCCATCCCCTGGGTGCTGGTGTTAAAAAAAATAAAAAATAAAATAAATAAAATAAAATCAACTTATTGTTCTATTGACGGTTGTCTGTTAACCGTTTAATAGTGAACCGAAGTTACGAAATAATTAAATTGCCCTCGTACTTCTTTTGCTGTAAAAGTGCAAGAAAACAGCATATTTTAGCTGAGAATAAAATTATACAAAACTATGCATATTGAATAGACACATTTAAAATAAAAAAGTTTTCTGTTTTTAATAACATATTTCAATTCATTATTTGCGAGTAAATTCTAAGAAAATGTTTTACGTTACGTTTTAATTACCATGTCAGCCGCATGTGATACAAAAGTATTGAAAGATATCTGTCACAAAACGTCAACTCATAAAGAAGAGAAAAAAGACAAAGTGCAAAAAAAAAAATAATAGTTTTGCTAGTTTACATACATATGTACGTAAGCATTTTATATACAAAAGAAATTATACGTTAAAAAGGAAAGTATAGAAACTAAGTGAAATACGAAATTATCGACGAACACATTATTTAACAAAATCGTAGTTTTCAAAATCTATTTAACGTAAAGTGTTGAGTTGGGGAATAGATTCGTGCGTTTTTATACTTTCTGTTACAGAAAGACGCTCGCCAAACAGGTCGTGTCTTCATTCAAAGGGATTTTCGAAAACTATTCCAATAAAAATCTATTCAAATCTGTAGTACTGGTATTAACTAACACCACTGATGTTGGACTAGTTTGCACTCTGAAAAAAGGGTTCGATCTGTTGGTGTTAACAGTCTGGATCGTACTTGGCCAGATAAGCAATCCCGTGCTCGCTATATGCGTACAACCGTACGAAAACGAATAGATAATAACGGATAATAGCAAATAAACGACAATTTCATTCAGTTCTGTGATAGGTCCTGATGAAAGCAAACGTATGTCGCTTTTTGTATTAAAATTTTATAATTTTCTACAACACACACTGCAAAAATTTACTACTACTTCTAGTACTACTACTACAAATGCAGTTCTCTCTTTGGCCACCTTTGATCTGGATAGTCTTACGCTCATATAGTAACAAAAGACTTTCAATGTCTAAACAGAGACTTGATTCAGTTACCACGGGCAACCATAAGCGGTTTAGATAACTCTCAAACTCTGTGCAAGAATGTGGTACTACATGAGGATGGGGTGTTATTTGCAATAGAAACTCCATTGCCCCCTTTGATTGCCGCACACAATAAATATTGTCGGTCGTACTATTGATATTGTTACGTTTTCACCTTTTAAAAACGTTTATTTATGAATTCGTAGACTGCAGTTAAAATAAACTAAATTTCTGTATTTGGTTTTTAATTAAAATCCTTTATTTACACAGTTTTGTGCACCACTGCTTGTAACCTTTTCACAAGAAATAACAATTTTTATTCGTAAATGTTGTTACTCGTTGTCACAACTTAGGTTCGATCACAACCATTTCAACCAGAGGTTATCCACACTTAACTCTCTTCACTGAGTTAGCCCCATTCAAGACGAATTTAACAGGGTGGTTTTATTTTGAAAACGAATACAACACTGTAACGATACTTTAACACTGTGTCAAAATAATACAACACTGAAGTAAACAAATTAACTGTATGTCAAATATATCTGTTGAAAAAAGAAGTAATGGCGAATCATTTTGACATATAGTGAAATATCGGCTGTTGCTTAGGTAGAAAGACAATGTCATCTGGAGTGAATTCGACTTGGCTCCAACTAAACTGGTTTCTTACTTCACGACTCACTTCAAACCAATAAACTTTCTTCACGCTGAGTTTAAACATAAACTGATTGCTGTCCGCCTCGGTGTGCTTTTTATATGGCTCAGTAAACAATACTTCGAAGGCTCTCGAACCTCTCGATATTTCAGAAATATTACATTTCTTTTCTTTACTTTCTTTTTAGTTCTTATGAAGCCATGCGAATGTAAACATCTACTTCTTTCAGTTCTTGTTGTTGTTGGTTATTGTCTGTTACTTGTTTTCTTTTCTGCGTGGTTTTTGTTGTTACCGTTCATTTTTATTTACTACATTTCTTCTAATGTTATTGTTGTCGATTTTGTTAGTTGTAAACAGCACGTTCCTTTTGCGGCTTTTGTTTATTCTTTTTAATACTGAAATAAACTACATGGCTGCCAAACCTGTTTTTTATAGCGATATCATACGATTGCCGATAATTGGCGTATTGCGACAATCTTGTGATCCCAGCTTAAACAAGACAATGAGAAAGTGTCTTTTGCACGATTTATAGCTTATTCTTAACATAATTCAAGTGCTTAACATGTAAAATTTATATTTATTTATAGGAAATATTGTTCCTAATCATTTGCTGGTACCTGGATTAAAATCGGTCAAGTCGTTTTCACGTTATGATGAAATATATTGACATAACTACCATATATAGGGTGAAAAATTTGCCACGCCCATAAAAAAAATTTGAGCCCGATGGAAAAAAACTGATAACGGATTTGAATTCAACGCATCAAAATCATTATATCCTAATAGTTTTATTTAAAGGGACCAGAAAATTTTTTGTTTTTTGCAGACCAGTGTTATTTGTGGAGAATTACTTAGAAAATATCTTTAGGGTAGAGCTGCAAAACAATCGATAGTACACTCGATAGCATCGATAGTTTTGATGTTGGCCGACCATCGATAGTTTTTTTCCACTATCGATACTATCGTTAAATTCTAAAAGTAACTACGGTGGCCACTAAATGTCGTCAAAGTCACACTTGCAAAAATTCTTTCGACGCAGGTTGTTAGCCGTCTATAAACTTTTATAGTTACATAGGACACAGTTTAACAGTTTCTTAAATTTCTGTTTATTAAACTCAAATAAAGTATGAATTGTAACTAAAATATGTTCGTACATACGATTTTGCATTTGACCAAAGCAAATTAATCTTCGTTTCGTCAGACCACAGCATGTTGTATTAATTATTACGGTGCAGGTTTTGCTTCCCTTTGAGGAAAGAGTTTATTATTACTGTGCGATTTGAAACAGGAGAATAAATCAATTTTTTAGGCTTTTTGATAACTTGAAGAGACTTATCTTTAAAGTACGAATTAAAAGTTTATCAAAACTGACAGTTGTACTACGTTTTTTTCCCATAGCCTCTGCAGTTTTCTTTCACTGGATCTTATTAATTACTTTAGTTTTGGAGCACTTCATGGTCTGAACAAAATCTTCAATACAACAAATTTTATGACATACTGAAAAAAAAGTGTTTCAACAGTGATTATTTATTATTATTCTTTTCCTTTAACTTAAATTCTAATATTGTTGCCACAGTTAGCACTTAAAAGAATCCGTTAGTATCGATAGTATCGATTGTTTTTTTGCAAACTATCGAAAGTATCGAGTGGCTCGACTATCGATAGTTTTGCAGCTCTACTTTAGGGTATTTTAAATTCGTTTTAACCATTCAAATTCTATGCTTTTTTCCCTTTTGTTTTCTAAAATGCATTTGTATTTAGAATTTAAGAAACAAATAATTATGATGTTGATGTTGCTGTTGCTGTTGCTGTTCAGATTTTGTTTTGTTGTGACAAATTGTTTTGACAAACGAATTCAATGAAACACCTGTTATTTTGTTGCTCATTTCTCACCGCCTTCCTTTATTTAATTCACTTTTTTTTTTTTTTTTTAATTTATTATCTATTTAAAAAGAAATCTTGACAAAAAATAAATACATTTTGAATGCACTCAAATAAATGATTTGCTATGGCTACAGGAAAATAAATTTAAAAAAATTGTTTTTGCTATGGATTGTTTCTGAAATTGTGTTATATGTTATATTATAGTATATTTTAAGACATTTTTTTATGCGTTTATTGCTACAGTTGACCTAAATCTTATTTAAGTATATTTTTATGTGAAAAATATCAGTTTTTTTTTTTTAAATACAAATTCTATATTTATGTTATGCTAGTATATATGCATACATACATATGCTTAAACCAAAAATACTATGTATGTTTTTAAACGAAATTTTAGTTTATTTTTAATATAGAATTTTTTTTTTTTTTTTTTTTTTTTTTTTTTGAAATGCTAACGAACTACTAAAATTGAAGAAATTGCTGAGACACGTGCCTTTTTAAACTGTTTGGTTTTTCAATGTCCAAATGATATTAATTTCTTTAAACCATAATGGGTGGTAACAGTAGTATACATATATATTTCACAGATCGACTTGGAATTACCTTCTAAGTAGGAGAAGCATATTCTTATGTCTCCTCGTACAGAACTTTTACTTTTTTATGTAAAAAAAAATAAATTTTTCATATAAATTTTCAATCGCTTAAAATTGTTTGTCTTACGGAGAAAGTTACTTTAAGGCAATTGATAACTTGGCTTTTTACATTTCTTTAACGAACCCTATTGTTTTTGTTGAAAATGGGCTAAAGAAACTATTTGCAGAACATTAATCTAATACGAGAGGCACTATTTATATTTCGGGAACTGGCAACACTAATGTCAATAGCTAAAATCTGGCAACACCATAATAAAGTTTGACATATTTTAGCATAAATATACACACAACGTTTTGAGTTAAGAAAATCAATTTGGCCAAAAAATGGAAATTTCAAGAGAAGGTTTTCGTTGGATTATTTTTCACAAGAATGTGTTGAGGAACTCAGTTCCTTGTATGGCGATAAAGCACAATCAAAAACCATAGTATATCGCTGGTATAGTAAACTCAATCGTCGTCTAAAATCGGTTGTTGAACTGTGAACTGATAACACTATGCAACAAATGGAAAAAATTTGCCTGACCTTAGATAACCACTCTATTTTTTTGATGCACTATGGTCGCCTAACTTCAAAAATCATCAGCATTTCAGATTCCATGTAAAAGTTTTTTTAAAATTTTTTTCTAAAATGTAAGATTTTTAAAGAGGCTGCTTCATGCTCGTACATCTTATGATAACTTTGAAATGACTCATACGATTTCGTTAAGCCATATGTCGAAAAATTCCAATTTATGCCATCCTTAAGTCATTCTAATATCATTTTTGAACTCGTTGGATACCCCATATTTTATCAATTATTCAAAAAAAGGTTCGCGTCGATTGGTGTAAGGAAATGATTTAAAAGTTCGACCGTGTTGCTTCAAAAGACGTGTAGTACACGATTATTTGTTTGCCGGAAGTTTTTGAATAAATTTGTAAAACCAACCGCCGAAGACGAATCATTCTCCATCATAACTATGAAAGCTTTCACACCCTCACTCTTCTCGTCAAACAGATGAATTTTCGAGCAGTCAAAACATCGAATTTGATGTCTCGTTCTCCGTACAGTCTTGATTTGGCACCCAATGATTTCTTCTTGTTCCCTAAATCTTATATAAGTATATTTTTATGTGAAAAAAATCAGTTTTTTTTTTTAATACAAATTCTATATTTATGTTATGCTAGTATGTATAAATATATGTATGCATACATACATACATATGCTTATACCAAAAATACTATATGTTTTTTAACGAAATTTTAATTTATTTTTAATATAGAATTTTGTTTTTTTCGAAATGCTAACGAACTACTAAAATTGAAGAAATTGCTGAGACACGTGCCTTTTTAAATTGTTTGGTTTTTCAATGTCCAAATGATATTAATTTCTTTAAACCATCATGGGTGGTAACAGTAGTATACATATATATTCCACAGATCGACTTAGAATTACCTTCTAAGTACTAAAAGCATATTCTTATGTCTCCTCGTACAGAACGTTTACTTTTTTTATATAAAAAAAATATTTTTCACATAAATTTTCAATCGCTTAAAATTCTTTGTCTTACGGAAACAGTTACTTTAAGGCAATTGATAACTTGGCTTTTTACGTTTCTTTGGCGAAATCTATTGTTTTTGTTCAAAATGGGTGAAACTTAATCTAATACGAGGGGTACTATTTATATATCGGGAACTGACAACACAAATGTTAATAAAATCTGGCAACACCATAATAATGTTTGACATATTTTAGCTTAAATATACACACAACGTTTTGATGTACAAGTGCTATTTTGTTTTGTTTGCAGTGAGTTAAGAAAATCAATTTGACCAAAAAATGGAAATTTCAAAAGAAGGTTTTTGTTGGATTATTTTTCACAAGAATGTGTTGCGGAACTCAGTTCTTTGCATGACGATAAAACACAATCAAAAACCACAGTATATCGCTGGTATAGTGAATTCAATCGCGGCCGCCGACGACTTTCATGAAGGTCGTCTAAAATCTGCTGTTGTGCCACAAAACATCGAAGCAGTACGTGAGCTGATAATACAAGATCTTTATATGACATATTATACAATACATACGATTTTGCATGAAAACTCGTTGTAAAAAAATTTGTTCTCGTTGGATACCCCATTATTTATCAATCGCTCAAAAAAAGGTTCGCGTCGATTGCTGTAAGGAAATGATTGAAACAAAACCTCAATCAACCATGTGAATATTGCCAGACGAGCTAAATCCAACAAAAGTTGTTAGTGGAAAAAGCACAGCGAAGCCAGTGGTCGCCTGTTTCGTCGGCCGAATGGGTCATGTGGCACTGTTCCGCTTCAGCAACGTAGGACGGTTCATTTTGAGTGGTACACGACCATTTGTTTGCCTGAAGTCTTCGGAGAAATTCGTAAAACCAACCACCGAAAACGAATCATTATCCATCATAACAATGCAAACTCCCACACATCTCGTCAAACTGGTGAATTTTTGAGCAGTTAGAACATTGAATTGCTGTCTCATCCTTCGTACAGACCTGATTTGGCACCCAATGACTTCTTCTTGTTCCCAAATATCAAAGGTAAAAAGCGTGGTCAACGGCTAACGAGCGCCGAAGAAGCAATTGAAGCGTTTAAAAATCATGTTTTGCAGGTGTCTCAAAAGGAATGGTAAAACTGCTTTGAGTAATGGCTTGAACGAATTCAAAAATGTATTCATCATCAAGGGTTATATTTTGAAAAACAATAAAGCCATTTTCATCTAAAAATTTTGTTGTTATTTGCTATTCCCGAAATAGAAATAATACGCCTCTTATCCATGTGTATTTATATCTACACACATATACACAAATAAGCTGTCTTTTTATGGTGATGTGCATTCCTTTATTAAATAATTCTTATGAGAAATACACTTTATAGGTGTACAACGCGGGAAGAGTTACTCTATTTATCTATAAGAATCGTAAACCCATATACAAATAATTGCGGCAGTTTTGTTATTTTAAAATGAAAACAGATAAAAGCAATACGTTTTATTACCGGTTTAGATCGTACTTTGAGGCCCTATTTAATGAAGCTAAATCTCAATTTTGATTTTGCTGATAGCAGTGCATACTGTTACGAAAATAAACAATGCCTAGAAAAAGATACAGTAAATTAGTACAGTAGTAGTCTTAGCTATAAACTTTATTATGGCATTTATTGGCTTGTGTCAAGGCTGTTAATGTATCAGCCGCACCAGTGTATCAGTGTTACCACTTGCGTATTGTAGGATGCTACCGTACCGATTTTGGTTGTTACATTTGAATTAACGGAAATAGAATGCTGTGGTAAATACAAGAACATTCAGTGGTAATATGATTTCTATATAAAAGGTGGCGCATTATGCATTAGCAGTTCAGTTATAGTTTGGCAGTCAATAAGTAAAGTCGTGTTAAGGCGTAAATAAAAGTGTTGAGTAATTTGGTGCATTAAGCGGATATTCAATAGGTTGGATACTGTATAGTTATGATTATAAAACGTTTAAAAAGGTTAAAACGGTACATAGCTGTAAGGAATGCCACGGATGGCTATTATACGATCAGGAACTGATATAGTAAACGATACCTTACACATAAGTATAGTTACGTTTAAAAAAAGGTTAAAAAAGGTTAAAACGTAACTGTACTTATGTGTTCAGTATCGTTTACTATATCAGTTCCTGATCGTATAATAGCCATCCTTGGTATTCTTCAAGGCTAAATAGGTTAAAACGTAACTATACTTATGTACGATCAGGAACTGATATAGTAAACGATACCGAACACATAAGTACAGTTACGTTTTAAAAAAGGTTAAAAAAGGTTAAAACGTAACTGTACTTATGTGTTCGGTATCGTTTACTATATCAGTTCCTGATCGTATAATAGGCATTCTTGGTATTCCTTACAGCTATGTACCCTGTTTGTGTGATAGCAAATGTCGTGACCGGTACTTATACTGTTCACTCCAATTGATCTTAGGAAGCCAACTGTGTGGTAGACATCGTAGCACCAGAGATCCAAATGCAAATAATTTCTTCTTTCATCTTCCGACAACTCTTGCCTATAAGGTGTCATATAATATTTTTAAGGTTTTTTTTTTTTGTCTCATTTTAATACGTCCATTTAGTTTTAATTATTCATTTTATTATATTTAAATTAAAAGAAAGAATTTATAATTTATTTGAAATAGTTTTTAAACCATTTAATACGATTAAATGATCTATGAAAACCATTTAAATGTCTTTCTATCTGTCTAGTTTACTTACTCGTTATACGTTTTTCTAAAATATTTTTTTTTTTTCTTAAGCTTTCAATATTTCAATATATCATCAGTATAATTATAAAAGATTACAAAGTGTCACAATATTAGATTTTTTCTTTAATAAATTTTAATTTCGTGTGAGCACAGAACGAAAATATAATCATAAATTTCAAATAAAATATGAGTTTGTTTGGGTCTCATCTACCTTTCTTGTGATTTTTTCAAGGTGCCAAAGAAAGCAATTCTTATAAAATAAAATATATATTAAAAAAAGCATTTGCAAATTAATTTAATTTATGATGGCATTGAAAGAAACATTTTCTTTCTAAGAAACAAAAAATTGTAATAAAATTATTAACGAACATAAATTCTTAATCACTAGCATTTATCAAAGTGATGAAGTATATTCGTAACACTTTTCTTTCATTTTTCTCTCAATTTTTTTTTTTTTTCAATAAATTTATTTCATTCGATAGAAATCCAGAAAAAAAACTATTTTTAAAACAATACACTCGTATACGTTTTTCGTTTTTAAGAAGATTTTTTTTTTAGTCATCATATCATAGAAAATAAAGATTTTTCTTTCAAACCAGACAAAAATGGAACAATTTTCTTAATTTTGTATTGATTTTTTTTTTGCAATTTGCATTAAATATCTAATTTTCGATGTATTTATTCGATAATGAATTAAATTCGTCTGGCACCACGAACATTAAGTGATTCACACTTGTTTGCTTTCAGTATTTTATTTTTTATTTTTTTTGCTTTATACTCGTAAATATAAAATTTTTTCTCCAGAAGTAGGCAAATAATTATTGGGTTTATGCATAAATTTTTGTAATTAGTGAATAAAAAGTAGAGCTTGATAAAGTGGTGCGTAACTTATAGCCATTCCTTCTCAACAGACAACCTCGCCCACTGTCTTCAGACTCTTGGTGCTCCGTGTTACTCGCAAGCTAGGCTCTGTCGGCCAATCATGGGCAGTATAACCCCAATAACTGTGTATAAGCATGCATATAAGCTCTGTCACTAGCATCGGTCGTTAGACTAGGCTAATAGTGGCCGCCGAACTAAACTTTCAGTACACTTAGGCTCGATAGGCTAAGTTATCCAGGTTAGCTATCTATCTAATTCGCTCCCTCTATGAACTTACTAATAAGAAATTCTCATAGAGCCCCACTACTAACTGTATCCTGTCTCGCGGCAGGTTAACCAGCTGCCCAGGCCTCTTATTGTCTACTCTCGGCCAGAGAGTTTTAGACTGCCTACAAGCCGGAGACTGCCTCCACTTCCCATATACTCAGACGCCAGGTAGAGATCGGTATATCAAACACATCCTCCGCCGAAAGAATTTAAGCCACGGTTCCCCGTCTTGCTAGTTTATCCGCCGCCCTATTTCCTTAGATGTGACTGTGACCCGGTATCCAAATGAGATTGATATTGAAATACTCAGCCATTACTTCTAGTGATGAGTGACATTTCTTTACTGTCGTGGACTTAGTGAAAATAGTTCCTACGGTTTTAATTGGTTACTGACTATTCGTACAAATGCAGACTTTCCAGACCGTTGTAACACTAGCAACCTCACAAATAGTTTCCAAAATATTTGCTTTTGAGAAAATCGTAACTGAAGCTTGTATGGTATTTCATATACAGGGTGGGCAAATTTGAGGTTAGGAAGTAAATTGGCTGTCAAATGATGAAATGACAAGAATTGAGCTGTCAACCTTTGATACTTATTTAGTAAAAAATTGGGTAATTTTAACTATGGAACGCTACACTCTTAAGGTACTGTTGCTGACAATAGATCAAAATAATACGCTCGTATTGATCGTAGTGATGCAAACATAACCGCTGTACAGCGAAGTGTTGAGAATGAGCCTGGAACATCAACTCGTCGACGTTCGCAACAATTAGGCATCAGCAGAGGAACTTTGCACAACATTTTGCATAAAGATCTTCATCTTCACGCTTATAAAGTTCAACTCGTTGAAAAATTGAAGCCAGCCAACCATTGTCTGCGTCGAACATTTCTGAATTAGATGTTTGAAAAACTGAACGAAAACAACACATTTTTAAACAAAATTCTCTTTAGTGATGAGGACCATTTTCAATTAGGCGGTTATGTAAACAAACAAAATTGTCGCAGATGGAGCTCACAAAATCCACAACAGTCCTCGAAAAATCATTACATCCAAAGAAAGTGACCGTATGTTGAGGTTTGTGGGTACGCGGCATCTTCGGCCAGTATTTTTTTTTTTTTTAAATGAGCAAGGAAACGCCGTCACCGTGAATTCTCTGCGCTACCAAATCATGATAACCAATTTTTTGTGGCCACAATTGGCTAATGTTGACATCAGTGACCTTTGGTGTCAGCAGGACGGCGCCACAAGCCACACAGCCAGCCAAACAATTCAGTTATTGCATGAGAAATTTCTCGTTCGCGTAATTTCACTATTTGGCGATGTCAATTGGCCGCTTCGATCTTGTGATTTAACGCTGCTGGATTATTTTCTCCGGGCCATTCGAAACACCGGGCTTACGTGAAAAAACCACAAACAACTGACACTCTGAAAGATTAAATTCGGCGCTGCATTGACGAGATAAGCGAAGCTTTATTGCAAAATGTGATTCAAAATTTTGTGAAAAGGGCGGACGTCTACCAACGTTCTAGAAGTGGACATTTGACCGACATCCTATTACATCATTAATTCCCATATTTCTACTTTATATTTGTGTGAATAAGGCTGCATTTGTCAAAAAAATGCATTTTTAAGCCAATTTACTTCCTAACCTCAAATTTACCCATCCTTTATTAGTTCATAGTAACATTGGCTAGAAGAACCCCTATAAAGCTATTCTGGTTTGAATTAGACATTGACTGTCTTAACAAAATAGCACTAAATCACAGATACATATATTGTCTACTAAAAGCTGTGACTTTCTAATCGAACAGTCCCACCATTTAACCGATCGCGGAGGGCTCGACTCCATGGCGTGAAGAGACGTACACACTACAGTCAAAGCTATAGTGGATACAAGCAATTAGGTAATGGCAACGAGGAAATTAATGATAGAAAGCAAACCACGCTTAATATTACTAACGTCACTACGAAAGGAAAACGAATTCGCATAATTCGTCTTGTAGAAGTCCAGTGAAAGAGGACGATAATGCCAGGAATATCTAGCAAGGATTCCAAAAATTCAGGTTGAAGAGTAAAAATTCAGAATTAATATCACTTATTAGGCCCAACCTATCCTATACATACAAAAGAAATCCATCAACATAATTCCACCGAAAGCCACATAAACAGAATAATAAAAGCTGCCTCTGCACTGATTCAATTGAATCAATATGACACTAATAATGATGCCAAACAACCGAGGCATACTCCAAAATTGGTCTAACAAGTGATATGTAAAACTGTCTCGTAATATAAGAATGTGAAAACTCCCTGGACCATCTCTTCACAAAACCAAGAACAGTCCGTGCTTTACTAGTCGTCATCCTAATATGATCAAGAAATGACAGTTTTCTGTTCAGTAACACACCTAGATCAAGGAAGGTAGTAACGTTCTCTAACTGCTAAGAATCAATATTACTCCTGCGAGAAAAAAACATCAATACTTCGTTGCAGAACAGTCCGTCCATAAATATAATCAGAAGAATAAAATAATTTAACATTATCAGCTTACATAAGAACACTACAGTCAGAAAATAAATCAGGAAGATCATTAAGGAATAATAAGAACAAAAGCGGACCCAGACGGCTACCCTGCGGAACTCCGGAAGAAACATACACGGTCTTTGACAGCATATTTCGAAAAAAAAAACTCTAAGTCCTGAATGATAGGTAAGAGTCTATCCAACGATAAAGACTATCAGTAATTCTAATCAGAGCAAGTTTATAAAGCGAAATCCTATGATCAACTCTATCAAAGGCCTTACTAAAGTCAGTATAAATAACATCTGTTTGAGCACCCGCAACAAAGCCCCTAAAGACCCTCGTAGTAAATTCAAGATCTACTCTTTAAAAAACCATGCTGAGAGGGTGACATTATAGACTTCGTCTGAAAAAAGAAAAAATCAGTCACTTACTTCTCCATTAGTGTAGCAAAAGCAAGTACTAAGCTTTGCAATGCCCCTATAATTCGATATTTTGATCTACTACCCGACTTAGGTAAAGAAATAATAAAGGCCTACTTCCAAATACGAGGAAAACTACAAATCTCTGAAAGCTTATTAAAGATCAACGTCAAGGGACCACTCAAAACATTAGCATAGCACTTCAAGGCACAGGCAGGAACCCCATCAGGTCCTGGCAAGTGTGCAGATTTTAGCCCAGACAAAAACTCAAGTACAGACACAACAACAAATTTATAAATATGCAACACTTCCCACAGCATATGGATATGAATCGACGACCACGACCGAATCAAATTGCTTATACGTAAACTGAAAGAAGTCGGCAACAATATTCGCAATGTTCAGATAAACGGAAGACGAGTCTTCCTCGTAGAACATTTCATTTTACTTTTTTTCAACTAATTGAGGTTGCAGTTTTAAAGCCGTTTCGCGTGTTTTGAGGCAGGTGCAACAAAAGCCAATTTTTTATACTTTGCTCTGAGACGGAGCCTAATCCAGCCAGGCTATTCTAAATTAGTCGGCATTGCCAAGTATTGTCGTGTTGGAAATTTATGAAGTCTCGTACAATCTTGCCGTCTCCCACCAAATGCTTTCTTCATTTGAAATTTCATCGTCACTTAAAAGTTCAGTTTTAAGCTAAAAATTCGAATCATTTCCTTCAGCATCCATATCGCTAAACTCATTCTCGCTCACTTCTTCCAACCATTGCTGTATCAGTTCTTCGCAGCTCTTAAAAAGTCCAGATATCTCTTTCTTAGAACAGTGGGTTGTGTTGACTAGTAGACACTTTTTCGTTCACACGGACGGGTGCATTCGCTTAGATCTCTTTCAACACACTAACGAACACAAGACTAAGTAATAAGACGGTACTGAAAACGCCAGAGTAAATGCTTGTTAAATAACAATGCAATTATGTTTATTGGTGTCTACTTCTTGCATACGCTGACGATAGTGACATCTTTGGGCGTATCAAGCGAGATGTCACTGCTGCCTTTAGTGCCATCGAAAAAGAGTCTACAGTCTAACGTATTGACTACCAGCTTACGGTTGTTAATGCACTCTTGCCAACAGGTGTTATTATGGTCTCAATAGGCAACTAAGTAGTAGAGACCTCTCTCACGCGACGAAATTGACACTTTAAAAGTCGCTGATCCTCCCTGTTCTTCTTTATGGAGCAGAAACATGGAAGTTGTTACGCACCGATGTTGCTGCCTTGGGTGTGTTCGAGGAAAAAGATTTTTGATCCTTTGCGGTTTGGCGATAAATTTCGTATTCGAACTAAACATGAGCTCTGTACGAGCTATATAACAACATGGACGTTGGTCAGCGAATTAATATCCAGCGGCTATGCTAGCTAGGACATGTCGTTCGAATGGATGAAGATGCTCCAGCTAGAAGAGTGATCGATGCGGAAGTCAGTGGGAGTCGGCTTAGAGGACGTTCTTATCTAAGCTGAAGATCAGGTCGAGGAAGTCCCGAGGCAATGGATGTGGCCAATTGTTTAACGCGCGCGCTAAGCAAAAATGCCTGGAATGAGATGTAGCAGGCGGATATCCATTAAACTGGTTGTAAAGACCAATTATGTATGTATGTGTCTGTCAGACTACCATGTCGGTTAGTTAAGATCTGCTCTACCTTTCCTTTGATTAAAAAAACTGATAACTTGTGTTTGTTCAGGTTCGTTGCTTTAGCAGGTTATTTGGGCAGATTATTCCAATTAGCATCAGTAGACATGGTTGTTGTCAAAGCTTAAAACTAAATAAGTTGTAATTTAACTCTCACCTCTTTTACTCTATATGAACTTTTGTTTACTTACAAACCTTTAGGAATGACTTGATCTACATTTCCTCTTCATAATGCGAGTTTCCGGCAGTTGTAATTTACTAAAAAATTCCATATTAACTATTCAGCTTTTCAAGAAATAACATTTTTGCTCAAAGTGATACACGTGCATTGAATTTTTGGAAAAATATCCGGCAGCAAATACAATTCTGAATTAAAATTCAGAAGAGTTTCACACTAAGATTTGTCACTTAAGTATTCCATTTCGAAAAGTCCATAATGGCAGTATCCATACGTGTATAAGGTAGTAAGACCTCGTGTATAACAGTACACAAAGACAGAAAAATCAAAATCTTTTTTGTGTAATACCAGGCGAAGCAAAAATTGAAGTTCGCAGGAAATATGGTCTCAAAGCTAAAAGGATGTAAAAACCCCTTTATATCCGAAAGGAGCAGAAAAATTCATCTTAACTTTGTACAAGCACGAGAATATCGGACTCCAAAACAATGGAAAACAATATTGTCTTCGAACGGGTCTTCGAAAATTAACAGCCTGTGTTTTATAGGAACCTTATGCTACCCTTAAAAAAAAAAAACTTATTACAAAATATACTTGTTTATGAAATTGCATTACTTTAAAGCCCACTGTGCCACTGAATATTATAGCTGTTTAAGAATAACCTCAACAATGCGTTTTGCTGCTACGCAACCGTCTGTTTTGTCGGTGCGTGTGTTTTTAAATTTGGTTTATGAAACATCCTGCTTAATTTCATTTCACACTTAAATGCTTCGGTTAGAATTTTCCTCTTTTCCTTTAACCATCAACGCCCCTACACGTCTTTATGTTTAATGTATTGTTTACAAATATTTGAATGAAAAAAAACAATTTTTTCGTTAATAAAAATATTAATTAATTTGCCAAAAATAATGAAAATATGTTTAAAATTTAATGTAATAATTTCTGTTTTTAATTCTTTTTCTATTACTAATGAGTGCATGATGGTATGACTCATTTAAATAATGAAAAATATTAGAAAATTTTAAATATGAAAAAAAAAAATCTGATAATTATGCAGAGATTTATCGCAAAGCCTTATTTATGAAATCATTTATTTTAAATAAAATACTTTTAATTGCATTTCTGCTTCTCCACTTGTTGATTATAAATTACGATAAAATTTCCTACATTACTCATCAGGTTTTTTTTTGTATAAATCAAATCAAAAGAAATGTCAGATTTTTAAATAGTAAAGGGAGGTTTTGAGATCATATTTTAATACAACACACCTTTTATTTTATTGGCTTATATAAGCTTTTAAATCCATATACATACTTGCATACAGTGGCAGAAGAAATAGAAGTTCGTACATCTTTTAATTACAATGCATTCTTTATATAATTTTTGTAATAATAAATACAAATTTAAGACAATTTTTTATGTGTCCCTATAATTTCTTCCACCACTGTATCTAATGTTAAATAGGTTTGATTAGCTCTGTAGCGAACTAGTTCAATCGAACTATTTGGGACAGTAATTTTATTTTTTAGTTAAATAGTTCTAATTCACTTTCACTTTAAACAAGTTCAAGTGGTCATCTATCATCTACTGACCAATGAGCTGGTCCTCTCCGATGAAACCACAAATTAACATTTACAAATAAACTTGTTTTTTTCAAAAATAAACTACTGAATTAACTGGGCTAGCAAACTTATATAAATGAGTTGAACTAAAAGACTAGCTCAGCTCTAATAAGATATTACAATCGAATGTTGTATGCCCGCTCAGTGAAAGAAATTCCACTCTAAAGCAGTGATGTTTAAAAATAAAATCTAACAACTAATTGGGTCAGTGAGAATATGAAAATTGCTCACTGTGTATTGAGTTGAGTGGGTAATTAGCGTTATTGGTACCTGAATGAATGTATTTTTTATTTAATATATAAAAATCTTAATATTTTGTGTAAAAACGTAAGTATTGTCGGGAAAAATAAATAAATAATACGGTTTAGAAATAAAAAATTAATTTTCCGCTACGCATGTTCACTCGTCGATAAAAGTAATAGCATAAGGTTACATGTGAAATGAACGTGGACAATTGTCCTATGAAATGATCACCACTGCTCTAAATCTTCTTCTAAGAGAAGGTTTGCTGTAATCAAGCTAAAATTTAGCACAATTAACTATAATTGACTATCCTACAAAGTCTTGCGATTATGTCAAATAAAAATCTTATAAATTTCTGTTTTACATAAGAAAATGGAAACAAAATGTGTGGTCTGATGCCACACTGTCATACAAAAAAAAATGCAAAAACCTATACTCTACCAAAAACAACTCTGATCGCGCAGAAAATACTATTTGGTGAACATTTTCAAAAGATTATCAAATCGGATATACTTGTCAAAAAATTTGTCACACAAATGCACTTTTTACCTTTTGCCTACACCATCATACTTTCTGAACACACATAAAATTGTTGACAATTGAACGACTAAATCTGATAGTCAGTCATGGCCTTTACTAAACATTTTGCTTAAGAGTAGATTTTCATTGAAATCAGACCGAATTTCGGCTCAAATAAGTTCATATACTTTATGTACTGGTTTATAATCCTTTCAAATCTGGATTGATATTACTGCTGAATATTGGTTTGATTCGGCCGAACTGCAGTTATTAATTACCGCTTAGCATTCGTATTCATTTTAAGATAAAAGGCAATGCAATGTTATTTAACGCGTTATTCATGAAAAGCTATGCTTTTTTCATAGCTCAGCAATTTATGGGGTTAATTCAAGGCCAAGATTAAATTAAATAAAACTAATATATATTGTCTTGTTTTGAAGTGCAACATATTCCAGTAATATTCAAAATTGACTACCTATTGACTTTTAAGTTTGGAGTCGAGTTGTAGAAAAACAGTACGAAATTTTATTTGCAAAGATATTGTCGAGATTTCATCCATTTTTTCCGCTGTTTATTTTCTTAAGTTGCACAATTAAGGTTAAAGGTTAAATGTCATTAAAAATTTCAGAAAAGAAGTGGAAATATAAATTCACAAAACACTGCAATATAATTTTTAAAGAGAGATATCAAATTCACTATGCAAAAATGGATATGACAGTCAAAAAAGTTTTTAAAATTGATCAAGTACCAGAGATAAATTACGGAATCGTAATTGGATGAATATTTTAGGCGTTTTTTTGTTTAACACTCTCTTAAATGGGTCATGCGTTTTTTACATATTAAGGTAGAAGTGCATACGACGCCCTAGACTTCTGTCAAAAGAAGTTAAACTAGTGTTTTTGCATAGAACGAGTTACATAAACAACATTTTAACGCTTTGGCGGCAGAATGTTGGTTAACTTTGAACTTTTTAACGTGTTGTGTATTTGTGACAGTTACCAGCTGACAATAAAAGACTAAATTGAAAGCTATAATCCTTTTTCAATGTACTAATAGAGAAACACATAACGTGTTGTGTTGTGTAATTTATAATTTTTCAGCTGCATAAATTTGTAAAGGCGCTATAGTTGTCGTCAAATTAACGCGTGTTATGTACTTCTACCTTTACAAGGCACAGTCTTTTATTACAGCAAATATTTTTATAAAGGGTCCGCCAAATAATTTTTTTTTTTTTTTTTTGAAAATGCTATAAAAAAAAACTACTGAATATTTTCTCAAATTTCTTTTTTTATTTGAAAGTACAATCCTTCCGGTTAATAATGGAAAATAATTTCATTCAAATGACTGCCTCGGCTGGCCATGCAGTAGCCTACACGATCGGTCCAATTTTTAAGCACATTATCGATTGTGTGCAGCTGTATTCACCAATGGCTTCACGAATATTGTCCTTTAAAGCGTCAATTGTCTCTGGCTTGTTGGCGTAACACTTATCTTTGACGGCACCCCAAAATAATAGTCCAACGGTGTCAAATCGTAGCTCCGAAGTGGCCAAACGACATCAGCTCTGCGGCTGATGTCGATCTTCAAAAACAGGGCGCAAAACATCGAGTGCTTCGGCTGTGTGGCACGTAGCGCCATCCTGTTGAAACCAAATGTTGCTAATATCCTCCTTTTCAATTTTTGTGAACAATGGCCCAATTATGCCTCTGGACCAAAATCCGCACCAAACAGTGACTCGTCTTAGGTGTATCGGCGTTTCAATATATGCGTGTGGGCTTTCTGTGCCCCAAATGCGACAATTTTGCTTGTTTACATAACCGCCAAGATCAAAATAAGCTTCATCTGAAAAGATGATTTTTTGGCAAAATCGGCATCTTCTGTAAGTCGATCGCAGGCCCACTCGACGAAGCGTTGTTCAAGCGTATACACAACCATATTCGTTCAGCGGAAGGATAAAACTAATTATCTGTCAAATCAGACATGAGCTAAGTGTTACCATTCACGAAATAAGCACTAGTTGAAAAAAAAACGTTAAATGGCGGACCCTATATTTCGTATAACCAGAGTTCAAAACGAAAAGTTGTTAAATTCTTTAACAAACTTTTTAATTATTTTTATTATCAGATTTTTATTAATAACACATGGGCTGAAAAGTCCATAACAAAGAAAACACGTTTTTTTTTTTTATTCCAAATTAGCTTTATTCATCAACGTAATCTCCATCAAAAGCAATGCAATCATTTCAGCGCCGCTCTGACATTGCAATACCACTTTTGTAAAATGATTTATCTATTGCCTTAAAATAGGCGTTAATTTCAACGATAACCTCTTCATTCGTTCGACAATTCTTACCAGCGAGCATTTTTTAAGGTCTACGAACAGCCAGTAGTCGCTGGGAGCCAAATCTCGCTAATATGGTAGATGTAGGAACAATTCGAAGTTCAATTCATGTACTTTTGCCAGTGAGTGAGCAAATGCGGCACCCGCTTTGAACACAGCTTTATCATAGTCAAATTCTCATGCAATATAAAGCCAACACGTTCTTTTTATATCTTTGCGATGTCAGTTAACTCACGCAATTTCACTTTTCGATTATTCAAAACGATTTTGTGTATTTCTTTAAAGTTTTCTGGTGTTACCGCCTTATTTGAACATCCAATGCGTTCTGCATCATCGGTGTCTCTACGACTAAGTTTCAAGTAAGCAGACCAACGTTTTACTGTTGTTTCTAATGGATCGGAGTCCCCATTATATCGCTTGAACAGTATTTTTTTTTTTCTCAAGCAGCAGCTTAATAAAAGTAGCGACACTCTTGGCACAATAACTCACAAACTATAATAATTTTCAAGCCCTTGTTTCGTTTGAACGGTATTTTTTGCCATCAAGAATCAGCATAGAATTAAAGCATAAAACAGTTTTTGATTCATTGTTCTGAAGACAACAAAAGTAGCGTCACTCTTGGCACAATAACTCTCAAATTAATTGTTAGAATATCATGATATTTTAACAGCTGTCTTTTGAAGGTTAGCACTAACTGAAAAAGAGGTGAATGCAATAAAGCTAGCGCCATCTATGTGTTAGTCCCGGGACTTTTCAGCCCGTGTGTGAAGCAAACTTACCCCCCGGAAATGAGGTTTAAATATAACTTCTAAGCGACGAAATAACTCTTGACTATTCTAATCAAAATGTTTATTTTCTGTGACATCAATTGCAGTTGAATTTTTAATTATTTTTGGTTTTGTTTCCACTGGCAGATTCAGTATCTACTGTTGACGCCATGTAAGACTCGGTCAGCGTTTCCTGCAACTGCCTTAGGGATTCCACGCTATTGCAATCCTGGTAATATCAAGCCGCAAGACCTTCGCAAGGCATGTCCTGTCCATTGTCATTTGCGCGTTCTGATTTATGTCTCCACCGGTGACTATTCATTCAAAATGGTGTTCGACCAGAAAACTTCTAGAATGCGACGTAGGCTACCTAAAGGGCATTTACGTCGCACCTATTTGAGTTCTGCGATTGGCAACCATAAAGTGTAACTGATTTAAGGAAGCTGCTGAAGATATTCACCTTTGTGGTTAAGATGGCCGAAACTTGTCTCGCCCCGGAGTAAGAACTGTCGCGAATTCACCGTTTTCAGTCTCACTGACTTAGTCTTTGAGATGTTTATTCTCAGACCACGGACTGGCTGCTTCCGTTTTTATACATATGTGTCCCTACATACATGTGTGCTAGCAGGGCTACTTTACCCATGTTTAATCTTCTAGTGATATCCGAAAACTTTGTACACAATTTTTATTTGAAGCTCTAAAGCCCCACTCAGGTCTATCCACTTTCCTGCTTATTTAAATGGCGGTTAAAGTGTCTAAAGTTAACAACACAATTTATATTTTTTTCGTAATAATATTGGTATCATTATGATAATAAAAATGGCTTAAGAAAAGATACACCAACGTAGTACAATTTGAACTACAAACTTTATTATGGAATTTATTCTATAGGTTTGTGCCAAGGTTGTCAATGCCATATTTATTTCTGTTGTTAACATCATTACCACTTGCCATTGAACGGTGCTACCAATTCAATTTTAAGGTATTACATTTGAGTTAACGGATCCGAATAAAAGATTTGAAAAGGTTTAAGACTTTGCTAGAACATGCGAAACTAAAGGTAGTCAGGTATAGAAGCAGCACTGCTTTGCCTATGTCAGTCAGTTATAGTTTAGCAGTCATAGCGTAAAGTTGTACCAAGAGTTGAGTACATATTAAGTAAATTGGTGTATTTAGCGGATATTAAAGTGTTGGATACTGTATAGTTATAATTGTATAAAGTGGAAATTGAATGAACGACTGTAGAAAGTAAAACATTAAATTCGCTGCATTTATTTCATTCTACGCAACTTAAAAGAAAACTCAAAGGCCAAAACGTAAAAGTATTATTAAAAAAAAAAAATATCCCCACAAAATTAAGTTTCTTTGTAAAAGCCCTTGAATACTATGTATTAATTTAAGCCCAAATGTTTATTTTTAGAATATGGCCTTCAGGCCTCTTTCTAAAACGCTTAATCATTGCATTCGTCTGTGAAGATGCTAAATTTGGCCAAAAAAAATCACCAAAAATTCTAAGAAATTTTATTACCATGTGCTTGAGTTTGAGTGCCCAAGTAAATAATAAAAATGGAATGTTGTTGTCTTTAATTTGGAAAAAAAATATGGCAAAACACAAAATCAATTGCAAAAAGTGAAATTTACCAACAAAAACTATATAATCTTTTTTTAATTTTGATTATAAAACGGCGTCATCTTTGCTATTGACGCGGTCTGTTTACGAGTATTTGAAATTATTGAGTCGTGTGAATTAAATAATTTAAACCAAATACTTGGTTTGTTTTCTATGAATTAATTTTTTTTTTTTATTTATTTTAAAAATAATGCCATTAAAATTAATTTTTAAATAAAAAAAGAAATCCAGGAAAAAATAAACAATAAAATCTTAACAAAATAGCCATTTTAGAAAACATTAATATTCGCAAAACAATGAATGATTAATTGTTTCAATCACAACTGGATAGAGAAAGGGGAAAAATGTCTAAGGTATGGAACTGCTAGAGAGCGACGTTATGTTTGTACGCTGAGTTCTATGAAAGTAAACAAATATAAAACGTGGAACAGCCATAAGAGTAATACTCATTAGGAAAAATTATAAAATTGGTTTGTTAAAATATATTAAAGAAATTAAAATCGTCTTTATAAATTAAAGTAAAAATAATTTCAAAGAAAAACTCGTGACAAGTTACAAAAAAAAAAATATTATTTTAAATATATTGCCAAAATAAATAAATAAAATAAGATTAAGGCCTTCTTTAGACCAGTTGTTACTGCTTAAAAATTTTACAAATAAAAAAAAAATCGTAAAATCGTATTTATTGCAAGATTTTTAAAAATATAACAAACAAAGAAACAATAAATGAAAAGTTTAAATATATTTTCTGTATTTCCTCTTAATGAAAAAAATTAGAGTGGCCAGTTAACAATAATCGCCCGTATTACAGTCTTCATCGTAGCAAAAACAAAAGTCTTATTTTTGTATCAATTATATAAAAATTCCTAAAAAAATGCCGCATTAGCGCCTGTGGGATTTTAGTCTATTGGTTTGTGTCAAGATTGTTAATGTGTTACCCTGGTAATGCCGTACTGATTTGTGTATTTGACCGCATCTCAATCAATCAATCTTACATCTTCAAAATTTACGGACATAAAATAGAGGATGTGAAAGCTTTTCAGATATTTCTGGAACTTTCCAAACTGCAGGCAATGAGATATATAAAAAGGCTGCTTTGCCTACATATCGACGTAGTTATCGTTCTGCAGTCATAAAGTAAAGTCGTATTTAGACGTAAACGAATATTAAGTGCAAGATAAATAAGTTGAAGTCTGTATAATTATAATTGTATACTGTGAAAAGTGAGAAAATAAAAACTGTAAAACAACAACAAAGTGGTGTTAATTTTATTTTGACGCAATTAAAAAGAACTCAAACGTTTTAAAAAGTTTAAAACGTAACAATATGAACAAATTGTTATTTGCCTTAATTTAACCTTAAATTAACTACTTGTCTACTTAACTCCAAACAAAATTCAGTTTCTCTTTAATTCGCATTCTCTTGACTGATAACACTGACAGTGTCAAAACAAAGTAGACACCCACATTAGGAGTTTAGTTCATATTCCAGTCTTTTAAAAAACGATAAA
This sequence comes from Wohlfahrtia magnifica, assembly GCA_023159175.1. Lineage (NCBI taxonomy): Eukaryota > Metazoa > Arthropoda > Insecta > Diptera > Sarcophagidae > Wohlfahrtia > Wohlfahrtia magnifica. The sequence continues at coordinate 5,901,481 of JAKWBJ010000223.1, forward strand.
TTTAAACATTTATATTTTATTAAGCATGTAATTACTTACGGCTTTAAAAATCCCATTAAAAAAAAACAACAAAGAACACCTCCAAAATCCTTAGTTAACAATTTTCATACCTTTAAGCATTTATAAGTTAATAGCTTAACTAAATATTAACCGGATTTGGAAAGAAGAGAGAAAATTCATATTAAATGATGTATACTTTACTTAAGTAAACTTGAGCAATGTGTGTGCATATATCAAGCAAAGACATTTTTTATTCATTTTAAATTTTCCAAGTTACAGGATGTTTTTACACGCTAATTTATATAGGATTTGTTTTTATATTAGGATTTATTAAAGTAGTACCTTTAGCTATGAATAAAATGATACTTCGTTTTTTATCGGGTAAAAATTGACGGCGTTATAGAGCCTATGTTGTAAAGCACTTTATGAAAAATCATGTGATTGTTAAAAAACACAGAAACAAATTTTTACGGCAACTAAAGTTATGCAACAAAAACAAAAATTAGTCCATATTTTATGGGCCAAAATGAGTAAAAGAGTCCATAAGAAAATTCTAAGATTATTAGCAAGTTTTACACTTTTTTCAATTTCAAAATATCCAAAATATAAATTTGCAAGATTTTACTGTAGGTGTCTACTTACTTTTGGCACTAATAGTATGTAAGAATATGTTTTGGTCAGCACGAATGGAAGAAGAATTCGAGATCTCTTGCACTTGGCAAGCTACAGCTTATCAGACAGATGGTGTTACTAGAATTTGGACCATATGATTTTTATTTAGTACTAACCTTCCAATGAAACGTCTATAAATTTGACAGCAATTGGACTATATATTCGTGAGTTATAGCATTTTGTGTGGAAGCAAATTTTGTAATTAAAAAAAAATGGAAAAATTTCGAGTTTTGATAAAGCATTGCTTTTTCATGAAAAAAATACAGTGGAAACCAAACAACGGCTTGATAAACATTATCCGAACTCTGCTCCATCGAAACAAATGGTAGACCCGTGGTTTGCTGAATTTAAATGTGGTCGTACCAGCACAAATGATGCAGAGCGCAGTGGACACCCAAATAAGGCTGTTATTCCAGAAAACATCAAAAACTTCACAAATTGGTTATGAACAATCGCAAATTGAAATTGCATGAGTTAGCTGACATTGTACAGATAAGAGATGGAAGTGTTTTTACCTTTTTATACGAACATTTGATTATGCGAAAGCTCTATTACCGTGGTTACCGCATGATCTAACAAATCGTGCCACAAATCGGTAAAAACGATGTTAAACTTGAATGAATGTTTACGATAATTGTTAATTATGTGAATGGATGAGTTCGTCTTAAATTCATGTTCAAAATTTTAAATGTTTGAAATGCTCGTCCATTATTTGTTGTCGAAAAAAGGGATGAAAGGAAATTTGGTACAAATTTAATGTTCATTACTTATTATTATTATCATTGAGGTACAAAAGTACTGTGACCTTTCGATCTATTGTACAGCCCTCCATCTATAAAGGGTTTTCCTATAATATCTCCCCCAATCTCGTCGAGCTGAAGGAATTCAGGATGTTGGTTGCTACCAACCGCTATAACTCCCCACCAAGTATCTGAGGTACCTAGATACTTCCTTCTGGAGTGCATTAATGCTTTACATGTACCGAGTATATGCTCTGGTGATTCCATTTCCTCATCACAGAATCTGCACATCGGGCTTGAGACTAATCCCATTTTACTCAGATATCCATTTATCCTGCAATGACCGGTCAAAAGCCCGGTCAGTATCCTCAGGTTGTCTCTGGACATCCTTATGCAGAATTAAAATCTTCTCCTGTTATAGTTACCCAACAAAAGTTTAGACTGTCTCAGACCCGTACGCCCAGAGACACATTATCGTCATTTTTGTTGAGTGTTCTAGCCCCAAAAGTGGAATGGAAGCTCTCTTTCATTACCTAACAATATCCTGCACCATTTTTTTTTTTTTTTTGATTTATTTATTAATTCAATTTTCATTTGTCTCATCTGGCCACCCTGTGTAAAGAGCATAAAAGGAAGTAGAGAGCGAAAACCAAAAATAAATCCCGAGTATTTAGCGAAACAAAATAAAAATGAAAATGTCTATTGGCATGAGTCATTCATGAGAATTTCTGTGTTCTGCTCTACTCTATTCACTTCTATGCGATTCGTTTAGACGTTTTTAGAACTACACAAATACGGTGAAAATTCAATTGATGTAGAGCGCTTTCAAAAAGAAACACTATATGAACTGAAAAGTCTTTAGATCAAGAAAAGTTATTCAACTTGAGCCTCAAAAAGTATATATATAGTGAAATACGAAACACATTATTTAACAAAATCGTAGTTTTCAAAATCAATTTAACATAAAGTATTGGGTTGGGGAATATATTCGTGCGTTTTTATACTTTCTCTTACAGAAAGACGTTCGCAAAAGAAGTCGTGAAATGGCAGCATTATTTTTCTTCATTCAAAGGGATTTTCTGAAAACCATTCCAATAAAAGTCTATTCAAATCTGTAGTACTGGGATTAACACCACTGATGTTGGACTAGTTTGCTCACCTACTGACACTCTGAAAAGAGGATTCGTTTTGGTAATGTTTCAGTCTGGATCATACATGGCCAGATAAGCAATTCCGTGCTCCCTATATACGTACAACCGTACGAAAACGAATAGATAATAACAGATAATAGCAAATAAACTACAATTTCATTCAGTTTTGTGATAGATCTTGATGAAAGCAAACGTATGTCGCTTTTTGTATTAAAATTTTATATTTTTCTTCAACACACACACTGCAAAAAATTACTACTACTACTAGTACGACTACTACAAATGCAATTCTCTCTTTGGCCACCTCTGATCTGGATAGTCTTATTCTCATGTAAATATTTCTGCATCGTAATATTAAAGTTAAGGAAAGGTTGATAGATTGGCTCGTATTTGGTTGGATCAGAGAGGTCAACAGTTAAAATCAAATAAAAACAAAAAAAACAAATTTTTTAAAAGAACAGAACTGTAACTTAATTATCGATATTATCGACCCATTGTGCATACAGTGATGAATATGGATTTAAACTGAAAACAAATATGAGTTGTCTAAAATATTATTATTTTTTGATTTGCCTTTTTTGTAACCAAACGCAAATTAAAACGCACATATAAAATTTGATGTTTTAGCCATAAAATAAAGACAAGTTTTAGGAATCATGCCAACAAATAATCAATTTTTACAATACAACAGTGTAGGTTAAGACCTTTATTTTTAAATAAGAATTTAAAAATTTTAATTTATAGCCGTCTTCGCTCTCATTGTTTTGTATTGTTTTCTGAACATTTGTTTCAAAATTTGTGGAATGTGTGTTCAGGTAATGCGAATTAAGCGTTTTTTTTTAGAAGTATTCTATATATTGTATGTTTAATAGAATCAAATTTTAATTTCAAGTTAGCATTTTTCAATGGTGGCATATGTATGTATGGAAGTTAAAGTCGATAAAGGATAACTTTATAATACACTACACTCCCCTACACTACAATATAAAGAAGTGAAGTTAAGGAGGTGAACTCCAAGATATTTGCTTTAGCAAATAAAACCAATCAATCCTTAACTAAAACAAAGTTAAGGAACTAAAAGTTAAGGATTGATTGGTTTTATTTGCTAACTCGTAATTTTAGAGGAGTTTCAAAATAATTTCAAAAATATATCCATGTTCTACTCTATAGCGCCTATAAGAAAAATAGCATCACTTGTCAGGTACTTTTTTTTGTCGCATCGTGTAATAACTTCTGGCAATAAATCGTTAAGGAAGTGAAGTGAAAAAAAGTTAAGGAACTAAAAGTTATAGAGTAGAACATGGATATATTTTTGAAATTTTCGAAACTCCTCAAAAATTACGAGTCATGGGTAAAAAACCGGTTTTTGGAACCTTCATGCACTTATAAACTAATAACTTAGCTGAATATTGTCCGATTTTAAGTTTCTTTTCAGATTTGGAAAAAGTCAAATGATATGTATGACGTTTATGTAGCCTTCAAGAATCTGGGTGTATTTTTCAGGCAAACACATTTTGCATCCATTTTGTTCTACATTTTTAGACCATTTTTGCGCATTATTTTATAGAGGAACCATACTATTTACGAGTTAATTAAGGAATTATACTAAGTTATGAACAAAATAAGACCTAAAAGTTTAAAAATCTGTACAAAATTCATGGAGTTATTAAGCTTTTTAGTAAAGCAACTCATTTCCAGGTATTTCAGTTTCTTTCTTTTTTATAGCACCGCGTTATTTCAATATTTTTCGATTAATGACATTGCTTGTTTTCTGTCATCTGACTGCGCTATTATTTATGATTAGATTTCAGTTTGAGGACTAAAATAGGTTTATTTTAAAATACACAACAAAGAAAATACTACAAAATTATTTATTTGTAGTCGTACAATAAAGCTCCTACTTACGGGGAAAAGGCAGCTTCAACAGATATTGCTCGTTTCGCTTCTTTGGTGCTGTTATATCAGTTAACTAATCCACTTCCTTTCTTGGTTCTTTGTATATATTTTTTAGCAATTTTCGATATCCGCCTTTCTTGATAACTTTCTGGCGATTTAACACGAAATTGACATCATTGTTTACCTCATCATGCTTCATGTTTTTGCTCATTAAAATTCATTTTTGTTGTTTTTATTTCGTATTTTTTTATACCCTACAGCTCCTCTATATGTGATGTGAAAGGTTATATTGTGTTTGTTCTTATGTTTTGTAACATCTTACAAAATTGTTATACCTTCTGGTTGGTAGGCGGGTGTCTTACCTACCACACCACAGCGACACTGTTATACAGTAAAACCTTGATAATCCGGATGATTGATTGCAGACCGTGATCTGTATTATTAAATTGTTCACATTATCGAATAAAAATTTAGCATATGGTTTTTGAAGAGATGACAAGAAAAATTTAATTGTGATTTCGAGTAATTAATAAAAAGGTTTCAACTTCCCTCCAGACAAATCCATCTAACCTTCCAGCTTACCTTTTGCCATCAGACAAATGATCAGAAGAAAACAGTGCTAAGTAAATATCACAACCACCACTTAGCAAGATTCGTCATCACTACACAATCATATGGAGGAGAGCTATAATGGATTAATCACCTACTTAGTTTGAGAAATGAACTTGAGTAATGAAACTGAAAGGAAAGCAATGAATGCTTTGTGAAAAGCCAATATGCTCCCTAGAGGAGTGACGGAGAAAAAAATTCAAACCGGACTATAGGGTACCAAATGAAATGAAAATAATGTCCGGAATACCGCGGTCTGGATTATTAAGGTTTTACTATACTTAATAGAGACATACGTACATACTATTAAAGTATTGAACATACCCATTATAATAGTACAGTGGAACATAGCCCTTTATTATCATATGGTTTATGGAAGCTAATCTCCATAGCTCCATAACGGTAATTTCAAATATTATCAACTTTCACCATTTAATGAACGGATAGTGGGAACCGTATCGCCTGTTAGTATTGAATGAAAGAAGCCGTTCGTTTACAGATGCATAGAAGACTACAAATGTTAAGATGACTAGAAATAAAAAAGGCTGCCGTCAGCATAACAAATCATTCAATAAATCCGTAGGATAAGTAAGAAAAAAACTAAATTTTGACGAAAACTCGATTTAATTATTCAACATAGTTGCCTTCGAGGGCGATGCAACGAGTATAGCGATTTTCTAACCTTTCGATGCCACATCCATAGCACGATTTCTCTTTCTCTTCCAAATACGCCTCAGTTTCAGCGATTACTTCATCATTGAACTTAAATTTCTTTCCAGCAAGTATTCTCTTGAGATCTGAAAATAGGACAATGTCACTGGGGGCTAAATCTGGAGAACACGGTGGGTGGGTAAGCAATTCGAAGACAAATTCATTCAAGTTTGCCATCGTTTTTTTTTTCGATTTGTAGCACGATTTGTGAGCTCACGCAGCAACCACTTTGAACAGAGCTTTCACATAGCCAAACGTTCGTATAAAAAGGTATCTTTACAATGTCTGATAGCTCGTGCACCTTCAGTTTGCTATCGTTCATAGCCAATTTATGGATATTTTTATGTTTTTGGAATAACAGGCTCATTTGGGCTTCCACTGCGGTCTTCATCATTTGTGCTGGTTAGACCACGTTTAAATTCAACAAACCACTTCTCTACCACTTGTCTCGATGGAGCAGAGTTCGGATAATGTTTATCAAGTGTCCACTGTATTTTTTTCATCAAAAAGCAATGCTTTATCAAAACTCGAATTTTTTCTATTTTTTTTTTTTTTATAACAAAAGTTGCTTCCACACAAAATGCTATAACTCACGCATCTATAGTCCGTTTGCTGTCAAATTGCTACACGTTTGGAACACGTCATTGGAAGGTTAGTACTAAATAAAAATTAAATGGTCTAAATTCTAGTAACGCCATCTATGACCTGATACCTCAACTCATCAAAGACATCAAATCAGGAATTCAGTGAGATACTCTACGGAAACAGAATATCATCGCTCCTGAAATAAATATCAGGCAAAAATCCATGAGTTTAATTATTAAAAAGTACTTGGAAGTTGTGACTTTTAAACGTCGTACCGGAGAATTTGCACGGTTGTTTTTGGCAGCAACTGAGTTAATACTACGGATCGTAAAGAGTCATCGTTCAGCTGTGTAATTTTGTAAGTTTCTAAGTAAATACTAATTCGAAGTATCCTCCTGAAAATTGGTAGACGGTCTCATACAAAAAACTAAATTTTTCAAAAACTATTTTGTAGTGTAGGGTACTTTACAGTAGGGCATGTCTAACTTTACCTTTTGATTTGTTTTTGCATCAACATTTTTTTTTTAATTTTTTTTTACATTTTTTGTGTTTTTGGGAATTCTGCTGGGGTTGTGATGATGATGTTGCTGATGCTTATGGGTTGTCTACATACTACAAAGAGAATCTTATTTTTAGTACATTTTTGTTGATAGTTCGGTTAATATGTATATTGAATCACCTACATACAACGCGTGAACGTATTGCGCTTGTAAAATATTTTATTTTAATATTTTAATTTAAAAAAAAAAAAAAAAATTGTAAAAAAAGGTGTTCGCGATATTAAAAAGGCAAAAAAAAATTACGAAAAAGAACATATCATTCATTGTAAATTAAATAATAAGAATAATTGTTTCCTAAATAAATAATAAACAAAAAATTTAAATCGAATATGAATACAAAACAAATAAGATGTTGTAATAATGATTAATACGTTCAAAGAAAAATATTCCAAAACAATTTTGTGTTATACAGGAAGACGACATACGCGTTTATCGTTATTAATTTAAATAATTTAACAAAACAAGAGTGTTACAGATATTTGAAACAGAAAAATAATCAGTTAGAAATTATTTTGAATTATTTCGTTACAAAACTTTACAAATTACATTTGTAAAGTAAATTCGAAATAAAAATGTGCGATTCTACTACTTTTATGCCTTCAAAACAGGCAAATTTACCCAATTGCTGGATTATTTACTGTAAGAATTTCTTTTATTTTTTAATTGAATTTAATTTACACATAAGAAGTATTTCGGCAGTATCTATCGGGTTGCCATCTAACGTTTTTTTTTTTTTTTCAACTAGTGCTTAGCTCATGTCTGATTTGACAGATAATTAGTTTTATCCTTCCGCTGAACGAATATGGTTGTGTATACGCTTTTTTCGCTTCGCTAATCATCTTTTCTGATGAAGCTCATTTTGATCTTGGCGGGTATGTAAACAAGCAAAATTGTTGCATTTGGGGCACAGAAAACCCGCACGCATACATTGAAAGGCCGATGCACCCAAGACGAGTCACTGTTTGGTGGGGATTTTGGTCCAGAGACATAATTGGGCCATTTTTCTTCGAAAATGAGCAAGAAATGGCCGTTACATTCAATGGCGACCGTTAGCGGGCCATGTTGAACGAATTTTTATTCACAAAAATCGAAGAGAAGGATATTAGCAACATTTGGTTTTAACAGAACGGCGCTACGTGCCACACAGCCGAAGCTACACTCGATGTTTTACGCCCAGTTTTTGAAGATCGCTTTATCAGCCGCAGAGCTGATGTCGTTTGGCCACCTCGGAGCTGCGATTTGACACCATTGGACTATTATTTGTGGGGTGCCGTCAACGAAAAGCCAGAGACAATTGACGCTTTAAAGGACAATATTCGTGAAGTCATTAGTGAAATACAGCTGCACCCAATCGATAATGAGCTTAAAAATTGAACCGATCGTGTAGGCTACTGCATGGCCAGCCGAGGCAGCCATTTGAATGAAATTATTTTCCATTATTAACCGGAAGAATTGTACTTTCAAATAAAAAAAGACATTTGAGAACATATTCAGTAGTTTTAAAAATAAAAATAAAAAAACCAAATTATTTGGCGGACCTTTTATAAAAAAAAATTTAATTAGATGGCAAAGTATGCAATATTTTTACACTTTGTGAGGGCAGCATTATTTAAAAAACCACAATGCTGTCTTTTAATGTTGCATTTTCATTTGAAAACAATATAAAAAACAAAACAAAAGGCTAGAACAGATTGCCATGAGAAAAGTTTTTGATTTTAGTTTTCTTTCTACAAAAAAAACCTTTGATTTCCCGACATACGAGGGCGGACCGACATTGAAGCTACCTAGCGCTAGATGGCAGCACAAACACAAAAACTTTTTCTTTCTTAGAAATTACGACCTGTCAAACGTCAGCTGATAAAATTTTAGCCAAATTCGTTTGAAGTAAGCAACTTTTGTTTTTCTTGGAAAATGGAAAAAAGTAAATTTCGTATAGTGATTCAAGATTTGAAAGGCAAAACGGCGAAAGAGACAAAAGAAGAGCTTGATAAACATTACGGCGAATCTGCTCCGTCAGATTATATGGTAAAATTTAAACGGGGCCGAACAAGCACTGCAACAATACCATCAACAGGAAGGCCAAAAGAAGAAAATATCAAGAAAATCCTCGATGTCGTTATGAATGATCGCCGGGTCAAAATACGTGAGATTGCTGAAATGGTAAACATATCATATGAACGTGTGTTCAACATTTTGCCTGAACATTTGCATATGAAAAAGCTATCGGCAAGATGGGTGCCGCGTTTGCTCAGTGTTGAACAAAAACGAGTTCGACAGATCACTTCACAGCGGTGTTTGGACATGATAAAGCATAATCCTGCTGATTTTTTGGCGTAGACTAATAACTGTTGATGAAACGTGGGTCCACCACTACACACCTGAAACCAAAAATCAATCGAAGCAATGGATGGGAGCTGGTGGAGGTGCTCCGCAGAAGGCGAAGACATCGTAATCGGCTGGCAAGATTTTGACCACTGTATTTTGGGATGCACACGGAATATTGCTCATCGATTATCTTGAAAAGGGATCCACAATCACAGGAGAGTATTATCGTACATTATTGGATCCATTGGTTGATGCAATCAAGGAAAAACGACCACATTTAAACAAGAAAAAAGTGCTCTTTCTTCAAGACAACGCACCGGTTCACACAGCATTAGATACGATGCTAAAACTACGAGAAATCCATTTTGAATTGGTTGATCATCCACCTTATAGTCCAGATTTAGCCACTAGTGACTTTTTCCTGGCTCGCAGGAAAAAGATTCATCTCAAACGAAGAAGTGATTACCGAAACTAATGAGGAGTTCCCAAGATCGTATTATTCAGTTGGTATAAAAAAGTTGGAAAATCGTCTTACTAAGTGTATTGAGCTAAAAGGAAACTATGTTCAGAAATGAATGGTTTTTGAAAAAAAAATTGTTTTTTTCCTACTTAGGCGGCTTCAATATCAATCCGCCCTCGAAGTCTCCTTAAGCTCGATACATCTAGTCAATGTTGCCAAGGATTCAAATCTCTTCCCACCATAGCCTTGTTGGCCGGCACTAAAAGAACGTCTCCAATACATTCCATGGCATTTTTTTTCTACCTTTTCTATTAAAAGTTCCTACTGAAGTCGTTCTTTGGTTTCTTTGATGGTTTAGATAACACGGTGCGAAAAAAAATACACTACAAGCTAAGGTATTAGCTTAAAAGTGCATGAAGGTCAGCAAAACCGGTTTATTACCCGTATCTGTAGATTTTGTAGGTGTTTCGAAAATTCTTAAAACAGATCCTTATTCTACTCGACATCGTATATCAGAAAAGTGGTATTATTTTCCAGATATTTCAACTTCGCTCCTTTTTATCGGACGGTGTAATAGTTACGTGAGCAGTATTGCACTTAAAGCTGCCGTGATTAAGTCATCAAACTTTGAATTATCAAACACTCGTAAATATTACATGAAATTTTTTAATTTGGTTTTGATTTTTCCGAGTTGGATAGGGCTTTACTATCGATTTTCTAAGCAATAAATTATCTGTATTAAATGCATACAATTTTTCGCTGCTAACAATCTAATACTGACAATCTAATACTGACTCCGTTCTAGACGCCAAAGGACATTTCTGATATGTAAGTGGCTTTTAGAACCCTCTTTTACTAGGTTTGTGCAGCACTTTACTTTCTTGCTTTGTTACGTTCAAAATTTTTGTTCTGTTTTCGATACTAGTCATGATGGAGGGCAGTAATTTACTTGAAAATAATACATCATCTTCGAAAGAGTAAATATGATTTTAAATTGTAGAGAAAAAAGTCATAAGTCTGTCATTTTCGGTTATACATAATGATGTAAATGGCAGTGGTTTTGTTATTTTGGCGTCTACTGATCATTCGCCTGAAGTTTGTCATTATCGCCAGAGATAAGCTGGATGGTTAGGGGGTTTCTTTTAGATGAATTAGTTTAGAAGGTGGTAGAAGTCTTTTTGTATTAAAAACTCGAAACCGCAACTAAAATGTGTTTTTCATGTCCTCTGTTGAGGATTCGAACCTGGCCCGCTTTGTGCTGCAACCACTACGCTCTAACCATTACATCCATTTGACGCGTTTTAATGTCTTGTCAAAATGGTGTCCTTTTGGCACAACTTAAGTGACTACTTACAGTGAACTACCGCGATAATCAGCCAGTTTTGCATGTACTTGGCTGGATAGCCAAGTTATCAAGGGTTCATAGCCAGTTTTCAACGTATTATGGCTTGATAGCCAAGGCATCAAGGGTTCGTAGCCAGTTTTCCCTGATATCAAAGGTATTAAGGATTCATAGTCAGTTTTCTCTGATCGTCAAAGTATCAAGTGTTCATAGCCAGTTTTGCATGCGCATATTTGACTGGATAGCCAAGGTATCAAAGGTTCATAGCCAGTTTTTAATGTACATGGCTGGATAGGCAAAGTATCAAGGGTTCATAGCCAGTTTTGCATTTATTTGACTTGATAGCCAAGGTATCAAGGGTTTATAGCCAGTTTTCCATGTATTTGGCTTGATAGCCAAGGTATCGAATGTTCTTAGCCAGTTTTCCATGTATTTGGCTTGATAGCCAAAGTATCAAAGGTTCATAGCCAGTTTTGCATGTACTTGGCTGGATAGGCAAAGTATCAAGGGTTCATAGACAGTTTTGCATGTATTTGGGTTGATAGCCAAGGTATCAAAGGATCATAGCCAGTTTTCCATGTATTTGACTTGATAACCAAGATATCAAGGGTTCATAGCCAGGTTTTCCTGATAGCCAGGGCTCATAGCTAGTTTTCAGTGTATTTTGGCTTCCTAGCCAAGGTATCAAGGTTTCATAGCCAGTTTTCCATGTATTATGGCTTGATAGCCAAGGTATCAATGATTCCTAGCCAGTTTTGCATGTACTTGGCTGGATAGGCAAAGTATTAATGGTTCATCAATGGTTCATCAGAGGTCCGAAAGCAATTTTTACTGATAGTCGAGGTAAAGGGTTTCTTGTCAGTTTTCCTTGATCTGAAAACTTCTGATTCTGAAAACCTCTTATCCAACTTTGACTACAACTTTATATCTCTGATTCTTAATCTTAACATTTAAGAATTTTGATTTTAACAATTGTTGTTCCATATATTAACAGTTTTTGAGCTCTAACACGAACGTAGCTATAGAATGTAATAAAAAGTATATTTTAGTTCTTCATACCAGAAGTAGTTATAGAAACTGAATGGTTGCCAACTCTCTTAAGAACATTATAAAAACATAAACTCATTGGAACTCAACTCAAATCCTTATTTGAATTTAAAAAAGGAAACCCATATATCAACAATATTCCATTAATTCTCATCTCTTCCCCCACTTCATATCTTTGCAGCTAAAAGTGATGCCAAAGAAGTTCAGCCCATTATAAATACAGCCGAGACACGTAACCCCAATATACCAAATGATTCTAGGGGAGGAGATTCGCATACCACAGATGAAGAGGATGAAGAAAATAGCCAATCTTGGCATAAAATCTTGGATCCTGAATTGCAGCCAGAACAGCCTATACAAGGCAATAAAGAGTCAATGGAAATCTATGCCGATCACAGTCGTTTAGCCAAAGAGTACTTTACTGTTGAAACGGAATTGTATTTTGCACAACAAATACGAAGCCAAGTATTGCAAAACATGGATCCCGAAAAGCGTAAGCAAACGGAGGAATTACTGCATAAATTTAAAGAAAGAGTAAGTTTTTATCGCTTTATTTTTAACATACGATTAGTAAAGGGTAAGGAAATAAACTGTTTTATCTGTTTTTGCTTTTTTGCAGGAAGAACTATTGGAACTTTATAATAATCTGAAAAGCTCTATGCTAACATCAGAAAATGTTCAACCTACGGCGGATTGCGTAGGGCCACCATATAACAATGATGTGGCGCCTGATGATAGCTGGGTGGTTATCAATAGTAGTAATCAGAATTCGTAGTATTTATTTTATTTAAGTAGTAAATTAATTTTAAGCAATTATTTATAGCAGCAACAGTGTGTATGTGTCCATGTCCAAAGTTCTCAGTTAAACATTTTTTGTTTTTCTGTATTTATTTTGAATATTTTTTTAAGTCAAAGTATGTATGTGATCTCAGGTCTTAAGAAATATTAAAAAAAAAAAACATTTAAAAAGTCATACTTTCATTAAAAAACATATTAGATTTTAAGACTTTAAATGTATTTCGTTTTGTTCGTTTTGTTGTTCATATAGAATTTAAGATATTCAATACTTAATGCCATTATTTTAAATAAATTATGAAAACTACTTTAAAAGAAAAAAAAACAAAACATGTCACTTAAGTGATAGAAATGCAGTTTATTGAAAGACTCCTTCAAACCAACTTCAATGCCTATAAAACAAAAATTAAAAAATGCTGTCTTCACTGGTGTTGCATGATTCCATTTATTGTTGTAGTTTTAAAAAAATATATTTGAATTAAAAGTAATAAATGCATCTGTCTGGCTTTAACAAATTATATTAAATAAGACATTAGTACACTGTGTAACACAATTATATATATACACACTTTGCACATTAATATGAACTTAAAAGCTAAAAGCGCAACACTTTCAATAACAATCTTATCACAATAAGGAAGAAGTGAAGATTTGTTTAAGAATTTGAGGTAAAGTGGAGACATCCATGCACACATAACTATGGCCAGCAGGCATTTGGGCGTTAATGCTGTAAAACAGAAAAGAATACCATTAAAACCTACAGAGCAACACAAAAAAAAGAAAAACTTACTAATCAGCTTCTTCGGCTAAGCTGCCTATAAATATAACATGACCCTTAACCTTTGGTTCACCATTCATTAGGGCTTTAGCAAAATCTTTGGGATTAATGCCGTATCTAGACAAATTGGCATCACTTAATACCACCACTATGGAATTATCATAATCTTCTTCGGCCAGGGAATTTACCGCCTCTTTTGTAGCCTTTACAGTACTATCACCTGACCAGCAGAATTGTGAGTGGGCATGCATCATACGTATGGTATCAAAACGCTCTTTATCGTTACGTGGAGGACTGCCAGCATTGATGAAGGGTATCTCATAGCCTTCACCACTATGACCCACAATATCGTAGACGATTTTCTTTTCATAACCCTCAAAAGCTTCCATTACCATAACAACCGCCTCCAGTTCACGATCTAAACGGCCATCGTAGCCATTGAAACGGTACATGGAACCTGAAACATCTACCACCAGCTTAAGGCGATTGGGTTTTTCCTGTATATGATCAGCCCAAGGATTGGCATCAGCTCTGCGTCGATAGATATTTTTCTCACCCGTTATACCCTCTATCAGGCGGGTATCATCCAGTTCACCATGTGTTTGATACTTTTGCCACTGCCTTTCTTTGCTTTTTGTTTGCATGGCATCCAAAACGGCCTTTAATTGTTGCACCTGCTTGCGTATGGGTTCACTAAATTGAGCATATAACTGATGATCATGGGCTGACATTTTTATCTCCTTTAACTTTTCTTCAAAAGCTTTGCGATTCATTTCACGGGCGGCCTTTTTTACTTCTTCGGGTATATCGTCTTTTTCTTCGTCCGATAACTGGTGAACTTTATGGCCAGCATCTAAACGAAAGGGACCACCTTTACCTCCCAAACCGGCAGTGTCACGACCACCACTGCCTCCGGCCCAGGTATTGCCTCCAACATGAGGTTCATTCTTGGGATCTACTTTGCCATATTTGGGTCCCGAAACACCTAACCCACTTTTACGATTGACAGTCAATTGTATCTCCTTCTTCTTGCGCAAAGCGTATAATTCATTGCGTGCATAGGCCTCAATCGGCAAACCATGTTTTGCCAAAACACCGGTAACTTGTTCCAAAGCTTCGGGTTGGTATTTATCGAAATCTAAAACATTGCCCACCAATTCAGACATATTCTCATTGGGATATTTCTCCAAATGCTTGACAATATTCACTACTTCTCTAGTGGAGTAGGGATAGTTGAGTAGACCTTCATCAGCCATTTGCCTCAGTTCGCCAAAGGCATTAACTAAAGTAGCTAAAGTTTTCTTTGACACCGAAGGACCATATTGTTGCAGTAAAAAGATTTCAGAGTCTGGCGAAGGATTATCAACGGCATGGCAACTGAAAACATCACCCAATGAAGCAAAGAAGTCATTGCCCAAAAAGGGAAAACCAGGACGATTGGCCAAAACAATGACACGGAAATTTGGATGAGTTTCTATAATTTCTTGTGCAGGATTTTCTTCCAAAGCTGATTCTTTATCACCTGAAGCTACAATTTTACGACCATCTGAAAGCATCATTTCACCACTTTCCACTAAAGTCCTCAAAATACAAGTGACATTAACAGGGGCCTTGTCGGCCTCGTCTATAACTAAAATGTGACCCGTCTTTACGGCCTT
Organism: Wohlfahrtia magnifica; assembly: GCA_023159175.1. Lineage (NCBI taxonomy): Eukaryota > Metazoa > Arthropoda > Insecta > Diptera > Sarcophagidae > Wohlfahrtia > Wohlfahrtia magnifica. The sequence continues at coordinate 5,916,810 of JAKWBJ010000223.1, forward strand.
CACTAAAGGACTGTCTTCGTAGACCACCTGACCATCACGTAATGTTGATTGCACAGTCAGACTATGTACGGTGGTATCTCTATGTAGCTGTAGATATTCTCTAGGCTTATTCATCAATTGCAATAACTTGTCAATGAGTTTATTTTTGCCTACACCCTGATTGCCTACCAGCAACAAATGATCGCCTATCAGGAAATCTTGCAAGAGACGCTCCAACAAGGCCACATGTTGTGGCATTTTATAAAACAAGGTGCTGGGTACTTTCGATTCTTCACTGGCAGCTTCCAGTTTCATTTCAGTGTTGCCTATTCTTAAGACATTATTTTCCACTGAAATTGTCTTGCGACCTGTGTGTTTTCCCGTTTCTGGCTCAATTTCCGCCTGGCGCATGGCATTTTCTAGTGCAGCTCTTGGTAAGGCAGGCATAAATTTTGTCAAAAAGGTATTTTGAATGATTTCATGCACATCTGTCGGATAGGAAGACATACGCCGGGCGATTTTCAACAACTGTCGCGTAGATAAAGTGCCTGAGAGGTTTTGTAAAGTGTTGTCCGAGGAATCTCTTAAAATGTGAGACAATTTGATTACTTTGTGTATGCTTTCATCTATACTGCCATAAAGTTTCTTCATAATTTCGTACTCTTCCGATTGCTGCAGAGGTCTTACCTCCATATACAAGAATAGACTTAGCATTTCAGGTGTTAACCAATTTTGAGCCGTCGTATTGGGATTGGGTGGTTCAGCCAATGCTATAATTCTAAAACTCTCATGGATTTTTAAAATACCCTTCTCAGCCAATTCTAGTTTAGTAAAACCTTGTTGTAGCAAGGCCTCATAACGTTGTCCACTAAGCAGAGTTGTGCCATCACACAATTGCAATTCACGATCATGTATCAAACGCTGTAAGACGGTAACTGTGCTCTTATGCAGACGATGTATGCCGTTCAGTAAGGCTATGGAACCATTTTTTGCGGCTCTTACTAAAGGTGAATCACGCCACACTGTATCACCCTCGGCAGTGGTTATCCGTTGTTGTACCAAATCTCTGGAGGTCATATCTTCATACAACACCATTGGTTCCATGGACTGTTGTAAAAGATGCAACAGATGTTGAGCCAAAGTATATTTTCCCACACCCTTTTGACCCATTAAACAAATATCTCCTACTCTCACAGCCTGCACCATTTGCGCCAATACATTACGTTGGTGATCGAGGTCTACGAACTCCTTTTGTTTTTGGGTTACAGTCACATGATGACCGCCCGGTATTGTCAGCGTTACATCGTCGATTTTAAATTCTACCAAATCACTGGCAGTAGCCTTTTCCAATTTCTGTGTTGATACTTTCTTAACAGCTTTCGTGGGTACGGCTTTAATGTTGAAGGATTTCAATAAATTTGCTACGCGAGTTTGTTGTTCCTTTTTTAGGGAAGTTTGGTAAGGATATAAACGTATCAAGGCATCGTGTACTGATAAATTGGGGTTGATATTCTGTAGAAAGAAGTAGATGTGTTATTATAACGCTTATTAATTAGAATGAAATAAGTATGTCGTATATTACCATCATTTTAGCTACTAAGTGTAGATTGTCTAAAGGGAAATCAGGTAAGTTGGCTGAAGAATCAGCCGATTGCACAGCCAAACCGAACGACAATAGATTTTTCAAACTATCAACAGGTACATTGGGAGCATGACTACGAAGATCGATAAGCATTTCCTTTAAGAGATAAGTATGATATGGTTTTTTATTAATGCAAAATCAAGAAATATATTTAATTTTAAAAAATGTTAAAATTACGAGGCTTGTTCAAAAAATACGATGTCTTACAAAATCATGGGATATTCACAGTCAATATTAAGCATATGCTCACAATTTCAAATTCCTAGCACGTCAACGGCGGAAAAAAAAGGGAATCATTGAATCACTGCAAGTAAAGTTGCTGACAACGTGGGCGTACGCTACATTTAAAAATGATTTTGTATTTGATATGGGCTTTATTCAATTACATCTTATAGATGATTATCCATTGAGGCTACAACCTCACCTATTTATATCACTTCGCGATCACAGTAATTTCCGATCCGATTTCGATTATGAATCTGCTTTTTCTGTATCGCCAAGTCCAAAATTATTCAACCACGTTTAAGCCATAAGGTGTGAGCATTTCTATATCAAGCATTTCTATATGAGCATTTCTATATCACCGATTTGTGTTACCAGATAATTGCCTTGGCCTAGCTTTTGCACTTTGCAACACATTGTTTTCGAGATTTGAAAATTCATATTGGCCAATGTGCCATTAATAAACACAATGTTGTCAACTCCATAAGCAGCCATGCATCAAGCCTCCGCCACTAAATTGAATTTCTTATTCTAAAACACTATGTTTGCTTTAAGCCACACATAACTCATGCAATCCGTGTCAAAAAATATTGAATTTTGATTCGTCTGTAAAAATAACGTCTTTCAAGAATGTAATTGGCTTTGTCACGTAGTCCTAAGCAATTTTAAGCGGACTTGGGTTATTATATTCTGGTATAAACGGCCTTTTGCAAGCTATTCGGCTATGGAAGTGCTTTTTTAATCTCTAACACCATTTTACAAGCCTATATTATGCCGTTATCCTTTAGCCAACATCTTACATCTCAATCTCAGCTTTTTTACTGTACGAACTGTGGTTCCCACAATGCATTTTAGTAAATCGTTCCTGTCACACTATGTTTGCTTTACGCCACACATAACTCATGCAATCCGTGTCAAAAGATATTGAATTTTGATTCGTCTGTATAAATAACGTCTTTCAAGAATGTAATTGGCTTTGTCACGTAGTCCTGAGCAAATTTAAGCAGACTTTGCAAGCTACTCGGCTATGGAAGTGCTTTTTTAACACCATTTTAGAAGCCTATATTATGCCGTTATCCTTTAGCCATCATCTTAAATTGTCCATTTTCCAGGACTCAATCTCAGCTTTTTTACTGTACGAACTGTGGTTCCCACAATACATTTTAGTAAATCGTTCGTGATAGAAGTAAACTCACCTCAAATGAAAAATGTGCAACATTACGCGACTGGAAGCGTGACCTTAAGGGTGGATCTAAAGGCGTACCCTTATATTTCTGACTCGGACAACCCAAAGCCACTACACGAAAATCTTCAGAGACACGCAAAAGACCCCAGGAATCCATTTCTTCTTTTGAATATGTCTGAAAATAAGATTTTTATTTAAAAAACTTCACCATTTTAATGCGCTTGGCAACAGAACCAACCTCCAAGAGCTTATCGTAACGTTCTGGTGCCATTAAAAATTTGCCATTTTCCAAATGCATTTCACGATTCTCCAGTAGATTATTCAAAATGGGCAACACATTACGTTCAGCATGTTCTACACCATCCAAAACTAAAATACGACCGTTAACTGCGGCACGTACAGCGCACTGTAATCGTAAATAAATATGTACATCATTTATAATTGAAATACAATGAAGAGGTCAAAGTACAATTGTTCTTATTCACCCACTTGATCATAATAGACAGCCGCCTTGTTTTTAATCTCACGTCTTTGTTTTAGATCACTTTCGGTGGTGTCACGACTTAAAGCAATATATTCCAGTTCACGTTGCGTCAATTCCAAAAACTGCATGGCCAATTGACGTCTCAGAGGTCCAGGTTGGCCCAACAAAAACATATCCTGCTTCAAAATATCTTTTTGCAGCATCCAACGCAAATGATGTAAAGCCGATTGCGTCAATTCTAAGGAACCGTCTGCGGCATATTGCACTAAAAACACACAAGTCATTGGTCGTAAGTTTTCCTTTTATTTTCACCTTTATTACTCACCATATTTTTGAGGCACCAATTCGGGATTTTTGGGCAATTTTATTGTTTTCGTTACATCACCAATGGTTATGGTCTCTTGCTCCGTATCAGTATTTTTTGCTTTTGTGGAATAGAATTTCACAAAAACAGGTACAAATTGTGGTGTTTTAATAACATTTCTTTTATTTATTAAAGAATTTGTCGTTCTATTTATTAATCTTAAAGTTAAAATCATAATTCAATTTTCTATTTAACAAATTTCCACTAAATTAACGAGCCAGTAAAAAAAATGTGAAAAAAAACCATAAAAACAACTACCTAATGAATGAAATATAAATTTGCACTAATAATAACAACAACAACTACAAAAATAACAATAAGAGGCGATAACAAAAACAAACACACACTACTACCAACACTGTATCAAAACACGCGACTAGCGGCTACAAAACAAACCCTATTGAGAGAGAAAGATAGTGTACATGTGTAAAGAAACAGCAACTACAGCTGTTTTATTTAGCAGCTGTCTAATATGAAGAGTTGTAACACTTAGTATTAAAATTATAAATTATGGCACAAGAAAAGGAGTAGATTTAAATACGTTTTTAAATTTAAGCATTTATTTGTGATATTTTTAAGCCCAGTAATCAGGGACGTTTATATTTATGAATATTTTATTGAAATTTACTTATATAGCAAGTACATAATAGGAAAACTTTCGCTGGAATTTTATCCACAAACGAATGGTGTGACATAAAAAAGGAATGTTATGTTATATTTGTTGGGGCCAAAACGTCCCGCAACCCGAAGGATTCTTTGGGCAGCCCCATAAGATCACCATTAGATTGAGACCGCAAATAAAGCCAATAATCCAGTTTGGTGGAAGAAGAAATACATCTTTCGAAATCACTGCTACATCACCCAGTAACCTCACAAGTCATACAGGACCAACCCTGACCATCCTTAACATTTCCCAAAATATACAGATGATATCTAAGGCCACAATGCACAATATATAGACCCAATGTCGCCTGATTTTTTGGATTCACATAATTACTAATCAAACCCTCTCCACGATGTAACGCCACCACGTCTTGTCCAACCGTAAAATTCTTTCTGGTATAAGGACTTCCAAATCCCTGCTTAGCGTCAGAGTGGAAATCCTCACGTGCCCCACCATGTTTGCCCTGTTCAGTTGTAGCAAGGAAGCATAGGTCAGTATTGTCTTATCATCGTAACGAAGAATCAGTAGATCATTTTTGATTTTAGACTTCCCGTTTTACCATAGAGGAGCTGACAGGTATAGTGTGCCCTGATCGCCTTATTGGTGATAGGACAAACGTTTAAAACGACTACTTTCTGTAATCAATTGTGCAGTTCATTTGGCAATCAGCCACAAAAGATTGTGCTCTATGGGAATAACGAGTACTGAGTAAGAATGTGCGGTTTTTAGGAATCAATATGGGAATATGAGTCTTGTATTTCTTAAAATGTTTCAAATAACTGAAAATTTAACTGTATCTTTCGACCCTCGAAAAACGTAATCTTTCCAATGGACAATCCAAAAAATTCTCAACACCAGAACACCGACAGCATCTGCTTTCAAAAACCTACGTTATCCATACTCATAGATGACACAAAAACATCAACACTACCAAGTTTATATGCCAAAAAACAATATTGGGCCTTGCTCGCTTAAAAATCTAGCCTTTTCGCAGGACCCCAGACTACCAATATCTAAAGCAATATGTTTCGACATGAGCACTGTGTGCTAAATAAACTCTAACAAATACCTTGGATTTATCCAGAGCCACAACCATATTATCATTAAATCTATGAAGGGATTTATTCCACTTCCCGGAGAGAATGCCAGTAGTGCGGTTTCTGCGGAAACAATACCGACGATTACTCATCAAATTTCTTGACAAGGTAGTGATTACTCACACTCTGCATTTGCCGTTGCACCCAACATAACAGCCTCATCCGACTTGCCTTTCTCGAAGCCTATCTCCCATCATACGGTACGGGGCAATAATAAATTGAAATCAAACAACTATCTCATTTATGGTGGCACTTAGCTTCATGGAATCTGGAATACATATAAACTAAAAAGAGCGTAAGCTAGGATCAAAACACGAATTGCATCAAAACACTCAGCAGAAAGCAAACACTCAGAAGAACTTTTAAAATCAATAGTTTGCAATAATTGCATATCTGAACCATGAGTACGGACTCTTTTTTGATGGATGACTGCAATATCCATCTGGTATTAGAAAATCTTCAACGAAAAAAGGCAAGAGGTCGATACAGTGTGGCCAGAATGACTTCACTACAAACTGGTCGTCTATTTTAATCCTGATCGGTATATATACGGAAAATTATACGCAAGCTAACGTGGAAAGTATATATAAAGTATAGTTTGAAAAGCCGTTGAATTTAAATTCATGAAGTACAGACGGGAAATGTATGGATAAAAAAGATGGTAAATTCAAAATAAACAGGATATAAAAACTAAACATCGGAAATATAAAATTTGAAAGACCGTTAATTTTAAATTTATTAAAGGTATACCGGGAATAAAAAGGAGCACAAGAAACATAAAATTAGAAAACCGTTTATTCCAAGTTCTTTAAATATATACATACGAGTATATACCGAAAATAACAAAAATTCACTACCGGAAATATAAAATTTGAAAAATCGTTAATTTCAAATTTCTTTAAACATATGCCGGAAATAAACAATAACTACCGGAAATATAAAAATTGAAAAGACGTTAAATTTAGTATCATTAAATACAGATCGAAAATAATACCGGAAATATAAAGTTTGAAGCCATTAAATTCAAATTCATGAATTAAGGCCAGGAAACAAAGATATACATGCCGGAAATATAAAGTTTGAAAAGTTGTTAATTTTAAATTCATTTAATACGTAACGGAAAAAGAAAATAAATACCGTAAATTTCAAAGTTCAAAAAGCCGTCAAATTCAATTGAATGAAATATATCGACTTTAGTAAAGCCTTTGATAAAGTTAACCCCGACATTTTACTTTTTTAACTTTCATGTATAGGATTTAGCAACAATTCAATTTGCTGGCTTAATTCGTATCTTTCTGGCAGAGCTCAACAAGTAAAATGTAAGTATGCTGTTTCTAAGGTTATTGATGTCTCTTCTGGAGTGGCATATCATATGTGATCAAATTTTTGTAATGGTAAATAAAGCGAATGGAGTAGTAGAATTTATGAAGCGTTGGTTAAAGGTATTTTCCGATCCATATTGTTGCGAAACTAAAAATACAGCACATCAGCGTTTTAAAATTGTAATGTGGGATTTTGGTATATTTTGTGTCACCCTATCAATTTGGTAGCACTGCCTAATCTACCATCCTTACGTTACATTTGAATTAAGGGATATAAAAATAGAAGATGATTGATATGTATATCCGGAACCTTCCAAACTGTAGGCAATTAGGTATATAAAGTGGCTGCTTTACCTACACGTCAGTTAGTTATCGTCTGGCTGTCAATAAATAAAGTTGTGTTAAAGCGGATATAAAAGTGTTGTATAAACGAATATTAAGTGTTGTATTAAGACAAACAGTGTAAAAGTTATAATGGAATATATGAAAACTATAAAACAACAAAATAAAGCGGTGTTTGTTTTATTCGAACGCAATTTAAACGAACTCAAACGTTTTAAAAAGGTTAAAACGTAACAATATTTTAGGAAGCAGTTACGAGTATATGCATCTTTTTGGTTCGACCGAGTCTAGAATACGGATCTATTATATGGAATCCTTACTTTTATTCTTATATTATTGAATCTGTGCAGGCACAGTTTATCCTTTTTAGTCTGAGAGGACTTGGATGGAACTTATTTGTACTTCCTTCGTACGGAAGCAGACTCGCTCTAATTAAGCTGCCTACTTTAAAAAGCCGGAGAATTATGCCAAGTGTTTCATTTTTATTAAATTTGATACGTGGTGATGTTGACTCCGAATTTCTTGTAAACAACTTTATTGTTAATGTGTCCGTTAGGCATTCTCGCTACTTCCAGTTGATAAATCGAAAATATCACAGATGTGCTTATGCTAATAATGACTGCTTTTAAAACTTAATAATCTATGTCGCTTAATTGATTAATCTTTCTGAGAGTAATGAAATTTTCAAAAGAAAACTAATATTGTTTTGCAATTAATATTTTCCGTTCGGAATTAATTTTCCATAGACCAAATAAATAAATTAATACACCGGAAAAAAAGAGAGCCGTTAATTTCAAATTCATTAAATACACCGCGAAAATACAAAATAAATTCAGGCAACAGAAAGATTGAAAAACGTTAATTTTAAATCCATTAATTAATTAATTACGAATCGAAAATAAGTAATTAAATACCAGAAATTTCAAAGTTTTAATTGCTTTTAATTTCAAATTTGAAGAGCCGTTAAATTTAAATTCAATCAATACCGAAAGAGTACATCACATAAAATGAAACTGTGGAACATTAATTGCGTTATAAATTCATTGAAATACAATACATCTTAGGAGAATATTTTAAAGTTTTCTAATTAAAAATACAAGTTTCTAATCAAATGAAATGCCGCAAACGCCATGCTCTCGTACTTTTATATTTCAAGAAGAAGAAAAATTTTCTTTGATAAAAAAATTCAATTAAAAACAGAATTATTTTGAAACCATTTTGCAATATTTTCAAATCAAAACAAAAAATAAGAGCCACAATGTCGTGAGAAAATATTAAAAAAAGTCTTCTTTTTTTTCTAATGGATGAGAATTATTTAAAATAAAAAGCGATACCGACTATTGTTACTTTACTAATTAAATGTCGAATATGAGTGAGTGAGTGAGTACTAGAATATGATTTATGAAATTTGTGACGCAAATTTAACAATTTACACTGCACGAAATTTAATTATCAAATAAAATCAAAACATTTTCATAATAAACACTTTATGCATTAATACAACTTAAGCAAATGTTTTCTTCGTTGTACACTTTTATGCAATCGATGTTTTTAAAGAAACTTAAATTTTGTACTAAATAATTAGAACAGATCTTTAAAAGTTACTAAACTTGATACTTCAAGTTCTCTTTACATATTTATATATTGATTTTGACGTTGCAATTACATTTGTTGTAAATATATACGAGTATGTCTGTAAACTAGGGGGCATAAATATGCATACAGACTATTTAATATACTTTAAGGTCTGACTGCGATGCTAAGGAGTAACGGCATTTTTTATGAAATTATTTTAAAAATATTGTTATTAATTCCCATAAAATTCCATGAAGGAACATGGGGACTTCTTCTCTCAAACAATGAACTGCACCCGATTCACCCGAAACTCATTGAAAGGGACCTACAGTTTAACGCTGGCTCCGAACGGCAAATGCATTTAGAGAAGTTTTCAATAGTATTTATACTCATAACCAGTTACTAGCTAATGTTATGAGGTGACCCCGCTATCGAAAAACTTTTTTTCTTTTTTTAAAATGCTCTGGCCTGGTATTGAATCGACGACCTTCTTCTGGTTGGTAAGCGGGTGTCTTACCTACCATACCACAGCGGCACACAAAGATAAACTTCTGAAATATGATGTTATTTGTTTTCCGTTTGTATTTACATAGATTGGTAATGATAAAGTGGGCTTTAGACGGTGATACAAGTCATACGACATGACAAATTTATGTGTAGAAGAGAGCGAGCGGATAGTATCGTGTAAACTCAATATATAATAAAACGTATGACATTGAGAAAAAATACGGATGAAAATTTGACAGTCGTACGGTTCTCTTTGTTTTAATTTTTTTTTTAACCATTACACTTCATTAGATCATGGATGTATTTTTATGTAAACAAATAAAATAAACAAAGAAAAAAACAACTGTGTTCACTCGCACTACTCGTCTCTTTTAAAACAGCTGCTTTCATTTTACCTTGTTTCGGTCTTTTACATATCGTAAATCCCTATTTTATAATATTGTTACGAAAATGAAAATGCTAAAGCCAAAATTCAAAATTTTACAAGGGCGGATTGATATTGAAGCTACCTAAGTAGGAAAAAAACATTTTTTTTTCAAAAACCATTCATTTCTCAACATAGTCTCCTTTTAGCTCAATACACTTAGTAAGACGATTTTCCAACTTTTTTATACCATCCGAATAATACGATTTGGAGAACTCCTCAAAATACGCATTAGTTTCCGTATTTACTTCTTCGTTTGAGATGAATCGTTTTCCTGCGAGCCATTTTTTTAAGTTTGGAAACAGGAAAAAGTCACTAGGGGCTAAATCTGGACTATAAGGTGGATGATCAACCAATTCGAAGTGGACTTCTCGTAGTTTTAGCATCGTATCTAATGCTATGTGAACCGGTGCGTTGTCTTGAAGAAAGAGCACTTTTTTCTTATTTAAATGTGATCGTTTTTCCTTGCTTGCATCAAACAATTGATCCAATTATGCACTATAATACTCTCCTGTGATTGATTGTGCATCTCTTTTCAAGATAGTCGATGAGCAATATTCCGTGTGCATCCCAAAATACAGTGGCCATAACCTTGCCAGCCGATTACGCTGTCTTTGCCTTCTTCGGAGCACTTCCACCAGCTTCCACCCATTGCTTCGATTGATTTTTGGTTTCAGTTATTAATCTACGACAAAAATCAGCAAGATTATGCTTTATTATATCCAAACACCGCTGTGAAGTGATCTGTCGAACTTGTTTTTGTTCAACACTGAGCAAACGCGGCACCCATCTTCCCGATAGCTTTTTCATATGCAAATGTTCATGCAAGATGTTGAACACACGTTCATATGATACGAGTATGTTTACCATTTCAGCAATCTCACGTATTTTGACCCGTCGATCATTCATAACGATATCGAGGATTTTCTTCAGTAACCACCTCTTTTGGCCTTCCTGTTGATGGTATTGTTGCAGTGCTTGTTCGGCCCCGTTTAAATCCAATCCGTTCAGCAATCCAATATTTTACCATATAATCTGACGGAGCAGATTCGCCGTAATATTTATCAAGCTTTTCTCTTGTCTTCTTCGCCGTTTTGCCTTTCAATTACTCGTAATAGTGTTTAATTACTAGACGAAATTCACTTTTTTCCATTTTCCAAGAAACACAAAAGTTGCTTACTTCAAACGACTACAACAAATAAACTAATCGATGAATTTGGCTAAAATTTTAACAGCTGACATTTGACAGATCGTAATTTCTAAGAAAGAAAAAGTTTTTGTGTTTGTGCTGCCATCTAGCGCTAGGTAACTTCAATGTCAATCCGCCCTCGTAGCTAAAAAAAATTATTGTCTTGTGTCAAGGCTTAAGAACTTCTATTATTTTAGACCATTTTAAATTAACGCCGAAAAATCGAAGATTCGTGTCCGTACTAGAACATTCTAAATTAATAATGAGATACTATAAAAGCCGGCGAATTGCGGCTGGTGAGTTAGTTAGTTATCAATTGGCTGTCAAGAAGTAAAGTCTGTTTAAGGCGCAAATAAAAAGTGTTGTTAAAGCGAATTTGGTGTATTAAGACATAGTGTATTAAAGTACAGTGGAATTCATAAAAAAGAGACAGATTGTAAAACAACTAAAATAAAAATAGTGTTTTGTTATATTTTAATGCAATATAAACGAACTTAAACGTTTAGGTTAAAACGTAACAATATTTTCTATGTGATTTTACGTACGTAAAGTCTTAAGCAACCTTAAAACAATAATATGGCAAGTTTATACACTTGTTGACAAGCAATTAAGTTAATAATGGAATATTTTTTTCTGAAGTTAAAAATAACGGATAGTTTTTTGTTGTACCGTTATAGATTTGTCTATACATAGGTCACCTCTCACAGTTAATAAGCTAGACATTATGCAGTTGTGGGTAAGAGAGAGATTATCTGTTATTGCTTCCAAAATGTTGGATCAGTATCTAAGGTGGTAAAAACATTGATTTTATCTCGGGGAAAGGTTCTTAACTCTATAAAGTATAACAAAATATCTAACACTTTTTATAATTTAAAAAGAAATGGACTGCGCAAAACGTCCCAAGCCGAAGATAAGATTATGGCCAGAATAAGTAACGTTGATCCTTTTCTTACATCTACGCAGACAAGATGAAATATGGAATCAGAGCACAATATTAAAACATTAGAGCAGACCGTAAGAAGACGTCTGGCAGAAAATAATCTTCATGGTCGTATTGCTGGCAACACCTACGGTTTGCGAAAACCCAAATTTTTGAAAGCTCTTAGTTTGGAGCTATGAATCAAAGTCTAATGTCTTCGGAGATGGCGGTAGACCCTTTGTACGATAGCCCGTAAACACTTCAAAATACGCCAAAAAGACTGTCAAGCGCTTAAATGATTTAATTGTTTGTCCACAAGTGTATATAAGCAAAAGTATGTGTGCATAAGAAAAATTTAGATGCACCCGACTAATAAGAACTTCATTAAGCTGTTTTGGCATCAATTCAATTTTTAAAAATTAATTACTAGTTACTAATTAGAGATAATTATTTGCCATTCCCCACTTAAAACAGTTTGGAGACTATTTCAATAACCTAGTTCGTATTCCCCTTTCTAGTACTTAGTTACGAAGTACCGTTTAGTTTTGTGTACGCATACTATTGCGTTTGTATAAACTTGCCATACCTTTGTTTTAAGGTTGATAGTCATGGCCAAATTAACAAATATTGTAACATCGTATTTCAGAAGTTTCTCTGTAAAATAAAACCAATTTCCAAATAGTACCGTTACTCCTTAGCACCACCATCAGAACTTAAAGTATACTATGCACCCCAGAATATATTAATGAATCAATGAATTCTTTCAAATTTGTATTGTTTTGAGTTATGCTACTGATAAGAAATTTAAAATATTTCACTGGAAAAAAAATTCTCATACAATATATTTAAACAGTGACGAACAAAAATAAAACCACACAAAAAGATAAAAGTAATTGCAGTCATAGGTGGCTGGAAAGTTTTCCGTATTTGTGTTGGTATTTGTAATTTCCTAATTTATTAGACCTGGACCACGACTTTGTTAAAACGGTAGTGGAACTGGGGGATAAATATCTGAGTACCATCAGTCAACTTACATCTTACTATCAGGGCAAACCGTCTGTTCTAAAAGGCCTTTCTCTGAATTCCACTAAAACGGAGTTGGTGCTATATATTATGAAGCATAAAGTGGAGTCGGCTTAGTGAGCTACTAAAATAACTGAAAATCATTCTTGACAGTAAGCTTTCTTAGAAGCCAAATATTGAGGAAAGCTTCAAAAAGACAGCGGTTGCACTCTGCTGTAATACAGAAGCGCTGAGGGCTCTCTCCTTCATCTATGATGTGAATATATGCCACGAAAGTTAAGCCTACACTATACTATATATATACTATTTACTATGGAGCCGTTGTATAGTGGATGTCTTTGGCAAAGGTTCAACGGTTAGCCCTGGTTAGGGTCTTTGAGCTTTGTGGATAACGCCGACCGAGGTCCTCAATGTGTTTTTCAATTCCTCGCCGTCTGATATTACGGCATAACATAAGGCCTGTGCTGCTATGCTAAGGGTTAGGTAATCGGTTCTTAGAATTTTCCACTTTAAGAGACAAGTCGATGTATTCCAGAGCAGAATGGATTATCACACCTCATCTTCACTGCCAGTCGCTAAATACTGGATGCATATACCCAGGAGGAGGTCCTGGTCAAATTGTCTGGATAGAGACATGACGAGGCTACGATTCTTCACTGATAGTTCTATGGTAAAACGGACAATAGAGTATGTTATTGTATGTATGTATGTATGCGGTATTTCGAGGAACTATGTGGAAAATGAACGGCTGGATGGGACGCGATGGCACAGGTTGTTCCGTTAAAAGAAAGTTTTTCTGCTTAAGACCAGCACTTACACCCTGTGTGCCCTACTCATGCAATACATTGTGCTGGTACTAGGAAAATATCTTGTGGGAAGGAGGATAGAGAGAGTAGTGTTTATAGACGTTCGATTTAAATTTACTCATTTCGTAAGTGGCAGGGAAAACTTACGCTGGTGGATTGTTCCACAAACGAGCTATGCGATCAAAGAACAAATTCTCCCTATAATGCGTTGTGCGTTTCAATGCACGATCAACTACAAAAGGATGCGCTCTACGACAGATATGTGTACTACGTATAAATATATGATTATAAGGAATTAATGCCTTAATTTCGTCATAACACATTCCATTATAGTACCGATAAAACAATGAAACACACGCCACATTGCGATGATGCTCTAATGAATCTATAAAGTTGGCTATCCTGCCGTCATTAATAAGTACCTTCGCCCTCTTCTGTACGTGGTCGAGAAACTCCAAAATAGACTTTGAAGCACCGACGCATACATGAGAGTTGTATACCATTTTGGGTCGGTTATAGGTCTTGTAAGTATTAAGTAGATCAGATGAAGTGAAGAATTTCTTGCACCGTCTTAAAAACCCGAGGCACTTGAAGATTCTTTCGACACTCGCAACATATGTTAGTTTCAACGAACGTCGCAGTGAATTTACATGCCCTGAACATCAAGAGCTTCAGATCCCATAGACACAGATGACAACACACCATCGTGTCTGTGTGTTAAAAAACAACATTGGGATTTGCGTGTTTTGAAATCTACCACGACCCCACTCGGAGACTTTCAGCAGGTCACTCGTGAGTGTGTCGTTTATAATTATCATTTTCGCTCGAATTTCCAAGCGGCTCGGCCTACGATCAAAATAATATGAGTGACAAATGTTGCTGTCATCTGTAAATCAGTAGATAGGATTGTTAATATGTCTATTCCTACTTATCTTCAGTATCTTAAATGCTGGGCCATTAATATGTTCTCCAGAAGATAGGAATGGATTTATATCCTATAAGCAGACAGATGTACAGACGGATTTTGATCGGAGGAGAACTATAACCCTACCAAGATGAATAATTTTGCCTATGTTAGGTATGCTCTCTGGCGTTTTTCCATTGGGCAGACATGCGCTCAGTCTTGGGTGTAGCGAATCAACGTTGTGCAAGTACTGTTGTGAGGTGGAGGTGGCAACTGCGAATCACTTGCTCTTGGAATGACCGGCTCTATCAGCACTTTAGAAACCCTGAATTGCTACTCGGTCGTTTTGATATCATGTCCTGTTTGGACCTGATGGACACATGGTGTCTTTGTATTATGTGGCATCATAATGGTTATTTTTGGCCTAAACAGGCTGCCAATAAGATCAGCTACCAGTTCCGGACCTAACTTATTCTAAATGCAAAGTCACTGCTTTATTCTGGGCTACCTTGGATTTGAGCAAATTTAAAGAAAAGTACCTCCAGATAACTTCTTTTTGGACAGAGCGTAACTGTTGGCGACCACATTTTTTAAGTAGTGAAGGATTTTTTCTATTTTGGTACTGACATTACCACCGTGATTGGTGTCAGCCTGGAGATCAAACCGAGAATCACTCTTGCCAACAGATGCTCTTTTAGGCTCAGTAGACAACTGACAAACTAAACTCACGCTCTACAAAATGCTTGTCATCCCGGTTTACTTTGGGCTCAGTAGAATACTGAGGAGCAGAGCAATCTCTCGACGAACCAAACACACGCTCTGCAAAAAGCTTGTCTTCCCGGTCTATTCTGGGCTCAGTAGACAACTGAGGAGCAGAGTACTCTCTCACACGCTCTACAAAAAACT
Source organism: Wohlfahrtia magnifica (assembly GCA_023159175.1). NCBI lineage: Eukaryota > Metazoa > Arthropoda > Insecta > Diptera > Sarcophagidae > Wohlfahrtia > Wohlfahrtia magnifica. The sequence goes on from JAKWBJ010000223.1 coordinate 5,932,365, forward strand.
TGTCATCCCGGTCTTGCTATACAGTGCAGAAGTATGGACGCTGTCGAACAACGACGAAGGTGTTTTAGGAGCGTTCGAAAGGAAAATGCTTAGGGAGATCTCCGGTCCTCTACGAGTAGGAAATGAGTACCGCTTACGTTGCATCAGCGAAATGTACATAGACGTGGATATAGTGAAGAGCATTAAGATACAGCGGCTACGGTGGCTAGGCCAGGCCTTTGATACGGTACTTCGTTGGAGAGACAAAGTGTGGCAAATCTGACGGCCTTGGAAATCTCAAAATGGCGCCAGCTAGCACAGGATAGATTCAGCTGAAGTGTTTTTTTTTTTTTTTGATTCGTCAAAAACCGACAGACAGTTGTAGAGCCTCCTCATACTACCTTGATCCGGAATAACCCTCGTATGGCGGTCCCATCGTACCGATTTGAGTTTTTTTTTTTTGTTAAGTTGGTACATCTGCTGTTGATATCCCAGCTAACTCTTAGCGTCATACAAGAGTACATCTATCTCTATGGCGATTTTTTACAACGAAAACGGAAGGATGGGACCGCCACACGGGGGTTGTTCCCGAAAATGTTTGATCAAGGTAGTATGTAAGTAAGTAGGTAAGTATACTCAGCTAACTGGCTGAGTCAAACGTGGATTAAGAGATACCTTTCAACGGAAGATTATAATGTTTATTTGCACAACCTGCTAGTGTTTGATTATTGTTATTCGCCACTGTATTTGCACAAACATATACATATTCATGTTCGTGTATATCTTTCTTTCAAGCTAGAACAACACTGTTTATGAAAAAGCAGGAATTAATATTCAAATTAATTTTTTTTGGGTTTTTTTTCCTTCTTTGCTGTTCTGATTTCTTTAGAGGTCAGTCAGTTTTGGAAATACTAAAACAGATTTTGATAAGAACATTTGTATTTTTAACTGCAATATTGTTATACGCGTACATACATACATATGTGTTCTGTTAAATATTTTAATGTTTTTTTCAAAAAAAAAAAAAAAATATTCTAGAGATTCCCACGATTTTATTTGAAGCAAGCAGACATGTGAAAATTTTTTAAAAAAAAACTTTTTACTTAAAATTGATAAATTTTACACAAAAAAAAAAAAAAAATAAAATTAAAAAAAATATTATTTTAAAAAAATATCTTAAAATAACATTTAATTACCAATTTTTTTTTAGTAGAAAAACGCCCACCGGCATAAAGATTTGTAAGCGCAAGTAAGTGCAAAGAAGAGCCTTCGGTCCGGTCTATCTTTGCTAATTTTCTAACGGTGGTCAACTTAGTGCAGATAAAAATTTTGTTCCTTTTTTCGTTAAAATTAGAAAAAGAAAATGTGAATTTTACAAAACTAACATAAGAACCGAAGGTTTTATCATTAAAAACCAATTTTTTTTTTTTTTTTTTTTTTTTTGAGCAAAAATTTTAAAAAATAAAAAACGTCAGATAAGGAACTAACTTTACCGTATTCTAACAAGTGAAAAAATAATTAATATCTAAACCTAGTTTTCTAACCTCAGCAATGTTTAATAAAACAAAAAAAACAAAAAAAACAAAAATTTTTGTGGTGATATAGAGAATTGAAAATTACTTTTTTTTAACCTCAAAAGATAGCGAGTGGACTTACTCGTAGATTTTTAAAATAAACAATTCTTTGGTTAATCTAAAAAAAATATATATTTTTGATTAAAAAACAAAAACAAAAACAAAAAATATTCATTCCCTCATTGTTGGTTTGAAAATGTCAAAAAATCCATTTTTATTTTTATTTTTTTTATTTTTTATTTTTTTAATTTGATTAAGATTTTTTTAAATATAAATTAAACACACTCTGTGGTAGTTGATATATAGACACGAGGTTAGTAAATGAAAACTTTTTTAATATTTTTAAAAAATATTTTAACCTTAGATACGAATATAATAAACTTGTGTCCACGTTTTGTAAAAATCTCGAAGATACAGCCTACAAATATTTCAGCTTTACAGTCTTTAACTCCGCTATCATTGCAAATCTTGGCTCATTCGCTATTGTTTGTCGTTAATTTTAGTTACGATTATGGCTTAATTTTTGCCTTAAATATCAATGAAAAAAGCAACAAAGATTGAGTGAATTCCGTATGGTGATATACACTTTGACTTTTATTTATTTACCAGCTAAAACCCGGCTTGTTTCGCCAACTCTGTCTTAATTACTGTCTAAGTTACATTAATTTAATCCTTTTTCCAATCTAATCACATCTTCCTTCCAGTAAGACACTGTAGTTTTTTTGTAGTTTCTTTCATTTTTATATAAAGAGTCCGCCAAATAAATTGTTTTTTTTTTAAAAAAAACTACTGAATGTTGTCTAAAATTTCTTTTTTTATTTGAAAGTACAATCCTTCCGGTTAATAATGGAAAATGATTTCATTCAAATGGCTGCCTCGGCTGGCCATGCAGTAGCCTACACGATGGGTGCAATTTTTAAGCACACTATCGATTGTGTGCAGCTGTATTACCAATGGCTGAGTTTGCTGTTCAATTACATCTATCGCCTTAGAAACATCTTTTCTTATTAAATAGAACTCCTTTATCCGTCTATTGTACATTTATAGACGAATTAAAATGCGCGAATTTCAAAGAAACTATTTTGTAAACTTTACTTAAGTAATTGCTTCTTTCAGAGTTCATTTAACATACAAATAAAGGCATCAGGAGTTGACAATCAACTTTTCAACTTAGTCTCCCTATATATGTATGTATCCGTTTGGTAGAGACGTTCTAAATACTCTTAGAACACTAAACGTACCCATTATATCATAATTCTACTGTATCAAGGCGAGTTTAAGAAGGTGGTCTCATTTGGAAAACGAATACAACACTGTAAACAGACTTTAACGTTGTGTCAATACAATGCAACACCGTAGTAAGCAAATACTCGTAGTAAACAAATTAACTCTGTGTCACATACTCGTATATTTGTTGTACAAAAAAGTAATGGCGTATCGTTTTGACATTTAGTCACTTAACAGCTGTTGCTTACGTAGCAAGCCAAGGTCACCTTCTACATTAGAGAGTCTAATTGATTCTATCTTTTCATTGGTATTTGCAACTCATATCTAATATAGGGTCCGCCATAAATTTTATTTTTTTATTTTTTTTTTTTGGAAAATCCTATAAAAAAGAAAACTACTGAATATTTTCTAAAATTTCTTTTTTTATTTGAAAGTACAATCCTTCCGGTTAATAATGGAAAATAATTTTAATCAAATGGCTGCTTCGGCTGGCCATGCAGTAGACTACACGATCGGTCCAATTTTTAAGCACATTATCGATTGTGTGCAGCTGTATTTGACCAATGGCTTCACGAATATTGTCCTTTAAAGCATCAATTGTCTCTGGCTTGTTGGCGTAACACTTATCTTTGACGGCGCCCCTCAAATAATAGTCCAACGGTGTCAAATCGCAGCTCTGAGGTGGCCAAACGACATCCGCTCTGCGGCTGATAATGCGAGATCTTCAAAAACAGGGCGCAAAACAGCGAGTGTAGCTTCGGCTGTGTGGCACGTAGCGCCGTCCTGTTGAAACCAAATGTGGCTAATATCCTCCTCTTCAATTCTTGTGAACAAAACTTCGTTCAACATGTCCCAATAACGATCGCCATTGACTGTAACGGCCACTCCTTGCTCATTTTCGAAGAAAAATGGCCAATTATGCCGCTGGACCAAAATACGCACCAAACAGTGACTCGTCTTGGGTGTATCGGCTTTACAAAGTATGCGTGTGAGTTTTCTGTGCCCCAAATGCAACAATTTTGCTTGTTTACATACCCGCCAAGATCAAAATGAGCTTCATCTGAACACATCGCACACATTCTGCAACATTACCATGTTTTGCAAAGTAATGTCACAATATTTCCCAGCGTTGTTCAAGCGTATACACAAACATATTCGTTCAGCGGAAGGATAAAACCAATTATCTGCCAAATCAGTCATGAGCTAAGTGTTACTATTCACGACATAAGCATTAGTTGAAAAAAAACGTTAGATGGCGGACCCTTTACTATCTAAGTTACATTAATTTAAACCTTTTTTCACATTTTCGTCCCCTTCCGGCCAAAATCCAATCATTTTTTCCTTCCAGAAAGACACTGTAGTTTTTTTGCTTTTTAGCTGTATACAGCCTTCAAACAAACACACATTCATTTTTGTATAGTATACGTATATAAGGATAGTCTTTAAGCAGTGTGATTTCTGCAATTCTCGCTTTTTGGCTGATGTTGATAGATAACGAAGCCCTAATAGTTGTCGTTCTTCACCTATACAAAATTCAACACTTATAATGAATGGAAGGTGTCACGCCCACTTATCCAATCTCGCCCAGTTACTGACTGATGAAGTGAATTTTTCCAGACGTTGTTTGATTTGTATTGAACATGAACTAATTCAGACCATATTCAGAAGCTTTTGATTTAATCGTTCTCAAGATATACAGAAATCAATTTAGTTCGAGTTTAACTTGTAAAGATGCCACGCCCACTTGTCCAATTCCACCCACTTTTAAGCTGATGATTTGTATTGACTACGCAATCATTTAGACCAAATTCAGAAGCTTTTGCTTTAATCGTTCTCAAGTTATATTGGATAAACAAGTTAATAATGTCGATTTTGACAACATATGGCATAACTATCACATAAGCTGTGCTTCAAAATGATAAGGTCACCTTAATATTTGCTCAATTCATCCAAACTATAAAACGTTATGTGTGGTCACCTTATTCAAAAAAAATCCAAGTTCAAATAAGTGAATAATAAGCCGCTTTTGCTCTTAGAGATGTGCCGTTATATTACGTTTATTTAAATTTCTGTAAATAAGTGCAAAATTCATGCGTCAAAATTATAAGGTCCAGTGGATTCATTTATGCAAACTTTCATTAAAACTAAGCTTTAATCAATTATTCTTAATTTATGCAGTCCCCATTTCTTCCTATTGTCTTAAAAATACGGGATGGCATCGCATTCACTTAATTCTCCAGAACGTTGGAGCGGATTACGCTCCATTTGTTGCAGATTGCCACTCTTCATTCATCTCTTGTCCGATACTGTTTGTTGTCTGCATAAACATGATACACAAGCAGTCCCACAAATTTTCCATGGGGTTTAAGTCGGGGGAACGTGCTGGCCAATCAAGTACTTTAATATTGTGCTCCTCAAATCATTGTCTCGTCGACTTGCTGACATGAATTGCTGCGTTATCTTGCTAAAAGTTGAAAGCTTTGTCAGAATTTGGACCAAATAAGGCGGCAAACGTTTAGACAAAATACCCTGATACTCTAAGCTATCCATTCGAGTGGAAGGAAAATAGAGTTCCAGGGTACCATGTAAGCTAAAGCCAGCCCAAACAATTAAACTGCCACCGCCGAAATTCCGTTTGGAAAAAAGCAGGCTGCTTCCTTAAATCTCGCCAATAGCAATTGAAACCATCTGGTCCATCCAAAAATGTATGGAATATCTTATAAACTTTTTAGAAAAATGTTTACTGATGCCAATTAGTTGCGAGGTTGTTTTTCGCAAACTCCTTACGCTTAATCTTATGCTGCTTAGTCAGACAAAGAATTTTGTTTTAATTTTGCTCGAATAAGGTTCGGCTGGGAGTTAACAGGTCTTAGAATTGTGCTTTTTGAAGCTTGTAATTTCAATTCTTCTTTTATTGTTACAGCACTTTTCATGGAATTTGAGGCCTTTCGTGAAATTAGCCAAGTTTCACGGGCAGTCAGGACCTTTGGACGACCCATGCTTTTTAATTTTTCATAATTTTTTCTGCTTTTGAGAAAATTTTGCACAACACACAACGATCGTCCCAGTTTTTTCGCCATTCTACGCATACTTAATCCCTGCTCATAACGTGTCAAAATTTGTCCTTGTTCATAAGGTGACAGAGGTTTCCCGCGACCCATACCGCGCAGATATTATTTAAATTAAAAACTATTACAAAAAAAAACATAACAATTGTGATACCTTATGATTGGATTAATTGCTTATTAATCACTGACCTTATCATTTTGACGCATTGAATTTTGCACTTATTTACATAAATTTAAATAAACGTGATATAATGGTACATCTCTAACAGCAAAACCGGCTTATTATTCACTTATTTGAACGTAGAATTTTGTTGAATAAGGTGACCATACATAACATTTTATAGTTTGGATGAATTGAGCAAATATTAAGGTGACCTTATCATTTTGAAGCAAACCTTATGGTTTGTGTCAGTAATAACAAATATGGTATTTTGGAGGGTAAGCATTTGTCATTATAATTCAGTATTCGATAGACGCCAAAATGTAAGCACACATTTTTTTCAATCGCTATTATAATGTCGAATTTTGTGCCTAAAAAAGATGTTTGCGTTGAAGTCTGATAACCTTCTATCATTTGAAGGAAATGCTGCTGAAAATCATCGATTATCGGTATAAGCTTACGGTCAACATGCATCAATTAAAAAAAAACTTGTGAACGATGGTTAGTGAGATTCAAAAGTGGTGATTTCGACACAGAAGACAAGGAGAGGCCTGGTCAGCCGAAAAAGTTTGAAGATGAGGAAGAAGAACTTGCATTATCATTAGGAGTCACACAACAAGCCATTTCCCTACGATTAAAAGCATTAGGATTCGTTCAAAGGCAAAGAAATTGGGTCCCACATGAACTGAAGCCGAGAGACGTTAAAAAGCAATTTTGCATGTTGGAAATGATGCTTGAACGCTACGAAAAAAAGTCATTTTGCATAGTATTGTTAGTGGTGATGAAAAATGGATAAATAACGATAAACCCAAGTGCAAAAAGTCATATGTGAAGACTAATATCCAAGGTGATACTCTGCCAAGGTAATGCTCTGTATTTTTTGGAATCAGACGAGTATTTTGTATTATGAGCTGTTGCAATCAGGTCAGACGATCACATGGAAGCGGTACCGAACACAATTGATTCGTTTGTAGAGAGCAATCAACGAGAAACGATCAGAATATTCGATAAGACACGACAACGCTCGGCCACATGTTGCAAGACCGGTCAAAAACTATGTGGAAAACAGTGGATGACAAATTTTGGCTCACCCGTCTTGTAGTTTAGACCTTTCCCCTCTGACTACCATTTGTTTCGATCGATGCAGAACGCCCTTACTGGAATACGCTTCACTTCAGTACAGAATATCAGAAATTGGCTTGATTCACTTTATACCTCAAATCCGGAGCAGTTCTTTTGGCGCGGAATCCGTATGCTACCAGAGAGATGGCAGAAAGTCGTGGCTAACGAGTGACAATACTTTGAATAATGTATCAATTCATGTTGTTATCATAATAAATGCATTTTTCAAGCAAAAAAAATCAACATTATTAACTTGTACACCCAATACAAAAATCAATATTTAGTTTGTATGGGAGTTACCCACTCACTTGTCCAATTCTACTCACTTTTTGACTGAAGACTTGTATTGACTATAAAGTCAATTAGACCAACTGAAACTTTAGCTGTAACCGCTCTCAAGATATACTAAAATTAATATTCACTTTGTATGGGAGCTGCCATGCCCATATGTGTAATTCCGCCCACTTTTGAACTGATAATTTGCCTTGTATATGAATTTATTTGGAAAATAATTTCATTCAAATGGCTGCCTCGGCTGGCCATGCAGTAGTCTACACGATCGGTCCAATTTTTAAGCACATTATCGATTGTGTGCAGCTGTAATTCACCAATGGCTTCACGAATATTGCCTTCAAAGCGTCAATTGCCTCTGGCTTGTTGGCGTAATACTTATCTTTGACGGCAACCCAGAAATAATAGTCCAACGGTGTCAAATCGCAGCTCCGAGGTGGCCAAACGACATCAGCTCTGCGGCTGATAATGCGATCTTCAAAAACAGGGCGCAAAACATCGAGTGTAGCTTCGGCTGTGTGGCGCGTAGCGCCGTCGTGTTGAAACCAAATGTTGCTAATATCCTCCTCTTCAATTTTTGTGAACAAAAATTCGTTCAACATGGTCCGATAACAATCGCCATTGACTGTAGCGGCCACTCCTTGCTCATTTTCGATTTATGCCTCTGAACCAAAATCCGCAACAAACAGTGACTCGTCTTGGGTGTATCGGCTTTTCAATGTATGCGTGCGGGTTTTCTGTGCCCCAAATGCGACAATTTTGCTTGTTTACATACCCGCCAAGATCAAAATGAGCTTCATTTAAAAAGATGATTTTTTTTGGCAAAATCGGCATCTTCTGTAAGTCGATTGCAGGCCCACTTAGCGAAGTTGTTCAAGCGTATACACAACCATATTCGTTCAGCAGAAGGATAAAACTAATTATCTGTCGAATCAGACATGAGCTAAGTGTTACCATTCACGAAATAAGCACTTGTTGAAGAAAAAAACGTTAGATGGCGGACCCTTTTTATCTTACTACAGATTATGAAATGTTATAACTCACCTTGAATATGATTCATTCATGGTTTTGGTGAGAGCAAAGTTGTGGCTCTAGTTGGAGTTTGGCATTGGGTGCTAATATCGAAACATACTGCCGCCTTTGGTATCGGTAGTCACTTCTCTCGATTTATCTCGAACTATATCAGAGTTCGCTTTATAAGAGTGTTTATAGATAGGATCTTATCCGACTAGTTCAGGATAAATTCAGGGGTAACGCAAGGTTCTGTTCTTTCTCCAACTCTATTGCTAATATTTCTTAATAACTTTCTTCTCACTTCCAATCCTATCTATTCCTCCGCAGACGACAGTAAAATTTGTCATTCACATATTTCTGATCGTAAGCCGAGTAGATTTTGTAGATTTCGACGAATAGTGTAATAAGAATAACACACTAACGAGCGACTTGGTGTAAATCTCCGAGCGCGGTTGTGCGAATCAGGTCGATTTAAATGCGCGCAAGATCCAATGTGGTTTTCTGACACACAGACAAGGTGGTGTCGTGTCGCCTGTAACTGTGGGTAATGTAGATATTGTTCTGGGCAATTTTCAAATTTTTTCAAGTGCTTGAAAGAAGCATTCAAGTGCCTTGATTTTTTAAGACGGTACTTCACTCCATCTGACCCTCTCAATACTTACATGACCTATATGCAATCCAAAATGGAATACAATTCTCATGTATGTACCGGTGCTTCAAAGTCTATTTTGTGGCTTATCGATCGCGTACTGGAGAGGGCAAATGTGCCTATTAATGACGGTAAGGTAGCCAACTCTATCGATATCGATTCCTTAGAGTATCGTCGCAGTATGGCGTGTGTTTCATTGTTTTATCGGTACCATAATGGATAAGTTAAAATCAAACGTCCATAAACACTACTCCCTCTATCTGCCTTTCCTTAACCTATTTTCCTAGTACCAGCACAATGCTTTAAATTAAAAAAATAAATAAATAAATAAATGACATTGTGTTGCAAATGTATATTTCGTTTTTATTTTAATGTTGATAACATATCGGTGTAGTAATATGTAAACAGTGATTTCTTCTTCATTAGCTGTCATTTGTGTCCTCACTATGTACACTGTGCTGCCAAATACACACTAAATAACGCAGTTTGTTCTTAGTTTTTAGGAGTTCTCTTAGTTAAGAGACGGAAACATTAAAAAGTCTCGGACATATTGACTTGCCCTCTTACAACAGACAGCCACGAATTGTTGTTCCATAATCTCAGGCGTTATTGTTTTTGTGTTGCTACTTCTGAACTGAAAATTTGCTACACTTGGCTGAAAATTTCAAGGTAAAGGGTCCGCCATCTAACGTTTTTTTTTCAACTAAAGCTTATTTCGTGAATGGTAACAGTTAGCTCATGTCTGATTTGACAGATAATTAGTTTTATCCTTCCGCTGAACGAATATGGTTGTGTATACGCTTGAACAACACTGGGAAATATTGCGACATTACTTTGAAAATTTTGCCAAAAAAATCATCTTTTCAGATGAAGCTCATTTTGATCTTGGCGGGTATGTAAACAAGCAAAATTGTCGCATTTGGGGCACAGAAAACCCGCACGCATACATTGAAAAGCCGATACATCCAAGACGAGCACTGTTTGGTGCAGATTTTGGTCCAGAGGCATAAATCGAAAATGAGCAAGGAGTGGCGGCTACAGTCAATAGCGATCGTTATGGGGCTCTGTGGAACGAATTTTTGTTCACAAAATTTGAAGCAGAGGATATTAGCAACATTTGGTTTCAACAGGACGGCGCTACGTGCCACACAGCCGAAGCTGCACTCGATGTTTTGCACCCTGTTTTTGAAGATCGCATTATCAGCCGCAGAGCTGATGTCGTTTGACCACCTCAGAGCTGCGATTTGACACCGTTGGACTATTATTATATGTGGGGTGCCATTAAAGATAAATATTATGCCAACAAGCCAGAGACAATTGACGCTTTAAAGGACAATATTCGTGTAACCATTGGTGAAATACAGCTGCACACAAGCGATAATGTGCTTAAAAATTGGACTGCTCGTGTAGGCTACTGCATGGCCAGCCGAGGCAGCCATATGAATGAAATTATTTTCCTTTATTAAGCGGAAGGAAATTTGAGAAAATATTCAGTAGTATTTTTTATAGGATTTTCAAAAAAAAAAAAAAATTATTTGGCGGAGCCTTTATTAAATCGCATTGCGCGGCGATTAGACAATCATCTGGCGCGGTTTGTTAGCACGGCCTTAAAACTGGTTCACAGTTGTTCTATTGATTTTAGGGATGTCATCACTAGTTTAACAAACTCTTTCGAAAGATCTTAACGTTTATTGTCATTTGTTTTTGGCACAAATATTTGTTTTTTTTCCTTTTTTAATAAAAATATTTTTTATTAAATTTCTCTCTTTTTTTCCCCAGCGTCTGCAATTAAATTTTTACATGACCCCCTGACAACAAAAGACGATAAAACTCATTATTATCGTCTATTAAATCGATAAAATTGTAAAAGCGTTTATGTGTATGTATGTGTGTCTGTATTTATAATTCTGAGATTTATATGCAGTTTTTCTCAACTTTTTTTTTGTTTGTTTGCATTTCTCAATGAAAATCAACATCAAAAACTGATGAATGAAGATGAAAAACAAAAATAAAAACATCAAACGAAATGGAGAAACAGTAACAACAATAATAATAGAAGTTATACTTACGTACGTATGTATGTATGTATGTATATGAAAAGGAGATATTAATTAACCGCAAAAGTCTGCATGAAAATATCTGTCTATACGAACAGTTGAGTGTTCAACTTGCAAAATTACGAAAAACGAAAAAAAAATAACAAAAAAAAAAAAAAAATCAAAAACAAATCTGTTTTGATATTTCGAGAAAAAATAAATCAATAATTCGGTTCGGTAGGAAATTTTTACGAAATTTTTAGTTGAAAAATTTTATTTTGAAAAAAAAATACAGTACGCAATAGCCATATTCGTACACCCGATAAAAATAAGAAAATTTACAAAATATTCAAGGCATAAGCAAATTTTTGAAAATTTCGTGTCTTTTCATTGTTTTTATGACAAAATACAAGTAATACGTAGATATCATATAAATCGACCGCTAGATGGCGGACTATTATTCACATATTGAATAACAAAAACCGTATTCGTACAGAATAACAATTTCAATGAAATTAAGAATATTATGCATAAGGATTAAAATGAATATTTTGTTGGATATCCTTTTTGCTTAATGACAGCATTGAGACCTTTTGGCATCGATTCTACGAGTTTGGAAGTTAATTGTGGTGATATTTGAATCCATCGTTTACGTTTCTAATGCCGTAATGTTTAAAATTTTTCTTGAAAATTGGCCACAAATTCTCAATAGGATTGGGATCTGGACTTTGAGGTGACGTATTGAGGTATTTGGGACAGCTGTACAGAATCCAAAGTCGGGAATGCAGCGCCGTATGTTTGGGCTCATTGTCCTGTAGAAAGATCAAATGGAAATGCGCATTTTTCTGCACTTTGCTTCACATTTTTCCCTTCCATCAATGAAATGTAGATTCCCAACTCCTGATGCTGAAAAGCAACCCCAAGCCATTTACCGAGCCTCCACCATGCTAGAATGTGGGAATTAGGTTATGGCGAAAATTTTAACGCGTCCATCCCATAATTTTATATTAAATTTGGACTCATCCGTAAAAATAACTCTCTTCCAGAAGTTGAAATCCTTATTTTGGTACTTTTTCGCAAACGCAATCCGTTTTTGCTTATTAATGATGCTCACAAATGGTTTTCTGACAGCATACCGACTTTTGAATACAATTTTTTTAATATTATTTCGCACCGTTTGAAGTGTAACGTGAATTCTAAAGTTCTGTTCCAAACTTACAGCCAGTGTAACGCCAGTTATAGAAGGATCGTTGCGAATTTGGGGTGTAGGAATGTCGCCACTGTCTTCTTGTTAACTTGCGCTACGATTTTTTAATTTGTCCGGTTTTTTTATATTTTGACACCACGTATTGGATAGTAGAAGGCACTGCGCTTCATTAATTGAATGTTGAATTTTCCCAACTTTTTGTAATAATTCAACTGACTACGATATTTTATAAGAATACAGACTGTAAAAATAAAAACGGGGAACCACACAAATCAAATAGAGCTTAAAACTCGTGTTAACAACAAGAAAAATATGGCTTTGCCATCTGTACATATACGGTTTTTGTTATCCATTATGTGAATAATCCGCCATCTAGCGATCGTTTATATGATACCTACACATTACTTGTAAAGGGTCCGCCATCTAACGTTTTTTTTCAATTAGTGCTTATTTCTTGAATGGTAACACTCAGCTCATGTCTGATTTGACAGATAATTAGTTTTATCCTTCCGCTGAACGAATATGGTTGTGTATACGCTTGAACAACGCTGGGAAATATTACGACATTACTTTGAAAATCATGGTAATGTTGCAGAATGTGTGCGATGATGCTCATTTAGATCTTGGCGGGTATGTAAACAAGCAAAATTATCGCATTTGGGGCACAGAAAACCCGCACGCATACAGTGAAAAGCCGATTCAACCAAAACGAGTCACTGTTTGGTGCGGATTTTGGTCCAGAGGCATAATTGGGCCATTTTTCTTCGAAAATGAGCAAGGAGTGGCCGTTACAGTCAATGGCGATCGTTATCGGGCCATGTTGAATGAATTTTTGTTCACAAAAATTGAAGAGGAGGATATTAGCAACATTTGGTTTTAACAGGACGGCGCTACGTGCCACACAGTCGAAGCTGCACTCGATGTTTTGCACCCTGTTTTTGAAGATCGCATTATCAACCGCAGAGCTGATGTCGTTTGGCCACTTCGGAGCTGCGATTTGACACCGTTGGACTATTATTTGACAATTGACAATTGACGCTTTAAAGGACAATATTCGTGAAGCCATTGGTGAAATACAGCTGCACACAATCGATAATGTTCTTAAAAATTGGACCGATAGTGTAGGCTACTGCATGGCCAGCCGAGGCAGCCATTTGAATGAAATTATTTTCCATTATTAACCGTAAGGATTGTACTTTCAAATTAAAAAAAGAAATTTGAGAAAATATTCAGAAGTTTTTTTTAAAACATTTTCAACAAAAACAAAGAAATTATTTGGCGGACCATTTACTTAGCTAAGCTCAAATTGTGTTTAACACATAAAAAGCTGAGAATATTGATAAATTTCATTTGGCTTTACTTTCCTACTCGTACATAATTACTTTTATTCTTAGTTATTTAAGTATTAATACAGAAATTGCCGACTACTGGTACATGCCGACGTTAGGTGTATTCACCCTATATACCATATACAGTCGTAGACATTCGTTTGGCCGCATCATACTTTTAGTCGTTTTTATGTAAATGAATGAACTTTTTTGGACAACTTTTTCTGCATTGATTTGTTTTAACAATTTCTTAAAAATAAAAGTAACAAAACATTGGGAAAAAAGAAAAATATGCCGAGACATTCGTTTCGACGCAATTTGTAACTGCCATGTAAAAAACTAATTATTAAAAAAATGTTGTTGTTTTAACATTTAGTGTGACCACCTTGATTGTGGATAATATTGTGAAAATACTCTGGTTGGCATGGATTCAACTAGATTTTGTATCGTTTTTATGTCGATTTTCGACCAGCATTCTTTGATTTGTTGTTTCAGTTCATTAACCGATGAAAATTGTTGTCCTCTTTCATAAACCTTTGACGCCAAAGTTCCCCATAAATTCTCTATCGGGTTGCAATCCGGACTGCATGCCGGCCATGGCAATAAATTTATGTTTTTAGACGTAAACCAATCTCTACATAGTCTGGAAACGTGTATAGCAGCGTTGTCCTGTTGAAATATGCATTCTTCATAGGGGTTTTCAACCAATTTCGTTATAAGGACATCTTCAAGGAGTTCTAAATATCGTTGTGAATTCAATTTTGTAGTAACAAAACATATGGGAAAAGCTTGAAATCATAGGAAAATGCACCCCATACCATAACACTTCCGCCACCGAAATTTCTTCTAGACCTGACAACGTTTTTTTTTTTTTTATTCAAATCATGCCAATAGCAGCTATAGCAATCCGGTCCATCCAAATTAAGGTTTTTTTTCATTAGAAAAGATCACTCTTTTCCACTCATTTTTCCATGTCATGTGTGTTTTTGCAAACGTAAGCCTTTTCTCTTTATGAAGCTTCGTTAATTGATGAAGTTTTATTTAAAGCGCGAGCAATAGTTCGACTGGACACTGAAAGGTTATGTTTTTCCTTTATTTCACGGCACGTTAGTCGATTTTTTGACGCTTCAAATCGAATGAGACCCTTTTGACGGTTGTTTAATTTGGAAGATGCCCTCGTTGGAGCTTCAATACCATACTTGGTGCCAAGTTTTAAAAAGTTTCTAACAACTTTTTCGGAAACGGTTCAACAATCTCGCAATTTATCTGTTTGATTTCGCTCCTTTTTTAAATTTTCAATTAATTTCCTTTCAGTTTCATTTAATGTTTTCCAGAATCCATTTTGCTTTAATAACCACTTTTATTATTTTTAATCAAAAATATTTTTTTTCAATTTAATGTTAATTTGCTTTTTTTACTAAAAAACGTGATTTAATATATAAATCACATGAAAAAAATATAAAAAAAGTAAAAAAATTGATGCGACCAAACGAATGTCTACCACTGTATGTATACAAGTAAAGATCACAACCAACACTTAGTGAGGATCTTCACCGCTACACAATCATATGGAGGGAAGCTACAGTGGATAAATCATCTACTTAACTTGCAAAAAAAATCAACTTGATTAACGGAATTGAAACAAAGCAATGATTGCTTTGAGGAAAGCCCATATGCTTCCTAGAGGAGTGGCGGAGAAAAAAAATGCTCTAGGACTTACACTAAAAAATGTACGAGTATCACGTTATCTCAATGCTTTTTTTCAAAAATTCACGAAAACAATCGAGGTCTTTAAATAAAGGTGTGCCTAACAAAAGCTACAAATTTATATTTCGTTGATAGAGCCTTACCACGTCAACTTGGCTTGGAATACGAGATACTTTTCTATTCACCTTCTTCTCTTTCTGTAATACCCGCTTTTTGGCTGATGTGCATAGATAACGCTGCTCTAATTGTTGCCGTTCTCCAAATATACAAAATTCAATATTTTGCATGATTGGAAGGCGCACATCGACTTATCTAAGTCACCCTGTTACTGGCTGATGATGTGTATTGTTCACTTCTACTATTACCGTTCTCAAGATGTACAAAACTAAAGATGTACTTTGTATGGGAGCTACCACACCTACTTGTCCAATTCCACACACTTTTGGCTGATGATTTGTGCCGTGACCGTGCAGCTAGTTGGACCAAATACAGAAACTTTAGCCTTAAGCGTTCTTAAGATATAAAGAAATCAATATTTAGTTCATATGGGAGGTACCACGCCCTCTTTTCCAATTCCGTGCAGTTTTTGACTGATGTGTTGTATTGGCTTTAAAGTCATGCAGACCACACTCAGAAGCTTTTGCTTTACCCATTCTCAACATAAACGAAAATCAATATTTAGTTGGTGTAGAAGGCACTACGCCCACTTTTCCAATTCCGCCCATAATAATTTGTATTGACTATGAACTTAATCAGATCAAATTCTAAAACTTTAGCTGTAACCGTTCTCAAGATATACTGAAATCAATATTCACTTTATATGTGAAGTACCACGCCCATTTCTACAATTCCACTATTTGACTGCTGAATCTATTTGGGCAAATTTAAAGATTTTTTCTCTTACCATTTAGAAGATATAGACAAATAAGAGATCACTAAGGCTATCACGAATCTTAAGCCAGGAAGGGGTCAGCTTTTGCTTGGAAACCGTGGCGAAACTACTCCAGCCCGTCTTAGGCGCCATTTGTCGTGAAGATCAATTGCCTGCCGACTGGTTGGAGACTGTCCTGATTAAAATGCTTAAAAAGGGTGATCTTTCTTTCTATAATTTCAACATCCATTCTTCTCAGTCACATCAACACATCTCTTGATCGCAAGTAACAGGCGGGCTTCAGAGCTTATAGGTCATGTATCGATCATACAAATACCCTCCGTCTTTTAGGAGAACAGATAAATATGTCTTTCATTGATTTTCGAACGGTCTTTGATGGTATAAATCGTGCATCAACATGGAATGTCCTGCACCATGCTGTGTTACCGAACAAACGAATAACTCTGATAAAAGTCCATTACGACGGCTTTAAATGTAGAGTGTTCTTCACAATGGCCGACTGTCTAATTCAGTTGAAACAAGCTGTGGAGTTCACCGGGCCTACATCCTCTCACTCATATTATTTTTAGTGAATCTGTGGATGGACGAAACAGTGGCTTACCATTAACATTTACTGCGCAGCTTGAAGATTTCGATTATGCCGACAACATTTGTCTGCTGTCGGTACGGCATAGTGACATGCAGCAGAAACTTAATGATCTCGTAGAAAAGGCAGAGAAACATGTCCTGAGAGTTAATGTTGATAAGACAATGACCATCAGCATCGGGTCAAATACTTCCACAAATTTTTACATAAATGACAGCCTCATTGAATCTGTGAACTCTCTTGCGTACCTTGGCAGTATTATCACAGCGGACGGTGGCGCGAAAGCTGATGTGGTAACTAGAATAACAAGGTGGGAAAATCGGGTGGTCAAGCATTCTCTCAACGGAAACGAAATTACGAATATTTCGCACAAACGTTGACTCTGTGTTGCTTTGTGGTTGTGAGACACGGTTGACTGCTATTCTGCAGAAACTTCAAACGTTTTTAAAACGTCATCAGTAATACCGACTTGCTCCTCAAGTGTAAAATGCGCCCATTGTCCTATATAATAGCTAATCGCACATGGGGTTGGATTGGCCATATCCTCCGAAAACCGCTATATGAAGTCTGCAGGACCATGCTCGACTGGAATCCACAAAGTTCGAGGAGGCAACGTGGCGCATGACAGTAATAAAAGAAGTAGAACAAGCTGAAGAGGTTGGCTCAGAACCGTATACGATTTAGATGTTTCTCAGAGGCTCTATGCTCCTCAAGGAATTAAAGGAATAAATGATGATGATGATGATGGGAGTGGCACTGCCCAGTTGGAATTTTTGAAATTAATATACCCTATACCCTGCAAAAAAATTCCAATAAAATCGGTTTAACCGTTTAGCTGTTTATAGACTTCAAACAAACAAACAATCCAACAAACATACGTACAAACACACATTCATTTTTCTACAAGACTGGGTGTGTTCTGCAAACCGAAAACGAATAAAATTGTAATCGAGAAAATTCAAGTCAAGTAAAATCAAGGCGAATTCAAACCAAGTGACCTCGACTTGCAACAGCTGTTAAGTAACTACGAGTATATGTTAAAACGATTCGCCATTACTTTTCTTACAACAAATATATCTGACACACAGTTAATTTGTTGCATTATTCTGACACAACGTTAAAGTTTGTTGACAGTGTTGTATTCGTTTTTAAAATGAGACCAACTTCTTAAATTCGTAGAGTAAAACTTAATTGTGACAATTATTCCAACAAAAAAAAAAAAAAAATAAAAAAAAAAATAAAAAAAAAATATCAAAATGTCAGATTTGAAAATTTTAGGAATGCGAGGTTTCATACGATTGCAATTCCACTCGATTTAGATTTACAGGACATAACCGAATAGGTACAGTATGCAAAAGCCATATTCGTACACCCGATAAAAATAAGAAAATTTACAAAATATTTAACGCATAAGCAAATTTTTGAAAATTTCGAGTCTATTTATTGTTTTTTTTTGACAAAGTAAAGGGTCCGCCAAATATATATATATTTTTTTTTTTGAAAATCCTATAAAAAAAAACTACTGAATATTTTCTCAAATTACTTTTTTTACCTGAAAGTACAATCCTTCCGGTTAATAATGGAAAATAATTGCATTCAAATGGCTGCCTCGGCTGGCCGTGCAGTAGCCTACACGATCGGTCCAATTTTTAAGCACATTATCGATTATGTGCAGCTGTATTTCGCAAATGGCTTCACGAATATTGTCCTTTAAAGCGTCAATCGTCTCTGGCTTGTTGGCGTAACACTTATCTTTGACGGCACCCCACAAATAATAGTCCAACGGTGTCAAATCGCAGCTCCGAGGTGGCCAAACGACATCAGCTCTGCGGCTGATAATGCGATCTTCAAAAACAGGGCACTAAACAACGTGTGTAGCTACGGCTGTGTGGCACGCAGCGCCGTCCTGTTGAAACCAAATGTTGCTACTATCCTCCTCTTCAATTTCTGTGAAGAAAAATTCGTTCAACATGGGCCGATAATGACCGCCATTGACTGTAACGTCCACTCCTTGCTCATTTTCGAAGAAAAATGGCCCAGTTATGCCTCTGGACCAAAATACGCACCAAACTGTGATTAGTCTTGGGTGTATCGGCTTTTCAATGTATGCGTGCGGGTTTTCTGTGCCCCAAATGCGACAATTTTGCTTGTTTACATACCCGCCAAGATCTAAATGAGCATCATCGCACACATTCTGCAACATTACCATGATTTTCAAAGTAATGTCGCAATATTTCCCAGCGTTGTTCAAGTGTATACACAACCATATTCGTTCAGCGGAAGCATAAAACTAATTATCTGACAAATCAGACATGAGCTAAGTGTTACCATTCACGAAATAAGCACTAATTGTTAGATGGCGGACCCTATATTATGTTAATTACCATTAACATAACTGTCTTGATTAATAAGACAACAAGATTTATAAGACTTTAAAAATATTGTCGATATCAATTTTGATCAAAACCGTTTTCGATCACATACCATTAGAAAAATACAACACTGCCAGTTTTGTGTATCTATTGCAGTGTTTTGCAGCCAACTTCACTTTCTAACGCGCTGTCAAAAACGGATTTTCCAATTACAAATCATTGACGCCGTGTTATTTTGTTTTCTCCATACAAAACGTATGTACAGGAGAGTTTTTGACGGTTAAATAACGCTCAGCGCTGTAATTTAGGTTTGGCTGTAAAACAAAACCGTCAGCACAAGAAGTTATGAACAACTAAGTTCTTGCAGCTTTTGTTTATTTATTTTAGCGATGTAATAAGCGACAGGGGTGCCCAAACTTATTTTCGTAACATAATAATAATAAAAAAAAAGTTGTTGAAACAAAGTTTTTAAGAATGTGAGCAAACATTTTCCAACCGGCAACTGTAAAATTGAAGAAAAAAAGTCTAAAAATTGATCTGAAATATCCTTGAATTTTTAAAGAATATAAGACGAAACGAAGTGAGTTAAAAAGTCAACAGAAAACATGTTTAAAGTAATAAAATTGCCAAATATATATACATCACACTGTGCAACAAAATGACAGTATGACATGATTCTTTATATACAAAAATACCTTGTAATGTAAGGAAAAGAAGAAAATAATTTATTGAACAAAACTGCAGTCATTGCAAGTAAACGAAACAAGAAGAAAACGAAGGTCACAAAAAACAAGACTTAAAAGAAACGCAAGAAAAATTTACAGAAAAGTCACACAAAGCATTACTGACGCACATACACTTCAATCTAAAATTAAAGAAAAAAAACTGCGTTTAGCACACACTGTTAAACAATAACAACAAGAAATCAGATTAAAAAACTCATATTTGTAACTGTAAAAGAAATGTATTAAAAAACAAAAAAATTCACATTAAAATCACGCCCCATTAACCATTTGACTGTGTATTTAAAAAAAAAACAAAAAACGCTGACTTAAGCAATAAAAAAAACGCACATTAAACCATACACACACTTGCATACACCTATTAAACAAACTCATACATTGTGTACATTTTTAAATAAAAACAATGCTTTATGGTTATACAACAACACCAATCAGCATTAAAATAAAAAAAAAAAAAAAAAAAAAAAAAAAAAAAAAAAAAAAAAAAAAAAAAATAAAAAAAAAAAAAAAAAAAAAAAAAAAAAAAAAAAAAAAAAAAAAAAAAAAAAAAATAAAAAAAAAAAAATAAAAAAAAAAAAAAAAAAAAAAAAAAAAAAAAAAAAAAAAAAAAAAAAAAAAAAATAAAAAAAAAAAAAAAAAAAAAAAAAGAAAAAAAAAAAAAAAAAAAAAAAAAAAAAAAAAAAAAAAAAAAAAAAAAAAAAAAAAAAAAAAAAAAAAAATAAAAAAAAAAAAAAAAAAAAAAAAAAAAATAAAAGAAAAAAAGAAAAAAAGAAAAAATAAAAAAAAAAAATAAAAATAAAAAAAAAAAAGAAATAAAAAAAAAAAAAAAAAAAAAAAAAAAAAAAGATAAAAAAAAAAAAAAAAAAAAAAAAAAAAAAAAAAATAAAAAAAAAAAAAAAAAAAAAAAAAAAAAAAAAAAAAAAAAAAAAAAAAAAAAAAAAAAAAAACCTGTCCATTAAAGTCATACCAAAAAAAAAATAAGAACTACTATAACAACAAATATGAAGTTTGTATAAGGAATTGTTTTTGTACTCGTTAAACCGATTGTTTTCATTGGTGGAGGTGATTTGAAAGAGCACTAAGCTAACGAGATTGTGTGTGAGTGTGTTTGTTTGTTTACTGATTAAGTGCAGAACGCGCCCAGTATATTGTTTTGTTTGCTTTATGCCTTTTAAAGAGAGCGAAAACCAATTAAAAGAGCGTACGTTAGTAAGAGGCAAAGTAAAGAGATGTTCTACTAAAAACACCTAAACAGGGTTGTCAGACCTGGCGTTTACTCGCCAAACGTGGCGATTTGAAAAATTCGGGTTGCCGGCATGGCACTTTTTAATTAGTTGGCGAATTTGTTGGCTATTTTTTGATAAAGAAAACATGCCAACAACTAAAATTATTATTTTGTGTATTTTTTGTATGAAATTCGAGATTCTTAGGTCGCAGTTTACTTCTGTAATGCAAATTTCGGCCACCGGCAGCGCAATAAGTTCATAAATGGTAGGAAAAAATTAATGTGTTTGCTAGAGAAATTCGCACATACGCAGTCTTACAAAAGTTTACATACGACAAACAAAAATTTGATTTTTTATATGTATAACAGATTAACAGAAAATGCTCCGGTATTTTTCTTTTATTTATTTGTTCATATAATATAGGGTCCGCCAACTAACGTTCTTTTTTTCAACACTCAGCTCATGTCTGATTTGACAGATAATTGGTTTTATCCTTCCGCTGAACGAATATGGTTATGTATACGCTTGAACAACGCTGGGAAATATTGCGACATTACTTTGAAAATCATGGTAATGTTGCAGAATGTGTACGAAAATTGCGTACGGATTTTGGAAGAAGAGAAGCACCGTCAGCTCCGTATATTCGTTATCTTGTCAAAAAAGTGAAAGAAACTGGCATCCTCATCGATAAAACAAAGCGTGAAAAGCCAAAAACAGTGCGTACACCCGAGAATATTGCAAGTGAGGCAGAAACTGTGCATGAAGCGCCATCAACATCAATTCACCGTCGTTCTCAACAATTGAACATTTCGGAGACATCATTGAGACGAATTTTGCATAAAGACCTTGGTATGACGCCATACAAAGTCCAATTGGTTCAGGAGTTGAAGCCAACTGACCATACAATGGGTTTTCGCTTCGCTAAGTGGGCTTGCGATCGACTTACAGAAGATGCCGATTTTGCCAAAAAAAATCATCTTCTCAGAAGAAGCTCATTTTGATCTTGGCGGGTATGTAAACAAGCAAAATTGTGGCATTTGGGGCATAGAACACCCGCACGCATACATTGAAAAGCCGATACACCCAAGAATAATCACAGTTTGGTGCGGATTTTGCTCCAGAGGCATAATTGGGCTATTTTTCTTCGAAAATGGGCAAGGAGTGGCCGTTACAGTCAATGGCGATCGTTTCCGGGCCATGTTGAACGAATTTTTCTTCACAAAAATTGAAGAGGAGGATATTAGCAACATTTGGTTTTCACAGAACGGCGCTGCGTGCCACACAACCGTAGCTACACACGATGTTTTGCGTCCTGTTTTTGAAGATCGCCTTATCAGCCGCAGAGCTGATGTCGTTTGGCCTCGGAGCTGCGATTTAACACCGTTGGACTATTATTTATGGGGTGCCGTCAAAGATAAGTGTTACGCCAACAAGCCAGAGACAATTGACGCTTTAAAGGACAATATTCGTGAAGCCATTGGTGAAATACAGCTGCACACAATCGACAATGTGCTTAAAAATTGGACCGATCGTGTAGGCTACTGCATGTCCAGCCGAGACAGACATTTAAATGAATTTATTTTCCATTATTAACAGGAAGGATTGTACTTTCAAATAAGAAAAGAAATTTTAGAAAATAGTCAGTAGTCTGCCTTAGATTATTATCTTGAAGCGATACAGAATTCCTACTTACATAAGTCTACAAATTCACAACTTGGCGAATAGTTATACTTTTAAATCTCCACATACATACTCATATCCATAATGCCATTAGTGAACCTTATGTAGTTGGCAAACTACATATGCGACCATACATCCTCACACCCTGACCGAGTCGCCTCCATATTTTATGGTTGAGTTAATAGTCTCTGGTTGTTTTATATTTTCGCTAAACTTTTGACCGCCCCTCGCCTTCAAAAACCATAAACTTATATTCGTGGGTGAATATAACACATGTTGGGTCATTTGTGTGTACATTGTGGTATAATACGTGCATATTATAAAGAAAACTGAATTTAACAAAACGTATGTAAACTTTTGTAAGCCTGTGTATGTATATCTAAAGGCTATGAAGTATAACACCATTCAAAAGGTCTACTGCTCTTCTTTCGAAATCGAATGAAAACCCTCAAATGCGAATGTATTCAAATAAGTAGCTTAGTAGCTTATCTAAATCTATTAATGTTCCCTCTGGAGTGCCTCAAGGCAGTCATCTTGGTCCGGTATTATTTACTTTATTTATAAACGATCTTCCAAGCGTTAGTCTTCATTCTAATATCCTGATGTATGCTGATGATGTTAAAATACTTAATTCCTTTAATGATTTTACTGGTTAATCATCTTAACAAACTGATATTAATTATTTCACTGAATGGTAATGGTGCAAACATATGTCGTTTTTCCGTTCTTCGAAACCTGATGCCAACTATTATTTTAATGAAAATGTTCCGAATAAAGTAGTTAACATTATGGATCTTGGAATTTTGTTGGATCATAACTTAACATTTTATGATCATATTTCAATGATGGTGAATAAAGCTAATGGTGTACTCGGATTTATGAAGCGATGGTCGAAATAATTTTCCGATCCTTATGTAACGAAACTTCTATTTACATCTTTGGTTCGCCCAATCCTTGAATACGGGTCTATTATATGGCACCCCTACTTCAATACTTACAGTAAGAAAATTGAATCGGTGCAAAAAGAATTTCTTCTATTTTGTTTGAGAGGACTTGGATGGAACTCGTATGTACTTCCTGCATATGAAAGCAGGCTCGCACTTATTAAATTATCTACTTTGAAAAGCCGACGAACTATGCTGAGTATTTCCTTTCTGTGGAGTTTAATTCAATGTAACATTGATTCGGAGTTCCTATTAAGTCGCAACTTTCAGCTATTAACCACCTATTAAGTATTATCGATCAGTCTATGCGAACAACGGCTCCTTTAGTCAGATATGCTTGAAATATAATTGATTTCTGTGATTCTATTGATGTTGTAAAGGGAAAATTTATTTTATTTATGAATTAATGTTTTTGAATTTTCTATACTTGCTTTTCTTACTTCAGTCTGTAAGGAAATGTAATCCATAGACCTCATTTAAGTAAATAAAAGTGTATGAAGGTACGACAAACGGTTTTGTTACCCGTAAATATGTATAGATTTTGGAGGTGTTTCGAAAATTCAGAAACTGACTCTTCTTATTGTACTCGATTGCGTTTATGAGAAAAATGGTAAAACTTTCCAGGTTTTCCAACTTCGTTATTTTTTGTCGCATAGAGTGAATTAAATCCCATACAAGACCATGTGAAATGTATCGAAAATAAAGAGTGTATCATTCTATAGCGTGTTTTTTTTGAGGTATAGAACTTTAAGTTGGCATTACTTTTCAAGATGGCGACCGATTTAACAGCTGTCAAGTGATTTATTCTTAGTTTGGTTTGGCAATTCATCATGAATAGACTCACGCCTGAACAACGCTTGCAAACAGTGCAATTTTATTTCGAAAATAATGGTTCTGTGCGGAAAACGTATCGCGCACTGCGTCCATTTTACCGTCGACAAAATCGTCGATCAGAGCAGTTAATTCGATTAACCATGGAACGTTTTCGCACCACGTTTACTCTTATTGATAACTCGTATCCCCAGAGACGCTGTACGGTGCGTACAGAAGAAACTATTGCCATCGAGCACAGGAATTGGATCTGTGTCCATCCACTTTATGAAAGATTTTGCGGAAGGATCTTGGTTTGCGTGCTTTCAAAATCCAACTCGTGCAAGAACTGAAGCCAAACGATCATCTAGTAAGGCGTAGATTCGTCGATTGAACCCTAAAGAAGATTGCCGTTGATCCCGATTTTCATAAGCGAATTTTGTTTAGCGATGAAGCGCATTTCCGATTGAATGGCTACGTCAACAAACAAAACTGCCGCATTTGGAGTGAAGGTAATCCTCAAGTGTATGTGGAAACACCGTTACATCCAGAAAAACTGACTGTTTGGTGCGCTTTATGGGCTGGTGGAATCATTGGTCTGTACTTTTTCAAAAACGATGGTGGCCAGAACGTTACAGTCAATGGTGATCGGTATAGAACCATGATTACTAACTTTTTCATTCCTGATTTGGATAACCATGATGTCCAGGAGATGTGGTTTCAACAACACGGCGCAACATGTCACACAGCTCGTGCCACAATAGATTTATTGAAAGACACGTTTGGTGACCGCCTAATTTCACGTTTTGAACCTGTGAATTGGCCTCCAAGATCTTGTGATTTAACACCGCTAGGCTACTTTCTGTAGGGCTATGGAAAGTCATCGCCGTTATTGCCGATATACGGCCACAAATGTTGGAAAAAGTCATCGAAAATTGTACGTCCAGATTGGACTACATCCGCGCCAGCCGTGGCGATCATATGCCAGAAATCATATTTAAAATGTAATGCCACAAGATTATCTCTCAGATAAATAAAATTCATGTCAATCGAGTTAAAGTTCTATACCTCTATAAAAACCACCCCTTAGATATATAACGATAATGAGACTACATATCTACGAGTACATATGTACAGCGGCGGTCAAAAAAATAGCACCACTATAGGAAAAATATATACTTCGCTTTATTCTTGAATAAAGTTCAACTGATTTGTCTGAAACTGTACCACAAGTTGCCTGTAAGACTGTCCAAAAAGTAGCACCATACTTTTTTCCACTTAAAAATAAGTAACTAAAGTATAAAAAAAAACTAAACATTTTGAATTCACTATTATTATCATCGATGTACTTGTCAAAATTAATATTTTCTCGCATGCATTTGTCACCAATGATCACTGCACAGTGCCTTGATATTGAATTTACTAATTTTTGCCATTTTTCAATTATAATTTAATTTCACACCTGCTGGACAGCCACCCTAAAGGCTTTATTTTCTGCAAGTGTTCCGGTATACTTCAGGTCATTGTCGTGCTGAAGGACCCATAGTAGCAGCATAAAGGAGCATAACATCCTTTAGGATATCAAAAGTTTAAACATTAATTGTCTAATACATGCTTGTTTTGATCCAATGTATAGGCCAACTACCGTAATAAGAAAAACACCTCATACCATAATGCTGGAAGCATAGAGTTTGGCACGAGGCTCTCATTTCGAAATTTAATGCTTTTGGTGTCGGTAGTCACTTTTCTCGATTTATATCGAGTTTTCTCAGAGATCGCTCTATAAGAGTGGTTATAGATGGGGCCTCATCCGACGAGTTCAGGGTAAACTCAGGGGTGCCGCAAAGCTCTGTTCTTTCTCCTACTCTTTTTCTAATATTTCTTAACGACCTTCTTCTTCTACTTCTAATCCCATCTACTCTTTGGCGGATTACAGCAACTTTTGTCATTCGTATTCTTTTGATCGTAGACCGAACCTTTTGGAGGTTGGGGCAAGAAGGATGAATATGAACGACACACTCACAAGTGACCTTGGTGAAGGTCTCCGAGTTGGTATTTAAATACGGTCCATTGTGTGTAAAGTGAAACAAAATCCAACAGAAGGTGCCGTAAAAATATCTGAAAATATTTCAGAAAGCTCAGGTATTAATGTTAGTGCCAGTACAATACGTAGAGCACTACATGCAAATGGACTGTATGAACGAGTTCCAAGAAGAAAACCCTATATGTCGGTAATCAATCAAAGTCGACGTCGAGAGTTTGCTAAAAAGTACGAAAATCGCACTCAAATGGTCTGGAACAATGTGCTTTTTAGCGACGAGAGCATATTTGAAATTCTTGGTAAGAAAAAACCTGTTAAAATTTAGAGAAACAAAAATTCTGAATTTGCTCAGCAAAATGTAATGTCCACAGTACAGCATGGTGGTGGTTCGGTCATGTTGTGGGGATGTATGGCAGCCAATGGTATAGGAAATTTGGTTGTCATAGAAAACACTATGAATAAAACAGATTAACTCAACATTTTAAAAGATAACTTGGCACAGAGCGTCGAAAAATTGGGCTTCGATCGCACTTGGGTCTTTCAGCAAGACAACGATCCCAAGAACACTGCCAAAATAGTAAAGGAATAGCTGCTTTACCATACTCCAAAACAGTTGCATCATCCCCCTCAGTCACCCGATCTTAACCCGATCGAACATTTATGGGAGCATCTGGACCGCCAAATAAGAAAAAGGGAAATTACCAGCAAGGATTCCCCCAAAGCGATGATAATGGAGGAATGGCACAAAATTTCCGCCGAAGTAACTAGAAAGCTAGTGGAAACGATACCTAGAAGACTGCAAGCTCTAATACAATCAAACTAAATACTATTCTTTTTTTTTCATTAACAGTAGTATTTTAAAATAGAGATAATGTACCATTACTTTTGACGCTAAAACAAAATGAAGTTCCTTTTGTTTTCGTTGTATGTATATATTTTGTTGTTGTTGTAGTTCTATTATTATTACAAAAAAGAATAATGAACAAAAGTCTTAAACATGAAAGTCATAGGTGTACAGTTTCTTTTGACGCTCACAGTAAATTCCTTATTCTTTTATGACTAAGGAACATATCAGACAAAAAATAGTACGTTTCCTTCTTATTTTTCCATAGATTCTAATTATTAAGTTTTTGAAAATGAGAACCGTATAGTTCTGTGTTTTATCCAGTTTTGAGAGGTGCCTGTAGACTTTATCGGGCTACTGTATATTTAATTGTAGAAATTACGGGCATTAAATTAATTTTATTCGAATTCAATTTATAAACAAAAAACCCACAAAACAATAAAAATTTCCACCGGGGCTTCCCATAAACAAAATTATTGCACTCAAATGAAACACTGTTTTCAAGCTAAAACCAATAACAAGTTTAACCGTTATTTCATACTCCTATAAGAGTATTTAAGAGAATTAACTAATTTGAAGAAATATACTCTCTTTTAAATACAAGAGAGTTACTACAAAATTGAGAGTTAAGCGGAACAATAAGTAATACACATGCTTTATCATGTTTAGTTAAATAAAACAATAACAACAACATGGTGAATTATAGAAAATAGCAACAATTTGTATGATGATGGTGAGCATAGGTAAGAAAGAGAGAGAATGTGAGAGTTAAAGAATTAAGTTTAGTTTTTTATTATTGTTTTGTTGTTTTGTTGTCGTTGTTTTTTTTTTTGCTTAAGCAGTGAGTGCGTGCTGTGCTGTGCTTTGCTTTATTTTGTTTTGGTTATTTTTTCATATTCTTTTTTTTGCACTGCACAGTCGGTCGGTCTCCCAAGTGTTGTATTCGGTTTTTATGGTTAAACCAAAACTGGTGGCCAGGTTAAGTGCCAGTAACACTTTGATAAGGCGCGCGTGAGCACTTGTTTTTCAAAACAAAAAAGAAACGAAACAAACGTATGACTAAACGTTAAATTTAATTCAAAATTTTGTTTAAAACATATTTTTACTAAAAAAAATTTAGTAGAATTAAAGATTTTTATTAGAAAAACATAAAATTTGAAATGAAATACAAAAATAAATAAAAATCGTAAAGAAAAAAATTATTTTTATAAAAAAAGTGTTAAAAATTATTTAAAAAAAAAGCAAAAAATTTATGAAAAAAAAAACAAATTAAAAAAATTGAAAAGATATGTGCAACAGTGTGTTAAGCCAAGAAAAAATCGGCCTATTTTGTTAAAGAAAAATATAAAACCAACGTGTGTGTGTGTGTGTGTAAATGAATGAATGAATAAATAAATGAGCAAATCAATGGATTCCCCCGAATTTTGAACCGGTCTTTAAATGATTTTCCGAGAATCCATAACAAAAAATACGCGCCATAAGCTAAACTCACGTTAACAAAAGCTTAAACCCTTAATTTTAGCCTTTTAGCGTTTTTTTTTTGTTTTTGTTTTTTTTTTTTAATCAACAAAACGTGTGAACAACGTGCTTGTGTTTCATTAAATCCAAAAAAAAAGTGAAAAAAAGGAAAATTTAGTCACTTAAACTAAGAAAAACCTTCAAATTTTGAATTCTTTTATACAAAAAAAAAAAACAAAAAAAAAAATCAAAACAAAAAAAATCAAATATTTGCTCCACATTTTTGTTAAATTAACCGCCAAAATAGCTCCCAAAACGTTTGTGTCACGGCGAATGCATTTTACATCCAATAGTGTGCAACCAGTGCAATATTCCGCTTCAGTTTTAAATACCAACGCGGCGAATTTAGTAAATCCGGCTGCATTAGGTGGTAGCATCACTGGTACGGGTGCTACCACCGCCAGTAGCGTTTTAAACTCATCCTGCTCTACGGTAACAACAGCCACTGCCAATATGGTCATATCCTCTTTGCCACCGGCTGCTGCAGCGGTAGATCATCATCATCACCATCATTTGCATTCTACACATCATCCTCACCATCACCATCATCACCACCACAACCACCACCACCTCTCACATCCTCAAACACATGCAACAATCATTCCGCGAGCAGCAACTCAACATTGGAATTCGGAAGTAAACATGACCTCCGCCGCAGAGGCTTTGGGGCCCAATAACAATAGTTCAGCGACGAGTATTGGTAGCAATTCACCAAATGGTGGTGGTGCTAACGACGGCAGTGGTGGTGGTGGTGGTGGTGGCGGTGGTGGTGCTAGTAATGGTACCGCCAATAGTAATAGCAGTACAAATAATAACAACAACAGCAACAGCAACAGTCAAACTAATGCCAATGCAAATTCTAATGCCGGCAATAATAACAACAACAATAACAATAATGCTCTACATCAGGATTTGGCCTGGCTAGAGAGATCAATACTACAGGCCCAGCAACAGTTTCCAAATGAATTGGGTAAGAAAACTTTAACGAAAATTTTGAAAAAAAAAAAAACGAAAAAAATCCAAAAACACTGTGCTACAGTGTAATATACTGAATTATAACGACGCACAAACAGTTTATTACGAGTACTGTTAAAAGCTGCAAAGCGTTGAAAACTTTAAAAACGGGGAAGTTACATGAGCGACGAATTACGAATTAAAGAACTGTCGTCACTGAGAATGTAGAATGAAATGACGATTCTGTCTTTTAGCTCGACAGAATCGAATTATGACACAAGATTGCCTTATATTGTCTGAGTTTGCTGTTCAATTACATCTATCGCCTTAGAAACATCTTTTCTTATTAAATGGAACTCGTTTATCCGTCTACTGTACATTTATAGACGAATTAAAATGCGCGAATTTCAAAGAAATTATTTTGTAAACTTTACTTAAGTAATTGCTTCTTTCAGAGTTCATTTAACAAACAAATAAAGGCATCAGGAGTTGACAATCAACTTTTCAACTCAGTCTCCCTATATACACTAAACGTACCCATTATATCATAATTCTACTGTATCAAGGCGAATTTAAGAAGGTGGTCTCATTTGGAAAACGAATACAACACTGTAAACAGACTTTAACGTTGTGTCAATACAATGCAACACCGTAGTAAGCAAATACTCGTAGTAAACAAATTAACTCTGTGTCACATACTCGTATATTTGTTGTACAAAATAGTAATGGCGTATCGTTTTGACATTTAGTCACTTAACAGCTGTTGCTTACGTAGCAAGCCAAGGTCACCTGGTTTGAATTCGCCTTGTACTGTATTGTATATTCTACATTAGAGAGTCTAATTGAATCTATCTTTTCATTGGTATTTGCAACTCATGTCTAAATAGATATATAATTTTAGGTCGGTTACATAAGTATTTTCCTTTTTTTTTAATTTTTAAGCTTGTTAGTATCAACTTGACAAATATTTGCCATTTGAATATTTTTGTAGTGTACTAAACCAGAGTTGTTAATCTTAGGCGCGACGAAACAATTGCAGCTCTTCATAATCTCAGCCTCTGACGCTTTGGTTTGAAGTTATTCGTAGTTTTTTTAAAATTAAAAAGAAATATTAGTTTGTTCAGTTTACCGAAATTTTGATATGGCGCCAGATAAATTCCGCAAAGAATTACGGAAACTTAAGGTAGACGATTTCAATCAAGCAGTTACTCAAAAAGAACTCCCTATTAAATATAGGGTCCGCCAAATAATAATATTTTTTTGTTTTTTTGGAAAATCCTATAAAAAAGAAAACTACTGAATATTTTCCCAAATTTCTTTTTCTATTTGAAAGTACAATCCTTCCGGTTAATAATGGAAAATAATTTCATTCAAATGGCTGCTTCGGCTGGCCATGCAATAGCCTATACGATCGGTTTAATTTTTAAGCACATTATCGATTGTGTGCAGCTGTATTTGACCAATGGCTTCACGACTATTGTCCTTTAAAGCGTCAATTGTCTCTGGCTTGTTGGCGTAACACTTATCTTTGATGGTACCCCACAAATAATAGTCCAACGGTGTCAAATCCCAGCTCCGAGGTGGTCAAACGACATTAGTTCTGCGGCTGATAAAGCGATCTTCAAAAACAGGGCGCAAAACATCGAGTGCAGCTTCGGCTGTGTGGCACGTAGCGCCGTCCTGTTGAAACCAAATGTTGCTAATATCCTCTGCTTCAAATTTTGTGAACAAAAATTCGTTTAACAGGGCCCCATAACGATCGCTATTGACTGTAGCGGCCATTCCTTGCTCATTTTCGATTTATGCCCCTGGACCAAAATCCGCACCAAACAATGACTCGTCTTGGGTGTATCGGCTTTTCAATGTATGCGTGCGGGTTTTCTGTGCCCCAAATGCGACGATTTTGCTTGTTTACATACCCGCCAAGATCAAAATGTGCTTCATCTGAGAAGATAATTTTTTTGGCAAAATCGGCATCTTCTGTAAGTCGATCGCAGGCCCAGATTCCCAGCGTTGTTCAAGCGTATACACAACCATATTCGTTCAGCGGAAGGATAAAACTAATTATCTGTCAAATCAGATATGAGCTAAGTGGTACCATTCTCGAGATAAGCTTTAGTTGAAAGAAAAAACGTTAGATGGCGGACCCTTTAGCACTGCCCATAGCACGCGTAACTGGCATTCTTTGATTGTGTTACAAGGATTCGAGTTCAATCTTCAATCAAAAAAACTTGCCTTTGCCGGAGGATTGAACTCGAATCCTTGTAACAGGATCAAAAGCATGTGTATATAGTGGTATATGTGTACATTTCCATTTTTAAGAGAAATGCCCACTCATGTTCCCAAGAATTTTCATATTTTTCAAAAGGGGGATTTTTTAGAATTCCATTTTCACAAATCCGGTCATTTTTCCAGACATCCCACTGTGTGGGCTCTGTTTAGGACCCTTTTAGCCAGCATATGTATTTAGTGGTATATGTGTACGCTTCCATATTTTAGAGAAATGCCCCCTTATCTTCCCAAGAATTTTCATATTTTTCAAAAAGGGGATTTTTTAAAATTCCATTTTCACATATCCGGTCATTTTTCCAGACATCCCACTGTGTGGGCTCTGTTTAGGACCCTTTAAGCCAGCATATGGACTTAGTTCCATATTTTAGAGAAATGCCCACTCATGTTCCCAAGAATTTTCATATTTTTCAAAAAGGGGATTTTTTAAAATTCCATTTTCTCAAATCCGCTGATTTTCCAGCCATACTGTAGACTTCTTGGACAACCATATTTATGTAGTGGTATATGGAAACACCTTCATATTTTCCCGTAATGTTCACTTATCCTCTGAAGATATTTTACATTTTGTATGCAATCACTGTTAATCTCTTAACAGTACTCTGTTAACGAAACATATGTGCATGTTAAAAAGGTAAGGTTGGTGTCTTGGCTTTTCAAATTCGAATTTATCTTCACACACAGAGAAAATTCTACTCATGTACCGAGTTTTTAAGTACTATGGTTTTTCAAAATAAGAACCGTTGGGGTGAGCCTCTGTTTCCCATTTTGAGAACTGTGGAAGGATCTCTTCGCAAATTTAAGTAAAAAGAAAAAAAATATATGAGAACTGGGTTGTTGTCTTGTACCATTTTCTCAATATTTTTTTTCAAAGGAGGGGGAGGGGGAGGGGTATATTTCTGAAGCAACCAAATAAATAAAAAGCGTTTCAATCAAACACAAAATTTCTTTTGCGTAATTGATGAAATTTAAAGATAATATGGAAATCTTGTCTGTGTAAAATTAAGTTTGGATTCTGGCAACTCTGTTACAAAATGAATTAGAAATTTTTCACAAAACCTGATATGATCCCTGCAACAATATGATCTTAAAACTTTTGAAGCAATAATCTTATATTTTTTAACAATCTTTTGACACTATTCTCGCATACGACGGACGGTGTGTAATTAAAAACCAACGCATGCCAAAAAATCTGTATCATTTGTCATGTCATTCAGTCACTACGTTTGTGTCTACTTCACCGATATACTCGTATTTTGAAAAATTCAAATAAATAAGGTTTCTTTAAACAGGTTCCATGCGATTACAAAGTGAAAAAAAAATCCTTTTTCTCACACATTTTTTGTTTGTTTTTTTTTTTTTGTTTGTTAACGTCGAAGGATACCAACTTTCATTCAAGAATATGGATTTACTAGAGTATCAGAGTATCAATGACATGCATGATACGCTAATGCACTCAAGTGTACAACGATGATGATGATGATGAGAGGCCAGCAAGTGTGGGTATCAATAACCGGGTTTTTACTTAAATTTGGGAATTTTTTCGCATAAAAAATTAACTGTGATTTGTATTAAAGCAGAGACTAAATAAGAAGAAATTCATTAAAATGTTGCGAGGCTGCGAAAATAATAACAAAAAAGATGCCTTAATATGCAGAGCCTTAAATGCATCAAAACTATAGTTTAAATCTATAACATTTACCTGTAACCACCATCATCCATCTATAGCTTATAAGCGAATGTATACCATTGATATATCGGGCCATAACCGCCAAAAGGACGTAAGCGACTATTTTTTGCTCTAGTGTAGTACATAAGACTTTATTGTTTTTGCTGTAAAATCATAAAAATACATTTTACAGTTATAAAATTTTGTGTGTTGGTGGGAATGATCGAATACCATCGATTTTTATCAAAAAACGAAAATCTATAATCATGGCGCTTACGTTTTTTTTTTTTTTGGCGGTTATGGCTCGATATGCTTATTTAGCACGCGAAAATACATCCGCGTGACAAGAACATTGTTAGTTAATGTAAAGTTAAGTTAAGTTAGTTAACTTAAGTGAAGTTAAGTTAGTTAACTTAAGTTAAGTTAGTTAAGTTAGTTAACTTAACTTTTATTTTTCTAGAAGGAGTTGCTTTCGTTTGAAATTTTTTTTAAGGGACGCTCTGGAATTCCACATGCATGCCAATGTTTGTTTTTCTAACAGTTTTATATCAAGAGCAGTAAAGCTTATCAATCTGATTCCGTTGTCAAAATATTCCCTAATATTTGACTTCCCATAGTCTGATCTCAGAGACATAACTTTGTTTACACGAGCCGCAGGAATATCCAAAAACCTTGTTTACGATGTTTTCACGATGTACACGTATTAACTGTTATTATTATCACACCGACCAGAACACTGTGACACATGGGATATATTATACCCCTTCCAGTCTATAGTTTGTTCAGCAGACCTGCTGCCTTCCTAATTAACACCAGTAGACCTAAACCTTAATGGTCGATAAGTCACCCAGTTAGACCCTCTGTCTACCTAAACATTTCTCCATAAACCTGTCAAGAACCGTACATTCATATAATATGTGTTCCGCTGTCTCCACTGTGGCCAGTAAGGAACTTCGTTAAGAGTTTTAGAATCGGCCTGCCATACTTCAGAACCTCTGAACGGCGAACAATTTGCGGACTGATCGCCGCCCTAAAATGGCGAAGTTCCCTTTGAACATTCCAGTGTTCCAAGCATCCGAAAATTTCCCAATCCTTGATTGTAGTTGGAACCTAAGTCTGCGATAGGAGTCGTAAACTTTATGTCGAACTGAATGTTAACCACATTGTTACAATAGAGAATTACAGAAGGGGATACCACATTTAAACAGATTAGCCCTTGATTCAAACTTAAGTGACTTTTATAGTGTAGGCACCTAGTGGGCCGTGACAGACGTATTGTATAGATGTACATCTGATGACGAGCACTGTGATTCATGTCTAACGCCGATGTTAGCTCGTCAATGCAACTCATTACACGTTTGGCTACCAGGGCAGATAGGGGCTAACCTTAGTTGGTTTACACCCCAATAAGAAAGAGGAAAATCTTCAAGGTTTTATCAAAAACTAAAAACAGTACCATGAGCACCTAATTTTCTGATACGGATGTTCGAGTACGGCCCCTAAGAAAAAAGAGTTCGTGGCTTTAGTTTGGATAAGTCGCGAGAAGAGATAGTTGACGTGATGTAGCGATGGTTAACGCCTGCACAAGAGCAGTGTAGCTATAAATTGCAACTCGGATTTCTCCTGGAGTAGATGCATTCGATTCATACGCGGCGTGAGAAGTGTCATGCGCTTTTCTTTCAAAAAATAAAGAAGGAACCATTATCATCAATAGTCACTGGTATCGATTGAAGTAACATAAAACTACAATCAAACAATCACATAGCATGTATCGGGTGTATTTTTAAGTTGTTAAGTTAAGTTATCAACACTGCTTTATTTCATAACCGATTTAACAGCTGGTAGACTTACACTAGGGTAACGCTTGCAAATTATTGAAATTTTTTCTTATCAAAATAATGGTTCTGTTTGTCAAGCTTCCAAACTCAAAATTTTGTTCTCCGATGAAACACATTCTTGGTTTAATGGTTACGTAAATAAGAAGCGTTGTCGCAAGCTTTTGTCGAAACATCATTACATTCACAGAAAATTACTATTTGGTGCGCTTTATGGGCAGACGATGATGGACAGAATATTACTGTCAAGGCTGAACGGTATAGGGACATGATCAGAAATTATTTCGAACCTCAATTAGCTGGTATTAATATTGCTAGCAGGTGCTACAAAGTGATTTACTAAGTGATTTACTAAAAGAAACTTTTGATGAAGGAGTTATTCAAGATGAAAGAGTAATTTCACGTAATCGCCCAATTAACTGGCCTGCAAATTCGTATGACTTAACCTCAAAGTCACTTGTCTACATCGATTTAGCAGAGTCAATTGAACACCTGGAAATCAACATTCGAGTTGTTGACGACAGACGGCCGCAATTGCTGCGAAAATTTTTTGAAAATTGGTGTTCCAGATTACGCTTTGTACGCGTCAGCCGTGGCGGAGTCATGGCCGAAATTATTTTTAAACATTAATTTCATAAAATTTTCTATTCAACGCGTTTCAGTAATATTTCAAATATATTTTTTTGTTTTATTATGATTTCAATTAAAGGCCGAACCCTGTATGTATGATGATCCTGTTAGCTTCGCATACTGATCAACAAATCAAAGACGTCGTACGAACACTTAAATCCCATTTTGAAATAACTGCATGGGGAGAAGTGAAAATTTATTTGGGAATTGAAGTAAAACTGCGTGATGGCATATTTTGTCTGTCTCAAGAGCAGTATATCGAACGAAAATTGAAGGAATTTAATCTTCAGGATGCAAAGATAAAGTGCACAAATTTGTTACAAGACAACATTTTATATGGAAAGGCAATTGGATTTCTGGTATACGTCTCCCATAACACTCGTCCTGACATTGCTGTTGCTGTCTCAATTCTATCTCGCAAAATAAGTAACCCAAATGAAAACGATTGGACCGAAGTAAAACGAATTTTCAAATACTTAAGCGGCACTAAGAATTTAAAGTTATGATCCTACACGTAACTAAAACAGGATTGGAACTCAAGGGCTTTGCTGATGCTGATTTGGCTGGTGATACAATCGACTAGGTGATGCTATTATTAGTTACGCTAGTAGAGAGCAAAGCAATGTTACATTATCGTCCACCGAAGCCGAGTTTGTGGCTCTGGATTATCCAACTAATGTAAGATTTTGGTATTGAAGTGCAAAATCCAATAGTTTTTGAAGACAATCAGAGCTGCCTGAAGATGATTCAGAATGAGAAAGTTTCCCTAGAAGTAAACACGTAGATGTAAAGTTTTATTTTATTCGTGATTTATATCGTTCCAAGAACATTTTTTATTCTTATTGTCCAACAGAATTAATGTTAGCAGACATTCTAAGCCTCTACGCCTACGTAATTGAATTCTTTATATGTTTCAAGTTTATATATAGGGTCCGCCAAATAATTTTTTTTTGTTGTTGTTGAAAATGCTATAAAAAAACCTACTGAATATTTTCCCAAATTTCTTTTTTTATTTGAAAGTACAATCCTTCAGGTTAATAATGGAAAATAATTTCTTCAAATGGCTGCCTCGGCTGGCCATGCAGTAGCCTACACGATCGGTTTAATTTTTAAGCACATTATCGATTGTGTGCAGCTGTATTTCACCAATGGCTTAACGAATATTGTCCTTTAAAGCGTCAATTGTCTCTGGCTTGTTGGCGTAACACTTATCTTTGACGGCACCCCATAAATAATAGTCCAACGGTGTCCGAGGTGGCCAAACGACAACAGCTCTGCGGCTGATAATGCGATCTTCAAAAACAGGCGCAAAACTCCGAGTGTAGCTTCGGCTGTGTGGCACGTAGCGCCGTCCTGTTGAAACCAAATGTTGCTAATATCCTCCTCTTCAATTTTTGTAAACAAAAATTCGTTCAACATGGCCCAATAACGATCGCCATTGACTGTAGCGGCCACTCCTTGCTCATTTTCGAAGAAAAATGGCCAAATTATGCGTCTGGAACAAAATCCGCACCAACAGTGACTCGTCTTGGGTGTAACGGCTTTTCAATATATGCGTGCGGGTTTTCTATGCCCCAAATGCGACAATTTTTCTTGTTTACATACCCGCCAAGATGATTTTTTTCTTTTTTTCATTCTGCAACATTACCATGATTTTCAAAGCAATGTCGCAATATTTCCCAGCGTTGTTCAAGCGTATTCACAACCATATTCGTTCAGCGGAAGGATAAAACTAATTATCTGTCAAATCAGACATGAGCTAAGTGTTACCATTCACGAAATAAGCACTAGTTGAACAAAAAAAACGTTAGATGGTGGACCCTTTATATAAATATTCAAATGCAATATTTATAATATTGAGAAGAGGTGTTAGTAACATATTACAGTTTCGAGTGCGTAATAAAGAAGCTTCAACTTGCCTCCAGACAGTTTCATAAAAAAAAAAAAAAAAAAATAAAGACGAAGCCTCCCTAATGTTCCAGCTTATCTCTGGCGATGATGACAAACATCAGACGAATGATTGGGAAAAAACACTACCTACTGGAAAAAATTACAATGTTAAGTAAAGATCATCATCACCGCTTAGCAAGGATATACCGCACCAAACAATCATTAGAGTGGATTAATCCTCTACTTATCTTAAAAGTCAACTTAATTAATTAAAACTGAAAAAAGCAATGGATGCTCTGTGGAAGGCCAATATACTCCGTAAAGGATTGACGGGAAAAAAAACTGTAAAAAAGCACCCGATGTATGAGCTAATAAGACCGAATTATTTTAATTAAGAAAAAATATATAATTTGAGTGAAAGTTCTAGCAAATAATAGTTTTGTTTACAGAGGCTATAACATTATTCCGGATGTAAATTTGTATGTCAAGTACTCAAAATTATTAATCGATGCTAACCCATAAGAAAAAGTTCTTGCTTACGCTTTATCTGCCAAATATTATTTAATTCTCCTTCGAATTACAGTGTAAAATTTGATTTACAGGCAATTATAGCCAAACGACCGACTTAAATGCTATAAACACATTCATTGCTACCGACCATCGGCCACACGACTACGAAAGATGCTGGCTACAAATGTAGTCAAGTAACCAGTTACTTAATTATTTTAACGGCTACAGGTACAAAATAAACAACTGATTTGACACATTGATTATTCTTTTGCAGTGGTGCCATATACATTTCATTTCATGCGTTGCGTTTTAAAAACGCCTATTCATGCATCTTATAGCTTTGACAGCAATAAACTGTTTGTTGTCCCAAAAAAAACCCTAACCTAAGTTGGCAACTTGCTACAACCGTGTTGCCGCTAAAATAATTATTCCCATATGCACACATGTACGAGTATTCTATTTTTGACAGCTTGAAGTCAGTGGCCGGTAGTCTTGAATGTGTTTATAGCATAAGTATCAAATTTTCGTTTATATATTTATATCTTTTTTGCACTTATTTTTAATCAATTTTCTAATATTTTCTTCTTCTTCTTTTGATTACAGTACGCACCAGTAATCCTTATTTCCTGTGTTCTGCCTTACCCACCCATTGGCGATCGAATAAAACGTTGCCGATTGCATTTAAAGTGGTCGCTCTCGTGGATGTATGCGATGGTACGAATGTCTATATAAGGGCCGGCAATGATGAAAACTTTTGTGCCGAATTGCGCAATGAAAAGGCCACAATGAAAGATCAAGTGGCAAAATTCAATGATTTAAGATTTGTGGGACGCAGCGGTAGAGGTGAGTAGTTAAAAGAGAATATAAAACACAATACGTTTAAATTCAAATAAGAAAATTTGGTGAATGATTCAGAAAAGGAAGAGGAAGATGAAATGAAGAAAATCATGAATGAATTTAAGAAGAAAAAAGAAACGTATTTTGCATAAATTATGAACTCACACGTCACCTTTTGTGCGCATCAATTTGTTTTTAATTTTTGATGTTTTTTTTCATCTTTTTGGGAATATTTGTTCACTTCAGAAGTTCACTCACAGAAGTCGTCATCACATTAACCCGGCTCGTTTTTGGCCCGGGGTCAGCATGCAATGCAAATGCAATAAAATGCAAAAGGCAATGCAGTGTATGTGCATGCATGCATGCATGGGTATGTTCGATAACCAATAAATACTCAGGCATTCAGTCTCTCATTCATTCATTCTTAACAAAAAGCTGTTTAAAGTTCAAAGATGTTTTTAAAAACACAAACACAAAATTAACGAATTTTCATTCGCATATGAGGTTTGTTCAGGAATTAAGGTGTCACTTTATTGTTTTTAAAAAAATATTTTTACAAATAAATTGGTCGTTCTACACTGCTGAAGCTCGTCGAAGCTCTCTCAACAATACATACACCAACGGTAGCTGCACCCGATTCTATTTATGGACTCATTGCTCGATTTCTTCAGTTTTGGTTACAACAATGTGAAGCTTACAGTCAAATCCAGAATGGGACAGAGTTGCGTCTCTTAATAAGAGACTTTTGAGTTTCAATCCACGGCTACATTGTCTAAGGTTCGAGGTTAAAGTCTGTGTAAATCTTCGTTGCACCATTGCCGGCATTTACTTCATCGAGTCAATAGCTAATCCTCAAGATAAATTATTACCGCTCAAAACAACAAAGTTTAGAACAAAAACAAGCATGATCCCTTCAATATTCACGATTTTACGTCTAATATATCAAAGGTTAGAGGTTAGATTCTATCAGACAAAGACAGCAACGTCTTAAATTATTCAACGTCCATCCAAATCACCGTTAATTAGTTAGTTAGTTGCAATGGATAGCTAGACACTGGTCTAACTTACCTGGGCTCAACACTGAATCCGCTGTGTTGCCCATAGAAGGTAGGATCTAAGTGGACCTAATGTCTGCGCCACGATCCGAAACGAATCAACTAGACGCATGCACAAAGAAAGAAAGCCCAGTGACATATACATAAGCTAAGTCCGATATGGCATGCAGAAGCAGACTGCCAAGGAAAACAGTCCAAATATTCGAAACATTCCGACACCGACATAGAAAATACTCGACAGTCTCCTCCTTTTTCTCATCCTGACACAGTCTACTATCCTGCGCACCAGCTTTCCAGTGTCTAGTGACAACAGACACCAAGATTCGCAGCCTATGTCGCGGTAACCTTAGGATAGTCTCCGAACGAGCCAGATCGTATATGAGCAAGGTTTGTCTTGATACAGACCAGGTGGGTTCATTCTGCCATCGTGTCTGGGCCCTGTCCAGCATGTATTGTAGAACCAAAAGTCAGCAAGAGAAAAGATTCAACCCACCCTGATGGTCAATCTCCTCGTTTCCAAGGAGTGAGCCGTCACCTTCATTCTTTAATGTTGTCATCAGCAAAATGAGTTAAGAACAGCATTTCACTTTTGTTCAACCATTTGTTCGCCATAACATTCAAAGCAGTCTGACGTTAACCGACTTTGAGGACAGACTGGGAGCTTCCCCTAATCAAAAGGCTATACAGTATCACAAAGAGGTGCAATGCATTATGCATTATGTGTTCATCTGCTTCAGCTTATTGCGTCAATGCCTCTAGCAATGTTCCTTCGACTTCTTCTGTGGGAGACACCCCAGCTGAACTGTCGGACTGTAATTGCCGCTTCTTATAATCAAAACACTTGCACGTTATATCCGAAGAGCCGCACCAAATTACAGAGGAGCAACCTAAGTTTTTAAGACTTCCGTTGCTGATTTAGTTCTTCAACCAGATCTCAAAGAAATTTTTTCTTTCTATTACGCCACTAGTAGCCTCCATTGAAGAGGCTAACCTGGTAAGTGAATAGAGGAACCACATAGAGTGGCTTCTTTCGCCCTTGCTGTGGAACATCGTAGAAGAGCTTTTGGAGGAACTGTAGCGATGTGGTTTTAGAGTCTTTGGTTATGTGGACGGTCTGACCATTTTGGTGTCCTTTCCTCGAGGTGTAATCAGGCCTTTGAACTTGTTACGGAATGGTGCTTGCCTTACGGTCTAAGTGTCAACCCCTGTAAAACAAGGTTGATGCTCTTTAACAGACAATACAGGATACGTGTATTTAATATGCCGAGACCCGGTGGCGTTCAACTCCCTCTGTCCACAAAAGTGACCCTAAGCTCACCTAGAAGGAGAACATAATGAATATGGCGAAAAAGGCGACCATAGAGCTTTACACCTGTAAGAGGGCCGTACGCAACATATGAGGCATGCCATCACCTACTAATCTCGACTATGCACACGCTGCGATCCTTGGGGACCATAGACTTATTCGGATCTATTACATGGTCCCTAATAATTTTCTTGATAGGAGATTTGACTTCCATATACCCACGAGAGACTTCTGGTCTAGCAAACTTGGCTCTAAGATGCTAGGCTGAGTGAGTTGTGATATATTCATAAAGGACTAGACTGCCTGACCAGTGCAGTGTATTTCAATGTAATTCTTCTGATTTATTCGGACAGTCGAGCTGCTATCAGGCCCTTTGCGAGCGTCACCGCTACGTCTATCCTCGGCCATGAATGCCGCAGGTTTCTCAATGAAATCTCGGCTCATTCGAAGGTAACACTCATATTGGTTTCGAGACACAGGGATATTGTGGGGAATTGGCTAGGGCGGGTACTAAGCAGGATATTTTCGAACAAGAACCTAGATATTCTCCGGTCAGTGTATGACGAGGCTCAATCTCGTTGGCGGTATGAGGGCACGAGCGCTATCGCCAGGCTCTGCTGGATCGACCTCGATAAAAAAGAGGACTAAATGTCTTCTCCGTCTAACTCGCATGGCCATCCATCGCACAATTGCTCGTATGATTTTTGCATGAGTTGTGGTCTGAAGAGGAGGAAGAAACTGTTTTTCATCTCATGTGTCAGAGTCTGCCTTTGATACCAGACGACGGCAGTATTTGGCCTGCTATTTCTAGTCATCATTGACTGGAAAGTTCCAGAATGAAGATCACCGAAACTGCGAGTATTATTTTAGAGTCAAATTGGTTTCCTATGGAGACTGTTTGATCCCCTGGTTAACTTTTATGCTTGTGATATCACAATGGGCTAAATTTCTGGCCTAAGTGGGACTACTACTCTGCAGGGTGGTCCACCACCCTACTCAAAGTAAGCTCAGCAAAGCCACTAATATATCTTAAAGATATGTAGCCTCC
This sequence comes from Wohlfahrtia magnifica, assembly GCA_023159175.1. Taxonomy (NCBI): domain Eukaryota; kingdom Metazoa; phylum Arthropoda; class Insecta; order Diptera; family Sarcophagidae; genus Wohlfahrtia; species Wohlfahrtia magnifica. The sequence continues at coordinate 5,975,406 of JAKWBJ010000223.1, forward strand.
ATCTGTCCTGAGAAGCTCAAATTCCGCCCATAATAGATTACTGAGATATATACACAAGCAGTGTCTTATTTATCTCAATAGTGTACAGAATGGAACACAATGCCTCCAAAGCATATGAGAATACTCGTAACTGCATAGCATAGGCTAACCCGGTAGGGTGGCGTGTTGCAGTAGTTAGAGCGCAAGCATACAACACAAATGACCCAGTTTCGAATCCCAGCAGCCGACATGACAAAAAATTTAATTACAGTTTTTAGTGTTTAATATAGCGATTTCAACCTGCCTCTAGACTAATCCATCTAAACAAGCCTCACTAACCTCATAGCTTAACTCTGGAGATGAAGACAAATATCAGACAAATGATAAGGAGAAACCGTCACCTACTGGGAAAGAATGCTAAGTAAGGATCGCCACCACCGCCACCACCACTTAACAAGGATCTTCACCACTACACTCATAGCTTAACTCTGGAGATGAAGACAAACATCAGACAAATGATCAGGAGAGACCGTCACCTACTGGGAAAGAATGCTAAGTAAGGATCGCCACCACCACCACCACCGCTTAGCAAGGATCTTCACCACTACACACAATCATATGGAGGCGAGCTACAGTAGATGAATCATCTACTATATCTACTTAGCTTGCAATTCAACTTGATTACTGGAACTGAAACAAAGTAATGGCTGCTTTTGGTAAACCCATTTTTCTCCCTAAAGGAGTGACGGAGAAAAAAAGTAAACTCCTAGTATGGCAATGTCAACAGTTACCTTATATTTTTTAACAAGCCTCGTATCAAGAGTATCAGTCGAATTTTGATGATCATTTAATTTTAAATAAAATTCTGAACGTGTATAAAGATGAATAGAGCTTAGCAACTGACACTTTTTAGGCTATTATTTCCTTCTCCTCCTCCTCGTTTGTCTACCTCTACGGCTCTCTCATTTGCTTATTTTAAAGTGACTTTTCTGAGAGAGAACACGTTTACGCTTCATTTCCTTAGCAGACCAGGCATTGTGTTTATTATAATGATTGTCGTTCGACATTTGTTGATCAATTTTGTGTCTTCTTTTGGCACGCAATGAATATTGACTTCGTTTGTGCTCCCTATGAAAATATCAATTATAATCGATTTAAAAAGGTACTTATATGAGTACACAGTGCATTTCGTTTTGTATTTGTGCAATTTAAGTCCAACTTTGTTGTACCTTTCGAGTTAATCTATAATTCCCATACACTCCTCATGAAAATGGTCATCATCTTCATATTAGGAATTGTATTTTGAAAAGTCAGGTAAATTTCTACTCCGGGAGTTGAATGTTTAAATTTTCCTTCAGAGTAATTAATTAGAAGGGGATTAGTGTAGCCTTTTGCCCTTTTCTTGATTATTTCGGTTGCATTTCTAGTATGAAATGTTTGCAACATGTGTCCGTCTGTCCGTCTATCCGTCTGTCTATCTATTTTAAGGACAATGAATAAATGATGATGCATTTGCCAATTGCATGTCGACTTTTATGGGCCCTCTTTTCTTTTAAACAGCATTACAGCAGCATAACATGTGTTGCAAGTTCTTGTTTTAATTTTAATTTGAAAAGAATAAAAAAAAAACTCAACATTTGTGTTGTCTTGCTAATTTGTTTTGCCAACCTGTTCAAATAAAAAATACGCTACAGAGCAATTTAAGCGCAATATGTTGTAATTTCTGCAAATTTGAAATAAGTTTCAACGAATCACACGGGCTTGGACAAAATTTCAATTGGTTTAACACCGCTTCACTTCTATGTGATAACTGTGGCTACATGTTCGGTGGCAGGGAAGTTTGTCCATTCTAGACTGGGTGGTCAGAGAAACATCTTCGATCGTGGATGTCATGCTTTGAATCTGTGCTTTGACAGGAGATTCAGGGTTGGATTCCCGGACCGGGATTGTTGGTTAACCTTAGGCCGGAGTGACTTTGATCTAAATTGGTATACCGATGGCTTCAACAACCGTGTCGCTGCTGGTTTTCATGGAGCCAACCAAGACTTGTCGATCCCATTGGAGAGATCGCAGAGTATTTTCCAGGCTAAGATCATAGCCATTGCCATATATGCAGAAATCAACCTAGACAGTGAGATCAAGGGTAAAACCAAAGATATTATCTGACAAACAGGCAGCTTAGCTCAAATAGTAGGACAAATATCGCTACGATACGTTGCCAAGGCTTTCGCTTGGAAATAATGTTCAGTTATTTTGGGTACCTCGACACTGTGGAATAGATGATAATAAAACAGCGGATGCATTGGCTAGAAAAGGTTCCCTGACACCTTATATTGGTTCAGAACTTTACTGTGGAACACCACTTACTACCAACCTCAATCTAATCACGGATTGGGAAATTGTCAAATGCTTGGAACACTGACCTTCGTCACTCTATGGCTTCAATCAGTCCGCAATTATGACGTCGCTCTGAGTTTTTCCTAATATGGTTTCCACTGTGGACTAAGAGCGCATTTGAAGCGAATAGCGAGCGCAGATATTTGTAGACTGTGCTCAGGGACAGCAGAGCAAATATTGTGTGAATGATAGGTTTAAATGGAAATGTTTAGGTGCACACAGAGTCTCAGTCACCACTCACCGCTATAGTTTCTGATCTGAAACTATAGACCAGAGGAGACACAATAGATCCCATTGGTCGCAATGTCCTGCAATAGTGCCTGGTCGGTAGGATGTTAATGAAATCCCTTCCCACAACATTCAATGTAAAAAGTAAAGACTTTACTGTTAAGGATGGGTAAAATGTGAGCCAAGCTTTAATAGAGGGTGGATCTTAAATATATTTGTAACGATGGTAGAAGAGGTTTATCGTCCTATGTTTGCTGTATTATAGTCTCATCGCCAAAAATTTTCACTCATTTATAACATCAAAGTACACTTTTGATTTCAGCCGCTAAGAGAAGTCTGGTGGTCGAATAGGACAAATATTTCACTGAAGATTAATTTTCGATACTACTCCGGACTGGTGGTCAATAAAGTAACCACAAAAGAAACCAACAATACCTAACAACAACAAACGATCAAACAATCATACGATCATACAATTGACAGACTCAAACAAACAATACAATCAGACAGGCACACCGCAAGCCAGAACCCACAAAGTACGCTCAAAAACTGTAGACGATGCCGTAAGAGAACCCCATTATTCCCTAAATCTAGGATTGCTCCTACTAAAGACACTGCGCTCAGCTAACGTCCACCACATCAACCGTTGCATTGATTTCTACGTAATTGCGTTGACTGGAGGCTAGCGCTGACTCTGAAGTGAAATACCTAAATAAGAGCGTTAACGTTATGTCGTAAACAGTAATGTCTACTTAAATTTTCAACAAAACATAAGTAAATAAAAAAATAATAGTGATTAAATCGCTAAATGTGATGTGAAAACGTCCACCACATCAACCGTTACGATGACTCCTATTGCCTCCAGATCCTTAAATTCAGCGTAGAGTGAACCCTCCACCAAATCATGTCGCAAATCTTCCTGTCCCATCCCACACCTACAATCAGCAGTCAAACTCATGCCCTTCTTGTGCAAGACTGCACCAAGCAAGCCATGTACTGTCAGTAAAAATCCCAGAACTAATACGTTACCCTTCCCTTCTCGCTGTCCGTTTACCATGCGTGCCACCAACGACTCGGCCTCAGTAGGTTGCAGAGCCTTGCGATATCCCTGAGTTTACCACGAACTCGTCGGGTGAGACGAGAGAAGTGACTACCGACACCAAAAGCATTTAGTTTCGAAACGAGAGTCTCGTGCCGATCTCTAACCAACGCCTTTGAGATATCCAGAGCCACAACCTTCCTCTCACCAAAACCATGAACGGACTTGTGTCACTTCTCCGAGAACAACGCCAGCAAGTCACCAGTAGAACGGCCCATTCGGGAACCGTACTAACAATCGCTAAGCAAATCGTTGGACTTCAAATATAGGACTTCAAATAGTGATTAATCATACTCTCCATTAGAGTTTGGTTCTTTAGCCCTTTTAATGAGCTAGTTCGTTCACTTACAACACAAAACATGTGTGTTAAACACACACACTCAGACATACATAAATTAAATGTTTGTTTTACACACATGCTTATTGCTGTAAGCTAAACGACCCACCTCTACTCTCCATAACCTTGGAGAGTGCGGAACAAATTGCTATTGGAGGGTAGTTCTCAGAGTTACTAGCCTCGCCTTTTTTGGGGATTGGCGTTACGTTAGCAACCTTCCAGCAAGATGGAAAAGGTGAGCTAATGGATGATGGATGCGCAAGCATCAAAGAGCACTGCTTCAGGACTAGTGCCGGTATGCCATCCGGCCCAAAAGACTTGTTTATGCTAAGATATGCAAGGACCCTTTTTACAGCATATCATGTGCCACACGTCATGTAAGCACCACCCCAAAGCCCCGACATAAATCCTATAGAAAATTTGTAGGATTATCTGAGCTAAGAAGAGTTTTATTAGAAGAATGGGAAAAAATAAAAGTTGGTTACTGCCAACATTTGTTCGAATCTATTCCCAAGAGACTCGAAATGGTTACATAAAAACAAGGATCTGCACACAAAATATGAATTTTATAACAATAAGTAATATTCTCAGACATTTATGTAGCCGCGTCCGAGTTTCGCTTGTAGTCACTGTGAAGTAATTTCTACACTACAGCGTGAAACTTTTCATGTTGAAATGTCAATTCGAAATATTTTGAAAGGTAACTATATTGTTACTAGCAGACCCGGGCAAACGTTGTTTTGCCTTCGAATTTTATTTTCACTGTAAGTCTGGTTTGCATGCAAAGTCATGGCTGATTGATATTTAGAAGAAGAATGAAAGGTGCACTAAATCGACATAGACATTGGTGTTCGAATGGAATCATATATTTTTGATAGCTGGGCCCGATCCCTGTAATTTAAATGTTGGCATGAAACTTCCACTAACTATATTGTCAGCACCGAATGACTTCATTTGAAAGCAATTATTATAACCTCGTATATGGGTTAAGATATGTTTTGATTGTGTAATGGTTCCGGTGGTTGGCTTAGTTGTGGCAGCTTTACTTTGCCATTTGCGCAACGTACGCCAGGTGCTTCCTTTTTATATTTAAATACTTTGCAATGGACACATAGTTGATCCATGCTACCGATATTAATACTGGAATGTACTCGTACATTATAATCAATTGTCGGATCATAATTAAATGCAAGACGCATAGAAGAAATGCGATTGGTATTGTGTATCGCTGCTCTGGAGGCTCGTATTTCGCGATTTTCTTGTGAATAATTTTGATATAAAACTAACATTCAATTCCTGGCTAGTTCGTTGTCTTTTGCGCGCTCCTCTTGTGTCTGCTGTGAGCGCAGTACTCTCATATACAAATTTGTGTGTCGTGTACGGCGACCAATATTTGCACGTGAGCGTGGCATTTTGTACTGCAATATACGTTCCTTATGATATATTTTTTTTTTTTTGTTATTGTTCGGGTAAAAAGGCTGCCCTTTATTGTCTTACCTGTTGCTTATTTACTTTTTCCAATAGCTTTCGATAATACAATTAATTTACTTTCACTAACACCTTTGGGTTAATTTATTAAAATGTTTGTAAGAGGTTATGTATGAGTCGGTGTCGGGATACTTAAAGCCGCTACACACCGCCACACGCCGATCAAGCACCTACCGCCTTCAGCAAAACATAAAATAGACTTATTGCGCAAATAGAGTTTAAAAAAAGGGTTATACGAGTAGATATTTATTTATTTTTTTTTTAAATATATTTTTTCACAAAAAGATGTTACGTTTCAGTCGGTATCAGGCTAATTAACGCCACTGCACGCTGATTAACGAACCAACGCTTTCAACTAAACACAGCATAGTGCAGTAGTTCTTGCATTACAGTGCAAAAACACAAAAAACTAAATATTGCGCCATCTGTCGGACGAACTTCATACTACACAGAAACACTCCTCATGTCCCACGCCCCATAGAGCATGTATACAAAGTTTGGTCGAAATCGGTGCAGTGGTTCTTGAGTTACGGTGCAAAAACGCAAAAAACTAAATATTGCGCCATCTGTCGGACGAACTTCACACTACACAGGAACACTCCTCACGCCCTATAGAACATATATATAAAGTTTGGTCGAAATCGGTGTAGTAGTTTTTGAGTTACGGTGCAAAAACACAAAACAAACTAAATATTGCGCCATCTGTCGGACGAACTTCACACTACACAGAAACACTCCTCATGTCCCACGCCCCATAGAGCATGTATACAAAGTTTGGTCGAAATCGGTGCAGTGGTTCTTGAGTTACGGTGCAAAAACACAAAAAACTAAATATTGCGCCATCTGTCGGACGAACTTCACACTACACAGGAACACTCCTCACGCCCTATAGAGCATATATATACAGTTTGGTCAAAATCGCTTTAGTAGTTTTTGAGTTTAGCGATCACGAAGATACACGTCATTTTTATATTTAATACAGAGATTTGACTTTTTTCAATCTGATCAAAGTTCAATTATAACAATTTTTTCTTTTCAAAATTTCATTAATTACGCAACGGGAGTGAGAAATACTGGCACGTGTCATTACTAAGAGCCTTTTTTAGCTTTGAAATGCCAAAACACACTTACTAGTAGGATTTGTGCTACTCATAGTGGTTAGAGCCCAAACAAATTGCCTTTTGTTTCATAATTTAATCTGAACTCCTTTTTGAAAATTTATTCTGAAATCTTCTTCTTCATTTTTATTTAATTTTTTTTATATCTGCTATCGTTATAGCTGATCATCATATTTCTATATAATTTATGAGCATATTTTCATAATATCCTACAATTTATCTTCTTTTATTTGAAGAAATTTAAGTAAAAAATAGAAAAAACAAAAAACAATTGCTGATAATTTCTTTAAAGTACTTTTTCGCTTTCAAAAGGGGTAATAATTACTGTTGCTCTGTTGACCTCGTCATATTCACATTTTTGAGACGAGTATTCATCGTATTCCGTTAAATGTTTGATTTACTTTTTACGTGTTGAACTCATTTCTTTTTTTTCTTTCTTTCTTTCTTTCGATTTGAAAAACTATTTGAGTTGGCGTGTAGACAGCCAACTCTAATGACTGTATTGCGCTATGAATTTATTCGTTTCAATAGGTATCCCATGTACCATTTATTTTATAATATTTTTCATAAAAAGTTTTCCTAACAAAAGAAATCTTTTTTTTCGTTTTTTTTTATTTCATTACTTGTCTTTTTTTTAAGAAAAATACTACAAATTAGTCTATTTTTTATTTCTCTTTTATTTTTATAAAATTTATTTGATTTTTGTTTTACAAATTGTCTACGAGTATACGACGAGTATTTATTTTTCAGTTTTATTTCATTCGGCTTCTGGCAAATAAATTTGGAAATCAAATGCTGCTTCCCAAATAGGACTTAACAAAAATATTTTTTTTCTCCGTAACTCCTCTAGGGACCATATTGGCCTTCGACAAAGCACCCATTACTTTGTTTCAGTTGCAGCAATCAAGTTGATTTTAAAGCTAAGTATAGGGTCCGCCAAATAATTGTTTTTTTTTTTTGAAAATGCTATTAAAAAAACTACTGAATGTTTTCTCAAATTTCTTTTTTTATTTGAAAGTACAATCCTTCCGGTTAATAATGGAAAATAATTTCATTCAAATGGCTGCCTCGGCTGGCCATGCAGTAGCCTACACGATCGGTCCAATTTTTAAGCACATTATCGATTGTGTGCAGCTGTATTTCACCAATGGCTTCACGCATATTGTTCTTTAAAGCGTCAATTGTCTCTGGCTTGTTGGCGTAACACTTATCTTTGACGGCAGCCCACAAATAATAGTCCAAAAGCAACATGCACTGAAATGAATTGCTCGTCTTTGATTCTTTTTTGCTCATTATTAATTCGTTCGCAGTATAAAATTCGTGCTCACGATTAAAAAAATAAAACTTAGTGATGAAACAGAATACATCCGCAGCTGCAAGCAAAAACGCTGTTAAAAAAAGGATGGCCCATAATAAAATCGACAGCCGCAACCATTTTTGTTTTGCTTTTTGTTTTTTTTTCGCTCTAAACCAAAAACATATGTTTTCTGTTTACAAAATGCATAAAATTCAGTGAAAGTATGGCAACCCACATACAGATTGTGAAAGCACACTTGAGAGAGAATAAGAAAAAAACGCTGTCAAAATAAAATAGATTTTATCTCACGACTGCTTTAGACGAATTTTTTTATGTCATTTTCAAGCCACAATTCTGTTTCATCTCTTACGTGCACGAATCATAAAACGAGCGTAGCAAAAAAAAAAAATTCTGGTCACGAGCCGATTTTTTACGTATTATGCTGCAAAGCAAGCAGTTCATAAGGCTTTGACATTAGAGAAGAAAAATAAATCTTTTGAAAGGGAAGGAGACGAAAACTGTTTAAAATAACTGCTGTAAGAGGGCTAGAAATTGGCTTCGCTTGTGTGAGTCAATGTCTACACAAAACCTTACTTTTACTTAAGAAATGTTTAAAAAGAACGCCAGATGATAACAAAAAATACGCTGTGCTTTCTCTGAACCTAGATTACTCAAGTTAGTGAACAACTAATTAACACTACGATTGCTCGAAAAAACATGGTCAAAAGACAACCATGATAACAAAAGAATCAAAATGCAGAAATAATGCTTTAATTCGATCAAATTTTAAATGTTCGTTGACTGTTTTCTTACATTTTCTTAACATAGTTAATTACAGTTTCTTACCATGTAATCATGTGGAGTTTTATTAAAAAAAAAAAAATCATTAAAAAAGTGATCAAATAGTGATACAAAATTTCAACGCATCAAAAACTAAGAAAAGTCTTAATATAAAAGCGAAGAGTCTTAAGTTGACAACACTGTTATAAATGTTATGCTTGATTAAGTGTCATTTCAATCATTTTTTTCGCTTGTGTTCTTTGAATTTGTTGTTGTTGTTGTTGCTATTGTTAATGCTCACATTTTCGGCCATTATTATTGTTTACATTTTGATTATTTTTTCTATTTTTTTTTTAATTTTAATTTAAATCTTATTTAGTTGTTGCTCCTTTTTCGGGTTTATGTTCGTTTTTTTTTCTTTTTGTCGCTGCTCGTTAAAGGGGGTGATACATTGGCAAACATTTGTTTGCACACATCGTGCATGAGATATAAAAATAGCCAATCGCATATATGGAGAATTTACATACAACGTATGTATGCATGTGGCTATTTTTGATACTTTTCACGCATACATACACGATGTTTGAAAACAAATGTTTGGTTTTACAATCTATTAAAGGGGTGATACATTGGCAAACACTTGTTTGCAAACATCGCAAATAGCCAATCGCACACATGGATAACTTACTTTTCCTATATGCGATGTTTGCAAACAAATGTTTGCCAATGTGTCACCCCCTTTAGAAAAAAATACAATCACGGCGGCTATCAAAAACACTGGACATCATAATGATTTGACTTAAATTGAAACTCAGTGAGTGTGTGTAAAAGAGAGAGGGAGAGAAGGAGAGAAGGAGAATGTAAGCGCGAGTATGTACTTATTTATTTATTATTATTTTTTAATATTTTTTTGGTGAAATAATAATAACAGAGATTTGCCAAAGGCTTTGCATGAATGATTCTCTAATTGCATAACCCAGTTGGAACAATTAAAGCAAAATAAACGGGATGTAAACGTTTTAACGTTTTTATTGGTTATGTGAATGCAAAATATTTAAATGTTTAGTAGATATAAAATATTTAATGCCAATTTAAAAAAAATAGATTTTATTTAAAGCTCTTTAGTGTACATTTAATTAATTAATATAATTTTGTTTATAAAACATTTTGATACCAAACAAAATATGTAACTACATAACTACATGCATACACTGGTGGTCAAAACTAAAGCAACCAGAATCAATAACTTACTTTATCCAATAAAACGTTTTAATTTTTGAGGAAATTTGTAATTTTTTCTTCGCAGTGTTACAGATTTTATTTTAATCTAAAGGGTCCGCCATCGATCGTTTTTTTTTTCAACTAGTGCTTATTTCGTGAATGGTAATACTTAGCTCATGACTGATTTGACAGATAATTAGTTTTATCCTTCCGCTGAACGAATATGGTTGGGTATACGCTTCGATAAGTGGGCTTGCGATCATCATCATCTTTTCAGATGAAGCTCATTTTGATCTTGGCGGGTATGTAAACAAGCAAAATTGTCGCATTTGGGGCACAGAAAATCCGCACGCATATATTGAAAAGCCGATACACCCAAGACGAGTCACTGTTTGGTGCGGATTTTGGTCCAGAGGCATAATTGGGCCATTTTTCTTCGAAAATGAGCAAGGAGTGGCCGTTACAGTCAATGGCGATCGTTATCGGGTCATGTTGAACGAATTTTTGTTCACAAAAATTGAAGAGAAGGGTATAAGCAACATTTGGTTTCAACAGGACGGCGCTACGTGCCACACAGCCGAAGCTACACTCGATGTTTTACGCCATGTTTTGAAGATCGCATTATCAGCCGCAGAGCTGATGTCGTTTGGCCACCTCGGAGCTGCAATTTGACACTGTTGGACTATTATTTGTGGGGTGCGGTCAAAGATAAGTGTTGCGTCAACAAGCCAGAGACAATTGACGCTTTAAAGGACAATATTCGTGAAGTCATTGGTGAAATATAGCTGTATGCGTGCGGGTTTTCTGTGCCCCAAATGCGACAATTTCGCTTGTTTACATACCCACCAAGATCAAAATGAGCTTCATCTGAAAAGATGATTTTTTTTGGCAAAATCGGCATCTTCTCTAACACGATCGCAGGCCCACTTAGCGAAGCGTATACACAACCATATTCGTTCAGCGGAAGGATAAAACTATTTATCTGTCAAATCAGACATGAGCAAAGTGTTACCATTCACGAAATAAGCACTAGTTGAACAAAACCTTAGATGGCGGACCCTTTATTAGCTAAAATATGAAAGTGTAATGTCAGATGCTAGAGTTTTGGCCACCAGTGTATGTATTTTCATTTTCCAAATAAATAAAAACAAAAATTTTACTAAAAACCCATATTTTGTGGTCAAATAATGTCAATCTTTTTTCTTTCCTGTTTAAAAAGAAACCTACAAAAAAAAGGCAGACAAATGAAATATTTAATGAATGATAACAAACGATTATGGTCATCAAAAGCTACTTCACTAGGAACTCTTTTATGTCAAAAATATCATTCAAATGGGATTTAATTTTTTTTTCTTAATGATCAAGGAAAAATAAAAAAATTTTTTTGCAAAATGCAGATGTGTAGCGAGGTATGTTACAAAATTTCAAAAAAAATATTTATTGTACAGGTACCTATAATCTCTATATACGAGTATATAAAAATGACGTGTATCTTTGTGATCGCTAAGCTCAAAAACTACTGGACCAATTTTGACCAAACTCAATATACTTGTTCTATGGGGCGTGAGGAGTGTTCCTGTGTAGTGTGAAGTTCGTCCGACAGATGGCGCAATATTTAGTTTTTTTGTGTTTTTGCACCGTAATTCAAGAACTACTGCACTATGCTGTGTTTCGTTGAAGGCTTTGGCTCGTTAATCAGCGTGAAGTGGCATTAATTAGCCTGATACCGACTGAAACCTAACATCTCTTTGTGAAAAAAATATATTAAAAAAAAAGTAAATAAATATCTACTCGTATAACCCTTTTTTTAAACTCTATTTGCGCAATAAGTCTATTTTATGTTTTGCTGAAGGCGGTAGGTGCTTGATCGGCGTGTGGCGGTGTGTAGCGGCTTTAAGTATCCCGACACCGACTCATACATAACCTCTTACAAACATTTTAATAAATTGACCCAAAAGTGTTAGTGAAAGTAAATTAATTGTATTATCGAAAGCTATTGGAAAAAGCAAATAAGCAACAGGTAAGACAATAAAGGGCAGCCTTTCTACCCCAACAATAACAAAAAAAAAAAAAAAAAATATCATAAGAAACGTATATTGCAGTACAAAATGCCACGCTCACGTGCAAATATTGGTCGCCGTACACGACACACAAAGTTGTATATGAGAGTGCTGCGCTCACAGCAGACACAAGAGGAGCGCGCAGAAGACAACGAACTAGCCAGGAATCGAATGTTAGTTTTATACCAAAATTATTCACAAGAAAATCGCGATATACGAGCCTCCAGAGCAGCGATACACAATACCAATCTTCTATGCGTCTTGCATTTAATAATGATCCGACAACTGATTATAATGTACGAGTACATCCCAGTATTAATATCGGTAGCATGGATCAGGGAGCATCTGGCTTATGTTGCGCAAATGGCAAAGTAAAGCTGCCACAACTAAGCCAACCACCGGAACCATTACTGTCATTTGTGTCTGGAACAGCAAAACATTTCTTAACCCATATACGAGGTTATAATAATTGCTTTCAAATGAAGTCATTCGGTGCTGACAATATAGTTAGTGGAAGTTTCATGCCACCATGGACCACAATTTCCTGAGCTTTGAGGATTTCACTCAAGTGACATTCTAGTGATACTTTCTGGACTTTTTTGGATGATGTGACCGATCGATCCATCCTCACTTTATTTTCCTTATCCGTTTCAGTATGGGTTCCTCATTAGTCATGCTTCTCCACAGTTCTGTGTTACTTATTCGTGTTAGGCCAGAATATTTTGCATATGATTCTGAGGCACTTGTTAATGAATACCTGTAGTTTCTGTGTGATGTTATTCAATACCAGTCAGGTTTCACATGCAGCAGTACCGATTTACCACATGAGTTGAATATTCTGAGCTTAGTTCGTCTGGATATAAGTGAGCTTCTCCATACTGACTGCAATTGTCCAAATGCCGCTCTCGCTTTGTTGAGCCTGTTTTCTGTTTCTGCGCCACCATTTGTAGTCATTGTGCTTCCTAGATAGCAGAAGCTATCTATATACTCGACTGGCTGACCCTGTAGCATGATGTTTGCCGTGCTCGTATTGTTTATTCTCATGGCCTTGGTTTTCTTGATGTTTATCTCAAGCCCAATACTACGAGCCAATCTCCCCAGGTGTCAAACGCTTTCTTGAAATCGACGTATAGTAGATAGCCAATCGTTTACATATGCAAACAAATGTTTGCCAATGTATCACCCCTTTTAGGCATGAAATAATTAGAAGTTGATAGTGATAGATTTCGTTAACAGTGCAGCCCATTGCATTAAATTTTTGTCGTGGCGAGGTGTAGTGTTTAGAGCGCAAGCTTCAACTTTTCTCCAGACATCTCCATCTAAAAGAATAAAGAAGAAGCCCCCTGTCCTTCCATCTTATCTCTGTCGATGATGACAAAGATGAGACGAATGATCAGGAACAAACGCCACATACCGGGAAACAGTTACAATGCTAAAGTAAAGATCACCACCAATTAACAAAGATATTCACCACAACACAAAAAAAAATCATATGGAGGGGACTCAGTGGATTAATCATCTACTTAGCTTGACAGATCAAATTAATTAATGAAACTGAAACAAAGCAATGGATGATCTGTGGAAAGTCTATATGCTCCCCAGAGGAGTGACGGAGAAAAAAAACCACAGACACGGTTTTTAATTATAAAGTTTTTTGTATCTCCGTAGATCTAAGATATGTACGAGATTCTCGAACTGTTGCAAACAAAAGCGTTTTTGTTTTAATTTGCTCTTGAAAACAGGATTTGTTAGCGACCAAATGGAAAGTAAATTGAAATCCAATCAATAGTCGTTCTTGTAGGCTTAAAAACACAATCAACAAAAAAATTTGTTTAACAATTAGAAAGAAGTCTTTTAAAAATTAAAGAACATTTATTCACCACTTTAAAGAAATCAAAATCATTAATCAAAAAATCTTAATCATTTCCCAAGAAAGTTATTTAAGTTGTAAAACATTGATTTGTCTCACTGGACATGATTCCTTTAATGCTCATGTACGGTTATTTGTTGCTTTTCTCTCAATATGCTTTGCAAGTAAATTAAACAGAACCAACGCAAAAACAAACAAACAAAAAACAAGAAAACAAGAAAACAAGAAAAATGAAAACCAACGGCTTAGTTTTTATTTTTATTTTGTGGGTTGGGTTTCAAATTCGCCACTTCTTGTTATTTTCTGCCTTTAATGATGGCATAAAAGTGTGTGTTTGTGTGTGTGTTTGTGTATGTGGAGTGTATAAATAAATATGTGTGTTTGTTTGTGTTTATGAGTTCATTATAAGTGGTTGGTTAAACGCAGAAAAACAAACGTTTTTTTTAATTTTTGCTTTTGAATTAAAAGAAAGAACAAAAACTACACCCACTTTATTTGTGGCCACCAACAATAACAAAAACACTAAGAAAATACTACATAAATGCTAGGATAGCAACGTAAAAAGTAATAACAAAAATAAGTAAAAATTATTCTAAAAAAAAACATTTACTACTAGTGGTGAGTAAGTAAGAGTGAGTGTAACAATTTGAGTATGAGTAAGTAAACAGCATTAAATTGAGAGCAGGCGTAGTTGTTTGCGAAAGAAAATGAAATGGAAATGAAAACGATGACAAACGAACAATTTTAACCACAAAAACCTCAGCCACACAATCATAGCAACAACAAAAAAGGAGTAACACAACACATACACACACACACAGGCACACAATATACGCACAATTGCCATAAACATTTTCATACAGCCTCTATGACTCTCTATGTTAGAGATGCCATGTATAGATTTTCTATATCATAGAATGAATGAATATTTAATACAAAGAGTTACACATACAAACATACATACAATCAGTTGTTGAAAGAGTGTGAAAAGGAGTGAGACAAGGAATTGTTAACAATCGTAACAATGTTTATGTAAAGAAAACATTACTTTCTAGGTAGTCCGAACGCTTTTTCGGCTCACTATTTTGTAGGGATATTTTGTATAAGTTGTAAACAGAGTTCTAAATGAATGTATTCGTTGCATTTTCGATTCGTTCGATTGCAAGTAAACAAACGATTGTTACACTGTTTTAGCATTATTTTGAGCATTTTATTGGTAAAATTTGTAGTTTTTGGTAACTTTTACATCCTATCCATAGGAATTACGTGCCTTGAACACTTAATGTCCAAAAACTGAAAAAAGCCAAATTTATGAGAATTTGTTACGCATATTACTTGATGACATATAATTGCGCCGCTTTAAAAAGCACAAGCCATGTTGGCGTGGAGGGGTGTCAGTATAGTTAGTTACGCTGATGACCTCGTTATAGCAGTACGTGGGATATATGAGAGTACGTTGTGTGACTTCATGAGGACGGCCATGGGCGAGGTATCAAATTGGTGCACTCAGGAAGGGCTCTCGGTAAATTCCTTAAAAACGGTTGCTGTATCTTTTACACGGAGATACAAGTAAAGTGTGCCTGCATTTCTTTTATGGGTACCACCATCAACTTTTCTAAGGAGATTAAGTATCTCGTTGTTATTCTGGATAGGAGGCTTAGTTGGAACTCGCTTACTGGTGCCGTCCAGAATAAGGCGATAAGAGCCTGCCTCTTCCTACGGTATGACACCATGGTTATATGTATACCCCTATTATTCGGCCCATTATCACTTACGCGGTGATAGCTTGGTGGAGAAAAGCTGAGGAAGCTACCACCATGAATAAATTAGGCGGAGTACAGAGACTAGGCTGCCTTGGTATAACCCGGGCAATGAGAACATGTCAAACAGCGGCCTTGGAGGCCTTGATTGGTTTAAAACAGGTTCACTTACATATGATAAGTGTAGCGGCATGTTCGGCGACAAAATTTGTCGCTAAAGGGTTCCGAAATGCGTCGGGAAGTCTGTCCATTCTACGCAGTGTGGTCGGAGAACATTCTTCCCTGCATCTGTGCTTTTGGCAGGAGATTCAGGGTTGAATTCCCGGACCGAGATTGTTTGTCTAATGAGGCCTTAGTTCGGTGTAAGTTTGATCTAAGCTGGTATAGCGAATGCTCCAAATGAATGACTGTATCGGTACTGGTGTTCATGGATCAAAACGAGACAAAAAGATCACTGAGTGTCTTCCAGGCTGAGATCATAGCCATTGCTGTAAATGCGAAGATCAACGTGGACAGTGGGCTCAAGGGTAAGACCATTAATATATTCTCTGACAGTCGAGCTGCCTTTAGGGCTTGAATCGAATCGTATGACGTCTAGACTGCTGAAATACTGCTACGATACATTCCAAAAGCTATCGCTTGGAAATAAGGTCCAGTTGTTTTGGGTACCTGAACACTGTGGAATAGATGGTAATGAAATAACGGATGCATTGGCCAGAAAGGGTTTCATGACATTCTCTATCGATCCGGAACCTTGCCATGCAGCATCACTTACAACCATACTCAGTCTAATCAAGAATTAGGAAATTGTCAGATACTTGGAACACTGTAAAGCTCAAAGAGCAGTACTTCGATACTCTAGAGCGGTGATCACTCTGCAATTTGGGCGTCGTTCTGAGATTCTTAAGTATGGCAGGTTGGACTAGAAACTCTTTACGGAGTTTCTTACGGGCCACTGTAAACTAAAAACGCATCTGATAAGGAGGATGTTTGTAGACTGTACCCGCAGGCATCAGAGACAGCACAACACATATTGTGTGAATGTGGGGTTCTTGATAGGCTTAGGAGGATATGTTAAGGTAGACATAGGCTCTCACAGTGTGATATATCCACTATTATGGTTTCAAATCTGCTGGTGTTCATTACGAAGGCAACAGTTCTGAAGATAATGATAATGATAATGATAATGATAATGATAATGATAATGATAATGATAATGATAATGATAATGATAATGATAATGATAATGATAATGATAATGATAATGATAATGATAATGATAATGATAATGATAATGATAATGATAATGATAATGATAATGATAATGATAATGATAATGATAATGATAATGATAATGATAATGATAATGATAATGATAATGATAATGATAATGATAATGATAATGATAATGATAATGATAATGATAATGATAATGATAATGATAATGATAATGATAATGATAATGATAATGATAATGATAATGATAATGATAATGATAATGATAATGATAATGATAATGATAATGATAATGATAATGATAATGATAATGATAATGATAATGATAATGATAATGATAATGATAATGATAATGATAATGATAATGATAATGATAATGATAATGATAATGATAATGATAATGATAATGATAATGATAATGATAATGATAATGATAATGATAATGATAATGATAATGATAATGATAATGATAATGATAATGATAATGATAATGATAATGATAATGATAATGATAATGATAATGATAATGATAATGATAATGATAATGATAATGATAATGATAATGATAATGATAATGATAATGATAATGATAATGATAATGATAATGATAATGATAATGATAATGATAATGATAATGATAATGATAATGATAATGATAATGATAATGATAATGATAATGATAATGATAATGATAATGATAATGATAATGATAATGATAATGATAATGATAATGATAATGATAATGATAATGATAATGATAATGATAATGATAATGATAATGATAATGATAATGATAATGATAATGATAATGATAATGATAATGATAATGATAATGATAATGATAATGATAATGATAATGATAATGATAATGATAATGATAATGATAATGATAATGATAATGATAATGATAATGATAATGATAATGATAATGATAATGATAATGATAATGATAATGATAATGATAATGATAATGATAATGATAATGATAATGATAATGATAATGATAATGATAATGATAATGATAATGATAATGATAATGATAATGATAATGATAATGATAATGATAATGATAATGATAATGATAATGATAATGATAATGATAATGATAATGATAATGATAATGATAATGATAATGATAATGATAATGATAATGATAATGATAATGATAATGATAATGATAATGATAATGATAATGATAATGATAATGATAATGATAATGATAATGATAATGATAATGATAATGATAATGATAATGATAATGATAATGATAATGATAATGATAATGATAATGATAATGATAATGATAATGATAATGATAATGATAATGATAATGATAATGATAATGATAATGATAATGATAATGATAATGATAATGATAATGATAATGATAATGATAATGATAATGATAATGATAATGATAATGATAATGATAATGATAATGATAATGATAATGATAATGATAATGATAATGATAATGATAATGATAATGATAATGATAATGATAATGATAATGATAATGATAATGATAATGATAATGATAATGATAATGATAATAATGATAATGATAATGATAATGATAATGATAATGATAATGATAATGATAATGATAATGATAATGATAATGATAATGATAATGATAATGATAATGATAATGATAATGATAATGATAATGATAATGATAATGATAATGATAATGATAATGATAATGATAATGATGAGTTTTCAATAGTAGTATGTAATACCTTTAAACAGTTCCTAGCTAATGTTATGAGGTGATACCGCTGTTGAAAAAACCTTCTTTTTTTACATGGTCTACCCTGGTATTGAATCGAGGACCTTCTGGTTGGTAGCCGAGTGTCTTAGCTAGCATACCACAGTGGCACAAAGTGTTGTACAAGCAGTCGTTTATGCAAAAATTAGTAAATTTAAGTAAAATGATTGAATTCATATCAATTTCGATTATTAACTGACCCACTTTAAAAAAGACCGTCTGTCATAGTACAACTTCCACCACAAAACAATAACAAACAAAAAACTGTCAAATGCACACGAAGAAAAATAAATAAAATTTTAACGCCTTTAAACGAACATAAACGTTAATTAAAACTGCCACTGTAAATGACTCCTTAAACAACCATCTTAACGAAAATTAATTTCATTTCTTAACTGACCTCCCAAACTGGGTTCATAGTAAAGGCCAAGAGAAATGAAAAAAACAAAAAGAAAGAAGACCGCCAACAGAGTTAATGGCGCGTGTTATGATCGCTGACTGACGACTGACATAATAAAACTGACGAAAGCGTTAAGACCCTTAAAAGCAATCAATTTCAAATCGTTCACTTACATAGTGTTCTTCCTTCTTTTACTCTGGATGGATCATCGTCATAATTTAAATAATTTACTGCCAACAGCAACACCAACAACAAATAAATCATTAAAGGAAACTAATTTATGATTCTCTTGCTTTCTTCTCTTCTTCTTTCTCATTTCTTTGCTTTTTTCGTTGCAGGTAAAAGTTTTACTTTAACCATCACTGTGGATACATTCCCCCGACAGGTGGCCACATATGCGAAGGCGATTAAAGTTACTGTAGATGGACCACGTGAACCCCGCTCAAAAACAAGTAAGTCCACAAGAAAATCCACTAAAATGTTTATGCCACATCGTACAAGTAGTAGTACAACACAATTGTTGCCGCCACCAACAGCAGCAACAGCAACAACAGTCAGCAGACGAAATTCCAAATTGAAAGACAATGTTGAAGACTGTGATGTGGCATCTGTGCCGGCTACTATTCATAGCATTTCGTCGATTAACGAATATTCAGTGAGTTCGTCATCGTCCTCAAATGCCGTTTATATTTTGGGTGCCAGTGCTAGTACCAGTGTCAGTATGAGTGCGGCGAGTGTTGTTGGTATCGGTGATAAGTTGTCTATGGCGTCATCGGACACTAAATGCCCGATTGTTTTAACACAAGCCGATAGTGAAAATAGTATTGTAAGCTGCCTGTATTCGCCGTTTGGCGGCAACACTAGTGTTGATGTTGAATATGATGGTGGTGGAGAAGGTGACAGTGGTGATGGTGGTGGTGGTGGTGGTGATGGTAATGGTAGTGGTGGTGATGGTAGAGGTGGCGGTAATGATGTTGTTGCTGACGAGTACAATATTTATTCTTTAAATGGTGAGAATAGTCTCTAAAACTTAACTGTTTCACGTGTTAAAGGACATTTTTTATGTACTAACAGTTCTGGTACGCAAATTAAATTGCTGGCTCTTATAAAAGAACGTATACTACCTTGATCAAAAAGTTCCCGGAATAACCTCTGTGTGGTGGTCGCATCGTTTCGATTTTTTTTTTTTTAATGGTACATCTGTTATTGATATTCCCGCTAAATCTTAGCGTCATAGCTTGACAATTGCAGTTTTTATATTCGGTTTGCCCATCAGTGCTTCCTGCGATTCTTCAATTATTTCCTCTCGGCTACTGAAATGCGTTCCCCGTCATGTTTTCTTAAGTCACAGGGAAACAAATCAGGTGAATTCGGTGGCTGTTCGATAGTATTTGTTGCATTTTTCGTCAAAAAATTTCGAATAATGATGGTACTGTGCGACAGTGGGTTACCATGGTGCAAAATCCACGAGTTTTCTGCGTACAATTCTGGTTTTTTTCGGCGAATTGCTCCTCGCAAGCTATGAGACGCTCGCCCAAATAATAATATTTGTTTACTGCCTGGCCTTCTGGCAAAAATTCATGGTGCACTACACCGTTGTAATCCATGAAAACCGTGAACATTGCCTTCTTTTTTTATTGAAAATGATCGCGGCTCATTTAGTAAACGCCATTCACTTGCCTGATGTCTGGACTGTTTGTCGCAATCATAAACCCACGTCTCGTCTCCAGTAATGATGCTTTTGATGAATGTGGGATCGGATTCAGCTTCGCAAATAGAGAATTATGTACTCTTGGCTAAGTAGCTTTTGCATATGTCAAGCAGATGACGCCAATATTTAGCGGGAATATTGAAAAATTCACATCGATGGGACCGCCACGGAGGTTATTCCGGAAACTTTTTGATCAATGTAGTATATCAGTTAACACCCATTCGATTATATCAAACGAATACGCGTTTAAAAGATGACATTTCAGGTTACATTCTTGGTGAAGGCAGTTCTTTTTTTCGTTGCTCGTTTGCAAAGTTATATTGATTTGAAAATGAGTGAAATATCTAGAGGAATACGTTGTGATGCTCTTTTGCTTTCAAAAAAGGTAAAAAACTATGCAAAAACACGTCGAATAATGTGTTAAGTGTACGGTGATGTGAGTGAACGCCGGACTTAGTGTGTAATGGTTTGCTCGATTCCTTTCCAAAAATTTTGATGTAAAAGATGTTCCTCGCCCTAGTCGGCCAGTCACTAAAAAAGTGATTGAAATTAAACAATTGATGCGGCAAGACTGGCAATCAAGCTGTCAAAATTGTTATTATCATTGAGGTACAAATGGTATCTGCAACTCTAGATCTATTGTACAGCCTTCCGTATACATAGAGTTTTCCTTTAATATCTCCTCCAACTTCGTATACCTTACGAATTTCAGGAGGTCCTTGGGTATCACCCGCATTAACACCCTGCCTAGTGTCAGATAGGCACTTAGATACTTCCTTCTAGAGTGAATCAATGCCTCACATATACCCAGTATGTGCTCTGCTGATTCGATTTCCTCATCACACAATCTGCACGTCGTGCTTGAGACTAATCCCATTTTACTCAGATGTCCATTTAGCCTGCAACGACCGGTCAAAAGCCCGGTCAGTATGCTCAGGTTGTCTTTAGACATTCCTATGCAGGCTTCAAACGTTCTATTGTTATAGTTACCCAATAAAGAAGAGTACTCGCCTCTCATTATCCTCATTTTTGTTGAGTATGCCCTTCCAGGCCCCCCTTCCCAGTCCACAAAAGGGTCCTGGTGCCACCAGTGCAGTGAAAGTTCCACTTATGGGCAGTTCATCTGCCCTTTTATTCCCCGGAATTCCTACATGAGCCGCCATCCAGCATAAGCCGACCCTATTATCCCTGCCCAGCTAGTATAGTTTACCAAGACATTCGCAGGCTAACCTTGATTCAAACTCATAGAAGCCAAGTGCTCGAATGGCCGCCTGACTATCATATAGTATAGCTATGTTCTGCCCCTATATTTCCAAACGCTTCCGCTACACTTTCCGTCTTTGAATCCTCCGTGTACCACAAAATGGTCTCTTGTCTAAAGGAGTATGCAGTCTCCAAACCTTCCCATTCACTTCTATTACTCAGACTTGCCATTAAGCATTTGCCAAAGTCATAGAATTTTCCGATGCTAGGGGAGCTTATCGGTTTAACATGGCCCCCGCATAACCTCGTAGCCAACTCATCTCCCGTTATCCTTATGATGGTCTCTATGGCTCTATTACTCACTGCCTGTCAGCATAGAAATAGCGGAGGCACTAAAGAACGACCACATAACAGCTGGCTACACATGAAAGTTCGCTGTTTTGGTAAACGAATCGCAAGTCAATTAAAAAGCGGCCAGAATTTGCCAATAGAAAAAGTGTTATGCTGCCACTGTATACCCAGGACTTTGTGCCGTCTCACTACCATTTTTTTCGGTGTTTGTAGAACAGATTCAGGCAGCAAGCTACTCTTCTTTTTTATTTTCCCATGTAAGTAATCACACGCATAAGCAAAAGATTAACAAATAGAAAGGATGTGGAAAAATATAGAGCAAAGTGGCCTGAGTGAGAGATTCTCAAATTACTACCACAATTGTAAAACGTTATTGTAAAACTCTATTAATGATACATCGAAGAGTCGCCGAAAGTCACAAAGCCAAGCTTTTCGCATGGCAATATAGCTAAGGTGTCCACCAGATTAAGAGCTGATAACTGAGACAGAATGTACTTGAGCAGCCAATCTTTTGCCCGACTGAATTCCACATTGTAATCTCCACATAAGACATTCAGTCTGCAAAGACTACACTTTTGCATGGCTGTGAGTCGTGGAACGAGCTATAAAGGATGCGAAATTTTTGCATATTCTGACACAATATTCAATATTTATTCCTTATGGCAGGGAACAGATCATGTTTCAATAGAAATGGATACAGATACAGATACAGATACAGGTACCATAAGCATAGGATTTTAGCCGTTCAAGAAATGTCAAAAGCCCATGGAAAATATGTTTCAGGTTCCAAGAAAATTTACCAAAAAAATAAACGTCGTTTAGTTTTTATGTGACCCAGAAGTAGGCTAAGTAAAGTTATTTTCATATGTTGGCGTAATAGAAATGAAGCAATAATCGGTGTGATTGAAAACTTATAAGCTTTACGGCGTTTTTATTTCCAATAAAACCAACCTTCGACTAATTTGTAGTTTTGTGTTTAAAAAATGGCCAAAACAGAACAGTACTAACACGAAAATGGTAAAACCTTGCAGCCCAGCCTAAATTAGAGCCTTGAGTGTTATTTATCTGTCAGAAACTCTCATGTACATACAAATTGTATGGAGCAAAGACAAATAGCGCGGCGTTAACACTTTGAAATTGAAAAATCCGATTTTGACAGCGCATTAGAAAGTGAAGTTGGCTGCGAAACACTGGCAGTGTTGTATTTATTTATTTTTTTTTAAATTGATTGTTAGTGTTTATATGTTAAAGTAACGCCAATTAACTATTTCTATATAACATATAGCGATTTAATCACTAACAAATTTTTATTCAGTTATGTTTTGTTGAAAATCTAAAATTTAAGTTGACATTACTGTTTACGCCACAACGTTAACGCTCTTATTTAGGTATATTACTTCAGCGTCAGCACCAGCGGGCAGTCAACGCTACGCTCAACGCTTTAATTTAGGTTTGGCTGTTAGGTTATGCTATAGTGTGTAGGTAGCGCCATTACAAAATGCCTTCCAAGACATTTATCTGCAACCTTTAATAAAAAGCAAGGATGTCTCACTACATATTTATAAATATTTATCCCCATTTTAATTAGTAGTCCTGTCATAAAATTATCGTATTCCTTTTGATCATTTATTACAATAATAAGCACAACCTTCACTACTTCCAACACACATGTTGTGGTTAAAAAAAAAAGAAAAAATATTTCTTTATCCGGCGATAAGTACCAAATATTTATTTTAAACAACAAATGACAGATAAAAAATATGGGTTAAAAATGAAACAACAAAAAAGGAACTTCTTTTTTGTAAAACAACTTGAAAAAACACAAAAAAGGAAAAAAGTTAATCCGATTACTAAAGAAAATAGAAAACAAAGCGACCAGAAAAGGGAGTTTTATTTTAAATCCACTTGCAACATGTGTTTTACACACTCATGCAATCATCCTTTTATCTAAACTGACTTATCGTTCTAATTATCGCTGTCTCTCTCTCTCTACTTTATCTTTAGCACAATGTTAGGAAACAATGCGGATTAACTTGTCTAATCCTGTGTTTAAAATCTGTTAAATGATCTACAAAATATTTTGAAAAAATTCATTTCATTCACCCACTCACTTTAAAATAGAAACCAACCTGTGGCGTTAATTAGACGGATGCATTTCATTTTAATTTGTTATTCATTAAGGGATTTACGAGTAGAAAAAGGAAAACTGGATTAAATGAAACAAGTATTGCGCCAGTATTTGTAAAAGGCGAACTTTATGAAAGAGGCGCTTCAAAAATTATTCAATTT